>CM067555.1:29834737-31034737 GCA_034509755.1 Anisodus tanguticus | reverse complement strand
TTTCTGTTAGGTGCCGACCACTTAATTCGGTATTTTAATTTCGAATGTGCACCCACCTCCTAATGCGGGTATTTCAATTTCGATCCCCGCCCGCGCCCACCTCCTAATGAGGGTATTTAATTTCTCGTCGTGCGCCCACCTCATAATGCGGGTATTTTAATTTCAGTCAGGCACCCACCTCATAATGCAGGTATTTTAATTTCAGTCAGGCACCCACCTCATAATGCGGGTATTTCAATTTCAGTCAGGCACTCACCTTCTAATGCGGGTATTTTAATTTCTGTGAGGCGCCCTCCTCCTAATACGGGTATTTCAATTTCAGTCAGGCACCCACCTCCTAATGCGGGTATTTCAATTTCAGTCAGGCACCCACCTCCTAATGAAGATATTTTAATTTTAGTCAGGCACCCAACTCCTAATGCGGGTATTTAATTTCTGTAAGGAGCCCGCCTCATAATGCGGGTATTTTAATTTCAATCAGGCACCCACCTCATAATGCGGTATTTCAATTTCAGTCAGGCACCAACTTCATAATGCGGGTATTTCAATTTCAATCAGTCACCCACCTTCTAATGCGGGTATTTTAATTTCTGTCAGGCGCCAACCTCCTAATGCGGGTATTTTTTAATTTCAGTCAGGCACCCACCTCCTAATGCGGGTATTTTAATTTCTATCAGGCGCCCACCTCCTAATGCGAGTATTTAATTTCTGTCATGCGCCCACCTCATAATGCGGGTATATTAATTTCAGTCAGGAACCCACCTCCTAATGCGTATATTTTAATTTCAGTCAGGCACCCACCTCCTAATGCGGGTATTTAATTTCTGTCAGGGTCCCACCTCATAATGCATGTATTTTAATTTCAGTCAGGCACCCACTTCATAATGCGGGTATTTCAATTTCAGTCAGGCACCTACTTCATAATGCGGGTATTTCAATTTCAGTCAGGCACCCACCTTCTAATGCGGGTATTTTAATTTCGATCGTGCGCCCACCTCCTTATGCGGGTATTTTAATTTCAATCGAGCACCCACCTCATAATGCGGTATTTTCATTTATGTTAGGCGCCCACCTCTTAATGCGGGTATTTAATTTCGCTCGTGCACCCACCTCCTAATGCGGGTATTTCAATTTCGTCGGGCGCACATCTCCTAATGCGGGTATTTAATTTCTGTCGCAGCGCCCACCTCATAATGCGGGTATTTTAATTTCAGTCAAGCACCCACCTCATAATGCGGGTATTTCAATTTCAGTCAGGCACCAACTTTATAATGCGGGTATTTCAATTTCAATCAGGCACCCACCTTCTAATGCGGGTATTTTAATTTCTCGTCGGCGCCCACCTCCTAATGCGGTATTTCAATTTCGATCGTGCACCCACCTCCTAATGCGAGTATTTCAATTTCGATCGCCGCACCCACCTCCTAATGCGGGTATTTAATTTTTGTCATGCGCCTACCTCATAATGCGGGTATTTTAATTTCACTCATGCACCCACCTCCTAATGCGTATATTTTAATTTCAGTCAGGCACCCACCTCCTAATGCGGGTATTTTATTTCTGTCAGGCTCCCACCTTATAATGCGGGTATTTTAGTTTCAGTCAGGCACCTACCTCATAATGCGGATATTTCAATTTCATTCAGACACCCACTTCATAATGCGGGTATTTCAATTTCAGTGAGGCACCCACCTTCTAATGCGGGTATTTTAATTTATATCAGGCGCCCACCTCCTAATGCGGGTATTTCAATTTCAGTCAGGCATCCACCTCCTAATGCGGGTATTTTCATTTATGTTAGGCGCCGACCTCTTAATGCGGGTATTTCAATTTCAGTCAGGCACCCACCTCCTAATGCGGGTATTTCAATTTCAGTCAGGCGCCCACCTCCTAATGCGGGTATTTAATTTTTGTCTGGAGCCCACCTCATAATGCGGGTATTTTAATTTCAGTCAGGCACCCACCTCATAATGCAGGTATTTTAATTTCAGTCAGACACCCACCTCATAATGCGGGTATTTTAATTTTAGTCAGGCACCCACCTTCTAATGCGGGTATTTTAATTTCAGTCAGGCACCCACCTCATAATGCGGGTATTTCAATTTCTGTCAGGCGCCCACCTTCTAATGCGGGTATTTTAATTTCAATCGCACCTATGCAACGACGCCATCTGCATAACGTCTAAGCAACGACGTCACCTCATCACGCCTATGCTACATCATCATCTACATTGGGAAATACTTCGAACATCGTTCAGCCCTTCCCCCAGTATCTCGCCACATCTACAACCAGTGTCATCATAAGTCGACACTGGGGCATTGTTTCTTGAATCTGCACCACCTTTTACAACTTCTCCCCCCTCGGGATTCTATTTCTTATCATGCATCTCTAATCTTCCCTCGAGTCCCGATGATCAGGACAAAATTGGCAACTCAGTCAACTTCTTTGTCCGAAAACTCTTTCATCATCTCCGGCCAAAGAGGGGCATCTGTTGACACCCAATTTGTCCCATCTTTTATGATTTTATTTGCAATATTTAATATTTTTGACACTTTAAAATAATTTTAAAATATAGGCATATATATGTATATATATCATTATTATTATTATTATTATTTGCATTTTTTATTGTCATTTGCATTTTATATCATAATCATACTTTTATCCTAATATTATATGTTATTTTATTTTTCGCAAAATGGCATTGCATTTTTTATTTTTTATTTTAAGCATCAAGCATTTCACAAATATTATATTTTATCATATTATCATCTTTACAATTTATAAATTTTGCAAAGCTTTCTTTTTATATAATAAAATCCCTTTTTATATTTTAAACCCATAGCCCATTTATTCCTCAACCCAAAATAATTTCTACATAACCCAAAACAATACAACTGCCCCTTTTATTTTTCGGCCCAACTAATCACCCACTTATCCCCTACCCGCAGCCGGCCCAAATCCCACACCCCAAACCGGCCCAACCCCACATCCCTTTATTTCCCCCCTTTAAACCAACTCAACCCTAAACACAAAACCTAAAAAACAAAAAAAACTCACCCTCACCAACACTCCCGTCGTCGCACACCCCATACCCGCGACCCCACACCCCCATACCGGCGACCCCACGTCGCGGGTCACTTCACCGACACCACCCACCATCACCTCAACGACGCCACCACCAACCCCCTAACCCTTTTCACTCTCTTCTCTTTCTCCTTCAACCCAAACCCTCGACCTTACACCCACATACCTTTCGCCGGCCGTCACCCACTGCCGCCACCAGTCGCCGCACACACCACCACGACCCCACACCATCGGTCACCCCTACGTCGACACCATCACTTCACCCATATCTACACCCCCTAAAACCCGAAACCCATCTATAAATACCCCCTTTTGTTCACTGTTTTGGGGGTCGGTTTGTGTGGATTTTTGTCTGAAAAGGGGGAGTTTTTGGTCAGAATTTAGGTCGGATTTTTGGTGGATTTTTGCTCTTTTGTTCGCTGTCGGGTCGGGTCAACCCGATTTAGGTAAGATTTCCTATTTTATATGCTTGATATTGTGTTGCTTGTTACCTGAAAAATTTGGAAAGAAATCGAATCGGGATGAAATATCCGATTCGGGTCGGGTCGACCCGATTCGAATGAATTTCCAGATTTTATGTTCTATATTTTGTTGTTGGTTATTTGTAATTCGGAAAGAAATCGAGTCGTATCGACCCGGTTCGAATAAATTTCCAAATTTTTGTGTTTAATATTCTGTTGTTGGATATCTGAAATTTGGAAAGAAATCGATTCGGGTTGAAACAACTGATCCGGGTTGGGTCGACCCGATTTTGGTTAAATTTCCAGATTTCTGTGTTTAATATTCTGTTGTAAGATATCTGAAATTTGGAAAGAAATCGATTCGGGTTGAAACATCCGATTCGTGTCGGGTCACTGATCCGAGTCGGGTCGACCCGGTTTTGGTTAAATTTCCAGATTTATATGTTTAATATTCTGTTGTTGGCAATTTAAAAATCTAAAAAAAATTGATTCGGGCCGGGACCTGTGATTCGGGTCGGGTCAGCCCGGGTCAAGTAAATTTCATTTTTTATATTTTGTATTTTTATATTTTTGTTGTTGGTTATCTGAAAATTCCAAAAAAATATTTGATTCCAGGTCAAGTCAACCCGAAATCCGGGCCTGATCACTGTTCAAGATCCGGGTCGGGTCAAATTTCAGAATTCGGGTCGGACATTTTTAATTGCGAACTGTTGCTGTTTTTTTTTTTTTGGAATTTTAAATATCCGTGCAATGGATATCTTATTGTTTACTATTTTATTGTTTTTAACAAATACCATAACTGGACGATGAAATTAAATTCGAGGCCGTGTTTTTTTTTTTTCTTTGTTTCGTTTCGTTTCTCTCTTTTCTGTTTTCTGTTTTAAACATCCGTGCAACGGATTATTGTTTTTTTTTGTTTTAACTAATACTACACTTAGACCGATGAAATTGAATTCGAGGCCGCACTTTTCTTCTTTCGTTTCTCTGTTTCTTTAATTTATTGTTTTAAACATCCGTGCCACGGATATGTACTCGTTTTTTTTATTTTACATCGTTTTTGAATTAAATACGCATTTTGGCCGATGAAATTAAATTCAAGGCCGCGCTTTTTTTTTTCTTTCATTTCGTTTCTCTCTTTTCGTTTTCTCGTTTAAACATCCGTACAACGGATTACTGTTTTATTTGTTTTAACTAATACTACACTTAGGCCGATGAAATTGAATTCGAGGCCGCACTTTTCTTCTTTCGTTTCTCTGTTTCTTTAATTTATTGTTTTAAACATCCGTGCCACAGATATGTACTGTTTTTACTGTTTACTATTTTTGAATTAAATACTGCATTTTGGCCGATGAAATTGAATTCGAGGTTGCACTTTTTTTTGCTGTTTTACTGTTTTGAATTAAATACTGCATTTTGGCCGATGAAAAAATATCCGTCGATTTTTTAGGCCTCCACAGTTGTAAAGACGGAAAATAAAACTTCTGAGCAAGGATGAAACTTAAATCTTTTTCTTATTTCATCCGAGAGATCACCATGTTAGTAGGTAAGGCAACTAAAATGACCACCGAGTCATATGTTTGCAGCCACGACGTGATTAGAATGATCTTTCTTTTTCATCCGAGAGACCAACATGTTTAGTAGGTGAGGCAATTAAAATGACCACCGAGTCATATGTTTGCAGCCACGACGTGATTGGAATGGTCTTTTCAAAATTTAAGTCTGATCCCTCCGTGATCAAAACATTCTTGTTTTGAATACGGATCCGAAGTATATTTATATTCAATTATTTCTATCCGTTTGTTCTTGACAGCTTGCAAGTGATAAAGGCAAATACCCCTCGGAGATTACTTATTTTGTTATTTTTTTACTTTCTTTAAATTCAGCTTTATTTCATTGTGTATTGTAATATTATTTTACTCGTGAAATTATTGAAATGTTTAGAATAGGTAGACATAGAATTATTAATAGGGTAGTCTAAAATTGGAAACTCATCGCTAGTTTATTTATTTTTAGGCTCGGTTAGTTTTAAAATTGAAAAAAATCACTAGGTTATCTATTTTTAGGCTCGTCACCCATAAAATTTACATTGCATATATTTTTTATCAATTTTCATTCAAATGCATACCTTTTCTAGCTTTACATGTATATTAATGTCATACAAATGTATACTTGTACAAATGCATCATTTCATTAAATACTTGCAACATCATTTAAACTTTATATTTTTAAATATGCATTTTTTCTTAGCATAAAAATTAACCTGAGTTTGACCGGATAACCGCAAGTTAGCGGATCTTAAAGGATGCCTAACCCCTTCCTTTTTGGATAATAAAGAACTCTTACCTAGAATCTCATTTGTTTCGCAGACCACAAAATTGGAGTTATTTTACAGCTTTTAGTTAACATTCAGGTGCCCTAATTCACCTTAGAATAATTAGGTGGCGACTCCTCAAAGTAAGCATTTTTAACCGATCCAGAGGGAATTGATGCCATCGCGTCGCGAAGCCCGCAGGTCAAAAACGGGCGCGACAGCAAGTATTGAAAGCCTCAGAAATAGAATGTGCGGTGTGTACCGCTACTAACCAAATTAGCGAGTTTGATATTTTTGTTTTCAGGGTTCTGTACTGTACCAAGCAGTTCTCAATGAAGAAGGACGTGAAGACTTGCTGAAATACTGGAGGTAGAATGAGAAGACCTTTCCGACACTTCCAATGATGGCCCGAGATGTTTTGAACATTCAAGCATCATCAACGGCGTCTGAAAGCGTTTTTTCTGCCGGCATATATCAAATAGGAGAGCACAAACACTCATTAGCCAGAGACTGCTTGTAGATTGTAGTATTATTCAGAGTATTGAATACGAGCGGAGCGGAGAAGGTGCGGTCAACCGGAGATCAACGAAGAAGAAGACAAAAACTACAACAAAATCTTATCCGAAGGTGGTGGAAGCGACGTGGAGCAATTTGACCAACAAATACCAATTCCAACCGAAGAACCACATGAAATTATCAAGAAACTAGAACAGGTTTTTTTCAGAATGTAATTCTTTTAATTGCAATTTTACTATGTAATTTGCAACTTTTGAACAACACCACAAAGTTGCAATTTTGACAATTGTATTTGTATTTCAAAAAAATCATGTCTATTAAATAATATAAGAGGCACAAAAACCGCATTGTAATATTTTTATTACACTATCTTGTCTTGTTTAATTATTGAGTTTTTATATATATGTTATTTTTTAAATTAAGTGTAAAAAAAAAACCGTCCGGAATCCAGATCCCGACCCGACCCAATCACGACCGACCCGATTCCGACGGGATTCGGGATAGGGGCGGGACTTCGGCAAATTCCGATCCCGCCTGACCCGACCCGATCCCGCCCTTTCCCTCGTCCCGACACGATCCCGCCAAACCCGATCCGCCGATCCCGAGCCGGGCCCACTAGCCACCCAATATAACCTACACTTATTATTTACTTTACTACTATATGTAAGAGTCTAGGAAGCAGCTGTCCGTCGACATGCTTGCTTGCCTAGCTCAGGAGTAATTTTGGTATTTCCTATTTATTTTGATGTAAAGCTGTTGTACTCGATGGTGTTGACTGTGTACTTTTTTTAAAATTATATTATATTAAAAGCATGATGAATTTTAAAAATATTAATTAAATTTTTTATTCTTCATTAAAATGTTCTTCAATATTCAAAATCGTCATTTACTATATTTTTATTAATTAAATATTTTAAAACTATTATTAGGAAGTCCTACTATTTAGGACTTCAAAATCAATTAGAATTTTATGTCTTCTGACAAAATTTAGATATGTCATAATTTACGTATAACACTTCTAATCAACTAAAATTTCACTTATTATGTCTTTCCTAATTTCAACAAACAATAATTCATCAATTATTTTCTAGAAACCACCATGAAGCTAACGAAAAATAGTATGGTAATATTATAATCCTAACAAATTTTAGTCATTAAAGTTTTTCTTATTTGAACAAATTCTAAAATTTAGAATTTCAATCAATTTAGAATTATATTTTGTATAAATTATTTTTTTACTTGAATTAAATATGACAACTAAAATACCTAATATGTCTTTATCTTCTTTTCTCATGTTTTTTCCTTTTTTTCTCCTTCTTTTGTCGCGTTCTTCATTTCTTTCCGCTTCTTTTCACTTCTTCCACCACAATTTGATTTTACTTGGTATTCGTTTTATGTTATATAAATTATTATCGTTTTTATTCAATTCTGAATTTATATTTGTTTTATTTTGCAGCCACATAGCATGAAGACAAAAGTTTGAGCTAAATATATCGTCCACAAAAACTTATTAATTTGGAAAAAGAGAGGAAAATATTGTTTTTTTCCAGTTATATTTTCTCTCTCTCTGCTCTTAATTGAGGTCCGTATCTTTATAGTTTCTTAGCATTATTAATTGGTTATAGATTTTACACTTTTATCAAGCTAATTCTTTTTTCCTTTCGTATTTAATTAAATTTAGAAGTCTTTAATTATTATTTGCTAATAAATCTTCAAGTAACACTCGAAGTCTCCATCAAGATATCTCGAGACTTAAATTGCAGGAGGAAGAGAGGAAAACTTAAAGCTAGCTTTACAGAAATCAAACCCAGGAGTTGATATAATTGTCGGAATACTACAATTTTGAGGTTTAAAGCTTAGATTGCTTTAGAATTGTAAGTTTGATATTCTCTTTACTTTCTCCATATTTTGGTTGGATTGAGAACTAATGGTAACTGATAGAAGCCTTGATATACACGGAACAAACATGTATATCACCAAACCGAGTTTTGTAAATAACTCACCATAGTCGTAGAATTCTTGTACAAGTGTAATTATGGTATTAGAATTATAGTAGGAAAAGGTAGATTTAATTTCCTTAATTAATTTTGTATATCATGTATATATTGATCTTTTCATTAATGAAAACAATCAATGAATTATTCTCTTTTATGGTATCAACAGTCTAGGGTAAAAAAACATCTTCTCCCAAACCCTTCTGCAGCCCTCTTCTTCTCGGAAACCGAGAAGCAGGCCGACGGCCACTCCTCTTTTTTGTTTTTCTCCTCCCAAATTTTCTTCTGAATCCCTCATTGTCCTCTTGTTCTTTCATCATGTCTACCTCAAAGAACATGTTTCATCCTGCCCTTACATTGTCCAACATCAAGAATCACATCCCTATTGATCTTGAGATGGAAAACATCCAATACGCGACGTGGGCAGAATTATTCAAAGTTCATGCACGCTCGCATAAAGTCCTTCATCACATCATCCCCGCAGATATAGGCAAGGAGAATGTGCCTACCGCCAATGATGATCCTGCGTTATGGACAACTCTTGATGCCACAGTACTTCAGTAGATATATTCCATTATCTCTACAGACCTTCTATAGACGATTATTGAACCCGACGCCACGACGATGGAAACTTGGAATAAGGTGTGTGATATATTCCAAGATAACAAAAATTCACGTGTCGTCACTCTTGAGCAAGAATTTTTTCATGTCAATATGAAGGATTTTCCGAATGTCTCAACCTATTGTAAAAGGCTGAAAGAATTGGCGGATCAACTCAAGAATGTTGGTGTGCCCGTCACCAATGATCATCTTGTTCTTCAGATGGTTGCAGGCCTATCCGAGGCTTATAATGGCGTTGTGACACTTCTTCGTCAGAGTAATCCTCTTCCACCGTTCTACCATGCTCATTCCATGCTCATATTAGAGGAGGCTGGATTGGCTAAAAAGATGGCTACTAGAGCTAATTCCGTCATGATGGCCACGTCCGATGACCCTCACTAATTCTAGTCAAAACCGTAACAATGATGGCGGCAAAAAGGTTAAAATCAGAAAAATGGTGGCAAGAACCACGGCGGTGGTCGCGGCGGTGGCGGGGGCAGTGGCGGTGGTCGGAGCAGTAGTAGCAGTGGGCCGGCTGGGTCGTAGCCTTGGGCCACTTAACCATGTCTGTGGGGCTGCTAGGCTAGTGGCCAGTGGCCCAACACGACCTTTTTTGCTTTTTACAGGTTTTCCAGCGAATTGGGCCAATGGCCAGCAGAGGCCCAATTTGCCATTCCAAAGAATCCCGGCCCCAAGCGATCGGGCGGGCTTTGGCAACAGCCCTGCTCGTTGGGCTTCGACCTCAGCAGGCCTTTGCTGCTGCGGGCCCAGTTTTCGATCCGACACCTACGAATATTGAGGTCACGATGTATACACTTGGATTAAATCACCTGGACGCAAATTGGTCCATGTACACCGGACCCACTTCTCATATGACGTCCGCGCAAGGTAATCTCTCGTCTTATTTCAGTTTGAGCAAAAATTATGGCATAATTATTGGTAATGGCAATTTGATTTCAATTCGTGGTTATGGTCACACAAATCCCCCCCCCCCCCACCACATCCACATCCACCTCTAGTTCTTAAAATGTCCTTCATGCCCCTCACTTAATAAATAATTTGGTGTATGTCCGAAAATTCACAACTGATAATTGGGTTTCTGTTAACTTTGACCCTTTTGGATTTTCTGTGAAGGATTTCAAGACGGGGATACCTCTAATGAGATGTAATAGTCGGGGATAGCTTTATCCAATCACCACCACTACCATTTTCACGAGTCAAGCTACACTTTCAACATTTGCCGCTCTTGCTCCTTCTTTGTGGCATGCACGTTTGGGTCATTCGGGGCCGTCTATTATTTTTTTCTCTTAAAAATAATAATTTTATTGATTTTAAGAGTACGCGTAGTACTCATATTTGTCCTTCTTGTCCTCTAGGGAAACATGTTAGGTTGCCGTTTATAGCCTCTACTTCTAGTACGTCGATGACTTTTGAGTTTTGAGTTCGTTGCGCCATCGTTATTATTTTTATTTTTGGATGATTATTCTCATTTTTGTGAACTTTTCCGTTGTCTAACAAGTCTCAAGTTTTTTTCACATTTCTAAAATTTAGAGCCTTCATCCGTACCCAATTTGTATGAAAAATTAAAAACATTCAATGTGATAATGGTAGGGAATATGATAATGGGCCATTTCGGAAATTTTGTGACACTCATGACATATATTTTTGATTTTCTTGTCCTCATACGTCCTCACAAAATGAGAAGGCCGAAAGGAAAATTCGTACCATTAATAATATTGCCCGAACCTTACTAGCCCATGCTTCCATACCTCCATCTTTTTGGCATCATGTGTTACAAATGGCTACTTACCTTATTAACATACTTTCTAGCAAAGGTTTAGCATATCAATCACCCCTAAAAATTCTTTATCATAAATACCCTTCGTATTCTCATCTTAGAGTGTTTGGGTGTTTGTGCTATCCACTATAATTAACAAACTTCAAGCCCGCTCTACCGCTTGTGTGTTTTTGGGTTATCCGTCTAATCATCGTGATTAAAAAAAATTTGATTTATCTTCAAATAAAATCATAATTAGTCGCCATGTTATTTTTTATGAAACCAATTTTCATTTGCTAAATTGTATAATTATGTGTCTAATTCCTATAATTTTTTGGATGATGGACCATCACCATATATTATCCATCAGTGGGCCCAAAACTCCCACTCCCCAGATCGGCCAGTAGGCCCACTGCCTGCTGGCCCAACAGATCTCATGACTATTCCCAAGTCTTGGCCCAGTTCACACTTCTATCCAATTGTTGCTTCGGGTTCTCGGCCTACTGTCTGCTGTTCCAATAAATCCTACCCCACTGCTAGTTCTAGTTATTGGGCCAGTAGGCCCACTGCCTACTCCAGTCACACATTCACCCGAGTCCACGTCCAGTTATTGGGCCAGCAGGCCCATTGCTTGCTGGACTGTTTGAAATAAACCTGCCACTACCCCAAAAACCGTCCCTATCTATCTCGAGTCAAGGGCCCGTTACTCGTAATCAATGGAGTATTTTTAAACCTAAATGACATTTTAATCTCAATATTAATGTCACTAAATCACCCCTACCACTTAACACTGTGTCTTCCCTTCATGACCCGAATTGAAAAATGATCATGAACGATGAATATAAAGCTCTAATTGAAAATAAGACGTGGGAGTTGGTGCCCCCATCCACCTGGTGTCAATGTTATTCGGTCCATGTGGATTTTTACTCATAAGAAAAAATTTGACGGTTGTTTTGAGAGGCATAAGTCCCATCTTGTAGGAGATAGCAAAACTCAACAGGTTGGCATGAATTGTGGTGAGACATTTAGTATGGTGGTCAAACCGGCTACTATTCGCATTGTTCTCATTCTAGCTCTCTCGAAATGGCCCATTCATCAGTTGGACGTGAAGAATGCTTTTTACATGATTATCTCAAGGAGACAGTGTACATGCATCAGCCCTTGGCGTTCCGAGACTCCGATTATCCAAATCATGTCTGCTTACTCATGAAGTCCTTATATGGGTTTAAGCAGGCCCCACGGGCTTGGTACAAGAGGTTTGTAAATTATGTGTCTACTATTGGGTTTTCTCACAGCAGGTTTGATCACTCTCTGTTCATCTATCAGCGTGGTACTTCTCTGGCATACATTCTGTTATATGTTCATGATATTATATTGACTGCCTCTTCTGATATTTGCGCAAGTCTATCATGTCCCTTCTCAGTTCAGAATTTGCTATGAAAGACTTGGACCCTTGAGTTATTTTTTGGACATAACAGTCATTCAGGTGGTCTATTTTTATCACAGAAGAAGTATGCGACTGAGATTATTGAGAGAGTTGGCATGTCATCTTGTAAGTCTACTTCTACTCTGGTTGATACCACCAAAGCTGAGTGATATATCTAGCACACCATATGAGGATCTCACCCACTATCGCAGTCTTGCAGGGGCACTTTAGTATTTTACTTTCACGAGACCTGATATTACTTATGCAGTGCATCAGGTGTGTTTATTTATGCATGATCCGCGGATTGATCATATGCATGCGCTCAAACGCATTATATGATACATACATGGCACACTTGATTATGGATTGCATTTATATCTATCATTCGTCTCTACTCTCATATCGTATAAATATGTTGATTGGGGTGTATGTCCCGATACCAGACGGTCAACATCTGATTATTGTATGTGTTCTTGGTGATAACTTGGTCTCTTGGTCGGCAAAACGCCAGGCTACATTATCGTGATCCAGTGCTTCATAAGCCGAGTATCGAGGGGTAACCAATGTGGTGTCTGAATCATGTTGGCTGCGTAATCTTCTATTAGAGCTTCACTTTCCTATTCAAAAACTACCTTGATCTACTGTGATAATGTTAGTGCAGTCTTTCTCTTTGGGAATCTGGTCCAACATCAACGCACTAAACATATTGAGATGGATATTCACTTTGTTCGCGAAAAGGTAGCTCGTGGACAATTACGTGTCTTGCATGTCTCTTCAAGGTACCAAATTACTGACATATTTACTAAAGGTCTTCCCTTGGTTCTGTTTGAAGATTTTAGGGACAGTCTTAACGTACGACAACCGCCGGCTATGCTTGCGGGGGTGTGATAGAAGTCGTGATATACACGGACCAAACGTGTATATCACCAAACCGAGTTTTGTAAATAACTTACCATAGTTGTAAAATTCTTGTATAAATGTAATTATGGTGTTAGAATTATAGTAGGAAAAGGTAGATTTAATTTCCTTAATTGATTTTGTATATCATGTATATATAGACCTTTTCATTAATGAAAATAATCAAGGGATTATTCTCTTTTAGTAACTTTGGTTTATCTTTTTGTATGCTTTCTCCGTAGTTATTTTAATAAAATTCAATAACTATCTTTTGTTTATGTTATGAAACATTTTTTATTTTGCGGTGATCAACTTTAGAATTTTAAATGATCTAAAATAATTTTAGTTCTAAATTCAACTTGGTGATATTATTTAGGGATTTTGATATGAGCTTTGATTCAAATTCCTGTTAAACAGTAATCATGGAAGCTAAATTTGAATTGTTACTTTTTGCTATAAAATGGGAATAGAGACCGCAATATACATATATACGTATTTTTCAATTACCTTTCTATTTGAATTTTAAATATTGACAGGATTTCAAGTGAAAATTTTGAAAGTAATTTGGTATCATAAAATAGCTTAGTAGTTTGATTTATTTTTTTTACAATTGAGATCTATAGTAATTGTGAGAAGCGTAGCATATTTGAGAGTTTTTTTTTTTTTTTTTGTAAAAAGAAAAAATATCGTAAGGTAAAAAAATAAGAACGAGACAATAGGTAGGAAATTCATTCTTTAATACTCAACATAACTAAAGACAATTGATATTCATGGACATGCGAATAATAATAGATCTTTAATAATAAATTTCATACCAGACAAAGTAGTTATTTAAATATTTTTCTAATAATTAGGAATAATCATTTAGTTATTTCCTAATATTAGGAACTCAAAATCAACCTCAGGTATGTAGCATTAGTTGGTCTCATCACGTGGAGAAGTTAAAAGGGTTTTATAAAGCTTATTTCAGAACGATAAAGTAATATGAAAAGGAATATAATTATTTTATGTAATTTAAATAAGAAATGATTTATATAAAGTTAAATCTTAATAAAATCTTGAGTTAGGTAAACATTTCAAATAAGAGAGGATTGACAGGTAAAATTTTGATGATCATTAAAAAGAGAGCAATGAAAAAACGTGAAAATAGAGGTAACTAATTCTCAGGAAGAGAAATAAAAATGTCATTGAAGAACTTGTAATGTCACTGTTTAGAAAGTTTTAGGAATGATTATGCCTAAAATAAAGAAAAAAGAATATTGTGACCTAAGGTTTGATCTTATGGTAACTAGTTTACCTTTTTCACCATTTGCGAGCATTCATTAATCTCATTAAATTAGAGTATATAAAAAGCACCAAGCCCATAAACAGAAGTATTAGTGAATATTCTCCAGTATATTTTGTAATTATGATAGATGTATATTTAAGGTAACTTAAGATTCTTATTAAATTAGGAATCAACCATTTAAGGTAAGTTATGATTCGTATTGTATTAAGAATCAACATTTGTACAACTATATATATTGTGAATAATGGAAGGAATCCCTAAGGGAAATTATTCTATCTTACATGGTATCAAGAGCCTAAACCCTACTCTCCTCTCCAAAAAATTGCCACCATGTCTTCCCCCACAAATTCCGGTTCCTCCACTAGCAATTTTGACAACCCCTCTCAACGATCATCGTCTTCTTTTCACTCGGCTTTCGCCGTTACAAACATCAAGAACTCTATCCCTATAATTCTTGACCAAGAAGACTATCAATATTCCATGTGGACAGAACTATTCTATATTCATG
Organism: Anisodus tanguticus; assembly: GCA_034509755.1. NCBI lineage: Eukaryota > Viridiplantae > Streptophyta > Magnoliopsida > Solanales > Solanaceae > Anisodus > Anisodus tanguticus. The sequence continues at coordinate 31,019,872 of CM067555.1, read as the reverse complement.
CATGTGCGTACAACGTGCTTGACCATATTGATGACTTCGTTCCTCGTCCCACCGATATTGCCAAATCAACATGGCGTTGCCTTGATGTCATCATCAAACAGTGGATATACGGCACCATCTCAAAAGACTTGTTGTGTACTCATGAAAACAGGTGCCACGGCACGTGACCTTTGGGTACGGTTAGAAGAAATTTTTCAGGACAACAAAAATACTCGGGCCGTGTATTTGCTGTAGCAATTCAACAATACGCGCCTTGAGAATTTCAACAACATGTCAGAATATTGCAAACAACTAAAACTCATAGCGACTAACTTTGCAACGTCGGGACATCTGTTTCTGAAACCAAGATGGTACTCCAATTAGTTGCGGGTTTACCAAAAGGTGAATAAGATACTTTTGCAACAATGATTCAACAGGCCGACCCACTACCAAGTTTCACCAAGGCACGGTCACAACTATTGTTGGAAGAAACCCGACGTGCTAAACAAGAGGAACATAATCAAAAGGCGTTAGACGTTGACGGGATGGCACCACCGGCGACCAACTCCACCCCGCCACCACCGCATGTCCACCAACAACAGCAGTCCAGCGGCGGAGGTCATGGCGGCATAGGTCGCAACAACAAAGGCAAGGGCCGCGGCAAGGGCCAACGCAACCAGTGGACTGGACAGCAGCCAAGCCCAACTCCCCGCAGCTTTTCCGTGGGGTGGACAGCGGCCAAGCATGATGACCCAACCAACAGAACTGGGCCTCGCTTGCATGCCCATACACGACTGCAGAAGCCCAGTTCCAGTAGCCTGCATGGTCGCCTGGCCTATTGGGCCATTCTCCAACCACCAGTGCGGAGCCCACCAAAGCAGAACAACAGACCCACCGATCTCGGTCCAAAGAAGAAGAACAACCCGCAGCTCTGCCCCCACTGATTTGGGCCAGCCCTACAACATCGTGAACCTTTAACAACCCGATGAAAATTGGTACATGGACACCAGAGCCACATCTCACCTCACCCGATCGTCAGGTAACCTATCTCAACTACTTCGGTTAAAGTGTCCTCAATTTATTACTGTCGGCAATGGTCATCGGATTCCAATTGAAGGTTACGGTAACACACACCAAACATCCACACTCTCCTTTCTCCCTAAAACACGTCCTATACACCCCTAACATCATTAAAAACTTAACCTCTGTTAGAAAATTCACTAGCAATAATTCTGTGTCTGTCGAATTTGACCCTTGTGGTTTCTCTGTGAAGGAACTCAATACGGGGAAAATTCTTACACGCTGCAATAGTGTGGGAGACCTCTACCCATTTACTCAATCTTCCGCTGTCAGACCGCAAACACCTCTATCCCTTGCGGCGATCTCTCTCTCATCTTAGCACAACAGACTCGGACACCCCGGAGACCCAGTTTTTACTTTTCTTAGGACTTCTAAGCGTATTCAATGTAATAATGGGAAAATTGCCCAACACTGCTGCATATCAGCCCTGAAACTGTGACCATGCAGCCTCCAAATCCGGCAAAGACTCGTTGCCTCCCAATCTCGACACAAAGCCCCCCGCAACCCCCCAGTCCAGACCCCCCACTGCTGCCTACACATCGCATGGAGACTAGTGCACAACACGGGATCTTCAAACCCAAGGTTCACTTCAACCTCTCCACACAAACCTTATCACCCATTCCAAAAAATCCAAAACTAGCAAAACTGGACCCTAATTGGAATGCGGCCATGTGCGAGGAGTTTAACGCTTTAACCAAGCAGAACACTTGGGATTTGGTGCCTATACCAGACAATGTGAATGTTATCCGGTGTATGTGACTATTTCGTCACAAGTTCAGAGACAATGGTGACTTGGAGCGGTATAAGGCAAGACTAGTTGCCAATGACACTAATCAGCAGGAGGGTATTGATTGTGGTGAGACATTCAGTCCGGTTGTTAAACCGACCACTATTCGGAATGTTCTCAGTATTGCTATGGGCATGCATTGGCCGATTCATCAGCTTGATGTCAAGAATACTTTTCTTCACGGGGATTTGAAAGAAACTATGTGCATGCATCATCCCCTGGCTTTGTTCATCCGGCAGTTCCACAGTTTGTATGTCGTCTCAGAAAGTCATTATATGGATTGAAACAGGCACCTCGCACTTGGTATGATCGTTTTGCCAGATATTTTCTGCAGATTGGTTTTATATGTAGCAGGTGTGATAACTCTATCTTCACTTTTCACCGAGGTAGCAACACTGCATATTTGCTATTATACGTCGATGACATTGTTCTTACGGCCTCATCTGACAGTTTGAAGAATGAAATCATTTCCCTACTCAAAAATGAATTTGCTATGACTGACTTGGGCAAGCTGAGCTATTTTTTGGGTATATCAGTGACCAGATTTGCAGCCACTATGTTCTTGTGTCAGCGTAAGTATGTAGAAGAGATAGTGTATAGGGCCAAGATGGCAAATTATAAAATTATGTCAACTCCGGTGGACTCAAAATCCAAGCTTAGTGCCAATGACGGTGCGCTAGTTTCTGATCCCACTCTATATCGGAGTCTTGCAGGTGCTCTTCGGTATCTTACTATCTTACATTCACTAGGCCTGATATTGCATATGACGTTCAACAGGTGTGTATGTTTATGCATGACCCCCGAGAGTCCCATTTTGCAGCCCTCAAACGTATTATCAGATACGTTAAGGGCACACTAGACTTTGGATTACATCTATACCCCTCTGCCCCAACCAAGTTGCTCACCTACACGGATGCAGATTGGGCAGGATGCCCCGACACCCGTCGCTCCACCTTAGGGTACTGTGTATTTCTTGGGGATAATCTTATCTCATGGTCTGCCAAGCGATAGGCCACACTATCCCATTCGAGTGCTGAAGCAGAATATCGCGGAGTTGCTAATGTTGTTGCTGAGATATGTTGGCTCAGAAATCTTTTTTTGGAGCTCCAGTGTCCATTACGCAAGGCGTCTATAGTCTATTATAACAACATATCTGCCATCTATATGTCTCATAATCCGGTCCAACATCAGCGGACTAAGCATATTGAGATGGATATCCACTTTGTGCGAGAGAAGGTTGCCGTGGTCGTCAAAGTTTTACACGTGCCTTCCTCTTATCACCGATGCACATTTTCACAAAGGGACTACCGCGAGAGCTCTTCACCGACTTCCGATCCAGCCTTAGCGTTCGACCTCCTCTCGCTCTGTCTGAAGGGGAGTATTAGGAATATTCTCCGAATATTCACCGTATATTTTGTAATTATGATAGATCTATATTTAAGGTAACTTAGGATTCTTATTGTATTAGGAATCAACCATTTAAGGTAAGTTAGGATTCATACTGTATTAGGAATCAACCTTTGTACAACTATATATATTGTGAATAATGGAAGGAATTCATAAGGGAAATTATTCTATCTTACAAGAAGGCTGGGAGGTAAAAAAAGTATTTATGAACTTATTTCACTGCCAAACAAACATGAATTACCGATGAAAAGTTAAACATTAAAAATCATTGTTAATCCTATTTATAAGGAGATTAGCGATATTATTAGCTACAACCAATTTAATAATGGATTAAAGCCGAAGTTCATAGCTAACCTAAAAACAATTCTAAATTGTTTGTTGACAAATGAGTAAAGCGCGTATAATGAATCTAGGCCAAATACCCAAATAACTTTTATTTAATTTCAATGTACACGTGGACAAATGTGGAGAAAGTGTGGGCTCCATTACACTTTTTAATTCCACTATTGAGACTTCATGAGTCTGACACTAATCTTATAACGTAGACCCACATCAAAATTCATTTTACATCTATCTCTTCTTTGTTGTCTAATGTCCTGATTCTCTTTTTCTTTCTGCATATATTTTCATATAAGTGAATTTAAGTGTGAAGGCAATTTTCTATTTTAACTACTCAATCAAAAAACAAACTTTAAAAATGTGCCCTACTAATTCTTCTAACTTAATAAAATGGCATAGTCTATGTATGATACTAGAGGTGCTAAGCCCTGAATATTAACATATATATTTCATCTTCTCCACTTAATATAATATTTTGTTATTTTTTTTATTTTATAATAAATAATACATGTATAGTTATGTGTAATTTATGTATTATTATTATATATATATATAATTCTTGCATTACTAATTCATGCATCACAATCCCTATATTATTAATCCTTGCACATAGTTTCCACTAATACCTACAATGTTAATCCCTATATAGCTTGTAGGGTGAGGATTGTCCAAGTCTATATAAGGAGTTCATATTTTCAATTCATATCCGATGTGGGATTTTTAACATTCTTGCATAGAGTACTCTGTTAATTTACATTTATGTTTGTAAAGCCTTAATGATAAAATATAAATTTTATCCAAACGGTCAGTTTTCTTTTTTGGTTATTTTCTAGTTGAAGAAAAAAATCAAGCACTGTAAAAAAAATTCAAGTAATTGAAGTCAAACAGGAGCAAAGCAGGTGTAATTCAATCCTTATTCCTAGCAATGATTCCCAAAAAAGCAAAACCTCACTAGACCGAGGCCCATTGCTATGGGGACTACACTATATAAGAGAATGACTAAGGTAATTGCCAATACTTTCTATTGAAAGACATACTGGCTCTTTAAAAAGAGTGCCCTCCTAATCTCATTTTGATAGGAAGAGATATTGAGAATTATCCCAAGGAGGCTTACTACTCAGTGATAGATCGGTGAGCCACCATGATCACTAAACTCACCAAACCAGCAGCATATGCAAATTTGAATCATAGGTTTCTATATGCTTAAGGAAAATGGGATTTGCATAGTAGGATACGAAAGTTTATTTATATACAATGGAAAGCCCCTATAATCCTGGACGATCAGTGGAGTTCATAAAAGAAAGCAAAGCAATTATAAAATTAATTATGTCATTTAATTGGTCGAAGATTTGACAGAGTAGATTTTATTTTCTTTCTATTTTGGTAGCTACGTAAAATGGAGTTTTATGTGGGCCAATGTGGAGATGAGTGGTAGTCTCATAATTACTACGTACTATATGCAGCAATGAAAAGTAAACCAGGGCCACCAAAAGTGACCTGAGTATTTTTGTCCAATTACGAAAAGATACACAGTCAACGCCATGAAGTACAACAACGTTTTGAACACAATGATATATATATATATATATAAGTTTGAATAATCCCATTATTCAAATTTATGACAATTTCTTTTTTAATCAAAAAAAAAATATCACTTTTCTATATTTAAAATAATTTAACTTTTATTAAATAATTTACTACCACACATTTATATACGACTTATTTTCTACCACATATTTCAAAACTTTTCTTTTTTTTCTTAAACTTTATGCCAAGTCAAAGGGTGTCACATAAATTGAGACAGAAGGAGTATAATTTTAAAATAATTTTAAATTACGATACTACTTTACAGGCAATGCTCTTAATGCTAGAATAATAATAAGGAATAATTTTAATAATATACAATCCAGCATAAAATATTACATTCACGTAGCTATATTTTTTTATTTACATTCGCATAGCCCAACTTTTGTTTTGCAATAGTATTTATACACACGATATACAATATTATACACTTACTATAGACAATGTATAAACTTGTATAAAAGTGTATAATGAGGTATAAAAGAGTCATTTCGGGTAATATTAAAAATATGGGCCATTTCAAATAAATATTTTCTCCAAATAGAGATATAATGTTATTTTCCCATAATAATTTTATCCAAAGCAATTAGTTCTTTTTTTGTTATTCTCTGGAGAAAGAAAAAATTAATGTACTGTAAACATTTTCGGTATGTTGTTGGAAATTTAGAAAACAAATGTTCTTCAAAAGTAATTTATGTAACAACAAAAAAAAATTAAAAGATTCACATACTGAAACATTTTTTCCCTGCAATCAAGTTTTACATTATTCTAATTTATTTATAGAATTTACAAAGACTTAAATTAGGATCCACATTTTACCAACACCTTAAACTATGCTATTACTTGAGGGGTCATTTGGTTAAGAGATAAGTTATATAAGGGTTAACGGTCATAGTGAGAATGTAATGTAGGAATTATGATGCATGTATTAGTAATGAAGGAATTTTAAATATATATAATAATATATAAATTTCCTTATGATTTATACATGTATTAAGAATAATAATATTATATTAATTAATAATTATTTTTAGATATTTATATTGATAATTAAGTGGAGAAGATAAATACATACGTAAAAATTCAAATATTGTGACCAGTAGTTAAATAACCAGCTGTTTTACACTAGTAATATACATACTATGCTAAGCTTGTGCAAGAAAAGTGTGACCTCTTTGTTGGGGCAATATTAATAATAGCTGGTGGCTTAAGTGTTTTCACATAAAACCCACCAACGTCCTCCAGTCAAATCACTGCCTATTGCCTAATGTATTGTACAGAGAGATTCTAGGATTGGAGAGCTTTAATGTAGATGATCAGAATATTGAAAATCTAAATGATGGTGTTGAATCATCTGCCTCCGCCAAAACATGTGTCTACCAAAAAGAAAAAGAGATTGAATCTCTTTCCCGATCCAGAAGAAGTAGATGATGATGATGGCAATCGAATAAACGAAGATAAATATGCCCAAGCTTCCAGCAAAGAGTCCAAGTCCAGGGGCGAAGGCATCTATCTGTGTCCAACTACCGCTTCATCGGTCCGTTTTATGATGCAGCTGTTTGAACATATATTAGATTATAAAATTTGAGATTAAATTTATCATGTTTTTTTGTCAAGGATATTACTTGGCTAAAATCAAAATAAATATTACTCCATATCACAATCATTAGATTATTTAACCCGACTATAAACCCACGATAATCTGATTTTGAGCCAAACTACCCTCAAGTGCTTAAATAACCTCTAGGATGAAACCAAAAGTTTATTTTAACATCATGACCAACTGATATAAGTTAATTCTGAAGTAATTAAAGAATACAACAGAAATAAAATATAATAATAATAATAAAATCAGAAGTAATTTATAGATGTCAGAGCCTCCTCCCTCAAACCCAAACTCATCTCAACCACCGAAAAAAGGAGTTAAAAAAGCATCAATCTATGATCGTCAGTCATGAAAATCAGGAGAATAGTTGTCCTGCAATTTCATTATGGCTTAACCACAATGCAGAGTTGGTCTCCAGTCTGCTTTTAGTTGAGGCTATAATGTCTTAGCTTTGCAAAATAGCAGGAACATTCAGAAGGATGGATGATGGACACTGTTAACTCTGTCCTGAGATAACATAAGAACTAAGGTAAGAAAACTCTGACCAACAGTATTTGTATGGCATCACATATAGGAATTCATCATCGAAATAGAACCTGCTAAAGTATTGTATTATGCTTATAGGACTGTCATTGATACTGCAGCTGATCGGAGCTTCAAACCATCATCGTTCCACTTGCTCTCGGGGGCAGTGGCGCCAGCAATGATGGCCTGCAGAGTAAAATTTGCACGACACTAGCAAAATAATAACAAGAGCGATACGAATTTTATTTTTTGGCCCAAGTGGAGGCTCCAAATAGTTCTAGAGCAGAACCACCTTAGGTCTTCGCAAAGTTGATTGTATTAGTGAATCCTAGTTAGGAATCCAGAATGTAGAATACAACAATACAGCTCTAAAGGCAGGCAAAATCTTGAAAGAAGCTACAGAAAAATAAGCACCCCTATAAAACAAAAAAGAACAAGATACCTTTCCACTGTTAACAGCAGCCACTAATGCAACGTGTTGCTCATCTCTGGCAAACTCATAGAAATAGTATGTCCTGAAATACATGAGCCAAAGCTACTGAATGTTTAAAGTTAATTGTTGTAATTGCAGAGGAATAAACCATGACTGCCGAATGAGAGACAGTAATGGAAGTATCTCCATCGTTTTATGTTGCAGAAAGAGAAAGTATCTTACTTTCTTGTTGATACAAAAAACTTTTGCAATGAGTTAAAAACGAAAGCTCAAAGAGAGGAGAGATCATGTGATAAGAAGATGGGGTCATCTTCAAAATATGTCATCGGTTGGGAATCTCTGGACCAAAAAACGATTACTGTGAATGGTAAAATATGCAAGAGTTCAGCCTTCAAACCATTGCTAATCCTCTGACATACAATTAAAGTAGTCATCGTTTTAAGTATGAACATACCTGAATCCTTCATCTTCTTTAATTTTAATTGAGCGGCCAGAATATAGTGTTGAGCCAGCTGCCATACTGATAATCAGTAATTAAGAAATATAATTCATTAAAGAGCAACTCTGCAAAACAGATGAATGTGCTAGGGCCATTACAACAATACCTGGAACAAATATTTTAGCTGCCTCCTTAAGTGAACCTAAATCAGTAATATCTTTGGCCTGTTGAAGTTAATATGGTAAGACACAATTAGAATGTTGCTAGGTATAAGATCTAATCTCGTGAAGAGAATCGGAGAATTGCAACATATATTGACAGTGTAATAAGCAAATCTTTTGAAAGGTTTAAGTTTAAGGACTTTCACAGGATAGAGATTGAATTAAGCACCAGAATTGCCTTTGACAAACCTCTAAGAAGGTGATCTTCAGCTGATTAGATGGGCGAATTATGACACTTAAAACTTCGGATCTGTTTATCACAAAACCGATAACGATAAAAAATGTTAATATTGTTGAAGAGAGCGAGAACATATCAAAGATTGCTAGGAGGAAAGGATAATGGATAATGCAGTACATAGATGAAAAGAGCTAAAGAAGATAGAATCACAAGGAAACCCCTTTGAGAGGCAAAGCAACATTGATTAAATTTGTAAAACTATGTAAAGGATCTATAAAATTATATCAATCTATATAATTATGATAAGGATCTAAAAGAATACGTAGATAAGATATTACAGTTCATCTTAGGTAGATATCATTTTGCATTAAGTAAGAAGATCTTATTATGTACGTTTTGTTAATTTAGAGATTATGTAAACACTATTTAAACCCCCAACTGTTGAGGGAATAATATAGTAAAACATATCAAAAAACTCTCTCCTTTTCCTTTCTACAAAGTATCATAGTTTAGTTATCACGTCCATCCTCTGAACAACTAATTTTTGATTACTGTTCTGAAAAAGTTTTCTTCTCAATTTTTTATCATATTAGTGTTTGGGCAGTCTCTGCTTTGACCTACATTGTTTTTCTTTTCAAGAAGAATTATTCTTACTTTAGGAGCGTAACCGCCAGAGTTTTGCAACTCCTTGTTGCGTTTGAGGTAACCTTATGAAATATTTATGACAATTGTATAATAATTCATCCACTTATATCACACAGTTCTCATTATGGGTCCTGAATTGTTGACTAATATTTTTTGTAACAAAATCTTTTATTTGCACTTAAATTCCTTTCAGCCTTTTCCAAGTCATCTTAGCTAATTGATCAAAAACAATGGTTAAGGAATAGATGCAGCTCACTCTCTTTCTTCATTACCTAAAATGTCAGCTCTGTTTACACCCTATGTCCATATATTTTTGTATTCATTAGTAAATTACCAAAAACCTAAATCATTCTGTAATTTTCTTGGCTGACTCTGTTCTTGTGCAGGTCTAGAGTACAAGACAAAGGATTGAAATAGGATAGTTTATGAATCTTCATTTTCATCATCCCACATTTTCACAATTTGAACTCAAAAGGTAAACATTCAGGCTGTTTTTGCAATCATCAAGTGTTTTCAACAGTTTAAAACCGTAACAAAAATTTAGAAGAGCTGCCCGGCCCTTTCAAAAGGTTCCCCTACCCTTCCCTGGGAAGACCTTAACCCTCCCCCGGCCCGACCCATTTATATCTATAGAAGTGTGTTCCCAGAAAAGGAATGGAGTGGTCTAACTGATTTATGAACTCAACACTTGAGTGGAAGCACTGACTCAAATTATGGCATCCATCTAGCCGAAAGTAGTCCCCAATGTCGTACAGTCTTGTGCCATGAGAAATCATGTTCCGAAAAAGAAAATCATTTCCCTGAAAGAGCACATACTTGAAAACTCCAGGACCTACACTTGTGTCATCTATAGAAACAAAATTCATCTATCCAGAAGTTCTTCTCAATTTACAGAATATGATACAAGGACAAAGAATACAGTGGAACGCTAAAAAGAGTAAATGAGATCCTGAGGACAACATCCCTAAAGAAGAAAAAGAGTCCCTATTATATTGAGAATGGTAACATATAGCAAAAGAGTCCTTATTCAACCAGTAGTCGCAGGACAATCCTGAAAGCTACAAATAGCGAGAGCTGCCAAGGAAAAATCTTTGTCAAAATTAAGCACAAAGACTTCCAAAGGAGAAGCATGCATCTTTTCTTGCTTATCAAAACAAGAAAAGATAGAAACTTGAGTTTCGTTATATTGAAAACATAGAAATTTGACACTGAAATCTATTTGAGTCTCCACCAAGATGTATAAGCTCTGATACTATGTGAAAATAGAAAAGACTTCTCAAAGAATTAACTAAAAATATACAAGAGGTAATCCTTAATTAGGAGTCTTAGGTTATGTATAATATGGTAAGTAATCAACTCCTATAATAAGGTAAGTAAATGTTTATAATAAAATTTTGAATAACAAAGGTATTCTATGGAATATCCAATATATTTTTTCTTACTCAAATACAATTGAATTTAGAATTGTATGAATCCAGGCACATTTTAACTTGATATTCTAACACAGGGCAAGTAGTCTGGTGGAATTTGTGCCAAATGAAAATAACAATGATTAGATGATGCTTCAAAGAATCAAAATGTGTGCAATATTATAGTAGAAAACAATTTTCTCCAACCATAAAGTTCTAAAAATATGATTCCAAAGAATAAGAGGGGAAAACAAAGAGCAGACAAGAGTTGGAGATTCGGTTCGAAAATCTACCCGTCAGAAGAAGCAAAACGCGCTGCAAATTTCTTGGGCTTAGCCTTATCTCCATATAGTGATAGGCCAGCATTATAATCCTGGAAAAATCAAATCAAACTCTTAGTCAACAACATTTCAGAGTTTAAACATAACATACCTTCTCATTAAAGTACAAATCAGTCCAAGGCTGAATACAATCAGAAGCTTGTGATTGGGGATTCTTGATTCTAATATGCAGACATTTTAAATAGGTCAAATACCACATTATTGTTTAACCTATATTTGAACCAGTTCATACTAGTCATATTGATTTTTCTTTGTTATTTATCCATCTTCCAATGATCTTTTGCTCTATCCAAATACATAATAAAACTACCAATTGAAGACAATACAAATAAGCTAACAACAAAAAGAATGTCCTATATACATATTGACAGTTGTACACCATCAGGTCATTTAGAAGCCAACTACGGATAATTGTTTATATTAAGCATGATTTAATAACTAGGAAAATAAGGTGAATTAAGTACTACTACTACGTTGGGTTAAACTATACGGATAGCTGTAAGATTTTTATGGTATTTGTATGCATAAGTTAAATCCTTGTTATAAAACTGAAACATCAAAAGGGGGAAAAATTAAAGCAACATACCTCAGGATCGGTGAGGTCCTGAAATTCAGGAGGGACACGAATGGAGAAACCGTCACCATAGAACTGGAACCAAGACTTAGTATTGGAAATGCCTGAAAGGAAAGATGATGAGGATTTGGTCTGGGCAGAAGATATTGGGCATTGAGAAAGGAAAGTAGAAGCAGTGAGGAGCACTAGTCTTCTGGAAAGAGTGTTGGGTTGAAGGGCAGGTATTGAATTGGGGTTTTGCGGAGGGTGGAAAGAGAGGGAGAGCATCGTGGACATGACCATCGGAAGCTGGGGAAGATGGGATGCTGCTGCTGTACATGCCTGCTAATGATGTGTAGATAATGTGGGGACACAACCGAGACTCTCTTTTTAATGCCCTCATTTATTTATTTATTGAATACATTTTTCTTTTTAATCCATCACAAAAAAAATAAAATTTGATAATAATTTAATTTTAAATTTTACCTATTAATGACACAATTTATGATCACGCATATATCTTTGACTTGTTTTAAATCACATTATTTAAAAGTCTTTCTTTTATTTTTTAAATTTCGTAAACAATCAAACTATATCACATAAATTGGGACGGAGAAATTATTATTTACAAGTTTACAACAAGGGGAAAAAGGATGTTAACCAATTCTGCCAAGCAATATTTAAAAATAAAAGAGTGTTAATTGCCATACCTCGACTATCCTTTGTTCTTTTTTATTTTTTAATCTAAAACTATCATTTTCTTTGTATTAAAACACATATGGATGTCGAGCTCTTATGCATTTGATACACTCCATTTCAGTTTAAAAAATAGTCAACTGGCACTCCACATGGCTAAATTTGACCACCTAATCTATCTAAAACATTTATTAGTAATTTTAATTAAAACAGTATAAGTTAATAAGGGTTAAAATTAAAATTAAATGAAAAAATGAAAAAAATGTTCAGCCTTGATTTTTACCCATTAACCTTCAATTTCAGCATGAATTGTCGTTTAACTTTTGATTTCGGTAAAAGGTCTAGGTTTCTATAAAATTCTAAGGTTGGGTAAAATCTTAGGATTCATTATGAAATTGTATTAAATTTTAGAATTCATGGAGAAATGAACCATGAAAAGGGGGAAGAAATGAATAAGAAAAAAAAAGGGGAAATGAGAAATTAAGGAGAAGTGAAGAAGAAAGAGGAAGAACAGAAGTGTTTAAAGGAAAAATAGAAGAAAAAAAATTAATTATTTAGTTCAATTAGATGTTATATATGTCACACCCCAGTCTTGGGGGTGTGGCCGACACTCAGTACCCGAAGGCATGAGCGTACCACTATAGTATACGAACTCTGAAATATGAAACTTGGGCCGACAAGGCCTCCAATTACCCATAAATGACAAGACTGAAAGATAACATGCACACAGAAGAATCTCAGCAGACTATATACACATGAACAGATAGCCAAGGTCGACAAGGCCACAATACGAGTATACTACTAACAAAAGGGCTGACAAGGCCACGACATGCCAACATCTACTGTGTACATGTCTGCAAGCCTCTACGAGTCATATATACATACCAACAGGTCAGGACAGAGTTCTGCCATACCCTAAAACACTAGTAGCATATGTAATAGCACCTAAGGACCACTGTACTACAACTCTGGAAGAAGGGGTGCGACAACCATAGTTGAGCAGATCACCTACTAAGGAGGGGCGCCACTCTGTCTATCTATACATGCGGGCATGAACGCAGTGTCCCAGAAGGGACATCAGTACTAAAGATGTACTGAATATGTAGGGCATAATCAACAGTAAATAAAGCAACAATGAGCCAAGGAAATTAGAGATACCACCTGAAGCTCATAATGTCACAATTACATCAAACTGTATAGATGTGTATAATGATCATGTATATAACGACATAGGCCTCTGTGGGCTATATTATCAATGTCATGTATGTATAAGCTGCGTATATAACGCTATAGGCCCCTGAGGTCAATATCATCAATGTCATGTATGTATAAGCTGCGTATATAACGCCATAAGTCTCTGAGGGCAATATAAATGCATTATATATATGTATGACAATCAACCAAAGGATGTATCATGCTTATCAACCCCAATCGGAGTGACGTAAGGTCGTTATACCTCCGATCAAGATTATGAGACTAACATCATTATCACTACATGACTCTATAGAACTCACAAATCATGAATAAACTTTATGGAAACAATATTGTATAATCATGAATCAACACGAAGGCCTCTAGTTATTTAGAGTGGAATCGTTATGGAGTAGCGTTGTGTTTACATCTCGTTTATATAGATCATGCCAGAAGAAGAAAGAAAACCCTACATACCTTGTCCTCGAAGTTACAATCTCTTTACAAGCCCTCGTACTCCTTACAAATAGTTATCTATAGCAAACAAATGGTCAATTATCAATATCGAATCCAGATTTCATAAGAACCTTCATTTATGTATCTTATCGACAATCTTAACACAAAGGGTTTTTAAATTCCTTCACGAAAGGTACGTAAGTAATTTGATCTTACGATCTTCCAAAACTTTTTTCCATAGTTCCATATCATCAACAATCAAATTAATTATCAGTATCACTTCATAATCCAAGAAAACACAACCCACAAAGCATATTTTCATGATTTCCCATAACTATGAGGTTCGATTACAAAAATCTTTTCATAACGTACCCTGAATCATCGATTAATCATAATTATAGATAAAGGAGGTTAAAAATTACCTTTACGCCTCAAAATCCTCTTAAAATATTGGGTTATTCCATCTCCAAGGGTTTCCAAAATTGATTCCTTAATGAGAAGAAGATTTCTACGATATCCGTGAAGATTATCACGTTAATCGAGCATATTTCGGCTTTGATTTGATTTAGAAAGGGTTTGGAGAGCTTGGAAATTTGAGTTTTGGAGAAAAAATGAGGAACAATCGACTGAACCCGTATTTAACCCGAAAAAAATTCTCCACCGCCGTAATTCAACGGTGGGATTGATGGTACCGTCAAATACTCCATGGTCCGTCAATCTTCCCATCAAATTGCTAGGGTATTTGACGGCTCAGAGTGTAAAAATTGATGGTCCGTCGACCTTCCTGTCAAACTGTCCAATTTTTCAATTTCGTTGAAACGTACTTTTGTCGATCCGTTTGACTTCTCAACACCCCGGAACTTTCATAAATAAGCCGTAAATTTTCATTACCCTTTCTTAATACAATACCTCTTCCTGGGACATCAGTATTTATCAACGACAAGACGGAATGTGAACAGTGGGGTGTAACAATAGATGCCATGTGGGTCAACTTTTATGGAATATTAAGCCCCCCCCCCCCCCCCCTATTATCAAGTGATTTCAAAAATTTGGTCAAGTCAACAATAAGGTGTGTTTAAATACAAAGGGAGTGATAGCTTAGGTAGGAAAAGCGAATAATGGATTGTTGAGGTATGAAACTTGGGAAATAGTGATAATTTATATATGTTTTTTTTCAATTAATTCAAAATAAAACTCTCTCGCGCCAAAAAAGCTGAAAGACTAAAACTGTAAACACTTACCCCACATTGGGGGTTACATAAAACCAACTCAACTTATCATTATTAAGTAATTTAATACAAAAAATATACATTAATAATGATTAAGTGAGAAGTGTGTATATAAACACATGTAATGCACCTATTTATTTGGTGTAAAAAATGAATTTGAAACCTAAATGATGGGGAAAAGTCAAATGGACCGAAGTAATGGACAAAACATTGTATCTAATCTATGGGTGGCCGCGGGCCGGGCTCGGGTCCGCGGGCCGGGTCGGCGGCGGGTCGGGGTCGGGCGGGACGATCCGGGGGGTCGGGATCGGGACTAGCGGGCCTAGCGGGGTCGGGTCCGGGCGGGACTGCTCCATTCCCGTCCCGATCCCGATCCCGTCGGTATCGGGGCGGGGCGGGCTCGGCCGGGGGCGGGGCGGGGTCGGGTTTTCCTTTTTTTTTTTTTTTTTAAATAACATATGTATAAAAAAAACTCAATAAACAAAACAAGATAGTGTAATAAAAACATCCCAATGTCTTTGTTTTTGTGCCTCTTATATTATTTAATAGACATATGATTTTTTTGTAATACAAATACAATTGTCTAAAATCTAAATTGCAACTTTATGGTGTTGTCCAAAAGTTGCAAATTAATAAAATTGCAATTAAAAAAATTACATTTTCAAAAAAATCTGTTCTAATTGCTTGATGATTTCATGTGGTTCTTCGGTTGGAATAGGTATTTGTTGGTCAAATTGATCCACGTCGCTTCCACTACCTTCGGTTAAGATTTCGTTGTAGTTTTCATCATCTTCTTCGTTGATCTCCGGTTGACCGCACCTTCTCCGCTCCGCTCGTATCCAATCTCTCGAATAATACGCAATTTCCAAGTCGTCTCCGCCAATGAGTGTCTGTGGTCTCCTATTTGATATCTCGCCTCGCAGAAAAGCGTTTTCCGACGCAGCTTGATGACGCTTGAATGTTCAAAACATCTCGAGCCATCAATGAAAGTGTCGGAAAGGTCTTCTCATTCCCCCTCCAAAGATTTCAAAGCAAGTCTTCTTGTCCATCTTCATTGATAACTTCTTGATACGGTATTTAACCCCGCAAAACAAAAATATCCAACTCGCTAATTTGGTTAGTAGAGGTACGGCCGCACATTCTATTTCGAGGCTTTCAATACTAGCCGCAAAACAAGATGTCTTTTGTGAGGTTGTGTTGAAGATGAAGAAGATGGTATGGTAGCCGTACGTTACTAGCATTTTCTTGTTGATAAAATCTATATATATTTTTGCAAAGGTGTTCTTCTACGCTATTCAACACTTCTTCTTTAGTTTGTTCAATAGGTGGTGGGTGATTTAGATTTTTGGGACTTGGAGGTGGTAGTACTTCTATACAATCGTAAATAGTTTCAATTAGTGATTTAGTACCGTCTATTTTAATAGTAGGATTTAATACGAACCAATAATATAAATAGAAGGAATAGGAACAAAATATTTTTTTATTTTGACAAACATTTTTTTAATAGCCGCCTTATAAGTTTGGTTTTTCCATATATTCACTAAGTAATAAAAATATTAGAGTTATATAAAATAACATAGTTGAAATAGTAGGATAATATATACCGGAAAATTCTTTTGTTGCTTGAAAAATTAAGTTATATATATGGCACGCGTAGACATCATATTTTTTAACATTGTAATTGCGTAATTGTTATTAGAAGCGATCAAAAATACATAATCATAAATAAATACCATAAATTGACTCCACATAACCTATCATCTATATATCCATTTAATAATTTAACTAAGTTGTATCATATACATTAAACGGTTCAATCATAAGTACCAAGACACACATAACATTCACCATTTAATAATTTCACGAATTCACATAAGCAAAACTTACCTTATCACCTTATCAAGACTCTCATCTTAGTTTGACAATAACACTAAGTTGTTCAAGTCATATTATTACCAACACTAGTACTTCATAGAGCACTCAATCACATATAAGGAACCAGCCCTAGAAGTGCCCTAAACTCCCACATAGACCCAATAATACCAAATTCAAGCTCGACTCACTATAACAATTGACACTGTAAGTAATTTACACCACAATCCTTCACCTTACTACTTCTATTCATAACTATTAGATTGAACCACATTGTTTATAATCATTACATTTAATATCAGACTTAATAGATTCCATCACCAATTAGCACGCAAGACACCCTTTCGTGTACTAGAATCTCTATTAAATGACACAATCACCACTAAGCAACATCACCCTTTACCCACTAGAATGGAAAGACTGTCAACGAGTACTAACAAATAACATATATCCATACAACAAATCTACAAGAAGCCACCACTATTCCATCATATAAACACCCATGATCAATCCAAGAATCAAGTAACAAATATAATCCTTCGATTTAAGAATCCAGATAAGTTATCATAATCACCCAATTGCAAACACAAACACAGACTGTCAATGAAATGGTATGAATATGTATGATATGGATGCAAGGATGAAGATGTAATACATATGCACGTTACCTTTATCAACCTGGTATATAATATGTCAAGGTTTTATTATGATCCATATACCCATGGGGGACCCGTGAAGTCCATATACCGCTCTTAGCCAGCCGAAATTTCACACACAAATCTAACTAGAGCCCATGACTCATTTCTCGAGTCTCAATTATGTTGCAGGCATGTAACTCCACTCCCTGCATATCAATATCGGTTGCGGCGTGCAACCCAATCTATATGTATCATCATCATCTCAATATTGCTATAATCTCATAAGTGTTTTTACCTTTCCGGCCTCTTGGGCTCACATCACATCCAACCCACACTCATATTAACATCATAGAACCATGAGTGTATGTATGCAGTGACAGTATAAGGTAAAATATCATGCTATAATGAGATGTAAACAATTATAGAGATGATGTACACATGCTTTCACGAATTCAACAACATATAGATAATCCAAGTCAAATTAATATATCAATCGAAAGCATGTGTGATGAGTAAATAAATAATAGCAAATATGGCGACAAGCCTAAATAATCAGTAATTGGAACCATCATAAAGTTGATTCCCCAAAACATCCCATTATCACAGTTCAACACCGGTACCTACTCAACTGATCATCACAACCGGCTGAATGGGACCCCCAAACACGCTCAATCCCTCTCAATATTTATAACTAATTATGCACTTCCATCGGAGTCTCAAAAAGCTAAACCATAACCTACCTCAATGTCGAGCAGGAGCCACGAATGGTCGATCCTTAATGCGCATGCTTGACTCCTTGGATCTCTTCATAGCGGATTTAATATAAGATTTAAGTTCATTATATTAAAATCAAGATAATCACACAAGGACTTAGTCCCCAATCAACATAATCCACCTACACTTCCATCTAGGCCCACTGTGTCAAAATCCATACTTTATTACTTCAAAAGCTTCTAGACTTAATTATTAGCCGTAACCTGAAATTAATTTGGAAAACACTTTATTTGGTCCTTCAATTCCATATTACCATAAAACCCCATTTTGCAACCCTAGGTTCTTTCCCAATTTAAGAAAATGTTTTATATAATTAAATTAATCATACAACAAGATTGTTTTACCCACATTATAACTTATTTCAAAGAAATCATTCTTAACCCATTCAATTCCATTACAAAATCATCACCTCAAGATGCCCACTATTTTTAAGAGTTCTTACTACTATTCTCCATTTTCAAGCTTTTACCCCCAACTACTAGAACATTAAGGAAACATAATAAGGAGAAGGAATGTATTACCTTTCATAGGTGAAACTTAGGTCTAGAATGCGAAAAACTGATTATGGAAACCCCAAGCTCGAGGAATACCATTTGGAAAAGTGTGCTCTTTTTAATAATTTATATATATACATGACTGCCAGCATTTCTGCCATGGTGGATTCGATTCTGCTGGGGCAGATGCACCGTGGAGAAGGAAAGGTCCACAAAAGCAGAGTTACTTCACACATCGACCATGTGCTAGGGTAGACAAATTCACGATAGAGCGGGCTTCGCTGGGGCGGAAACGAGTTTGCAGAGGCAAAAATGCAAAAATGACTATTTCTAGAATTTCTCATTTCCAATAGTCATCTTGTTCATCTGTTGGAGTTACTCGACTCATGATTTATATTATAAATATCATCGGTGAATGCTGAGAGAAGAGTTATAATAATAAATTAGGTGGGATGATCATAACGATCAACCGGGTCGTTACACTCATCCTGGAATGCCAGTATCAATCGATGATGTGATAAAACATAGAATTACAAGGCGTAACACATTGATAAACCCATGCTCCCCTTTATCATTTATTACATCTTTCGTTGCTGGAAAGATTGGTAGAGAGTCTGAGTCATTGAGTAGGCCATTTGCGGTGTCTACATCGGTTGACGAGTCGATGATTGTTAGATGGGTATATCAGGGTTGTGATATGGTAATCTGTAATCATCATACTCTAGCTGACTTGAATAAATTGGAAATGGTTCATTTTGATATCATTTTGGGTATGGATTGGTTGGCCTCTTGTCATGCTAATGCGGATTGTTGGATAAAGGTTGTTCGTTTTAATTTTCCAGGCGAGCCTGTTATAGAATGGAAGGGTAATGCAACAACACCTAAATGGAGGTTTATTTTCTATCTTAAGGCATGGAAGATGATTTCAAAAAGGTATATCTATCAATTGATTCAAGTGAAAAATCCGGAGGCAGAACCTCCAACCTTTCAGTCTGTTCATGTTGTTAATGAATTCCCTGATATTTTCCCTAATGAGCTTCCAGGTATTCCTCCTGAGAGCGAGATTGATTTTGCCATCGATGTGCTTCCGGATACTCAGCCTATATCTATTCCTTCATATGGAATGTCCCCTGCTGAGATGAAGGAATTGAAAGCATAATTGAAAGATTTTCTATAAAAGGGATTTATAGGGCCCAGTACTTCTCCAAGGGGCGCACTAGTGTTGTTTGTTCATACGAAAGATGGCTCGCTGAGAATGTGTATCGATTATCATTAGCTGAATAAGGCTACTATCAAGAATAAATATCCACTTCTAAGGATTTATGACTTGTTTGATCAGTTGTAGGGTACTAAATATTTCTCGAAGATCGATCTCAAGTCTGGATACCATCAGTTGATGGTTAAAGAAAAATATATTCTGAAGATCTGTTTCAAGACTAGATATGGTCATTTCAAGTTTCTTGTCATGTCCTTCGGTCTAACTAATGCACCACCAGCTTTCATAGACTTCATGAATCGGGTGTTCAAGTCGTTCCTAAATATCTTTGTGATTGTATTTATAAATGTCATTCTGGTGTATTCTCGATTAGAGGTGGAGCATGCATATCATTTGCGAGCGGTGTTGCATATGCTGCAAGATCATAAGCTATATGCTAAATTCTCCAAATATGAGTTCTGGTTAAATTCAGTGGCCTTCCTATGACATATAGTGTCAGACGAGGGCACTAAAGTTGATAGCCAAAAGATCGAAACTGTAAAGAATTGGCTGAGGCCCATAACTCCGATGGAGGTACGTAGCTTCTTGGGCTTGGCAGGTTATTATCAGAGCTTCTTGGAGAATTTATTTTCTATTGATGCTCCATTGACGAAGTTAACTCATAAGGCAGCTAAGTTTCAATGGTCAGATGCATGTGAAAATAGTTTCCAAGAGTTGAAGGGTAGGTTGACTTCGACACCTATCCTGGAACTTACTGAAGGTTCAGAAGGCTACGTTGTTTATTGTGATACCTCCAGAGTTGGCTTAGGTTGTATTCTGATGCAGCACGATAATGTTATTACATATGCTTTGAGGCAGATGAGGAAGCATAAGCAAAATTACCTGACTCATGATCTTGAGTTGACATCCGTTATATTTACCTTGAAGATATGGTGTAGCTATCTATATGGGGTTCATGCTAACCTGTTTACTGATCATAAAATCTTATAATATATATTTAGGCAGAAAGAATTGAACTTGAGGCAAATGAGATGGCTTGAGTTGCTGAAGTACTATGATGTTGATATCCTATATTATCATGGTAAAACAAATGTTGTAGGTGATGCCTTAAGTTATAAGTCTTTAGATAGCCTGAGGCATATGGATGCTAATAAATTGGAAATAACCAAAGATCTATGTCGGTTATCCAGATTGAGTGTGCGACTGCTTGACACAGATGATGGAGGTGCTATAATTTATAATACTGCAAAATCATCTCTGGTGGCAGAAGTAAAAACATGACAGTTTAACAATCTATTGTTGATTAGAATAAGAGAAGGGATTACTTTTCAGAAAAAGAAATTGTTTGAGCTGTCAGATGAAGGAATTCTTAGATATAGAGGTCAGTTGTGTGTGCATGATGTTGGAGGACTCCGAGGTCATATTGTGGTAGAGATTCACCAGTACAGGTATTCTATTCATCATGGTTTTACTAAGATGTACCATGATCTTCAACAGATTTACTGGTGGAACGATATGAAGAGGAATATTGTAGAATTTGTGGCACAATGTCTAAATTTCCATCAGGTTAAGGTTGAACATAAAAAACCTAGAGGTTTGCTTCAGAATATAGATATTCTGACATGGAAATAGGAGACCATCAATATGGATTTCATTATAGGGTTACCACATTCTTATCGAAAGTTTGACTCCATCTGGATTATCGG
The DNA here is from genome assembly GCA_034509755.1 of Anisodus tanguticus. Taxonomy (NCBI): domain Eukaryota; kingdom Viridiplantae; phylum Streptophyta; class Magnoliopsida; order Solanales; family Solanaceae; genus Anisodus; species Anisodus tanguticus. The sequence continues at coordinate 30,998,074 of CM067555.1, read as the reverse complement.
TGATAGGCTCACAAAGTCACCCCATTTTATACCTGTCAGAACTATTTATTCAGCCAAAGATTACGCCAAGTTATATTCTAAAGAGATAGTTCGAATATATAGGGTTCCAATTTCTATTATATCTGATAGGGGTTTCCAATTTACAGCTAACTTCTGGAGATCTTTCCAGAAAGGTTTGGGTACTTAGGTTAATCTCAGTAAATCTTTTTATCCACAGACAAATAGACAATCCGAGCGCACTATTCAGACGCTCAAGGATATGTTACGAGCTTGTGTCTTGGACTTCAAGGGGAGTTGGGAGGATCATTTGTCGCTAATTGTGTTTGCCTATGGTAACAGTTACCACTCTAGCTTAAGATGGCTCTGTATGAAGCCTTGTATGAATTGAAGTGTAGATATCCTATTGGTTGGTTCTAAGTGGGTAAAGCAAAGTTATTAGAACCTGACCTGGTCCAGTAAGTAGTAGAAAAGGTAAAGTTGATTCAGGAGCAATTGTTGACTGCCTAGAGTCGGCAAAAGTCCTATTCAGATAATCGATGCCGAGACCTTAAGTTTATAGTTGGCGATTGGGTGTTCTTGAAGGTATCACCTATAAAGGTTTTGATGAGGCTTGGTTAAAAGGTCATGCTTATCCCCAGGTACGTCGAACCATATAAAATTGTTCAAAGGATTGGCCAGGTGGATTATAGACTTAAATTACCCTCGGAGTTGGAAGCAATCCATCCAATATTCCACGTGTCCATGTTTTGAAAGTGTATAGGTGATCCCTCCCATATTACCCCTGTAGAGGATGTTCAAATTACAGAGGACTTATCGTACGAGAAGACTCCAGTTTCCATCTTAGATTGTCAGGTCCGCAAGCTATAGACTAAAGAAATAGCCTTTGTTAAAGTGTTGTGGATGAACAATAATGTGGAAGAGATGACGTGGGAGGCTGAAGAGGACATGAAGTCCAGATACCCTAATCTATTTCAGACTATAGGTTTATATCGACACTCATACAATACGATCTCCCTATTTCTATTGTATCTATCAACCTTATCTTGTACGTCGTGTATAGGCAATATTGTTGATACATATGTGGCAATTGTAGCCCAAATTTTGGCATTTGATAGTTGAGGTGAGTTATGTAACCTTTTTTATTCCTAGATAGATAGACGGTCATGTGGGGCCAATATTGTTATCTTATGCTGCTTTATGGCCCTGTGTGGCATTGGATATGTATTCTGGATGCTTGACAGGTTTCAGATAGTCCTATTTACAGAGGAAACTCTGTAGAAATTTGTAAGAATCTTATGGGTAAGAAATTCTTAAAGTCAAGTTACTCCAACATTCGAGGATGGATGTTCACAAGAGGCGAAGGATGTTACACCCCGTATTTTCGTGCTCATATGCGTCGTAAGTAAAGTAACATAAATCCCAGTGAGGGTAAGATCCCATATTTGGATGAAAATAATTTTAAACAGGTGTTACGTTAGTTTCATAAGAGTTCGGGGTCAAACGAATCAAAGAAAATTAAGTTCGTCGAAACGCGGGGAAGGGCAGGCCAAATTTCGAACATAATTTTTGTCCCAACTTGGCAGGAGTTTATCTGATGTTACATGAGTAGTTACGGGGTGCATAACTTATCTAAGTTTAAGTTCATGGAGTCTTCTTTCCCATCCAACATACCTTTTGTCGATACGATGTCGGAATAGATAGATATTTGTGTTTTCGTGAGACTGCACATGCAACCAATTTGGAGCGATGGCCAGCGCGAAGCAACCCTTATAGCGCCCTTAAGGTGGTGAAATTTATAGATTCCTATTTAAAGTGGTGCAGCCCATTTCTCTTTCATTTCTCAACCTTAGCAGCTCCAAAATCCACCCAAAGACTCTCTAAAGGCTTCTCTACCATTGAAGAACATTTCCAAGTGTTTATGAAGTGATTTCCTCTTGAAAGATCAAGGCCACCCGTCTAGTTTGTTAAGTGAAGTGGAGGGTTTCTTTGATATTGGGATAGAGCTTGTTGAGGAGGACTCCTTGGCTATAGAGGTAAGGATTTTACTACTCCTATATGATCTCTAGTTCCTTCTGGCTTAGCTTGATCAATTGGTGAAGATGACTTTTAAGAACACTTGGGAGATGTTGTGTTGTTATTGAGCTACTCGTTTGGGGTTGTTTGGTGATGATTAGTTTCTAGAAATTATAGACTATTACTGGTTGTTGTATGCGGAAGATAAGGAAGTTCATTTAAGCTAAAAAAGTTGTCTTGTTGATTAGTTGCTATTGTTATGAGTTATAGAAGTTCTATGCACATAAAATATTTGATAAAATATCTAAGTGAAGACTACCTTTAGTTATTGATTCGAAACAGATTCAAATTATTCGTATAATGTAGATTATCATTCGTAGAACATTCAGGGGCTCGTGATCTATCAACAAAGGTATGTAGGGCTTACTTTTTTTTTCACATTGGCATGATTCTAAATGAACGAAATGTAAACTAAATGATATTCATAATGACTCCACTATTATAGATTAGAAGCTCATGTCTATTGTTTTTCATGATGTATGTATACATGTTAAAATGTTCCTTTGACTTCAAATGTAATGATTATTGTTGATGTTGGTTCCATAATATTAATAAGAGGTGTAACGACCTTACGTCACTCCGAGGAGTTCAAAATATTGTTACATGGTCTTTAAAAAGTATTTACGTGTATCTATTACATATTTATATTGCCCATGGAGGCCTATGGCTTTATATACGAAGCTTATACATATATGATATTGATGATATTGCCCACAGAGGCCTATGACAATATATAATATGAAAGATACTGCCTACATAGGCCTACGGTGTTATATACACCATTATATATCATTTATGTATATTATGGTCCACAATGATATTTCTGAGTTACAATTTGTCTCGTTTGGTTTCCTTTACCTTTTGATGCTCTCATTTATATTTACTTATGCCTTACATATTTAATACATTCTTTCGTACTGACGTCCCCTTCTGGGGCACTGTGTTTCATGATCATAGGTACAAGTAGACAGACCGACGTACATCCACAGTAGGGTACTTACTTTCAGCTGGTTATAGTAGCACTCCACTTCTTCGGAGTTGCTATATAGAGTCGGTAGGCGTTATTTCATATGTGTATTGTTATATTGGGTATGTCGGGGCCTTGTCCCGACGTGATGACATATGTTAGTACTCTTAGAGGCTTGGAAACTAGAGGTTGTTGTACATATATTTTGTGTGGCCTTGTCGGCCCTTGTCAGATGTTGGTACACTTGGGATAGCCTTGTCGGCCTCAGTTTATATACATATATATGTGGATCTTTTCTATGTGCAGGTTATGGTTTCTTTCTATCTTATTATTGTCATTTGGGGGCCTTGTCGGCCCAGGTCTCGTGTCATGTGGTTCAGGTATTATAGTTGGTACGCTCGAACCTTAGGGTGTAGGGTCCCAGTCATACCCCTCAAGGTTGGGGTATGATAATGAGCTAATCTAAGTCCAAACCACCTAAGTCCTTCATTAAAAGTCTGGTAGATGATAAAGAGAACACTTATATGGTGTTGATGTTGAGTTGGGAGCTCTTTCGAATTGAAGAAGATTTGTTCTAAGAGTCATTCTTGTTGTTTAAAGGTAAGTTCTTCCTCTCCTCCATAGATTTGAGTATATTTAAGTCCTAGTTAAGTTTTATGGATGGAAAAGTGCAAGATAACATTTGGTTGTTGTGTATGAAGTGATTGTAGTGTGTTGGGCTATTTTGTGGTGTGTGGTGATGGATATAAGGTTGGAAAATGATGTATATATGTTTGTTTGTGTGTTGGATATGTTAGTTTTGATTACTTGGATTTGAGAAAAGTGAGGATTATATGGGAGGTGTTGTCCAAATTTTTGTAGACAAGTTTGTCGCTCTTTGTGTCAATTTCTAGCTTTCGTAGCTTAACTAGTGTAATTATTTTTGCGTAAATTGAGGTGACGTACGACTGAGATTGTTGGATTTTTAAGAACTTCAAAGGTATGTAATAACTATCCCTTCTTTCTATAGCGTGATTCCGTACCTAAAATGGTACTATTTAAAGATATATAAGAGAAATGTTTACAACGAGCTTGTGCCTCGTAATTAGATATCATTGAGCTGCCATTGGTTGTCCCTTGTCTGGAGTACTTTATGCCATAGAGATTATTCTCCTCATTAGTTAAGTATATATAGATCTTACGGACTCAGTCCTTGGTGGACGATAATTGTTTATTGCTTTGAGATACATTTGATTGGTTGGCACCTTGTTGCTTATTCCACAGAGCTTATAGATGGCCTGGTACGTCATATACTTATCCACAGAGCCTCGTCAAGGCCTGGTACGTCATACTTATCCACAGAGTCTCATTTAAGGCCTGATATGTTATACTTATCCATGGAGCAGCGTCAAGGCCTGGTACGTCATACTTATCCACAAAGCCTCATTTAAGGCATTATATGCTATACTTATCCATAAAGCTTTGATAGGGTATGTTATATTGTTGATATTATTGTATGATATGAGCAGGGAACATATAGGTACATCCTCAGATTTCCCTTCTATCTCTCAGACATGTTTAGCTATTATGCCTACAGTTTCAGTTCAGCTTTCAGTTATTCAGTCGCCTTACATACTCTGTACACCTATTCGTATTGACGTCACTTTGTCAGGGGCGCTGTATTTCATGCATGTAGATTCTGAGAGACAGCTAGACAGGCCTCCACATTAGGCACTACAGAGTTCAGCTGATTGGTAAACTCAATATCATTTGGAGTTGTCAGGTCCAAAGTTTGGAGTACTTTTTGTGTGTTTATAGTTTTGATGGTAGGCCAGGACCCTGTCCCGACCACATTACACTTTATCTTCCCTAAAGGCTTGTAGACATATCATGTGTTGTCCAGTTTGTACAGTACGACCTTGTAGGCATGGATGTCGTTGAGAAGCTTATGTTGTCCGTCCCGCCTTAGTTATTTTGTTGTTATAAAACGTGTGGTGGCATTGACGGCCCATTTATGTATATATGTGTTTGGGTTGAATCCCTTGTATTGATGAGCTAGATGGCTTCAGTTTCATTTCATATAGTCTTGTCGGCTTACAAAATTTCATCTTATGATGCGATTCGGCCTTGTCGGCCACAATATGAGTTATGTATGTTCAGTATTACAGATGGGTACGCTCGGGCAAGGCATCGGGTGCCGGCCACATCCCCTGGATTGGGGCGAGACATTCAGGTTGACCGTGATTTTGTTCAATTTGATGAATCTGATGTAGTTGTGATTGTTTGAAACTTGTTTGTGATTGTAGGCTCTATTTGTTTCTCTGCTGGCTTAGGGTTGGGTTAATTTGGATAGGCTTTAAATTCTTATTCTGAGTTTGTTTTTGGGAGTGTTATCATTATTTGCCTTCTTAGGGGTTATCAAATTTTAGATTTCTAGTAGGGTAATTCTTGAGTTATGAATTTTTTCTTGCAGCTTCCTTTAGTTTATAATTGACGTTGTTCCTCTTTTTTTTTCATACCTCCAGAGAAACTTTTGTCTAATTTTCATCTTAACTTGTTGAATGGGGGTTCGTCATCCTCATAACTCTTATTAGTATCAATAATTGCTTCTAATTCCTTTTTTTTTGTTTTGCGTTTTACTTTTTTAAGTTCGAGTTCGAAATCATTCATTTTGATACTCTACAACAAATATTTTTAGAGTGACCTTGCAGACAACAATAATAATGACAATGATTCAGAACTTGCTCATATTCTATTTTGAGACAGAAATCATCATTACTGTCATCATCCAATTGACTAGTATATCTCATCCAAATTTCATGCTCTCTAGGTTTAGATATGTCTATCTCGATTTTAATTAGCAACATTACCTCTAGATTTGAAGAATGTTGCTTAATCGATCTATTATATCCCACCCAAATTTCATGCTCTCTAATTTAGATATGTATATCTCGATTCTTAATTTAGCAACATTATCTCTAAATTTGGAGAATGTTGCTTAATTTGATGCCAAAGCTTGTCCTCTCGAGTTGACTGTTTTGATTAAAATGTCCCGATAGGAAAGATGTCATGGTAGCTGATCCATAAGTATCTAAGAAAGGGTTAATGTACGGAGCTTTAATCTCTGGTACAAAATTTGGTGACCACGAAAGTAATTTCATTGGGCATCCAAACCATCTATATTGCAGAACCTCTTGAAATAGATGTTGATATAATCTGTGAGAGTAATGATATCTATGTAGACATATTTAGGGGTGAAGTGGGCATGCAATTTTGGCTAATCCCTTTAAAGGATATTGACTGATAAAACTCATTCTAGTTGCTATGTTGTTAGTTTAATCTTTAGGAGTCTGCCGACAAGAGTGGGTTTATATGCATTTGGTAAATGGATGATGTAATCTTCAATCTTGAATAACAACTGTGGTTTACGAGGATAATGACTTCTCTAATGAAAGTAGAGAAAATAAGTTTTATAATGGGACATTCCAAATTCATTGTCTCCTCCAACCCACCCAACCCCACCCATTGATCATCCCACACCCCACCACCCCCGAACCTCCACTCCCCGATCATCCCAATTTTTACCAAATTACATATAAATTCTCTTGGGATACTATTTTTTTACTTACCGAACACTAGAGAATAATTAAGAAACTCTCTTATTTTCCGGAAAAATATTTTTCTTCCTATCAAAACACCCTTAACCTTAAGATTGAATTCATGAATCCAATAACAGAAGCGAAGTGTTAGTATTATACAATAGTAAATCAAATTAGTTTCAATACATATGGTGCTACATTTTCCCTGTAGATGATAATATTTTTAGGCTAGATTCTTATAATGGAGGTCTATGTGAGATCTTAATTTATTGAAAAGGTATGTTAAAAAATTGAATTTAAAATCATATGTAATTATCCCCTAGTGTCTCTTTTGTGTCTTATGTAATTTAATTATATGACGTCATTACATGCTGAATGACGCTATTCATATGGATTCCTCGTAATTTCCCCGTTCATTATTACTAGTATTTGGGGGGGGGGGGGGGGGAGAGAGCAAATAAACAGCAGCAATGACATCTTACTGATTACATGATATCTTACAGTAGACATTACGGGAATTTGGGAGCTGTTCTTTTAGTCTTCCTCTCTCCAGTCGAATGCCAGTGGGATACTACATATCTGTAACTGTAACCGGGTATAATTTGCTTTAACTAGACAAAATTTTTGTTACCTTTAACTAGGATTTTTAAGGGGAAAAATCAGCACTTCCATGTCTGGAGTGTCAGGGCAATATAATAGTATCTTTCAATTTAGCGGCTGGAGCTCTTTTTCATCTGTCATAGTTTCAACGCTTCCAACAGGATCATATGGGAGAGTTTGCCTTCGTCTCCAAATTAACCATCCCAGGGAAGCTGATAATCCGAGTATCAAGACAACTAAAAGTGCTACCACCACAACCAGGTAATTTTGCTGCCATCTCGTCCTATATCATTGCAATGGAACCATATCAAAAAGAACTTTATATCATTAATATCAGATGTTGACAATTAGCAGCTATAACACCAATGCACCATATTTTCTTCCACTCCAGACATTAAAAAAGATGGCCACATTAAAGAACAGAACCCATAACAATAATTTGTATAAGAGAATCTCGAAAGAACATAAGAGGATGCATGTTAACAAGCACATAGCTGTCTTAAATGATGCTTACTAAACCGGAGCACGTTTCGAGGATTTCCTAAATAAATTAGTCACCACAAACGCAATTTATACACCTACCTGTCATTATCCTTGAAAGCAGTTGACCGGGTGCCATTCAATGCAGAATAACTCACGATCCATAACTTCACAAATGTGATATATAAATATATCTTTTGGCTAGATGAAAGATGAACCATTTCGAGTTATTGTATATATCAGAAACACATGCAAGTTTTTCCCATCTGAACTCCAATGTGGTGATTTGTTTTGCCTTGTGAATTCAAAAGGCATATTTTTTGACAAATAGCGATAATTTCATTAATAACGCACCAAAATGATGCTAAAAATATATACAGCATAGCTATGCAATAGTTATGAAGAAGCAAAGAATGGATTTTGCTTCTATACCTTTTTGGTGAGGGTTCAATGTCCCATTTGACTAATTTGTAGCTTCCAAATGTATCAGGAAGATGAAGACTGTTACCATCCAATCGGCTTATTATTTCCTGCAAATAGATATGATGAATAAGCAGAAGTTCTTCAATTTAAGATATAGTCCCAACTCATTCTAAAGTTCAGAGTTACCATTGCAGTGGCATTTGGCATGTAATCTGCAGATCCTGCAGGAAAGATGGCCCATCTAATGAGGGAATCATTTCCTTTTGTTGAGAAGTTCATTAAGTGAACCTGCAAGGTATCTTCCAATAAGTGACATCATCACATTGAACAAAATTAACACACTAGTACAGTTCAAGTAACTTAAAAAATGGGATATTCAGTTTTAGATGACATCAGACTCGGACAACTCTGGGTCATGCAAAAATAAAAAGAGAGAAGTTGGACCAGTAATTCGGGTCATGCAAAAATGTTATTATTAAAAAATCTACCTGTGAGACGTTAACATCCAACTCTTGCGCAATGAAATGGGCAAGTTCTGGAACACGAGGCTTCAATTCCGAGTAATCGATGCTCAGTGACATATAAAATGATACTAGTCCAATTTTGATTTCCCCTGACAAATGAGATAAAAGACGGAGATGACAATCAAAAGTATCTGCACTGAATATGAGAAAAAAAGTGTAATTCGACGGAAAAAGGTGCCAGTACACGCAAACTTGTTATGCATCTAGTAAATTGTTTCCCAATCTATTGAAAGGAGTCAAATTATAAGAGGGTTATGCCAAGAAGATGATCAAAATGAGGACGCCATCTTCTCTGTTTCTGGCAAAGAAACAGTGAGAAGAATTTGAGGGCTCATTTGGTTGGTGTTGTAGATTTGATCAACCAGTTGCAACACCAAAAATAGTAGCAAGATGGGCAGAGAAAAATGGAGGGTCACAGCATGTGTCAGACTTCTGCTTGAAGAATCCAGGGGAAGTCCTTGAAGGTGGTTAGCAGAGTATTTTTCTTCTGCTGGAACAGTGTTATTGAAGGCTCACGTGAAGCATATTTAAACATTAAAGTTGGGCTTTCGTACAAGCACCAAGGCCTTAAAATGTGTGTGCCTCACATCCGCACACTCTGTTGTTAATAGGGTAGCACTAAACAATAAATATAGTTGGCAAAGCATGTAGCAGTTATTAAGAGAACAATATCCTATGGATGAGTATCATAGTCATTAGGAATAGGAAATTAAAAATTTTAGTATAAGAAAGCTAATCATTGATCCAAATTGAAAAATCCACCTCTATATCAAGACTTATAATGTGATCTGAACTTGATTGACACTTTATAGGCATTTTGGACATAATTTCAAACCAAATATTATTTGCAAAGTATTTTTTTTTAAACTATGCAGTTTATCATTTCAACTTCAACTTGACAATTGTTTTGAGTATTTCTAGCGAAATAAATGGTTCACTTACAAAAGTTCAAATGTGAAATTCATATCTATACATAACTTCAACTTCCAAGGATATTTTCCAACTTCAACTTCAAATACTCCTTCAACTTCAACCAAATATTGTCTCAGGGCTATTTCATTAAATTGCATTTCGTCCCATAATTATTATTTTGCGTTTGTGGTTATTTCTTACACTACGTTTATAGTTTCACACCTACGCCTTCTTTAACAAAAGTGCACGTTAATTTACATTTTGCACTTAGAACCCCAGCAATACTTGGTGTCTATGCTTTTCACTTTTGACAGTTGCAAGTATGCATTACCCCTCCCAAAAATCTAACCATCTATGCAACAAGGAATTTCCTATCTACACCAAAAGAGTAAATGAGCAAAGAGAAAGCTCTTGACAATAACAAGGAATTCTCAATTGAGAGGGAATTTGAGATGGTTGCATAACGCAACAGTAACTGTTGTACTCCATGAAACTGTAATTTTCATAAATAATGAATGTTTCTTTCGGTCCAAAAAGGTTAAGACTGCGACAACATCAGGATACCTCTATTCTAGCAGGTACCTCTCAGGAAATTTGGAATGATAAGGAAAAAAATGAATACAAATGAAACAATACAGAAACTCATGCTCAAATGTCATTTTGAAAAGCAGACATTTGTAACACAAAAACATGCATGGAGCAAAACCAAAGGGAGCATATGAAATCTTGAAAGGTGACCTAATCTTAGGCAACGTAGAAAAACACCAACATGGTACGATTCTAAGTTTGATTCTCCATTTTCACTATAAAAAAATCAGAAACCCTATTGAATTCAAAAGTTAGGGGGGAAAAGATCCCAATCGCCCTAGTGGAATTACTTAAATAAAGCCCGACCACTGCAAAGCTGGATAAAAGCATGACAGAAAAGCATACTAATGGTGACAAAAGATATGAGAATGGAGAACAGTTTCTTACCAGTTGCATAATACTCCGGAGGTACACTAGGTGCCAGGGCTGGAGTCATATTTGCAGTGGACTTTGTGTTGTCCGTGCCCGAGGGAGGTGGTGGAGGTGAGGGAGAAACGTTAAGTCTGTCCCATAACTCAGAACAATTAGTTTTCCAAAAACCGATCCTTTCATTTTCACGATCGTAGGTTACAAGAGTGTTGCGGACAACAATTCCTTGTGCAATATAAGCAAAAAGCACGCATGTTAAAAATTATATAACTAAGAAGATTTTGGCGGACGATCTTTTCCAAGATGCTAAAAGATATCCATCCTTATAAAAAAGGAGGGATTTACATACCTCCAAGAAGAGTAGTTGGGTCCTTTCCATTCTGGAAAATTCCAAAGCAGTAAGCCCCGTGCACCTTTGAGTGCTACAATCATGATGTTATAGCATTTACATACAATTAAGAGAAGGGGAAAAATTAATCAATGTCGAAACACACAACGAAAATGGAGTTACAGCCACTAATCAAAAAATTTGGAATGACTAGGAAGTAGGAAAGATGAAGCAAAAAGGAGATACAGATTGTAAAGGCAAGGTCGTATGAAAAGAACCATGTGGATTAAGATGCCTACCCTGAATAAGTAGTTTTCAGGAGTGAGAGATAGTTTCTTTTCATTGCTAAATACCATGTCGACAGGTGGAAATGATTTTGAAAGTTGTGAGATGTCACTGAAATATACAAGACACTTAGTGCAACTTGTGACACCAAAACTAAAAGAAAAGAAAAAAACAATGATATAACATTTCTGTAGAAATTTATTACCTTCCAGCACCAGAAAAGCATATATCTTTATAGTTCGGGTCAGGCCCTTCGATCTCTCTTAGAGAATGAAGTTCTTTCATGACCTAAAATAATATATTCAGAAGTTCATTTTTAGAAAGATAAAAAATTGCCTTAATTACAACATTCGACAAAGTATCCACCACCCACTGGTAGCACATTGTTAGTAATCCACTATCCATCAATCCGCTTTTTACATTTACACAAAGTAACAAATCAAATAATGAATGATGGGGAGCTAAAATAATCAAAGGTTTTCCGAAACTTTTCAAGTATTTATTAAAAGAAGGTTTTCAAAAGTTCTTTCTAGTGAGCTAATTGGAAGAAAAAGTTGCATGTTACAAGAAAAACCAACTACAATAAGTAGTTACAAACATAAATTAAGCCATAGAAAATGCTGCACCACAAGAAAAATTAAATGGTTAAATGACTGTCTGAATTATAGGATCACAAAACACCTGGATACTTTATTTTCTCCTTCAAAGTTATGTCGTAAGCGTTGAAACCTTAGCCTACTACTTGAGTGTAACTAAGAGGCTTTAGTTTAAATCCCATGTATTAACAGGTATTCTCTAACTATGCCGACCCTGTTCACGTTATTATGCAGTTGTTTGTTCCACCAATCAGTGGTGTAAATCGTACTCAAGCAAAGGTGACTTAAAAAAAGGACATCTACAATAAAAAAGGCATTAAACACAAACACGTCATTCAAATGAAATTCAGTTTTTGCAGATTTAATTTCTTCAGCTCACCCTTATAAGTTATAGCCACAAGAATGCAATATTTCACCACTACTTGTCTCTGGCAGAGTGCATCATGAAAATGAGAGATATAATAGCGCGCAATTTAGAAAACATACAGCACTCTTGAAGGCCACAAATGCGTCTTCTGGAAGGTAAGCATATGTGGTACCACTATCAAGCACAGTCCCATGTTTTCCATCAAAAATCTGAGGGTTAAGATTGAGTGCCTTCCCAGCAACATGTATCCTCTTCAGCTCAATATTGTAATATGGGCTGTTGCCATCCGAGACTAGAGTAAATGCATAAGATTTATCGAGTGTATTTGTTACAACACCTAAATTTCCCTGTTTTTAAGACAATTATATCCAATACATACCTGCGTACAGGATCTGAATGGGTAAAAACCATCCCAGGAGGAGGTTTTATTCCTCCAAGAACCATCGCACCACCACCGAAATCCATTCCGCCATAACATAAGGAGAAGGAATCACTAATCACATGTTTCTCGACAAGTTGATCCACTATACTTAGATCCCCTCGACCTAAACCCATTATACCATCAGCGTGTTGGCTGTAAAGATCACCAGTTTCCAGATTTTCACATCCAAAAACGGCCCGCTGGGGTGCCAGCTCACTTTGGTTCCCAAAGGACACGATGTCCTCTCCGAGCTTTCCACTACTAGAGCTCATCTCAGCATATTGCCTTTCATAAATACATTGCTCCCTCTCATTGTCACAGCTACAATCAATATTGCACTTTACAGGTTGATAGGTACTTGACATTTCTGGCTGAAACTTAGGATCCTGATTCAAAGAACAATGAAAGAAGTGCCACTGAGAAATAATATTTGATCCAATCTGTGGTAAATTAAGCATGTATCAACGAGATAGAGGCAACATATTGGCTAGAAGGTTAAGATTTTTTCAGCCAAAAAAAAAAAAAAAAAAAGGGAACACTGAAACAAATGCCAAATGGCTATATTTTTAAGAGCAAGCACCAGTTACTGTACATTTCACAATAACAAGAAAAAATACCAAAGGAACATGATACTACTATCATGAAAGAAAACACTGTTTATGAAAGAGCAGCATATCTCCGCAACAAAGAGAAGCTTAGAATTTTTTATTAGTATAATATAAGGTATTATGATGAGCAAAAGCACAAAGAAAGTGCTACAGATGTTTACAGGGTGTGTAGGAGGCTAAGAATGTCTAGCAGGGCATTTTCATCATTTAAAAGAGACTGCCTACACCAAAAAAATAAGCAAAAGAATAGACCTATGTTTAAGGCTAAGTATATTTTCTTTTTGCCTTTAAATATTTTAAGATTCCTTCCTAACTAAACAGTACACCAAATGGCAGTGAATGAGGAAAATAATTGGGTTCCTAATTTTTCTTGTGTTGGTCATAAGCATAAAACATTATCCTAAAAGTGACAAATACAATGGGAGAGGTGGGGTAGGGGTGAAGATGAGGTGTGTTGGAAGGTGGATAGGATACAATCAATGTGGAATATTCAAATATTTTGACCAACTAAACATGAAAAAACTGGAAAACATTTCCCATTTTCCTCCACACGGAACAGACCCTTAGCTCTAGATATTTTCCTTTTCTTAACATACTTTAGTGGAGAATAAGAAAATTAAAAGAGATAATGTATGAGGTAACCTGATGGTTGCCACACTGTTCACAGGTAGAGCAAGGAACATAGGTAACGGTACTGCCAGTATCAACAATAAGAGCAAACCTCTGGGGAGGAGTTCCAATCCAAAGGCGAGTCGTATAATATCTGCATCACAATTATGAATTAGCACACACACGGCCCAAAATGGAAAGAGAAAAAAAGATAAAGGCAATTTACTAATTGGATACCCGTTAAGGAGGAGATCGTCGTGGAGAGGCATGCGAGCGCTTGAAGGGCTTTTCTGAAGGTGTCGACGAGAGAGTGTTTCTTTAGGAGGAAAGAGAGGGAGGAGGAACATTGTAGTGTGGTTGTTTCCCTCGTCCATGCTGCTTTCATTTGAAATCCGCAAACAGGAAACGACGACGTCGTAATTGGTCAATAGAATGATGATGAAGAAAAGGAAAGGAAGTTTGCCAGCCCTCGCCATTTGAGGTCAGCTATGGCTTAGGCCACACACAGATCAGAGGAGGAAAGGGACGGCGTAACGTTATTACCACCTGACAGCAAACAAACTTCACACAGGCGCAATGTCGTTTCTTTTTATGTTTTTAGACTTTTGCTTTCGGTTAGATTCACATAATTTATTTAGGTTCCATACACTTTTGGTTTCGTAGACTAGTCCCCAAGGTGAAGGTAAGCTTGGATTAAAAGGTTAAAATTGCCCCTATCATTTCCAATTTGTCTTACGAATATCCTTAATCTATCTATTTTTAATATTTCAAAAGTGGACACTTACATTAAAAATTTGAATGATCAAATATTTGTACAATGTTAGTGGACCTTTTTTATCTACGTATTTAATATACTCCCTTCATCCCAAAAAGATTGTCCTACTTATGGGTGTCAAATGGACGGGTTTGACTGAATTTGGTCGGATCAAAATGAGTTGAGTTAATAAATGAGCGGGTACTTGGGCTTCAATGGATTGGGTTGAAATGGACTAAAATGCGGGTCAAAACCCAACCCGCCCAATTCTTACTAAGTTTTAATTGCCTTATTTGTTTTTTATTATTTTTAGTACCTAGTAAATTAATTTTTTCTATTATGGCTATATATAACATATTATATAAAAAAAATATCTTTTGAACATAGTTTGATAGATTTCTCATGGATCAATTTTGGGTAAATATTAGCCTAAATATTGATGGGTTGAAATGTGTTGAACTAACAAATGAGCGGGTTATGATTTCATGGGTTAAATTTGTCACTTCTAGTCTTACTTTCCTTATTAATTTGTCCCAAAAAGATTGACAATTTTCTATATTTAGAAAGAATTTAACTTTATAAGATGATTTACATGCACACAAATATCTAAGGTTTGTTTTGGACCATACATTTCAAAAGTGTTCATTTATTTCTTAAACTATGTATCAAGTCAAACTAGGACAATCGTTTTTAGACGAATGAAATATTATTTTTAAAAAGTGAAAATTCAAATTGAGAAGCTGCTTTTTTTTTATAATAACTGTGAAATATTAACACAACAAAATTGATACATCTAAGGAGCACCCACTTCCTCACCCACCAAGTTCCCAGGTCAGAAGGCCTAAAAAAAACTAGTAATGTTGTATAAAAACTTATATGAATGTGCTCTCTTTGACCCTCAAAGCATTTTTATTTAACTTTCACTTTTATTTGTATAAAACTACTATATACATTGTCTGAGGCGGATTAAGGATTTTAAGATGAGGCAGCATCAACAAAGAAAGATGCATGTTCGTCGAAGCATCAACTTCAAAATGCAATATCGCATCATTTAAAAGTTTTATTAAATATTAAATATAGTGGTGCCCCGTTGCGCTCAAATACTGGGTTTGTCTCTGCGCACGTGTATCCCACCCTACCGTGTAGATCCGCCCATGATTCTAATCCTGAATAGCTTTCAATTTCACCTGTCTATATTTGATAAATCACAACTCCAAATATAGCTGGCACAACTTTCTTCTTGAATTTGTTTAATGTTGGTTATGCATGCCTAATATCCTAAATCATAGAAGGAGAATAAGACTAACAATAACAGTAAAAACATAAAATTCACTACTAGTGTACACTATTTATAAACATATAATCACAATAAGTTAAACAAGTACAACTATTAATGATTTCTTAAGTATGCAATCTCGACAATTGTTTGCTTTTGTCAAATAAGTGTTGAAATTGTTGCAACAACTTCCCAATTGTTGAAAAAAATTAAAAGAAGTGCAAAACACTTTTTCCTTAACCATAAAAGGAGAACAATAATAACAAACACGTAAATTTTACTACTAGATACGTTATTTACAAATACACAACCATAACAAGTTAAATAAATACATTAAATAAGGATTTGTTAAACGTGCAATAACAAAATAAATAACATTGAAGAGAAATTCATATTTCTTTAACCAAAATCATCATTTTCCGTGATTGATTTTAAAATCATAATTTTTTAAGTCATTGTTGAACAATAGTGAAAGAGAAAGAATAAAATCATTACTTGAGAAGTTGAAGAAGCAGTGACAAAAGAAAAGGACAAGACAAATGGAGAAGATTTCGAGCAGCAGCAAAAATCACGCAATGCAACTATTAATGTGATTAACAAAAGAGAAAGAAGAGAAGAAGAGAAGAAGAGGAACAAGTAGTATTGTTGAAGAACTAATCGATGGTTCAATTTTGATTTTTGAAATAAGTGGGGTCGTAGGGGTTGGGTTAAACGTGGATTTTTTGAAAGTTTAATAAGTATTAAATATTATATTTCGGTCCCAATTTAAGTTAAGGTAAAGGACATAAATGGTCATCCACCCAAACTATTGACAACCAGATGACCCAAGAAGTTTAAAAGACATTTTTAGCTTTTAAAAAAAAATTATTTCGTAACTTTTTTTCAACTAATTTCAGCATGTGTATATAAACGATATCACCGTTGTATAAGAAAATGTATCATAAGTATATAAACTGCATCATTATTGTATATTTGAATTTAATAAATGTATAATCAATGTATACTTACCAATTATACACATATTATACAATTATTAATCACATATTATATATGCTTTGAGATATTTCTTGAAAACTCAATCAATGTATACTTACTAATTATACACATATTATATATGTTTTGAGATAATCTTTGAAGGTTCAATTCACATATTTGTTATGACAAGCTTAGTTGCCACAAAATGTGTAGTTCTTGTCACAAAAAATCTTTAGCAACAAGCATACATACGATAACTTTTAGTGGTGCCAAGTCACCACAAAAAAGTCTATTGATTAAGTTGTTGGGCTAGCGCTTGGCAATAGTTTGTACCAAAAGGCCAGTTCGCTACATTAAGTTCAAACATGAACCAAATAAATTTCTAATAGGCAAGTAACATTCTTTTCCCTTTAATTTAATTAAATTTTAAGTGGATTTTGATCCTCAAAATCAAACTTGTCACCTTTTTCTAAGTTCCAAACTATTCAAATGTAACTTTAATGTTCATTTTCCCCATTTTCTTTTTGGGAGAACGGAATGTATTACAGGTAGATGTGGCAAAATCAAGCCCAACCACTCAACCCGTCCGATATTTCTACGAATTTGATCATGACCTGTTTGTTGAGTTGACCCAAATAGTTAAACCCAAAATAACCCATCAATCAATTAAGTCAAAACAAATCAAAATAGTATAGCCTGCCGGGTCAAAATATAGCCCAACCTAAACCATCCATTTTCACATGATTGTCTTACAGTAGGCAGTAGCTCATTTGTTAAACATTTGCCTCCCACCTAGTGGTAATAAATGGGCCGATTGATAAGTTTTTGGGCCTTAGTTGGAAATGGACTATAATCTAGGGGTGTCCAATGGGGCGGGACCCGACGGGACTGGAGGGAGGTCGGGATCGGTCCTCCGGCGGGTCGGGACTGGCCAACGTCCTGTCCCTCATCCCATCGGAAAAGGGGACCGGTCTTGGCGGGGCGGGGCGGTTTCGGGATTTCCGTTTTTTTTCCACTTAATTTTAAAAAATAATATATATAAACACTTCAATAATTGAATAAGATAGTGTAATAAAAATATTCCAAGGTTGTTTTTGTGCCTCTTATATTATTTAATAGAAATATGATTTTTTTGTAATACAATTTCAAAATTGCAACTTTGTGGTGTTGAAAGTTGCAAATCACATAGTAACATTGCAATTAAAAAATTACATATTTATAAACACCTTTTCTAATTTCTTCACAATGTCTTGTGGTCTTCAGTTGAAATTTGAATTTGTTGGTCAAATTGGTCGACGTCGCTTCCAGTTCCATCAGACAAGATTTTGTTGTAGTTTTCGTCGTCTTCTTCGTTGATCTCCGGTTGACCACACCTTCAACACTCTGCTCGTATCCAATGTCTGAATAAAACTACAATCTCCAAGCTGTCTCCCGCTAATGAGTGTATGTGCTCTCCTATTTGAAAACTTCCGGCAGAAAAAGCGCTTTCAGACGCTGTTGATGACGCTTGAATGTTCAACACATCTCGGGCCATCTTTGCTAGTGTCGGAAATGTTTTCTCATTTTTTCCCAGTATTTAAGCAAGTCTTCACGTCCTTCTTCATTGAGAACTGCTTAGTACGGTACAACAATCTGCAAAACAAAAACATCAAACTCGCTAACTTGATTAGTAGTGGAACCAGTAAACATTCTATTTCTAAGGCTTTCAATACTAGCCGCGGAAACAACATGTTTTTTATAAGGTTGTATTGAAGAAGAAGAAGAAGAAGATGGTATAGAAGCCGGTTGGTTGCTAGCACTTTCTTGTTGGTAATGTGTGTGTGTATATATATATATATATATATATATATATATTTATATATATATATATATATATATATATATATATTGCATTCATAGTGTATGCTAGACAAAACTTCTTCTTTAGTTGGTTCCTTAGGTGGTTGTTCATTTGAGTTTTTTGGAGGTGGAGGTGGAGGTGGAGGTGGAGGTGGAAGTATTGCTATACAATCATAAATAGTTTTAATAAGTGCTTTACAACCATCTATTTTAATAGTCAGATTTAATACAACACCGATAATATAAATATTGGGAATAGAAAATAAATATTTTTTTAATAAGTGCCTTATAAGATGATTTTTCCATATATTCATTATGTAACAAAAATATTAGAGCTATTTAAAATAACATAGTTGAAATAGTAAGATAATATATATTAGAAAATTCTTTAGTTGCTTAAAAAGTTCTCTAAAAATCCAATAAGTTCTGATATTTTTTCCAATCATTATCTATAAGCATATCAGTTGGATTTCGATTATGGGCGTTAAAAAATAAAGTTATAGGTCTTTTATAATCGTAAGCAACAAGTAGTTGTTCATATAGAGAATTCCACCTAGCCGCTACTTCTTCAGGAATTTTTCTAAAAGGTAATCCACAATCATGACAAGTTTTTTTATATTCTTTTTTTCTTTGTATTCTATTACTTCTAAAAATAAAGTTTATAGCAAATTGTACTTTATTAAGAATGTCTTCAAAAAGTGATAGACCATCCTTTACAACTAAGTTATAAATATGGCACACACATTTTATATGAAAATGATTAGGAAAATATGGAGTTAATAGATATTTTAAAAGTCTCACAACATAATTATTAGAAGAAGCATTATCTAAAGTAACAGTCATTATTCTGTCAGTTATACCATAATAATCGCAAACTTGATGAATATTTTTTGCAATAAAATTTCCAGTGTGCCTATCATTAATATATCTATATGCTAAAATACGTTTTTGCATAGACCAATTATGATCTATCCAATGACATGTTACAGTTAAATAATCATGGTCGTTAGTATTACGGCCTATATCAGAAGTGATAGATACTTTGCCAGGAAAATGATATAATGCATAATGTAAATATTGTTGATATTCATGTGCAAATTTAAAAACGTCTCTCCTATCAGTTGATCTAGGAAAACAGTTAAAAGCAGGATTATACATATCTTTTATGTAGGGATGGCAATTGGGCGGGGCGGGTGTAGGTACCCCCTCCCCCGCACCTGTACCCGCCAGAAAATTTTATACCCGCCACCCGTGGCGGGTACAATTTTCAACATCCATACCCGCCTAGGCGGGTATATTCCTAAATCCACACCCGCTCCACCACCCAAGTGGATATCCGTCACCCGCCAATACCCGCCTGCCATATTTTGTAATCAATTCATTTGAGATCAATTAGTGATCAACATGATCCCAAAAATTTAAATTCCAAAAATTATCCCAAATTTTGAGTCAAAAATCAATACTGTCACGGTCTTATTTTCTTTAGGAGAGAGGGAGGAGAATTCCTGATTTTTTCACCATCAGAATTCCCCATTTTTTTCACCATCAGAATTTCCCATTTTTTTCACCTTTTCTCCCTTGCACAACAAAGAATCAAGAAAACAAAATTTCCAAGAAAACCCAAAAATTATCCACCCAAATAGCTATATAAAACAAATGTAGACAAAACCCAAATATTATTTCAGCTATATAAGCTAAAGTTTTTCAACTTTTTCAATTGAACTCCACAAACCCAATAAGTAAAACTTAACAAATGCACAAATATTGACCTCACCAAGACAACCCCAAAGCACAAAGCAAAGACATCAATATTTCCTAATATTTACCGATCAACATCTCCTTTAAAGAAAAAGGCAGAGACTTCGAGAATGAGAGAGGGAGGAGAGACGGCGTGAAGGACTGAAGAGGCATAGGGTTTTGAGTTTTATTGGAGAATACAAGACTTGTCGTGACTTATGGGCCGAAGGAACGGCTTATGGGCTGCTAATATTTTGGGCTTAGGGCGGGTATGAGGCGGGAGGGTATGACTGCAAATCCACCACCTACCCGTGACAGAAATATTTTCAATACCCATACCCGCCTACTACTCGCCAAAGTTATACCCATACCCGCTCCAACTGGGGCGGGTGCGGTGCGAAATCCACAAAATTATACCCACTTGCCATCCCTACTCTTATGTAATGAATAAAATCAGGAGAGGAAGGAAATGAAAAAGGCAAACCCTCAACTAATTTTGCTATTGCTTCCCTATCTCTACGTATATCGTATTTAGGACCTATAATTCCCCCCGTCGGCGGGTTAATTTGACCCTGTACTTGGTCCGGAACACTATGTGAGCCTTTTCCCTGACTGAGAGCGCATTGGCGCACCCGACTTTGTAGCCTCGTATTCATCCCACCTAGCTTTGTGAAAGCTTTGTACATGTCTTAATAAACCTCTCGTCCCACTCTGACCTTTTCCCATTTTAAATTTATAAACATTTTTACAAAATTTGCATCTAACAACTTGATTCTCTTGGCCCCTATAAAAAAAATCCCATGCAGCTGATTTTAATTTCGGTGTGTGGGGCCTCGTCTCATACTAGGTGAAATATGAGGCATTCCAGTTTCAATTTGAGGTGCACTAGTGGGTGTGTCATCTAGATTATCTTATAAATTAAAGTCTGGTTCAGTTGCAAAATATATCTAATCATCTAATGGTATATCATTAAAAAATGCAGTTTCATCTATATGAGTGTAATCAATCAATTCATCATTTCTAGGAATATGATGACTAGAAGAAGTACCCCTGCCCTTGTTACCCTTACTAGAAGAAACACCCTTACCCTTACCCTTAAACATACCTCTTAATCCTTCCATTTTAATTATGCAAATAAATAATTAAAGATAATGAAATTAAGTGCGATATTTAAAATAAAGTAACAATAATAATTTAAAGAAGGAACGAAGATACCAAACACCGACTTGTAATCGAGGTTGAAAATTGAAACTTTGCTCGATAGATGGATGATCCTCAAGCTAGTTGTCAACTTCAGTCCCAATTTTTGAACTTTGATACAATATACAAATGAGCAAATAAAATAAAATATTTAGTAGAAAATGTAATTGTAGACTCTTAGAGAGATAAATTGAGAGATTGTAGGAAGATTTGTGAGATAAAATGAAGAGAAAATGAGGTATTTATAGTTGAGAAATTAGGTTAAAATGGCCGTTGTGCAACGGTCATTTTTGCAAAGGAGGGTCGGGGTTGGGCAGGGTTGGGGCGGGACGGGCACAGGCGGGACGAGCCCAGGTCCCGTCCCAATTTCAAATCCCAACACCATTTTTTAGGGGATCGGGGCGGGATTGGGTCGGGACCGACCGACCACCATCGGCAGGCCACCTTACTATAATCCAACCACTCGTACTACATACGAAGATAAATGGTTGGACATTTATGCGGCCAAAAATATTATTGTAGTACTTTAAAAGTACCAATGTTGACAAAAAAATTGCACTCTATACTTCTTTAGAAAAAAAATACTTACAATATGATTGGTAGTCAAGTTATGTTATTGGAAAATTACTATTTGTCATATATTGGCATAATTTGCACTCTTCAATTAGCTTTTAATAGTCATATATTGGCATAATCCGATTTTTCACACCAGCCCCACACCCCCGATCCCTCCAATTTTTTTTATTATTATTTTTAAAAATTTTAAATCAGTATTTGTCCACTGAGTAAAAGTGATAAAAATGTTTGAGTTAAGTTGGGATTGGGTTATAACTTACTTTTTAACCCAACTTAATACAATCCATTTTAACCCAAATATATCTGAGTTGGATTTAATTTTGACTCATTCATTAAATTAACCCATTTTAACCCAACCAGCCTAATTGCCAACTCTAATTAAATCAAATATATCCATATTTAAATTAAATATGGATATATTTGATGAAATCATAATTGCAGTGTCTCAATCTCAAAGACACAAATAGAAGACGCGAACCCCGTTTTGGTTGTGGGAGAAAAAAATGCATTCTTCAGCATACAGAGCCAACGCCTTGTTAACATTTGCTGTCACCATACTGGCTTTAACATGCGCTATTGCTTCTTTCTCCGACAATTTCAATTCTCCTACTGTCACCGCCCAAGTTCAAGTAGTACACTCTTGGATATGTGTCTCTGTCTTTACATTTTTGATCTCAAGTTTTACAAAACACTCTTGTGTTTTTTTCTTGGTGTTGAATGTCAATTGGTTCAAGAAGAAACCGGACGGAGACGATGTGGTAATTTTCACCGTGTTTGCTGATGTTGAACTTGTTCCTTTTTCTTAAACCTGCTTTTAAGGTGGTATTCTTAAGTCATAAGTAGTAGTAATTATATTTGGTTACTATTTTATAATGGAATTCTTGAGATTTGCTGCTTCAATGTAACAATGCAAACCATAAAATTGTGTTAACTCCACATTATTTCCTCATCAGCATGAAATGTTGTAAGCCTTCATGAGGATTGACAGAACTGCACTATACTTTGGTGCCAAATTCAGTAACAGTGGGGACATAGGTTATGCATCTCAGTGCTTAGTTGTCGGAGGCCCTCTGGTTTTAGAAAATATGGTGGCTGGAGGACTGCTTATTAAGGAAGAGGGTGAAGAGAGGAAATCCTCTCTGTCAAAAAAGTGCAAAATGAGAGTTACAACATTATCTCAAAAGCACCCAAAAGATAAACCCATAGAGTACATTCAAAAGAATTTCACACAAAATGTTTCCCAAAACTTAATGCTATAATTCTCTCTCAAAACTATCTGTACATGATTTATAGAAGACTGATCTACTCTCTCTGAATGGACTGAGTTATAAATGGAAGGGGACCCCAATTTATAGAAGTTCTGCTGAGTTAGTAATTGATACATCTTGTGTTTCGTGATTAATAATTCTGAGTTCTGAACAAATCTTATGCATTCTTAATACCTTGAAATTTATGTTTGAAAAACAAAGAGAAAGAATGTGCAAAATAAAGTTACAGATGAAATTGTTGGAAATTTACTAATGTGGAATTAAATTTATCTCATTATTTATGACTCGAACAATTGGAGCCCCGCACATCGGAAACATCGTTTCCACACACGTGCACTTGTAGTGCCAAGTATCGTAAATTTCGTTAGTGAAAGAGATATTGGTACGTAAGTAAATGTTTGAGGCATAGAATGATGGAAGGTTATTTACTAAATGACAAGTGTTCCACATTGGTAAACGAAGGAAGGATTGTGCGAAGTGTAAGATGGTACGGGTTGGAAAAGGGCCGCATAGACGAGAAGGGTCGTGGCGCCTCCCAGACTGGGCCACGACGCCTGATTGGCAGTAAGCATCGTGAGTTTCTGGATGAATTAGCGCAGCGACGCTAATGTGACAGAGCCGCGATGCTTCATTGGCAGTGACTGCTCGATGGAATCCCAAAGGTTTGGCTGTTGAGATAGTTTCAATGGAATTGAATCCACCAAATAATGGCCATTACTTGGACCATTATGTTGCTGCATTACTTGGGGGTTAAATGTCATCAATTACATGGCAATTGAGTGCCATTATGAGGCATTTGAAAGGTCATCTTGCACACCTATAAATTGAGGCCTTTGGCTCAATTCTATAGATGAACAAAAATGAACATATGAACAGAAATAAATATATGAACATACTTAAAAGTTAACAACACCACAAAGAGATCATTTTTTTTATATAAACAATCATTCTCTTAGCAATATTCATTATTCGTGTTCTTCAGTGGGATCATTTGTGTAGGCTTTGCACATTTGATAGTTTGCTGTTTCATCTTGGGAGACTATTGTCCACACTTCCGTAAAGCCTATACATGGGGGCAATCTTGTCTTAAAGACAGAGAGCCATCTCTCGACTCAGCCGGTGGTGTTGTGATTATCTAATTGGTTGCTAAGTGTTTCAGGTGTGAACTTGATTCTAAAAGGACTCTAACCGTTCGGATTCTCAGCGATTCTACAAGCCACAAGTGTAGCAGTTCATGTTCTTGTATTTCAGAATACAAAATCCAGATTTGGAGTTCCAATTCAAGATAAAGAGATTGACAACTTGTTGTTGTAATCTTTGTTGTTTATCCTTTAGATCACTGTAATATTTATTTACTATTCCCGTACGTGCTTTACATATCCAACAGAAATTAAGAGTAAAAAAGAAAAGAAAGGGGCGCTACACGTGGAGGCTTTTCTCTTTGCGTGGTGCACGATTCTGATGTAGGAAATGCAAGTCTTCATTCCCTTCGTAAATACAACAACAATATTCTCATTTTTTGTTGTAGAGCATCCAAAATGTGACCTTATTAGAGAGTTCTGTTGAGCGAAGAGCGAATTGTGTGATATCATTCTCTCTTTTGTTGCTTTTAGGCTCGTTAGAGGTTGGTTTAACTTGTAATCTCTTTTGTACTCTCTTATGTAAATCTCTAAAAAAGTGAATTCCTTCTTTTTGCCTGCAGATGTAGGTTTGATGAGTAAACCATGTAAAATGTATCTCTTTTAATAATTTCTCTTTTGCCATCTGAGTTACCGTCATGCAAGGTCTACATGATCAAATTTTGCATAATCTCGGGATTTGGATCTTAAGTTATGGTATCAGTACCGCACTACCATGTTATACTATTTATATGTACAACTATTATTATTTATAATAATATTCTCAGGATTTTGTACCCTTTGACTATGTAATTTTAAATTTTAGTTCTAGCAACTCAATTTGAGGACAAGTGCTAGGAAGCCCTTGTGTGAATCTTTTTTAGCTTAATTTCTGAGTTTGTTCTCTTGGGTATTTTCAGGATAACTAGAATCTCGATAACAGTAACATCCCCCGCCCCCACTCCCCACTCCCCACATCGACACACCACCACCACCGACCACTGACCGTCGACGCTGCACCACCCGACGACCAGATCTGGTCAGTAAGGACCTTCAGAGACCACCACCACCGATAGCAACCTTCAGTGGCCTCCGACGATGGTGAAAATCAGTGTTTTCCCAGCAGTGGACAGGACTCCGGTCGGGAACAGTATTTTCTCGATTGCATATATTTTGAAGCTCTCTCTCCCCGCACCTCTCTAACTTGCTCGATAATGGTGACATCCCCCGCCCCCACCTCCTACATCGACACACCACCACCACCACCACCGACCACTAACTGTCGACACTGCTCCATTCGCTGACCACAGGTGACCAGGTACGCTGCCCTAACACTACTCTGTCCTCTATTTTTCTCTTTCTTCCCCCTTGCTATTCTTTCTTTATCCTTCAACCACCACCGGCAGTCGGAGTATCTAGTTGTATCATTGCCAGCGACTATCAATCGTAACCCATCACTCCTCACCACCGATGAACAGATCTGGTCAGTAAGGACCTTCAAAGACCACCACCACCGATAACAACCTCCGACGGCCTCCGACGATGGTGAAAATTAGTGTTTTCCGGCAGAGAACAAGCTCTCCGGCGGGTCTCAGGTGACCGTGCTCCATATATCTCTTCCCCTTTCCTTTTTTGTTTTCCTTTGCTTTGATTTTGCAGGTACCAACAGATATATATCCAAAACATCAACTGCCGAAACATGACCGTCGAGAACAGATTTGGCATGACGCGCATCTGGACTCTATCCCTCCGATCTCGCGTCAAACATCCAGTTTCTATCTCTATGGTCTTCATTCTTGTGGCTAATTTTATCATTGCTTGGCTGTCGAATTTGTTTCGTAATATATTTATTCATGCCCTTAGTATATTACGTTCTTGCATTTACTCTTCTTGCGTTTAATTATATCATTCTTGGCGTTCCTGTTTTAGGTGTAAACCTTTGATAAGCCTATAAGTTTATATCCGCCTTAGTGGCTTTGGTGACTGAGGTAGACTAGAGTCATGTTCTCAGTCGGGGACGGAGGCGAGGGTTAGGGGGGTAAGTGGGGTAAAAGAGATGCTAGGCTGAGAATAGGGTCTTGGAACATTGAGACTTTAATGGGGAAGTCCATAGAGCTAGTTAAGATTCTTAAGAAGAGGAGGATTAACATAGTATGTGTCCAGGAGACTAAATGGGTAGGACCTAAGGCTAAGGATATGGATGGGTATAAGTTATGGTTCTCGGGTAGGTCGAGGTATAGGAATGGAGTAGGCATTTTGGTAGACATCGAGCTAATGGATCAAGTGGTAGATGTTAGGAGGGTCAATGAAAAGATGATAACGGGATGATTTGGATGAGGTGGTGGGAGGTATACCACTCACTGAGAAGTTATTTGTAGGAGGGGACTTTAATGGACATACCGGGTCACATCCGAGGGGTTATAATGACGTGCATGGAGGCTTTGGCCTCGGGGATAGGAACGGGGGTGGCATCTCACTCTTGGAGTTCACTAAAGATTTTGGGATAGTGATAGCCAATTCGAGGTTCATGAAGAAGGAGGAGCACTTGGTGACTTTTCATAGCTCGGTAGCTAAGACTCATATAGACTCTTTGCTCCTTAGAAAGGTTGACAACAATGTTTATAAAAACTGCAAGGTTATTCCGAGAGAGTATCTTACAACCAGACATAAGCTTTTGGTGATGGACTTGGAGATCAAGATGGATAAGAAGAAGAGGGTTGTGGATGACAGATTAAGAATCAAATGGGGGAATTTGACCATGGCTAGTGCAAAGGAGATGTGAGAGAGGTTGATAGCCAATGGGGCTTGGGGAGTAGTGGGGATGCGACCGGTATGTGGGATAGGATGACCAGTTGAATTCGAGAGGTAGCTAGAGAAATGCTAGGGGTCTCGCGGGGTAACCATGACAGGACATCGAGGGGACTGGTGGTGGAATTGTAAAGTTCAAGAGAAGGTGGAAGTGAAGAAAGTGGCGTATGTGAAATTGATAGAAAGCAAGGATGGGGTGGAGAAGTGGACGAATAGAGAACTATATAAGATGGCGAGGAAGGAGGCAAAGGTAGCATTACGGCGGCGTAAATGACGTCTTTTGAATGCATGTATGTGAAATTAGAGGAGAAAGGCGAGGATAAGAAGTGGTACATACTAGCTAAGGCAAAAGACAGGAGGGCCCGTGACTTGGATCGCGTGAGGTGCATCAAGGATGAGGACGGAAAAGTACTGGTGGAGGACGTGCATATTAGACGGAGGTGACAATCTTACTTCCATAAAATATTAAATGAAAAAGGAGATAAAGACAATGTGCTGGGAGATCTAGAGCAATCTGGAAGGTTTCGGTGGGATTTTGGATATTATAGAAGCATTAAGGTTAAGAACGTTATGGATGCTGTTCGCAGGATGCGCAGGGGACGTGCGATCGGGCCTGTTGAGATCCCAGTTGAATTTTGGAAAAGCACAGGCAGGGCAGGTTTGGAGTGGTTAACTAAGTTGTTTAATGTCATTTTTTAAGATGTGAGAATACCCGAATAATGGAGGTGGAGTACACTGATTCCTTTGTACAAGAACAAAGGTGACATTCAGAGTTGCAACAATTATAGGGGTATCAAGCTGTTAAGGCACACTATGAAAGTTTGGAAAAGGCTCGTGGAGATGAGGGTGAGAAGAGGCGTGTCTATTTTTGAAAATCAGTTTGGATTCTCGCCGGGGCGTTCGACTACATAATTCATTCATCTTACTAGGAGGTTGGTGGAGTAGTATATGGAGAGGAAGATAGACTTACATATGGTTTTCATCGACCTCAAGAAGGCTTATGACAAAGTCCTTACGGAGGTTCTGTGGAGATGTTTGGAGGTTAGAGGTGTACATGTGGCATATATTAGGGCAATTAAGGATATGTATGATAGATCTAAGACCAGGGTACTGACAGAGAGAGACGACTCGGAGCACTTTCCAGTGATGATGGGGCTACACCAGGGATCAACTCTTAGTCCATTCTTATTTGCCTTAGTGATGGATGGACTGACGTGAAAAATCCAAGGGGAGGTGCCACGGTGTATGTTATTCGTAGATGACATAATTATGATTGATGAGACTTGCAGCGGAGTGAACGCTAAGCTGGAGGTTTGGAGACAGACTCTGGAGTCTAAAGGGTTCAGGCTGAGTAGGACCAAAACAAAATATTTAGATCGCAAGTTCAGCAGCGGGAGCGACCATGAGACAGGGGTGGAGGTGAGACTTGGTACTTAGGTCATTCCAAAGAAAGGAAGCTTCAAGTACCTCTAGTTTATTATTCAAGGGAATGGAGAGATTGATGACGATGTCACACATCGTATTGGGGTAGGGTTGATAAAATAGAGGCTCACATATGGAGTCTTGTGATATAAAAATGTGCCACCAAAACTTAAATACAAGTTCTATAGGGTGGTGGTTAGACCGACTATGTTGTATGGGTAGGAGTGTTGGCCAGTCAAGACATCACACATCCAAAAGATGAAAGTTGTGAAGACGAGGATGCTGAGATGGATGTGTGAGCATACAAAGAGGGATATGATTAGAAATGATGATATCTGAGATAAAGTGGGAGTGGCCTCGGTGGAGGATAAGATGCAGGAAGCCATTTTGAGATGGTTTGGGCATGTTCAGAGGAGAGACACAGATGTCCCAGTGCAGAAGTGTGAGTGGTTGGCTATGGACGAGTTTAGGAGGGGGTAGAGGTAGGCCGAAGAAGTATTGGAGATAGGTGATTAGAAGGGATATGGCGCAGGTGCAACTTACTGAGGAAATAACCTTAGATAGGGGGTTGTGGAGGACACATATTAGGATAGAAGGATAGTAGGTAGTTGAGCGTAGTCCTACTTAAACTTACAAACTGGTAGTAGTAGTGTTAGTATTGTAGGTCTGCTTAGCCTATCATACTAGTAGGCGCAGTATTGCTTTATAGTCCCATACCGTTTGATTTCTGTTGGTATGTGTTCTGTAGTGTACTTTATTTATCTTATTTACCTGCGTTAGTTAGTGCTTTTTTTTTTTTTTTCGGAATGCGCTATCATGACTTATTCGCTTATGTTACCATCATTTTCATACTGTTTTAAATTTTGTGTTCGGGTCTGACCATTTCTTTTTCTTTGCTTGTGCTTATGATTTGTTTGAGCCGAGGGTTTCGAAAATAACTGTTCTACATACCAAGGTAGAGATAAGGTGTGCGTACACTCTACCCTCTCCAGACCCCACATTGTGAGATTGGTTAGCATTGTACCCACTTTGTGTATTCCTAAAATGCCCTTACTGTATACTGCCAGGATATTAAATATAGGGATCTTTTTTTCTTTTTAGCATAAATCTAAACCCAATTATATCTCATCTCTTTTCTTCTTTCCTCCACAAATAACAAAGGAACTAGACGCAATTCATCAGTAAGGAACGTCCAAATTTTCCAGTTGCATAACTGATATTTGGTAACCAACTAAAGCACCAAAACTTTAACAAGTCAAAATCAAACGCAACTTTTCTAATCTTTGTGAAATTTCTTTCTATATTTCGCTTTTTACAATTTTGTTATGATTAACAGACATGGAGGAAAACAAAAAAATATGGAGAAAGAGTTTGAAATTGATTTTCTTTCCACAATTTCTGTTGTAATTGCCAAAATTCCGAACCTAAATTTGGTGTTTTTTTACAGGGTTTGAACCCCCAATTCCACCCCCACCCCACCCCCAAATAAAAAGAAACTCCACGGTGAATCTTCAAATTCAAGAACTTGTCTTATATTTCAAAATCGGTGAACACTCTCTTATTAAGCTGCACTGATGATATGCAAAATTAAGTGTTCTTTAAGGTTAGAATGTTTGTGTGATATTGATAGTTGTAGCAGAAGGGAAAAGTATTAAAATACTAAAGTCTTGCTTCTATTGATGTACTTAATAATGGTGAAAGAGATAATAGATAATAAAACCTAGAAAAATTGAGAGAACTTTGGGAGACGGAAAGCTTAACTCAAACAATCGCTGTCATCGGAAGGCAAAAAGAAGAAATACATTTACTATTTAGCCAGAAAGACCAAAAGGTCCCTCTCCTTAATGTACTCATAACATGAAACTCCTTAATGTACTCATAACATGATACTCCTTAATGTACTCATAACATGAAACTCCTTAATATACTCATAACATGAAATTAGGGGATATTTTATGAAAACCAAAATGGATACAATGAGGTAAGTCTGCGAACAACAGACCCTTGTGGTCCGGTCCTTCTCCGAACCCCGCGCATAGCGGGAGCTTAGTGTACCGGACTGTCCTTTTTTTATTTGATAAGTAAAGGTATTATTTTTAATTAACTCGTTACCAAAAAATTACTGAGAGAAAGTACAACCAAACTAGAGAGGAATCCTCTAAGGCTGTAAGGAATCCATAAAATCTAGCATTACATCAAAGATAATTGAGAATTCAACATTACACCAACTTTTCAAACTATGAATGCATGCATCTATTCTTCAACCGCGAAGAGTTCTCTTCTTTCCCCTCAAAACACCTTTTGTTTCTCTCAAGCCAAACATTCTAGAATATGCATATGAAATGATCCTCCAGATCTTTTTCTTCACTTCCTTCATTCTCTGACTTAGCTTACTGCTTAGCACTTGTTCCATATTTGCTAGCATGACCCATTGAATCCCATACAAGTTATGAAACATACCCCAAATCTGCCAAACAAATTTTTCAGTGTAATAGAAGGTGATTTACTGTCTCGCCATGCTCCATGTGCTGCCATCCATTCCAAGCAGGCGACTTTGGTTGGACTTTAGTCACCCGAAGTGATTTCCATGGACAATCTATTCTATACTCTAAATTTAGGCCCAACAAATGATAACTTGAGTTTACTGTCAATTTACCATCCTTGCAATATTTCCACCACAAAGAATAATGGTGTGATTCCTCCAAAAAGATACTGCCGACGATGTTCAAAAATCTAGTAGCACTTTCTAACTCCCAACTATTGAAATTCCTTCTAAACTGAGTATTAAAATCATTACCATCCCATCATTCTGAAATAACAGTCTTTATTAATATATTAAATAAATGTGAAAAAACATTCGCCAAAGCTAGATCCCCATACCATATGTCTTTCCACAATTTTATTCTTTGCCCACCATCAATTCCCCACACCTGACTTATATTTTCTCCTAATGGTATTCCTAAATACACTGTTGAAAGACCGTCAATATGACATGCTAGAACTTCTGCCAAAATCTGCAAATCATGGACTTGATTAACTGGAAGAGCTATGCTTTTTGACCAGTTAACATGGAGTCCTGGCACGCCTTTAATAACATTGAGAAACAGTCTTAAATATCTTAATTGTCTCACCTCTGGATCACAAAAATGATAATATCATCAGCATGTAAGAGATGCGTATACACATATTATTTTGTTGTCCCCGGTTCACTTTGGATCCCTTAATCCAATTTTATGCCACAACAAAGTTGAGCATTAGGAAGTGAGTATCTTGCTTAAACCTTCCATCATTAGCAAGAATAAGAAAGGAGAAATTGGATCGTCTTGTGTGAGACTCCTTTGAGTAGAAAATGATGTGGAGAGCTATTGATTAGAATAGAGAATCTAAATGTACTTATACAAAATCATATCTAATTTGTCATTTTTGGTAAATCCCAAGTCCTTTGAGTACATTAAGTAGGATGTTAAGCTTGCACATTATGCCTCGATGTTTATCTCTCTTCCTCGAGTCAATGCATTCAATTACAATAAGTGCCAGATCCGTAATTTGCCTTCATGTTAAGAAGGACATCTGTGTGGTGGAAACTAGCTTTGGCATTACTGTTTTCAACCGCACTGCCAGCAATTTAGCCACTATCTTGTAAAAAATCCCAATTAAGCCAATTGGGCTAAACTCTTTTAATTCCCTGGCAACCTTCCTTTTAGGAATTAAAGCAATATGTCGCATTATAAGGTTTTTCAAATCTCTCCTAACAGTGGAAATATTCAATAGCCTTAATTAGGTATTCCTTCACAATAGACTAACATTTTTTTAAAACTCCGTGGTATATCCATCATGCGTTAGAGATGTGTAGCAAGAACACTGTTTTATGACATCTAACACTTCCTCTTTTGAAAATAATATTTCCAGTCATCTATTCTATTCTTTAGTCACTTTTGGAACAACGGATATTCAGTCTTGGTCTCCAATCCTCAGTCTCAGTATAATGTTTCTCATAACTCAAGTATTTCTTTTTTTATTTCCTCTGGTTCTTCCTTGATATTTACATTCACTTCTATTTTGTCAACGTCGTTGTATTTACCATTTTCCAGAAGAATTCAATGTTCTTGTTACCCTGTTTCAACCAAAGACATCTAGATATTTGTCTCCATGATATCTCATCCGCTTCATTAGAATGTTTGCCTTGTCTAACAGCTCATCCTCGGTCAGTTCCCTTGCTTCCAAGATTCTATTCTTAGCCTCTTATATTTCTCAGTAATTCATTTTTCCTACAACAACAACAAGAACAACAAAAAACCCATTCATCCCACAAGTGGGGTATGGGGAGGGTAGTTGGTCCGCAAACCTTACCCCTACCTTGAGAAGGTAGACAGTATGTTTCCGAGCCTGATTTCATAATTTCCACCCCATTCTTAAAGTTTCAATTTTAGTAACTTCAACTTCTTTGCAAGAATGAAATTCAGCCTCCCCTCATTTAAAAAAGATGTCCAACTTACCAACCATATCTACAAAGCCCTTTTTTTCGAGTCACCAATTCTCAAATTTACTGTAAAAGGAGGGGAGTGTGATTTGAAGATATTCTAGGTAATGTGGACTGTTTAATATATCTTTTTTTGATAGGTAAAAGTTTTTACGCTGTTCCGCCACCATCCCCGACAACCTACCCAACCCAACTAAATCCACCCTCCAGATCGGCACCAGCAACACCTCCGACAACCCATCAAGTACCTTACCACCACCAGTCGACACCACCATCAACTCCCACCTACTGCCAGATCAAATACCTGAAAACCAACAGACACTAATCTCGAAACCCTACCTTAACTTGATACCCAGCAGACCCACCTCGCACATCCCTGCCTCTTCGCACCATATGAAAACCCATGCCCAACACTGGATATTCTAACCCAAAGTCCACTTTAACTTATCCACTTAGACAATATCCTCAATTCCCAAAAACCAAAAATTGGCCAAACTAGACCCTAATTGGAATGCAACCATGTGTGAGGAATTTATTGCTTTAACAAAACAACACACTTAAGATTTGATTCCTAGACCGTAGGGGGTGAATGTTATTCGATGCGTGTGACTTTTTTGCCACAAATACAAAGATAGTGGTGACCTTGAGAGATATAAGGCAAAACTTGTGGCTAATGGCACAAATCAGCAGAAGGGTATTGACTGTGGTGATAATTTCAGTCCGATTGTGAAACCAACCACTATTCGCACAGTTCTGAGTATTGCTATGGCAAGCACTGGCCGATTCATCAGCTTGATGTAAAGAATGCCTTTCTACATGGGGATTTAAAAGAGACTATTTACATGCACCAACCGCCTGGTTTTGTCCATCCTGCAACCCTTCAGTATGTATGTCATCTCCGTAAGTCACTGTATGGCCTGAAACAGGCCCCAAGAGCGTGATATGATCATTTTGCACCGTATATCATTCCACTTGGGTTTGTATGTAGCAAGTATGATAATTCTCTATTTATTTTTCATAGAGGCAGTAACATTGCATATTTATTATTGTATGCGGATGATATTGTGATCACTGCCTCATCTGAGTTGTTAAAAAATGAGATCATTTCATTGCTCAAAACAGAATTTATATGACTGACTTGGGGAAGTTGAGCTATTTTTTTTAGGGATTTCAGTGACTAGATCTGCAGATACTATGTTCCTTTATCAGCGTAAGTATGCAGAGGAGATTGTGCACATGGCAAAAATGACAAATTGCAAGATCATGTTTACTCCAGTTAATTCAAAATCAAAGCTAAGTTCTTTGGATGGTGATCCAGTGTCAGATCTCACTCTCTATTGGAGTCTTGTAGGTGCATCGCAATACCTTACTTTCACCAGACCTGATATTGCTTATGCTGTTCAGCAGGTATGTTTATTCATGCATGCCCCAGGTAGCCTCATTTCACTACCCTCAAACATATCATACGATACGTTAATGGTACACTCGATTATGGATTGCATCTCTACCCATCAACACCAACCAGGTTGTTATCGTATACATATGCTGATTAGGTAGGTTGTTCGGAAATGCGGCGATCCACCTCAGGCTATTGTATGTTCTTAGGGGATAATCTCATTTCGTGGTCTGTCAAAAGACAAGCCATATTATCCCGTTCGAGTGTAGAAATAGAGTACAGAGGTATTGCTAATGTTGTTGCTGAGATATGTTGGCTCCGAAACCTTCTTTTAAAGATCCAGTGTCCGTTGCGTAAGGAGTTTTTGGTTTATTTTGATAACATATCCGCTATCTATTTATCTCATAATCCTGTTCAACATCAGCGAACCAAGCATATTGAGATGGACATCCACTTTGTTCGTGTAAAGGTTGCTCTCGGTCACGTCAAAGTTTTACATGTGCCCTCCTCGTATCAGTATACATATATATTCACAAAAAGCCTTCCTAGACATCTCTTCCTTGATTTCAGATCCAGACTTAGCATCTGACCTCCTTCCGCTCAGACTGAGAGGTGTATTAGCCGTGTATAATTGTATAAACTTACCATATTTAGTGTTATGTAATTATGGTTGAATTAGGATCCCTATTGTATAAGGATTCAACATTGTACACCTATATATATTTTGTATTAATGACAAAGGCTCCCAGGGAGTGATTAATACAATTCTACACATATTATGTTTTGTTGTCCTAACTTTGTTATGAAGCAAGTAGAAGCAGATAAATGTGGAACTTCTTGTAGTAAATTAGTTTCTACCCATGTTTGTAATAAGTTAGCTACTTTAGGTAACCTAAGTGTTCTTCCCATAGCACATGGGAACCATGTATCGTCTACTACTACTGTTGTAACTACGTAATTATGAATATATAAAAATCCAGTTTACCAATTTGTTTTTGAATGACTCACTTTGTTTTACTAATGTCAAAGTGGGAACTTAAAATATTAAGGAAGCTAGGAATGTATTACTGCATTAAAGAAAGTTTTGTAAAAACGGATAAACATTACCTAAGGTGTCTGGATTTTAAGTGGGACCATCTATGCCCCTTCCAGTCTTTCTTGAAACCTTTTGTAGTGCATTATTACATTTCTATACTATGAAAGAACATGATGTAACACTCGATAAATTCGAAGTAGGTTTGAACTCACTAAATGTCGGTGGTTAGTTTGAATGAATACTAAACGTGTTCCAGTAGTTATAAAAAGTCATTTGGAAGTTATTTGGGTGAAAAGGTTTCCCTAAAGTCAAGACAAGTTGAAATGTGCATGTAACTCAGAAGTTCGAATTGAGTTTGCATAAATCCCGACTTCTAGCATGTATAATTCTTAATTGGTAGTCAATTTGTAAAAACCATATGCATGAAAGTTGTAGCCATTCAAAATAGATTTCCAACCATATAAAGATAAGACCAATCGGATCTATGTGCATAAAGTTATGTACGTTTTACTGAAAGCTGATATTTTTGACAGACGTGGAACATGCGCGCCATATCTTGTCATACAGGCCGCAAATTTGACATGTGGGCCACATCTTGGGGCGTAAGTAAAACTTCAGAGAGCTAAAATTCTACCTAGTTTCATGGGTTAACATACGACCCAACATATGGACCGTTATGTTGCAATATGCAGCCGCATGTTGACCGTAAGTGGCCTCATCTTGGCCACTGAAGGTAACATTAAAACTCTAATTTTTTGACGTTTTGACTTTGTTCTTCGCTTCCCAAAATCGTAGTTTGACTATTCTATGTAATACTCATCCTCCTACATCAAGGTAAGTATCTCTCCTAAGTATTTCTAATAATTTCTAATCAATATACATGAATTCAAATCGAAATCCTATGCTATCAACCTAGGGTTCTCAAAGGTTCAAGTGAAGGTTTTTGAGATTCTTCTTCAAATATTAGATTTTTCTTTGAGTTAGAAGAGATTAAGATTTGTAAGTCTAACTCTCCATGTGTGGGAGCGTTTAATTGTTCTTCCCCATACCACGTTCTTTGAATTTCATGTATTTCATTCAATATGCAAGTTATGCCTTCAAATATGAAACATAAAGTGTTGTTCATGTGTTTCACTTCAAATATAGTGAACTTCTTATAAATTTCTTGGGTTCTACTTATCTTGTATCCTTTGAACCCAAAGGTTTTATGTCAATTATGTGATTTTACTCAAATTATGATATGTTTTCAAAAAAGAGTTTAAATATGATGAACTATGCAAATTATGTTATGAACCTCATGATAATGAAATATGAGCTATGTTTTATGAAATTCATGATGATGTATTATGAACATGTTATGGGCCATCGAGTCACTTCTTTAATGTTAAATATTTTAGGAGTATGACTAGTTAATCGAGAAGACATGCAAACTCTCGAAACTACATATGTCACGTAGGATATGGGTTGTACCATTTATTCAAGTGATTCTTCCATGTTAATCCATCGAGGTTTTATTTATGGATCTAATTGCTAGCAATTATGATTATTTATGTATCATCATCCCGACAGGGTGGTGAAATGACTTTGTTGATCGGACAAAGATGAGACTCCATGTGCGAACATGATGGATTTAATATGTCGGTTATTAATGAAAATCCCACTAAAATGACTTAACTAATGTTTTTATGATATGGATGTTGAGCTTATTCAAATGTCAGAGTTCTTATCTCTTCATAACTTATTCATAATAACTTATTCATATTCCTTTATTTTATTTAGTTGATTTTACATAGGGGTTCTATTTCACAGTACTCACGTTCCTTTTACCGGGACCGTTGCATATCACGATGCAGGTATAAATATTTAGCGCGACACTACTCCACACTAGGTTTCCGCATTCTCAACTATTGGAGAGCCCCATTTGATCTTCAGGGCATAATTATCTTTATTTCTGAATTTTAGTTATTTTTGGTGTGCGAAATGTTTTGATTAATGGGTATATTTGAGGCTTCATAGACTAGATGTTAGTTATGTATTTACGTTGGGAATTGTAATATGTTCTGAACTTATGTTCCATCATTTAAACTTAAAAACTTATTTATGAATGATTTTTTTTTAAATGACTTCATGATATGAAAACTGTTTTTTAATTTTACTTTATGCATGCTTTATATAGCTGATTCGCTGGGAAAGTTACTACACCGAGTGCCGGTCTGGCCAGGACAAGATTCTGAGCATGACATACGACTTAACTTAGTGTTAAAGTTTCTTGTGCCAAAGCTAAAGCTATGAGACTAGGATACACAAGAGATCATTATGACTTAAATATGATATAATTGAGAAAGATTTCCCTACCTGTTCTTCATCAAGATTTGTTGTGCCAGAATCAAGGTGTTACGCCCCGAACCATAGCTAGGATGGACCGTCACTCGATGTCTTAACTTACCAGAGCGAATCAACTCTATATGAACACATGAACTTGAGACATATATAGCAAAGCATAAAATGGGTTGCAATAATAATAATATAAGTCTTTAAAAGAGATTCCATTCATAAAGGTTCTTTAAATTTTAAACATCAATGCGTTGACACCTAATTTTTACACTCCAATAATTTTATTTGATTATTCAAATTCTACAAGATGAATATAATTTTATAAAATTATTCCGAGAGTATTTTTCCATTTTCATTTGAAAAATATCATCTGGTATATATATTGTATACCATGTCCTAATTTTACATAATTTTAATCATTAATCATGATTTTGAAATTATAACAGACAATTAAAAATTTAGTTGTTTAAAAGATTTTTCAATTTAAAAGAATTAATGTTCTACTTTGTCAAAATCGGGAAAATTGTCTGATTAAATATGATGATGGAATTATATCTCAATTTCAAGTCAGGTTTTAAACTAAAAATGATGTATGCATGATTTAAAATTCCTAAATCCAATTAGTGTCAAAATTAATCTTAAGTTAAAGCTTTTAACTCAATTTGGTCATAATCAAAATTGTTTTGGTCATTTGCTAATTTGAACAAGGGGTTGCAAATGTGGCCACTCGCTATTTTGGCATTTAATCGAAATTGGGCCTATCTCATTTCCCCTTTAATTTTCGGCCGAGCCCAAGACAAAATGGCTCAGTCTCAGCCCACTTGCACCTTAAACGACAAAGGCCTTGTTGCCTTGTATTGTTAGAGGTAAAGATCTTCTCTCGATCAATTCGACATAAGGAAATAGTGAGTGTGTAGGCCGAAGTTAACCCACCAAAAGGTAAAAGAAGTAAAGCCTCTTTAAGGGAAGTGTTGATAATTAAGGAATTACCAGGAATCACCTACTGATGTGTGAAGCTAGGGCCTAATGAATGTCGTTTATGATTAAGTAGTTCTACAAATTTTTGCCCATAAAGTGTAATGAGATTCGACCGATAAAGCAAGGTTAGCATAGAGATACTAGACTGTATAAGATTTCTTAAAATTTTGGCCAATTGACCTATGAGCTAGGATTACCTCTGTGAGTTAAAAAAAATCTAAATCAACTTTCCACATACCTATGTTGCAGCATAATAAAGAAATTTATTTCACATATTCCTTGACAGGAACGTTCAGAATATGAAGAATTGCCCAATGTACATACCATAATTACTATGATATATCGTTGAGTATGAAAGTTGCAAATCAAAGAGATAGACTCTAATAGGGGGCATTGTAAAGGAAATCATTTGAAAAGTTAAGAAAAACATAAATATTAGGTATCCTCATTTTATTGTGGCAAAAGGATTATATCGACACTCGTGCGATACGATTTCTCCAATTCCTATTTTGTAGTGATAAAGTTTATCTTGTATGCTTTGTATAGGTGATGTTATCGGCACAATAGTGAAAGACGCAACACCGACTACGACACTTGACAGTTGAGGTGAGTTATGGTTAATCCTTTTAATTTATGGATAGATGGACGGCCGTGTGAGGCCAATATGTTATGTTATTCCATCGTATAACCCTGTGAGGTATTGGATATTTTTCTGACTGTTTGATAGATTTGGATAGACCTGCTTATAGTGGAAAGTCTGCCAAATTTTTAAGAATCCTATGGATAATAAATTCTGAAAGTTCAGTTACCCCAACATTCGAGGCCGAATGTTCATAAGGGGGGGGGGGAGGATGTTATACCCCGTATTTTCACAATCGTATGCGTCGTAAGAAAAGTACATATAACCCAGTGAGGCTAACCTACCATTTTGGATGGAAACAAGTTTAAACCAGCGTTACGTATATTTCGTAAAAGTTTGATATTAAACGGAGCAAAGAAATTATGTTCGTCGAAACCCGGGGAAAGCCGGACAGAATTTCGGACATGATTATTGACCCAACTTGTCAGGGGATATCTCCTCGAATATGTGGAAGTACGGAGTTCGTAATCTATCTAAATTCAAGTTTAGAGAGTCTAAATTTCAATGCAATTGACAGTTCGTCAATCGGAGAAATACAGTGGAAAATACAGACCGTCAAAAAATGTATGGTCCGTGAAATATGGCCTTCTTTTCAGGCCGTCAGAAATTCCAGCTTATTTATTATATCCTTTGCTCGACCCAAAATTGATTTCTATTCATTATCCAAGCCCTAAATAGTTCCAATATAATTCCTAAAGTTCCTCCAAAGGTTCTAAGCAAGAATTAAAGGTAAATTACGTGAATCCGGTGCGAAGTATCTCATGGTTATCTTCGTTGTATTGGGTTCGGAGAATTCTTGAAGTGACGTAATCTTCGAATTGAACTATTCTTGAGGTAAGATTCCACCTTAGTTTAATGTTTATGAGTTTCTTAGATGTTTATACAAAGGATTGAAGGGAGAAAATTGTAGTAAAAGGTTCTAAAGTATGTTGAGGTTCATGTTGTGTTGAAATATGTTTTGGCCATATTGTTGCTGTGTTGGTTAATTGAATTCTTCATGTATGGATAGTAGTTGATGTTGTTGGTGTTGTTTATGTTGAATTACTTGAAAAGACTTAAGGAAATAATCGACCCAAGAGGGTAAAATATAACCAGCCGCAACAAAAGATAAATGATGATAATCCCCTGAATCAAAATACAGAAGAACCCTTCTTAATACTGACCACTAGAAGGACGCTAAGACAAAGAGCTCCACCTAGAGCCGATTGAGAGGTATTGATATGGAATAAAGGTAGGAATGAAAACCTCATTGAGATTGGAGAGTTAGTATGTTGTTTGACATCATATAAGAAGATGCGCACTTGAAGTTTGAAAAAGTAACTAAGAACTATCAGTTGGTATGGAAACCGTTAAGAGTCATCTCCCCATTAAGGTAAGCCATTCTGATCGGAAGGACCAATGCATAACCTAATTGATAGGCTGCATTGTAATAATCATGCTACCGGACAAAGGTTTGAATGGAAATATTGAATTTGAAATAATTTGGATACACTCATCTAAGGAGCGACAACTATTAGCAAAATACTACCAAGTCGGCGAATAAGGTGTTGTGTACGAAAGAGGAGCATGAGTCTTAGAGAGTAATAGGAAAGGATGGACCCGAAATAGCGGTGTTGGAATTTAGGTAATAGGTTGTAAGAAAATGCTAGGATTAACTCTGAGATATTGTAAAAGAATTGGTTGCAGGAGCCCAATAAAACTTGGCAAGAAAGAAAGATTTCATCTAAAACGTACGCAACCTTAATTTTTCATATCAAATATACCTTAATTTAGGAAGCCTAAGATAAGTAAGAGGGTTACTTTTAGAAGATTAAGGAATGATCGAGTTGAAACCCGAAGAAGTTACAAGAGTTTATAAGCCGCTAAGCCCTTTGTGCTTGCAATCATTATATCGAGTGTGTTGTGTCAAGAAGATGCAAGATGAAAAGAGTTATGATGCTTATAATATTATAAGAAAGGCCTTGGGTCAATGTTGGAAGTACGCCCAAAGTATTTTGAGTGATACTAATCATTTCACACACGTTTGAAGAACTCAGTTAATTGATTTATGTTTCAATGACTAGAGCCCAATTCCGAGGGTTATTTATGCCATAAACGGATGTTAAAAATGTCTATGGATGATTATAGGTAATTGGGATCAATGAAATCATATATCAGCGATGTTGGATTAAGATCAGACGATACACTAAGCATTTTGCATCGCAGAACACATTCCGCTTTGCGAATGAGGCAGCACATCAATTAAACCATTTGGAAACCTCAATGCAACCATATGTGGTGTAGGATGCATCCTCATATGCCCATATGTGTCACACAACCTCCCGCATATGTGAGGCGGTATCATTTAAAAATATTTCATTTTAGACCCCTTTAGCTCCTAGATCACTACCAACCCTCTCCTGAGGTAGAAACACCATTGAAGCACCATCCCATGAGATTGAAGTGTGAATCCTCCCTTAAGAAGCTTTGATTATCTTGGGATCTCTATTGGATTATTGGAAACAACTCAGAAGTCTCAAAGAATCAGAAGGAGTTTTAGTATGGAGAGTCTCTTGAATGGTTAAGGTATGGCTATTTCTATTCTTAGTATTTCTAAGATTCTCATAGATTAAGTGATCTTGTGGTAAAAGGATCTGTTTAGGGATTGAGATAAATCCTATAGATGAGCATGATAGTTTATTTATTGACTGTTGGATGGTTTTGATAAGGTCTTTGAAGTAACTATAACTAGATTTTGTGGAATAGCTTTTGTAATCTTGATGGTATTGTGGTTATTGTAAAGGTGTTGATAAATATTTATGTTTCTATGAAGATAAGATGAGATGGAGTATGCACGCTAAGTATTCAACGGAATGTCACAACAATGAAATCATGAAACTATTACTTGGATCTTGACTCAAATTATCCTTATTTGCGTAGGTCGATGATGGTAGGACTAGCATGACGCTATATAAGTGGTGTTGACTATTGACAAGGTATGTAGGGCTTACTTTCTTCTCCTTTATGGCATGATCCTGATGCATGATAGATTGCGGACTTGAACTACCAACTTGAG
Source organism: Anisodus tanguticus (assembly GCA_034509755.1). NCBI lineage: Eukaryota > Viridiplantae > Streptophyta > Magnoliopsida > Solanales > Solanaceae > Anisodus > Anisodus tanguticus. Next base: position 30,955,454 of record CM067555.1, on the reverse strand, counting down.
TTCATAAGTGAGTTGTCTAAGATGCCAACAATGAACCATCAATCCATGGCTAGTTGCCAAAAATGACATGGTTTATGGAGTGGAGTTGAGATCATCACGTGAAGGTTTAACAAGACAATATTTTATTTCGGCTTTGTATGTAGGTCTTGGCCGAAGACTATGTTTGTTTTTCTTTTAGTTTAGCTTAGCTTTTAGTTCTTCTTAGGACATATTTAATGTACCGTGTAATAAGACAAGGTGACTAGGACAAGGATGTAAAAGAAAAGATGACTAGGCCGAGAGCTTCTCCAAAGGTGATGTTACCGAGAATGAACAAGGTGTCAAGGGAATGGAATCATCTAGAAAATGCGGCTCCCAAGAGGTTATCTCAATCATACACTTGAAGACAACGAGAATAACTGTTGAACATAATGAGATTTGTCAATCAAAGGCAAGCGCTATACCTTCTTCGTCGGGAAATGAGTTAGTGTGATACATCCAAGTAACCAGAATACTAGTAAAGGATAAAAGTATAAGTAAAACAGGGGAATTTAAGCTTCTAGAACTAAATATCAAGGTTATGACGTCCGCAAACGACAATACCAAAGTATGATAGGATAAGGAGTCTTTGAAGAAATTCAAATTGGCAAGGGTCAAGTTAAGTAATTAGAAAATGGATAAAAAAGAATTCTGACACCAGTTTAGGGGAGAAAGTTTGAAGATTGAAACAAGAATGAATCCATCTATGACTCGAATTGAATATGCCAAGCGTTAGGTTCTACGTGAATATCGGTAAGGCGTTTAAATATATGTTAGTATTAGTAAGCGTGAGTGAAACTCGATGTAGGCTAACAGAGCAAAGAAAAAAGAATTTATAGTAAATGATAAGGAAAAGAGCTAAGAGCAAGAGTAAAGGAACACAATGTGAGCAAGCAAGTGGTAGTAAATATGGACAACCGAGTAAACCAGAAACCTTACAAGAAAGATAATGTAATGGTAATAATGATAAGGACATCAGTTACAAAGGAGATCGAAACATAGCAAATAAGAGCAACTACATGTATTCAAATACGGTAACCACAAAGGGAGCAAGTAATAGTAACACCTTGCAAAAGTAAATGTTTTAGTAAATTTGAGTTTGACTTGCGTGTGTTTTGATCCATGGGTTAGGAGTTGAGTGTGTTTTGATCCATGGATCAGTAAATCTTTTAGCAACACCTTGGGTTAAGAGTTGTGTGTGTTTTGATCTGTTTAGTTTGTTTGTCCATATTTTTCCATTCTTGTTAATCTGAGTTTGATCTAAGCCTAATATAGCTTCTATGGTCAACCTTGTAACGACCCGTTTGGTCGTTCAGGCATTTTACCCTTTTACCCTTATTGACCCTTCCCCTAGTACTATTTGAGTGCATTCGACTTATGGGGATGGGTGTAGCGGTGAGTTGTAACACTCTATAAATCTGAGTTAGGTGTGAATGAATTGAATGAGTATTGACATGTAACACTCCGTTCAGGCATTTAACCATTTGGCCATTCAGGCATTTTACCCTTTTACCCTTCAGGATGAATTCTGGTGATAGATAGTCATTTTGAAGTCAAACCCAAATAAGGGACCTCGTAAAAGTTCTAAAATCCATCTATGTCTTGAGGACTTCTTACTACTTCCCATTTTCCAGATAGTTGTGTTGCGAATCTGAGAAAACTCAAAACATGAAAGTTGTAGGTGTTTGAAGGTCTTTCAACTCAAATAGAACTACGTAAAAAAATTATGACGAATTTATTGAGCAAAGGTCAGCAGTCGCATCGCAATGGTTCCACGGACAAAATGTCACCCAGGCAAAAATTTTGCCTTGTGTGGCACCGTTACATCGCAGGGGTACTGTAGGTTGTCCCATACATGATGGGTCCATGATGCAAAGGTATCGGTGCCCATTATTTTTCTGGTTCAAAATTTATTATGTTTCCCACTTTATTTTGGCCGACTTTTTAAGAGGAAAGAACCCTAAAACATCTCCAAAATTATCGATGAATCCCTATCATTATTGCATCAATCATACATTAAATTAACCGTAGTTCATCTCTCAAAACCTTAGATTCTTGAAAACTGAAGAAAAAGATGTTGAAGGAGACTTTGAGAAACTTCTTGAAGGTATGTTCTTTGAACTTTACTGAGATTATTGATAGGGATGGGACTAGTGTAAGGTATTAGAAACAATAAGAATTCATGGGTGATTCATGGAGGATTCAAAAGCATGTTTATTTGGGCATGAAAAGCCCTAGCTTTTTGATAAGGGTAGGGACTCATAGAATTTGGTTAATGTTCGAATGTTTATCATCTAAATCAATTGTAGAGTGATTATTGAATCTAGGAAAATCTGTTTGGTAGTGTTTTAGCGGGTATTGAGGTATGTCTCTTTTTAAAATCTTTTTTTACTATAAAAGTGATTTGTTGGTCTCTTTTTCAAACATACTCTTTCAAACGTTTATAGTATGTTCGGTAAGGTGTGTGTGCGTGAGGGACAAGCCCTATTAAACATTTATGTGTATTATATTATATATATATGTACACGATTTTTACTTATAAAAGGATGATTGAATAGAATTATAAAGCTTTGGACTTTGAACATGATTTAACCCTATAAGGGATGCTTTAAACATATTTTTGAAGTTTGGGAAATTTGATGTGTTTTGCCCTACGAACGTGTCTCATTGAATTGAAAATTAATTGACGATTTGAATATGATTTCTAATTGATTAATGGATTGATATACCCCTACTAACGGGATGAGGAACCTAATCCATAATAAATAATTTGGCTATCATGATATGATTTTAGAATCAACTTCCATTCCATGACTTATGATTAGGCTAATACGCCATAATTTTGATTGTTTGTGTTTTTCCTAGCTACTCGGGAAGAAGGGTAGTCACTAGGGATCCTAGTGGGTTTAGCCTAGATATTTGGGAGGAAGGATAGCCATCGAAGGCCAATAACCTCCGTGTGGTTTGTCTAGCCATTCTAGAGGATGAGTGTCCATCGAGGATTCATAATCCTGATGTGGTTTTTCCTAGATATTCGAGAGAAAGGATATCCATCGAGGGTGACAACCTTGATATGGTACTTCTATGTGGTTTTAAGGAACCTAATGGTTAACCCTTTGTTACATTGATTTGGGCAATGCTGATATCCAAGATAGGGTTCGAGTGTCATCGATGGAGTATAAGATGTCATAAGAGAGGTTGAGATGGTTTGGGTATGTGTGCAGAGGAGTGACACAAATTTCCCAGTGCGGAGGTGTGAGAGGTTGGCTATGGATGGGTTCATGAAGGGTAGAGGTAGGCCGAAGAAGTATTGGGGAGAGGTGATTAGACGGGATATGGAACAGGTGCAACTTACTGAGGACCTGACCTTAGATAGGGTGTTGTGGAGGACACGAATTAGGGTAGAAAGGTAGTAGGTAGTCGAGCATAGTCCTACTTACGCTTGCAAACTGGTAGTTGTAGTGTTATTATTATAGGCCCGCTTAGCCTATCATACTAATGGCACAATATTGATTTATAGTCCATTGTAGTTTGATTTATGCTTTTATGTGTCCTTTAGTGTACTTTTTTTAGCTTATTTACCTGCGCTAGTTACTGCTTACTTTTTCAAAATGCGCTATCATGGCTTATTCGCTTTTGATACCAGCATTTTCATACTGCTTTAAATTTTTTCTGACCGAGTCTGACCATTTCTCTTGATATGCTTTTGTTGTTGCTTTGCTTGTGCTTATGCTCTGTCTTAAGCTGAGGGTCTCTCAGAAACAACCGCTCTACCTACCAAGGTAGAGGTAAGATTTGCGTATACAGACCCTTCTAGATCCCATGTTGTGGGATATTATTAGGTATGTTGTTGTTGTTGTACATTGATTTGGGCCTTTATTGGCATGTGTTGATCTGTTGGTTGCCTGTGAGTGGCTTGATGATGATCTTGAGTTCATGATTGAAAAGACTTAACGTGAAGAACAATATAATAAATTGAAATTTATTTATTTCTATGTTATTGGCTTTTATTGGTGATTTTACTAAGGTTGTGAGCCTACTCCATCTTTGGGATATCGAACTGTTTTGAAAGAACTTAAGGTAATGAGAACGACTTAAGTATTCAAAGTGATTATATCCTCATCATTGACTTATACTAGATGTTCATGAGATGTTATCCAATGTTTTGAACTATTTCTTAACGTTGTTTTTCTAATTACACTTATTACTTATATATCTTACTATTAACCATTGTCCCAGAGACACTCACTGAGTACCATGTACTCAAGCATACCATTGTTGTTTTTGATGGTATGTTAGGTAGCGAGAAGAGCAGGTTCATGGTACGCGTACAGAGTAGGAGAACTTCATGCATTCTAGACTTATTGGGCAGCCTACACCCTTGTTCGTGGGTCAACCCATCTATCTAGCTTTATTGTTTTAGTTTTCGGGTTGGGCTCTGATGTGTTACTCTGTTTATGTTTTGTAGAAGCTCCATATATAGTTCTCAAAATTATGGGTAGATGTTGAAAGTCTTATATGACTTGTTCGGCGTTGCCGCGTTCATGACTCGTTATCTATATTAGACTTCTGCTAATTTTATTTTATAAGTGTGAGTATGATTCCAGTTAGTCTTAAATGTCTTGTATTAAATAAATGTTAAAATATTATTAAAAGAGATTAGATGTTTATTGACTTTCTAAGGTGCTTCTAGTGTTGTTCATAGCATCGGATGAATGTTGCGTCCATGGTCGGGTTTTGGGCGTGAAAAGCTTGGTATTAGAGCCTAGGTTAAGGTGTATCCTAGGATATGTCTATGTCTGTAGAGCTGTGTGTAGTGGAGTCTTCCTTGTGCAACCTGATCACCTTCACAAACAAAAGACTTCCAGGACATTTATAGGTGTTTCTCATTCTTCATGATTCTACATTGTGCTATAGAGATGGAACTTATCTTTAGGATCATTCCGACATGTTCATTACAAATGCCTTATGGGGATGACTCTAGTTCATGTTGTAGTTTCTAACCTAGTGAACAATAGCGCTATGTGGTGCACATATACTATGATTTAAAACCTATGGACGGTGCAGATCCGCTTGGGATTCAATAGGATGTGTATCTATATGGTGATTGTAAGACGTGATATGTTTAGAGTACTGAAGATTCGGATGAAAGGACATTGTAGTGAATTAAGAATTATCGTACATTGAGGCTAAATTCTTATTGGGTTAAAAGATTTGTGCTATTTTGATGTTTAGTGGAAGAACTACACTTTAGGCTTGAAACTAAAAAACCACCACTTATGGAAGAATTATTTAAGAAGATGATGGAGTTTGATTTAGGCTTTAATTTGTTATCCTAGGTTTTGATACAAATAATTCTTATTTGAGGTTGTAGTTAGATGGACCTGTGTGATTTGGATTGGCTACTTTTGTCATGGATTCTGAATAGACTAATGTTTATTTGATTGTACTCTAACAGTTGTAATTTTATCTAGCCCTAAAGGGATTTGTGTTGCTGCTTAAGTTGGTACCAATTTTAGGTTGGAACTTTAAGTAATCACTTTGGTGGGAGAACGATAGTATGAGCGTGGTAACAACTAGATTTTATCTAGTAGGTTTGATATAGAAAATACAAGAACTCAAGTCAATAATCTACGACACGTGTCAAGGTATGAGTATGATATATGTGAGTTTTAGATGAATAAGTGAATGAAGGTTAAAGCATAAGATAAAGATGAAGCCTTAGTTACAAAAGTTTCATAGAGTCTGATGGGCAAAAAAGCATGCTAAGTATGGGAGATACCCTAGGAAATTCTAAAAGTTATATGATTTAATAAGCCTATTATATGTGAAATATAGTATTATGCTACCCATGTAGGGCTATGATAATAGTAAGAATAGTGTGAGAGGTTGTATAGTGATAAGAGTGAAAGGATATTACGTTAGACAGAGTTAAGGTCTGAAGGAGCCACTTCAGATTAAGAAAGGGGAATATATATGTAGTTGATACTCCCTATTATTGGCAACTATATCTATGCTTGTTCTGTCCAAACTTAATGAAAATGGGAAGTAAGGTAAGTTAGGTTGGAATCACATCTTGTTGAATTAACCTCATTGCCAGAGTATATTGTCTAAATTGATATATTGTGTGCCTCTTTGTCAAATCATATATATGTGAAACCTTTTGGTTATCCAACTCTTGGGAAACTGAGCTAAAGAAAGAAACCCCATTACTTCGTTTGAGACTTGAGTTGTCTAGTTGTTAGAATCACCCTGAGGACTATGTTGTTCTTATTTAGGAGTAGCTGTGTCTTTATCTTTCCGGGATCGTTTAGTACAAAGGAATATCAACTTCATTATTTGGCTCGTAAGGAGGTAGCTGAAGCCTCAAACGCTGTGGACACAAGTATTCTAACTATTTTTTTCTCTTGAGGCATATTTGCGAATCGATCCGAGTCTGAATCTTCTTATATGGCACCGTAATTTGTCCCTAAATTCTATGTGTGGAACCCGAAACATTGTTAAAAACCTTTATCTATGAATACCTTTACTAGTGTTCCTGTTATTCCTTCTAGGATCTATAGAGATTGTGTAGTGTAGTTAAGAGTCGTGAGACTACTATTGATTTGTTTGAATTAAAAAGGGTGAACTTTGATGTGATTATAGGGATAGAGTGTCTTTCCATTTGTTTTGAAACTTTAGATTGCCAGTCAAAATGATTAGGCTTGAACCTCCCGATGGACCTATTAGAGAACGAAAAAATAATATTGCTAAACCATGTGGTAGACTTATTTTATATCTTAAGACTCACGAGACGAACACGAAGAGGTGTAATTACCATCCAATTGTTGTCAATGATAATTTAGGCCTTAATACCTTAAATGTTTCCATATCCCATGTATGTATTGAACTTCCGGTTTATTGAATTCTTGTGAGAGATTAGACTAAATATATGAATTCCTTATTTTCGTATTTAGGCTTGAATACTATAGTTGTGGGAGTCCCTTTGTGGACCATATCATTATTGTTGGGTTGGTTGTTTATATTTTTTCTTCGAGGAATAGTTCGTATTGCAAAGAGACTTTGTTAATTTCGAAAGTTTGAGATTCAGTGAAAACCTTAGGCCATGACTCTCATTCGAGGATGAATGATCCTAAAAGGGGGGGGGGTAATGTAACACTCTGTAAATGTGGGTTAGGTGTGAATGAATTGAATGAGTACTGATGTGTCACATTTTATTTAGGTGAATTCCTTCAGAATGAATTCGGGTGATAGATAGTCATTTTGAAGTCAAACCCAAATAAGGGAGTTCGTAAAAGTTCTTAAATTTGTCTAAGTATGGAGAGCTTCTTACTATTTCCCATTTTCCAGATAGTTTCATTCATAATCTAAGAAAACAAAAAAATGTGGAAATTGAAGGTCTTTGAAATACCTTTCCAACGGTAGGTCGCCCAGATCAAACGATGCTACGTACAAAATGTTATGGCCATTGTACTAAGAAAAGGTCGGTAGTCGCGTCGCTAGGGTGTTGCGGATAGAACATCGCCCAGGCAAAAATTTGCCTTGTGCAGCACCACCGTGTCGCAGGAGTGATGCGGGTGGTCTCATCCGCAATGGGCCCACGATGTGAAGGTGTTGTGGCCCATTATTGTTCTGGTTCAGAATTTATTAAGTTTCCCACTTTGTTTTGGTTGACGTTTTGAGAGGAAAGAACCCTAAAACTTCCCTGAAACATCTAAGATAAGTTCTTTATCAATTCCCAACAATAGTACATATATCTATCATCAAATTAACCCTAGTTAATCTCTCCAAACCTTAGATTCTTGAAAATCGAAGAAAAAGAAGTTGAAGGAGACATTGGGAAACTTCTTGAAGGTATGTTCATTGAACTTTACTGAGATTAGTGAGAAGGGTGGGACTAGTGTAAGGTATTATAAACAATAATAATCCATGGGTGATTCATGGAGGATTCAAGAGCATGATTATTTGGGCACGAAAAGCCCTAGCTTTTCGATAAGGGTAGGGACTCTTAGAATTTGGTTAAAGTTCTAATGTTTATCATCTAAATCAGTTGTAGAGTAATTATTGTATCTAGGAAAATATGTTTGGCAGTGTTTTGGCGGGTATTGAGGTATGTCTCTTTTTAAAATCCTTTTTGACTATAAAAGTGATTTGTAGGTCTCTTTTTCGAACATTCTCTTTCAAACATTTAAGGTATGTTTGGTAAGGTTTGTGTGCGTGAGGGACAAGCCCATATGAAACCTTTATGTGTATTATATCATATATATGTGTACATGATTTTTCCTCAAGAAAGGATGATTGAATTGAATTATAAAGCTTTGAACATGATTTAACCCTATAAGGGATGCTTTAAACATGTTTTCTATGGTTGGGATATTTAAATTGTTTTGCCCTATGAACGAGTCTCGATGAATTGAAAATTGATTGATGATTTCTAAATTGATTAAGGGCTTGATATACCCGTACTAACGGGATGACGGCTCTAATATATAATGAACAATTTGTCTATCATGATATGATTTTAGAAATGGCTTCCATGCCATGACTTGTGATTAGGCTAATATGCCATGATTTCTATTGTTTTTCTTTCTCCTAGATACTCAAGAGGAAGGGTAGTCACTAGGGATCCTAATGGGGTTAGCCTAGCTATTCGGGAGGAAGGATAGCCATCGAAGGCCAATAACCTCGGTGTGGTTTGCCTAGCCATTCGGGAGGAAGAGTGGCCATCTAGGGTTTATAATCGTGATGTGTTTTTTCCTAGCTATTCGAGAGGAAGGATATCCATCGAAGGCCAATAGCCTGGGTGTGGTTTGCCTAGCCATTTAGGAGGAAGAATGACCATCGAGGGTTCATAATCTCAATATATTTTTGCCTAGATATTTAGGAAGAAGGATAGCCATAGAGGGTGACAACCCTGATGTGGTGCTTGTATGCGATTTTAGGGAACCTAATGTTTATCCCTTTGTTACATTGATTTTGGCCTTTATTGGCATGTGTTGATCTGTTGGTTGTCTGTGAGTGGCTTGTTGATGATCTTGAGTTCATGATTGAAAAGACATAACGTGAACAACGGTATAATATATTGAATTTGATTTATTTCTATGTTATTGGCTTTTATTGGTGATTTTACTAAGGTTGTGAGCCTACTCCATCTTTGGGATATCGAACTGTTTTGAAAGAACTTAAGGTAACGGGAATGACTTAAGGATTCAAAGTGATTATATACTCATCATTAACTTATATTGATGTTCATGAGATGTTATCATTTGTTTTGAACTGTTTCTCAACATTGTTTTTAATTACACTTATTGCTTATATATTTTGCTATTAACTATTGTCTCGGAGACATTCACTGAGTACCTAGTACTCATGCATTGTTTTTTTGATGGTATGTTAGGTAGCAAAGAAGAGCAGGTTGGTGGTTTCCAGACTTATTGGTGAGCCCACACCCGTATTCGTGGGTGACCCCATCTATTTAGCTTTATTGATTTAGTTTTCGGGCTGAGCCCCGATATGTTACTTTGTTTATGTTTCTTAGAAGCTCCATAGATAGTTGTCAAAATTATGGGTAGATATTGAAAGTATCTTACTATTTGTTGGGCGTTGCCACATTCATGACTCATTATCTATATTAGACTTCCAGTGATGTTATTTTATAAGTGTGAGTATGATTTTAGTTAGTCTTAAATGTCTTGTATTAAATAAATGTGAAAATATTATTAAAAGAGATTAAATGTTTATTGACTTTATAAGGTGCTTTCGGTGTTGTTCATAACATCGGATTCCTGTTGCATCCAGGGTCAGGTTTGGGGCGTGACATGAGTCTTGGTTGATTTTGAGAAAATTAGAAACTTCAAGTTGAATAAGTGAAAAAGTGTTGATTGATAGTTGAGTTTGAGTACAGGGGTTTATTTCTAAGTTTCGTCGCTTCTGGTAGGTATAAAGCATCATTTAGGATTTAGTTGAGTCATTGGTTCGCTTTTCGAGACATTTAGATGTACTTTGTGGCCTTATTCATAAATTTATGGAAATTTGAGGTTTTGGGTGGCTTTGTAGAAAAGTATGTTTTAGCTCTATCATGTGAGAAATCCAAGTGTAGTGTCATTTACCTTGGGGTAGCATGTTTTGTTTGCATCCGGGGTCCCCGAGAGCGTTTCAGGAGTTTGATGGAGATTTGAGTGAGTTGCCATATTGTTGTTGTTTTGGATCCGCACCAGCGGCCTCCTATCCACTTCTACGGGTCTGTCTCTATGGAGGTTAGCTCGCAGATGCGGGCTCTGTGCTGTGTAATGTTTTTTTCTTCTGTAGATGTCCTACTCGCAGGGGCGATGTGCTTCTGCAGAGTATTTTCCACCCTAGTGACTCCCGAGATCTTTTAATAAATCCGCCTCAATAACCTGTTTCCTATTGGAGCGAGACTGTCGAAGCAGATTCAATTATGCCGAAGAGGAATCGTTGTTCCATGGGCCAGGGGTTCGTTTTAGGTGTCTTTGATATATTTATAGATTAAGACCTTGTATTGCGTATTAGCTTAATATTGACATGTAGTCTTTGCGTGTTAGACTACAATTACTATGAGGCGTTCCGAAAGCACAAGGCCATCACTGAAGATGGATTGTTCGTGGCTCTTACTCGGCTTTGAGGTAGGCTACGATTTAAATCTTTTAGGCTCTGATAGAAGTACGTAGTAGTTACAAATGTTGAGGGGTATTAGGCGTGTTTGAGGGTCCCACCTTAGCGATTGTGATAAATGTTTGGGTGAGTACTGGTGTTGAACTGTGTTGATGTGTCATTTCGGGAATCAACCATAAGCTAATATCAAAAGCATTGTGATGTAAACACCATTATGTGTACTTGTCGCCATTGTTGATATTGATGTGTTTACTCATCACAATTCTTTTGATATTATATCCTAATTTACTTAGATTATGTGCTGATGACTTTCTGAAAGTATGTGATATTCATCTCTTATACTTGATTGCATCTCATACATCATGATTACTAGCCTAGTGTTTTCATTTGCATTCATGCGCTCATGGTTCTGATGATATTGAAATGACAGTGGTATGAAAATGTTGTGGGTCAAATAAGACCGGGAAAAGAAAGGCAATGGTATTACTATGAGATGTTGTACATACTGAAATGATGATAATATTATGTATTGTTCGAGTTGCACACCTGTAATAGTTATTATTCAGCCAAGAGTTGGGCTCTATTGAGAAATTTTGAAGGAGTATATGGAATTCGTGGGTCCCCCATAGATGTGCAGTTCATAGAATTTGAACGCCTATATACTGGAGTAGAAAGGTACCTAGCATATGTATTACATTCATATCATACATATCTCATTGCATTGATTACTTGTTGATTGATAATGTGGATTGGTTGCCATGATTGGTCTTTGTCTCTATGAATACCTGGATAATTGTATTGATTCTATTAAATTGGATTGGTTGCCATGATTCAACTTTGACTTTGTGAAAACCTGTATAATTGGATTGATTCTATTGAATCAGATTTATCACCATAATTGGGCTTGTCTCTGTGAACACTTGAATAATTGGATTGATTCTATTGAGTTTGTTTGGTTGCCATGATTGGGCTGGTCTTTGTGGACTTGGTTTTGTGGTTTACAATTTATAAGTCTAATTATTCGATATCAATTGATATTATGGTCGGTAATGTCATAGGACTATATTCTAGATCTAAGGGAAATATGTGTGTTTGGGTGTTGGGTGGTAATTGATAACATTACTATGTAACGAGTCTAGTACAGAACTTGTGTGAAGAGTTGTTATTGTGGTTCTGAGCATGTTTACCATGTCTGAGTAAAATTTCCCTATTTAATTAAGGGTGTGTGGCATAAATCTCTACTTAGAGGATAACATGGATGTTTAATGAACTAAGGTGTGTCATACCATAGCGATATAGAGTCTTAATTAAATCCAAAGGTTATAGATGATAAAGGAGTTAATGTTATGATGGTTAGTCTAGTTGAAATACTCTTGGAAAATATTCTTAAAAGGTTGTTGTGAATTAAGTATCGACTTGCTTCTTTGATATGTTAAGTTGGGTAAGTGGGATAAATATGACTATGGAATAGACAGAGTTCAGGTCGGTGGGTATGGATTATAAATTCTCTGTGTATGTCATACAAACAGAAGTGTACTTGATTTGTTGTTGAACTCTTGCATGAATTAAGTGACCTATATGATGCATGGACATTATGTGAATAGGGTATCTTATGAATTGCTTAGGATAGGACCTATTTGAGATTTAACTTGGTATTTACCTCTGTTACGTATCTTCTATCATTGTCGGCGTATGATGCCTACGAGGGTACACTGTGTACTCATACTACAATTGTTGCATTTTTTTTGGATGCTGATACAATGCCCTCTATGAGTTCAAGACTTTGTGGCTGAGTCTGAGTTGGGGGACATCCAATGTTCAAGGTGAGGATCCTTCCATTCAGCATGGCCGGATACTCTTATCTCACTCCTGTCTTTCATTTATTCGAGAGTCATATTCAGAAATTTAGATTTTGGTTGTTCAGACATTTGGTTTATGTTATCCTCTTATCAAACTTGTATTCCGTTAGAGCTCTTGTATTGCTGACTAGATTCATGTGGATTGTACTTATGATTCTCAGACTTATTTTCCGCATTTATATTAAGATAAGCCATCTTTATTAAATATTATTAATTCTGCTTTTCTATTTATAATCGTGTTGTTGAATTGGGGAGCAGTTCACCTTCCGAAGGGAAAAGTGTAGGTGCCACCACGATTCCTAAAAGGAGTCATGACAAAGTTGTTATCAGAGCTTTAGTTTAAACGGTCTTAAATACAAGAGCAATGTCTATAGAGTCTTACGGATAGGTGCGGAGACGTTCGTATTTATCTTTGAAAGTCTATGAGACATTTAAAAAACTTTTCTTTTGTCATTCCTTTCGCGCTAAGTTGAATCAAATTGGTATCTGGACTTCTTCTTCCTATTCTATCACCGATGGTGGTAACACACTCTTTAAAAAATTCATGCGTGAGTAGTATGTTATGACTTCACGGGTAGGGTATATGATGTGAGATCGTGGTACAGATGCGTGACCAAGTTAGTCGTCAGCTATGGTTTGAAGGTACAATTGATTAGGGTTATGATTGTGACTCCTTAGTTTGGTGATATCATTGGAAAGTGGGAATGATAATATAAAGGTGCAAGAAAAAGAAACTGGATGGATCAATCTCTGCTATATGATAGAAAAAAATTAGTATCTGACGTGCTCGTTAGGATAAGGTTGCAAGGTGAATGAGGGTGGATGTTGTACGAGAGTATGAGAAGTTGAGTTTGGCTTCGACCTAAACAAATTATAGTAGCAGAGTAAGAATTAGTGGTTGAGGGTCCTTTCAGGGAGTGACTATGTGATCGTGATCAGGTGGAAATGTTACTTGTGATTTGTGAATCTTAAGGGAATATACAACAACGTTTCTTCACCTAAAGAGTGTGTTCGTAGGATCACTTGGACATTCGAAGTTACTGATAGAAGGAAATTGTTGAAACCACAAGGTTGTTGATTTATTAGTTGTTTTGCAGTTTTAGCACGGAGTGAGTGTAAGAGATCATATATGAGTTGGTATGTTGGACTACGTCGTAGGCACACTAGCTATGCTCCTCTTATTTGTTTTCTATGTTTTGCTGCTATTGTCCGAGTTGGGCTAAGCCCATTTATTTGCATTTCATATTTTGTTGATCACAGGCTACTTTCCCATTAATTATCTGTTTGGGATTTAATATGTCTTTTTCATGGGTGATTATTTTCGGTTAATATACATGAATTATTTGTGAAGTTTTTGTGATTTAGATGAGATAAGCATAGATACCTTTTAAGTTTTTTCTTCCTTTTTCCCTATTCTTCACCACACGCACGTGGTACGGGCCCTTGGGTCAAGTGCATTTCCAATCTTGGGCCAAAGGCCAAACTACTTCCTTCATCGAGTATGGAATCATTGTAGCTGCGCATTGAAGGCCCAACTAAGTGTGAAAATAGGTAACTGGTGGGATCGGTAGGCTCACCAGCCTAAGTCATCTCTTTCCATTTGTTATTTATATTTATGTAACTGTACTTGTATAAATGCATACAAGGTAAATTATTGGAACCTGTGTGATTACGATCTAGGATTAGACAAAGGCGATACATACATCGTTTAGAATAGAGTGACCAAAACTATTTCCAGATCGGACTCAAATAAACTTGTATCTTTTTATAACATAATTTTTTGAGAAGTCTAAAACTTGGATTAATTTTATAACCTGAAAACTAGACTGCTCTTTTTTCTGAATAGCAGACTGTTTTGCTTAAAATAAATCTGGATATTGGACAATAAATAAGGAATTTGAACTATCTTTGAAGAAAATCAAAGCTGAAACTTGGGTTGAAAAATTGAATTGCCAAATCGATTTAAGTGAAAATGGGCATACCTTGTGAAACAGTTTAAACTGTTTCTTTGGACGGACATAACCAATTGGTTCTTTTGAAAACAAAAGTCTTAAAAAGAATTTGAGTTCAAGTAAGGGATTTGGAAAGTGGAATATAAAGTTGACTTTCAAAATGATAAACAAAATAAAAAACATGTATTTTATTCTTAAAACCATAACATATGTCATTCAAACAAACTATGCACTTCTTTTTGAATGATTTTAAAAAAAATATTATAAGGAATATTTCGACAAGACATTGGACTAAAAATAGTGGATTTCTACTCAAATTTAACTTTGAGTGTACTTTAGTCTGAAAATGGATTGACAAACATACCCCTATATGTCCTTTTCTGGCGGAATTCAACTCTTTGGCTTCCAAAAATCCTTTATGATTTGAAATGAAATGAATGACATATTAATGATTTTTTGCTGAAAATAAACACTCCTTAAGAAATTTGTAACAAATAAACATGCTATATAACCCGAAGGTCAAACGTATTCTACAGAACCTTAATACAAAGGTGTCAAACACCTTCCCCGGGTGATCACCAGAACCCTTACATCGATCTCTGGTTCAAAAGAAATTTTTACTGAATTTTGAATAAACCCTTTTACCCAATTTTCTTAATTTACCTATATATTAGGTGGCAACTCTAAGAAACTAAATATGCAATTAGAGAACCAACAACCTCCTAGTAGCTTTTATGCCTTGCCTAAAAGTTAACCGTAACAGATGGCGACTCCGCTGAGGATAATCCTAGATTCTAACCATAAGGGTTCCAATACAACATGTTTTATTTGTTATAAATTGCTTATGTGTTTACTTTCCGAAAAATATAACTGTAATTCATGCGTTTCATTATTCCGCCAAATGGCACGCGCATACACTCGCATCAGTGCACAAAGACAATTATGCTGTTTCATAATTGTCCACCACTAAAACATCAAATTACTTTCTTTGGAACACGTTGAAGATGAAGTTGGTTCACGGTCATTCAACAGTCGATAACGATTCACCTCGAGTAGTCCGCTAGAGTCTCCAAGTCATTCGAAAAACCACTCTAGTTTGCCTAGGATAGAGTGAAGCCAAGTCCCTACTGAACTAGCGCATGCTTACCTAGACGGGTTAGGATATTTTAGACATATCTGGATCCATTAGACGACAACCTTATGTTTTGACTATATATGACCCCACAATGCTACATCCAACTACTATGTAGAAACATGATTGTGCCTTATGTGATAAACCATATTCTTTTGGGGGGGCGGTGGAAATTAATCGTGCTCTGTTTTGTAGATTCATACCAACCTCATGTTCGATATGGTTTTCAAAGCACTCGAGTTCCTAAGATTTTAGTGGACATGGAAAGATGCCCCGCAACAAAGAGAAGTTATGAACTATCTGGACACCTACCCTCATTAATGACCATGAAAGGGAATAGTGAAATATTAGAAGTCCCCACCGAATATTGGGACTGTGAAAGAATGGTGTTTAGGTTCAGGGATTTATAGATGACCCTAACTTTAGAGGAAATCTGAGATTGCATAGATAGCAACGAGACATGTATGAGAAGGAGGAAAAAACCCAACCATAATATTCTAGTAACACATAGGTCCACTCCCGAATGAGATAATGAAGCTTTTTTCCCTACCACAGCCAATTGGATCTTCGGTCAAACTGTAGCCTTTAGGGAGCTTTACCACCAATTTGGGTCCAAAAGAGGGTATTTAGAACACTCAATCGAGTTTTAGACTTACGTCGATTGGGAAGCCACCCGACCCGTAGCCTTTTCCATATGCCTACTAGGACCATGGTTTTCACCAAAGATCGACACCTTTCTATAGGTGCCAGGGTCATTTATGTCACCCATGCTATCTTTCATGGAATAACCTCAAATGGAGAAACCAAATACTTTGACCTAGTCCCTATCATCCTAGCTGACATATATCGAGCTTTAGGTCAATGCCGAAACATACATAGGTACTTCCAAGGGTGTAACCTACTACTATAATGGTGGATTGTCAAACACCTCGACAAATCCGAGGGTCCCTCATACTTAGACCGAGAATGTAGAATGGACAACCTCCAAGCCCATTGTCCAAATTTTGGGAACCAAACCAAAGAGGGGTGGGCTTTTATCTTTTCGAGACTATGAGAGGATAACATACATTGGAGATTCCCTAACTTTATATCCGAGAGTATTGTGGTCAGAGGTAGAAAGTTCCCTTTCTTGCCTCTTATGGGAATCCGAGGAATTTGCCCATATAAAACTACTAGGGTCCTAAGACAGTTCGATAGGGGGAGAAAAGATACCCTAAGTAGGAAACATGGGGTAGAATGTGGTCAACCACGAAGAGTATATGATCAAAGAGGTTGCCAACATCATCCTATAGTGGAATGATCGAGTGAGATGGGACTGAGAGACTCTAGCCGAATATAGGTTTCATCCAGGTTGTGACAAAGACTATGTCGACTGGTTGATGGAACATTTGCAAGGCACCTTCACTCTGGGCATAACCGCGATAAGTGTAGCAAAGTCAGGGATTCAAAATCTGTGATCAAGGTATGCTATATCCAAAGGCAGGCTGATGATCGAGATGCGAGGTATTTTGAAAAGATGAAGCGTGATCAGAACATGATAACTAGTTTGACAGAGGAGTTAGACTTCACTCATGAGTGCTTAAAGTATCTTGATGCTCAGATGAGGAGAGTGATGGACTAGACAACACCTATGACCTTGTTGATATCGACTTACCTCAGGTTTCAGACCGCCCTTTAAAGTGCTAAAAAAGCTCGAATGAGAAGAGCTTCATCATCATCCACTAGAAAAAACTTCTACTGATCTCTTACATAATACTTTATCAATATTTTGTAACCCCACTATGGAAAACCTTATTATTAATGAGATACGATTATGAGGGTAATGGTTTGAATCAACATTAGGCACAATTATGTTTCAAACAATTAGAAAACCTCGGTGCAAAAAGTTTTAGGAACGTGGATATTACCATTGCTAATTATATCATTACGTGCTTATGTGATATTACTACTTATATGGTTTAATGTGTTTTATCCGAACACTCTTGTTTGGCTCCACATTTCGAACACCAACCCAAGAGAAAAACACAAGAAATACCAAAACTTAACTAAAATTTGCACCTCTTTGAAGGTTTATTTGCTACCAATGGACGTCAAAGATAGCCAAAGTGCCACATCACCAGTTATTGACTTGATCAGTGATGAGGAAACCAATGAGTCACTGCAGGAAGATCCAAAAAATATAAAGGAAGATTGATTTGTCCAAATCCAAAATGAAAGAGGTCGACCAAATTCTGGACTTGGTAGGAAACCTTCTGGAAGAAACTACCAAGAAAAAACACCACTGTCAAAACCTCCCAGAAAAGGTCAAATAAAACATCCCACTATTCAAGACACCTAAGCGGTAGTATGAGGTGCTTGAGGAAGATCATATGCCGTATGCTGTGCTTGAGGTGCTTGATGTTCATTCCGGCATACACCAAGAGCCCAGAATGAATTCGCTGATGCACTCTCAACCATAGCATCAATGATACTACATCCCAAAAGTAGTCACATTGATCCTATAGAGATCAACATAAGAGAAGAACATGCTTACTATGTTACACCCCGTAACTTTGTATTTCTTCGCGTGGTTAATAAATACCGATGCTCCGAGAAGAGGTACGACAATACGGAAAGGTAATAAAGTTCTATAGCCTGTTTATAGAAGTTTCATAGTATTTGGAAGTCAAATGAGAAAGTCCATTTTGATAAAATAAAAAAAAACTATGTGTTTTGACGGCATAATTAATGGACCATCAAAGTGCGATTCCAGACCGTCAAATACTCTGAGATTTTGAGGTCTTAGTTGTTGATCGATGGTCCAAATTGATGAACCGTCGAAGTTCACACCTTGAGCCATTAATTTTCCTTGGCAGTTTGACGGGAAGATCGACTGACTGTCGAAAGTTTGACATTCCATCAAATGAACCATCGAAGTACGGCGGTGGAGAATTTTTCTCGAGTTAAAAATGGGCCATGTTGATTTTTTAGCCATTTTCCTCAGTAACCAGATCAAGAATTCTCTCTTAATCATATAATATCATTCCTAGATCAATCCAAAGCTGAAACACACTAGATTAATGTAGTAATTCCCATAGTATTCCAAGAAATCATCATCTCTGTGTTGAAATGATTTTTGGAAACCCTTGGAATTTGGGAAACTTTCTAATTTAGGAAGGTTATGATGTGTAAAGGTAGGATATAACCTATTTTATCTATAATTATGGTTAATTAATGATTTGGAGTAAGTTGTGAAAGGATTTCCATAGTCGAAACTCATAAACCTAAGAAATCATTATAAAGACCTGTGGGCTGTTTTGATCAAGATATGAGTTGGAATTAATTAGTATATTGGTTGTTGATGTTATTAACCTAAGAAATTATTTTTCAAAGAGTTGTTGGGTTGATAATACATAAGTACCCTTCGTTAACAAGTTCAAGGATTCCCTATGTTTAAGGTTATCGATAAAGATGCCTATATGCAGTTTCTTATTGGGAATATGGATTCTATAATGATATCGACTATTTACATGATATAGATAACCATCCTTAAGGAGTGCGAGGCTTCATGGGATATACCTAACTTCTTCGATAAGGTATGTAGGGCTTTACTTTCCTCTTATTGCATGATCAATTTAAACATGATGTAAATGTGACGTTACTCCATAATAAATCCATTTTTGACATCTAAAGATCTCTCGGTTGTTTCATGATCATACAATATCTCTTCCGGAAAGTTTATTCAAAGTTTGTAAGTTAATAGAGTCATGTAATGATAATGATATCAGTCTCATAATATTGATCGGATGTGTAATGACCTTATGTCACTCCGACTGGATTTGTAAGCATGACATGTCCTTTAATTGTTAGTCATACATATATATATATTATGCATTTATATTTCCCACAAAGGGCTATGATATTATATACCCAACTATACGATTATGACATTTATTATACTTCCCTCTGAGGCCTATGGTGCTATATATGCAGCTTATACATATATGACATTAATGACATAGCCCACATAGGCCTACGACGTTATATACACCATTATTCTATATATCTATACAGTCTGATGCATTTTGACATTATGAGTTTAAGGTGGTATCTCTGATTTCCTTGGCTCATTGTGGCTTTATTTACTATTGATTATGCCCTGCATATTCAGTACATATTTCTTACTGATGTCCTTTCTAGGGCACTGTGTACTTATATGCAGGTACATATAGATGGAGTGACGCTCCTTCTCAATAGGTTATCTTCTCAACTGTGATATTGTATCACTCTCTTCCCTCATAGTTGCAGTACAAAAGCCTATAGGTACTATTTTATTTATAAGCTACTAGCATTTTGAGGTACGGCGGGGCCCCGCCCCATTTTGTTGTTGTGTACATATGTTCGTAGAGGATTGCAGCCTTATGGATAGTGGATGTTGGTATGTCGTGGCCTTGTATTTCTTTTGTTATCAATACACTCATATTGTGGCCTTGTAGACCATGCCTAGCTGTTCATATCTATATATATCCTGGTAGGACTCTTTTGTGGGTAGGTTATTTTCATACTTGTGATACATGTGTAATTGGAGGCCTTGTCAGCCCAAGTTTCATGTTTCAAGGATTAGATACTATAGTGCTATGCTCAGGACTTCGGGAACTGGGTGTAGGCCACACCCCCAAGGCTCGGTTATGACAAACTTGGTATTAGAGCAGGTCTATCCTAGGGATTCTGCAAGCCATATCTAGTATGATCTTGTTTATGGGTATGTTGTGCACCACTTTTATAAACAGGATGCTACAATATATTTAGGATGGTTAATTTTATTTCTGATCTCGATCATACGATAGTGCTATACGATAAGTGTTCACTCCTAATCTTCATCTTGTTTATCTTCTCAGTTATGCCTGCTACTACTCGACTATAAGAAGCCCTGCGAAAGGTGGATGAGAGGCATGAGAAGGTTCCAGTCATGCATCACCCGCTGGTCTGGGGAGACAAGAGCAGCAAAATGAGGCTATATCTCGGGCCTTCAGGACTCCACCCCCACCACCACCTCCAAAAGGACAGGAGAGAGTTGATGTACTTCCGGTTCTTCCTCTAGTTGCCTCTGAGTAGGATTTGGATATGCAGAGTGTGGTTTAACTTTTGACTCAACTTGTGGCCTCTTTGGCCCAGCGTTAGACTCTTGGTGTTTCTGCTAGAACAGTGAGTGCGAGAGTTTGAGAATTTGTTAACTTGGACCCTCCTGTATATATGGGAACATACTCAAATGTAGACCCATATAATTTCTGGATAGAATACATCGGACTTTAGGAGTTATGCACACAATGGATGCTGAAATGGTAGAGTTGGCTTCTTATAGGTTGCGGGATATGGCCACGACCTGGTTTGAGACTTGGCAGCAGTATTTACCGATCGAGCTTTGGCAAGCCAAGCGAGAGCAGGGTAATATGAGTATTATAGAATATAACTTGTAGTTCAACTCCTTCACTAGGTATGCTCCCACGATTGTGGATAATATGAGCAATCAAGTACATCAGTTTGTTAATGGTTTGGGGCCACACTTGGTGAATGAGTGCATGACAACTTCGTTGAATCTAAATATGGACATCTCCCGTATTCAGGCCTACACATAGAATCGAAAGGATCACTAGAGGCAGCAACGGGATGATCAATAATATTATAGGGGCTAACACAAGAGGGCATGGTCCGTAGGTGATGCAGGAGGATTTCGAGGTGGGTTTAGGCCTAAATTTCTGAGATGACCATCTTATCCGACTACTAGTGCGCCATCACAGTTTTAGGGCTAGTGTCGGACCAGGCCACTCATTCTGGTCAGGGTCAGAGTTTGCGAGCACTAGGCCCACAACATAGGGGATATTCGACATAGTTCAGGCCACTATTACCCCGATTTACCCATTATGGCAAGGCCCATCTATTGCAATGATGTCTTGAGATAGATGTATGTTATTCTTGTGGCTACCCGATGCATTTTGCTAGGGAGTGCTCGGAGAGAGGTAGAGGTGGTATGGCCTAACCCATCAGATTTATAGCAGCTTCTTCTTATCAGTGCACCCCCGAGGCAGGGCACACATGCATCGACTAGTAGAGGCAGAGGTAGAGGAACAAGATCTAGTTCGAGCGATCCCAAAAAATACATCTATGCTTTATAAAGTTGACATGACCTTGAGTCATACCCATATATGGTTATAGGTATACTATGCGTCTTCTCTAATAATGTATATGCTTTGATAGATTTGGTTTCCACTTTATCCTATATCATACCATTTGTTGCTAGTAAGGGCGGGAAAAGCCTGAATTATTGCATAATATGTTTGAAGTATCTACACCCGTAGGTGAATCTGTAATCGTTAAACGGGTGAATAGGGGTTGTGATATAAATATATATGATCGTCATATAGTAGCTGACTTAAATGAACTAGAGATGGTGCAATTTGCTTTATTATGGGCATGGATTGGCTAGCTTCTGGATATGCTAATGTTGATTATTGGATGAAGATCATTCGCTTTAATTTCCCAAATGAGACCGTCCTTGAATGGAAAGGTAATGTTGCAGCGCCCAATGGTAGGTTTATTTCCTACCTTAATTGTCTTAAAATTATTTCAAAGAGATATATCTATCACCTCATGCGAGTTCAGGACGCGGAGGCAAAGCCTCCAACTTTTAAGTCTGTTCCTATAGTCAATGAATTTCTTGACGTATTTCCAGATAAACTTCCTGGTATTCCTCCGAAAATAGAAATTGAATTCACCATCGACGTGCCCCCAGATACCCATCCTATATATATTTCTCCGTACCGAATGTATTCTACAAATCTAAAGGAATTAAAAGCTCAGTTGAATGATCGTTTGGAGAAAGGCTTTTTCAACCTAGTACTTCCCCGTGGGGTGCTCCAGTGCTGTTTGTTCGTAAGAAGGACGGTTCGTTAAGGATGTGTATTGATTACTGTTAGTTGAATAAGGTAACCATAAATAACAAGTAGCCACTCCCCAAAATCGATAATTTGTTTGATAAGTTGCAAGGTGTGAGGTTATTTTTGAAGATTGATCTCAGGTATGGATACCTTCATTTGTTGGTTAAGGAGAAAGATATTCCAACTGCTTTCAGGACTAGATACGACCATTACAGTTTCTTGTTATATATTTTTGCCTAACTAATGCACTGGTAGACTTTATGGATCTGATGAACTAGGTATTTAAGCCATTCATGGATATCATCGTAATAGTCTTTATTGATGACATTCTAGTATATTCTCGATCGAAAGCTGAACATGCGGATCACTTGTGAGAGGTAGTAAAGATGCTTCAAGATAGTAAGATATATGCGAAGTTTACCAAATGCGAATTCTGGTTATATTCTGTTACCTTTTGGGCTATATTGTATCCTCCAAAGGTATTAAGATGGATCATCAAAAGATTGAAGCCGTAAAGAATTGGCCAAGACCCACGACTCCTATCGAAGTACATAGCTTCTTGGGCTTAGCAGGATATTAACGGAGATTCGTGGAGGGGTTTTCTTCTATCTCCTCACCTATGACCAAGCTCACACATAAGGCAACTATGTTTCAATGGACATATGCATGTGGGTGCAGTTTTAAATAGTTAAAAGGCAGGTTGACATTTACACCGGTGTTAGCCTTTCCCGAAGGCACCGATGGGTATGTGGTATACAATGATGCCTCCAGAGACAGCCTGTGATTTGTTTTGATAAATCATGAAAAGTCATAGCATACGCTTCAAGATGATTAAGAAAGCATGAGGTAGACTATCCGACCCACGATGTCGAGTTGGCGGCGGTAATCATTGCCCTGAAGTTATGGCGTCACTATTTATATGGAGTGCATGTCAACATATTCACGGACATAAGAGCCTACAATATATATTCTTCCAGAAGTAGCTGAATTTAAGGCAAAGAAGGTGGTTGGAATTATTAAAGGATTACGATGTTGCTATTTTATACCACCCCGATAAGACAAATGTCGTATCTGATGCCTTAAGCTGTAAGTCTATGGGAAGTTTGGACAGGATTGAATATAATAATATCGAAATGACAAAAGAACTACACCGCTTATACAATTTAAATGTACGACTTGTGGAGACAGATAACTGTTGAGCAGTAGTGTAGAACACCACAATATCATCCTTGTTAACAGAGATAGAGGGGAGATAGTTTGAGGACCCCGAGTTTGTCAGGATAAAAGAAGTAATTCCTCTATAGAATAAATCAATACTAGAACTTACAGAAGATGGAGTCCTTAGATATCAGGTCGACTATGTGCACCAAATATATGAGGACTCCGAGAGCAAATCATGTCCGAGATCTACTAGTCCAGGTATTCCATTCATCCTGGATCGATAAAGATGTATCATGACCTTCGAATGATTTACTGGTGTAATGATATGAAAAAAGATATTGCAGCATTTGTTGCTCAGTGCCCAAATTGTCAGTAAGTTAAGATTGAGCATCAAAAGCCTGGAGGTTTGCTACAATATATGGAAATCCCTACTTGGAAATGGGAAATGATTAATATATATTTTATCATTGGATTACCCCGTTCTTATTGAAAGTTTGATTCCATTGGGTTATCATCGAAATGCTAATGAAATCGGATCATTTCTTACCCGTTCATACAACCTTCTCAGCTAAAGATTACGCCAAGCTATACTTCAAGGACATAGTATGTCTACATTGTGTTCTGGTCTCTATTATATCTTACAGAGGTGCTCAATTTACGGCGCACTTGTGGTGATCATTCTAGAAAGATTTAGGCACCCAAGTAAACCTTAGTACGACCTTCCATCCTCAGACCAACGGTCAGGCCGAGTACACAATCCAAACACTCGAGGACATGCTACGAGCTTGTGTATTAGATTTCAAAGGTAGTTGGGATGATCATTTCCCCCTTATCGAGTATGCTATTAATAACAATTATCATTCTAGTATCTAGATAAGGGTCGTATCTCTTCTTGGGACATTAATATCCATTGATATCATAGCGGGATGCGAAACTATGAGGTGTAACATCATTCCCCCATTAGGAATATTCGTCTGCGAAAGTTAAAGATATTCTTAACTTCTAGGGGTTCTAAAAATCTTAGTAGAGTTTCCTTTGTCAACCGGAAGATCCAAAACCTGGTAAACAACCTAAACATATTTCCAACACCACACAGGGCCACATAATTACAAAATAAGATCAACTTGGTCTCACACGACCATCTACATATACCAAAATTATGAAAGTTAGCCATAACTCACCTCAATTATCCTCTGTCGTATTCTGAGTTGCATCTACCATATATTCCTCGAAATTAAATTATGAAGACTAAAACAAGTAAGGATATTTGGACTTCATATCTTCTTTGGCCTCTAGATGAGCTAAATTACTTATAACTTTTATCTTATGTTTTCCCGAAGGTGCCACTTTGTTCTACCAAACTTTCTCTTTAACTTGAAATATGATCAAATCCCTGTATGGTTATCCCTCTATTTCATCATCTAAGGGAGGCATCACTGAGTTTTTGGTATAATATTTCAATACTATCCATTTTATCATCTAAGGTAGGCATTACTGAGTTTTCGATATAATATGTTTATCCTTATTGAGTCCCATGCTTGGATTCTCAAATGGTTTAAGGAACAATTCTATACTCTTGCCTTCTCATCGTATTCGGGGAATATCCTTCTGCTGAACTCTAACATCCGAAACATCTCTCTTTTAATGAGAATCATGCTATACTATATCATTTGGGATATTCATGATTTACTTTCAAGCTCGAGAACTATTATTCTTTTTAAGAAGGCTCATAAGTCTTTGTATCATTCTAAATTTTCTATGGAAGAAACTTATCTTGAATTCAACTATTGTCGCTTAAAGATGTACTGGAGGTCTTAGTTGTTACTAAAGATATCACATTGGACCTCCAATCTGTGTGTATTGCTGCCAACCTAGAATCTTAGGTCTGAAATTCTCTTTGGCTTTCCCAACCACTCCTAAGCTTAAACAACCTCATCTCTTTGTTTATTTGTAATATGTGCATTACCACTAATTAATTTATCTCAACCCCTATTATTCGGGAGTTTCTTATCCATCATGGCTTAAGTCCCACACTGAGTTCAACTCTTGGTGTCTCATCCGGCCAACATAGTTTGCAATGAACTATTGACATCTTCCCCTATTGGGTACACGTCCATACTCAAACCTCCATATTCGGAGTGAATTCTCTTTTGTCTATTGGCTAACATCTTTTTAGTAATATACTTACAGCAATCACATCATCATGTATCCCTATAGGATCTTAGGTCCTTTAACTACCCGCAGTTATCCTTCTTACTCTTACTCTCGCTTTCGCTCTGGTGGTACTAACCCTAAGCATAACCTCTAATTGTTTGCCTTCATCTCCAGGTTTTATACTTCCTTTTCTCAATTTTTTCATACTAGTTCCCCACTTTTTTCTGCTATTACTTTCTATCTGATATACTCCCTGAGAGTTGAGATTACTTATTGTGAAATTAGAACTTTAAGCTCTAAGATCATCCTATAATATGAAATTCTATATCCACTGATGGCTCGTCTGAACTTTTGGCTAGCCTTGTTCTAGGCTTTCACATACATCATCTCTTGATGTAACTCAACCTACCATTCTAGTCATTAAATCTTAATGACCCCTCCTGGGTTTACCTATGTCATTGTCTTGATTAGTCCTCATGTTTTCCTTTATGACTCCCGTATGTATAGCAGATCTTATCATTGATTTGATCTTCAAATTGGAAAGCTACCACCCTTCTTTTCTTTACGTACTATATAGCATTTGATAGTCATAGCATATCCACAACTGAATAGCGTAATCTTATTTGTCGGGGAATTCTTTATTGTAACCTCTGCATCTGCTTTCTAAACCATCATATGAGTCTATGTCGGTTCTTTCCCATACTATATCTCATATGCCACTCTTTGTGCTTAGGGACTTCCTTCGTGAAATATCAGGTCGTTAAATCGACATTATCTGTAACCTATGATCCTCCAATAACTTATAACTTTCCTTAAAGAAATACCATCTTAATAGATACCACCGAACCGGTTTCATACATAAGATGCCACGCATTCGCAACTAACATGATCTGTCGCATTAACGTACTTTATCCTATGATCCTCATTTGTTCCTTACATTCATTAAAACATCCGACTGAAACTTGTATCGACCTCCTACTGCCATCCTTTATCCTTTCTAGGATTATGTATTATTCTATTCGAATATCAATCTTTGTACCATATTCTGTATTCTAGAACTCTGTACTTCTTTCCCTTTGCTTCGCCTACGTTATGAAATTCATACTTTACTTTGGTTTAGATTTCATTACCTTCATTACGAGCTGATGAGGCCACTACTTGTACTCTATTCGTTTTACTCCTTTAATCTATTAGAACTTCTACTTCTATCTTCTGATATTCTCATGACCTAACATCGTCTAAAAGTCTCTCTACTATTGTTCTGACCTACTGTTGTCCTGGCTCTCTAGCTAGCGATAATATTTCGGGTTATGAATATCTCTTCACAATACTTATCAAATAGGAGTTCAACATTGACTCCTTATGACTTAGCTCTATATAGCACGATTTGGATCAGAAAGAAGGGCAACCAGACCAATCCTAAATGTCATATAGCCTCCTATTTATAAATGTGGTGCACGACATATCCATAAATAAAACTACTAGACATGACTTTATAGACTTCCTAGGACTAAACTGCTCTGATACCAAGTTTGTCAAACCCCAGCCTTGGGGGAGGCTGGAACCCGACGCTTGGATGGCCCGATTGTACCACTTAAATATAATTCTGAGAACAAATAACTACATGGGTTGATAAGGCCTCAGTAATGATAACTCTAAAATAACATGACTTAAATATCCTGTAAATAGAAGATCTCAACCTAATATGTATATACATATTGAGGCCGACAAGGCCGTACTGAATAAATGTACAACACATGACTCGTCTACAAAGCCTTTAAAGAGAACATCGACATAACACAGGGGTCAGGACATGACTCTCATACTCTTCACGAATGATTATCTATAACAAATAAAGGATCAATATCAACATTTAATCCATATTCAATAAAAAAACTTTACTTAGGTATCTTAGCGATCATCTTGACTTAAAAAGGTTTTTAGTCTTGTTTAACAAAAGGGGTATTCATGTACTTTGGCCCCACGATTCTCCGAAACATATCCTCTTAAGTTTACAATACCATCAATAAATATATTAACCAATATCATCTTACAATTCCAACAAAAGACCCAAAACTCAACATAGATTAACTTCATAAGTATACGGGTTTCATCTATGAAAATTGTTTCACAACTTACTCTGAATCATCAATTTATCTTATCTATAGATAAAGGAGGTTAAAGCCTACCTTTCCGCATCAAAACCCATTGAAAATAATAAGTTACACCACACATAGGGTTTCTACAAATTGCTTTGATACGGGAACAATGATTTCTATGGTAATCACGGAATTAGTTACGTTAATCCAATGTAGTATTATTTGGAAATGATCTTGAATGTTATAAAATACATAGAGACCATTTAGGGGTGTTTAGGATCCGACCACAGAGGAAAATAAAGTAAAATCATGGAACCCGTATTTAAACCTGACAAATTTTCTCCACCGCCGTAATCTTACGATACACTCAACGGACCATCAAACTTCCAACGGTCCGTCAATATTCCCCGTCAAACATCCTGGAAAATTGATGGCACAGGTTGGGTATTTGACGGTCCACCAATATATTTGACGGTCCGTCAAAGTATTTGATGGTCCGTCATCTGTCTCGTCAAGTTGCTCAATTTCTCATTTTCATCGAAACATACTTACTTTGATCCGTTTAACTGCCAAACACTCCGGTACTTTCCTAAACAAGCTGTAAACCTTCATTATACTTCTTTAGGGTCGTATCTCTTCTTGGGACATTGACGTCATAGCGGGATGCGAAACTACGTGGTGTAATATCCTTCCCCCCTTAGGAATATTTGTTCGCAAAAGTTAAAGATATTCTTAACTTTTGAGGGTTCTAAAAATCTCGGCAGAGTTTCCTTTGTAAACCGGACTATCCAAAACCTGGTAAACAACCCAAACATGCTTCTAATACCACACAGGGCCACATAATTACACAATAAAATCAACTTGGTCTCACACGACCATCTATATATACCAAAATTACGAAAGTTAGCCATAACTCACCTCGACTATCCTCTGCCGTATTCTGAGTTGCATCTGCCATATCTGCCTTGAAATTAACACATGAAGACTAAAACAAGTACGGATATTTGGACTTTGTATCTTCTTTGTCCTCTAGATGTGCAAAATTACTTATACCTTTTCTCTTATGTTTCCCCGAAGGTGCCACTTTGTTCTGTCAGACTTTTGCTTTAACATGAAATAGGAACTAATCCTTGTATGGTTATCCCTCCATTTCATCATCTAAGGAAGGCATCACTGAGTTTTCAGGATAATATTTTTATCCTTATTGAGTCCCATTCTTGGATTCTCAAATGGTTGAAGGAACAATTATATACTTTTTCCTTCTTATCGCATTCGTCGAATATCATTCCGTTGAAAGTCTAACATCTAAAACATCTCTCTTTTAACGAGAATCGTGCTATACTATATCATTTGGGATATTATTGATCTACTTTCAAGCTCGAGAACTATTATTGTTTTTAAGAAGGCACATAAGTCTTTGTATCATTGTAAATTGTCTATGGCAGAAACATATCTTTGAATTCGACTATTTCCGCTCAAAGGTGTACTGGAGGTTTTCGTGGTTACTAAAGATATCACATCGGACCTCCAATGTGTTCTTACTGCTGCCAACCTGGAATCTTAATATATTAAATTCTCTTTGGCTTTCCAAACCGCTCTTAGGCGTAAACAACCTCATCTCTTTATTTATTTGGAATATGTGTATAACAACACATTAATTTATCTCAATCCCTATTATTCGGGAGTTTCTAATCCATCATGGCTTAAGTCCCACACTGATTTCAACTCTTGGTGTCTCATCCGACCAACATAGTTGGTAATGAACTGTTGACATCTTCCCCTATTGGGTATATATGCCCTTTGGAGAACATCCGGTCGAGGATGGTTTCGAAAAGGTAGTTCCAATTTGTTTACCATCTCGATTGAAACCGCGTTGATACAAATCTTTCCATCAATGATCATATTTCACACACGGTTATTCACTTTACACTGAGTGTGAAAGAAATGTTCATTTCGTGTTTCCTCGTGTGCATCAAGTTGATTGCTTAGAATATGTCGGGGAATTGAGTTTTAACACCCCTATGCAAGAGTAACGTGTTCCTCCTCATTTTCTTGATCATACAATGGCTTAATAAAGGAGGTGTGGCCCTTTGGTTCGACATAATACAACGGGTTAGTGAACAAGGTACGACCTTGCTCTTCCTCTCGAAATTTATCAACTTCGGTCTTTCCCATAGCCAAGGAATTCCCATAACCATGGTATTCTTTGTTTTCATAATTTGGGTTGGCTTGTACAACCCTTAGCTTAGCATTGTTACTCACGGTCTGACCCGCAAGTTTCTTTTTCAAGGATTGCAATCAGTCGATCAAAATGTCATACATAATCCTCTGTAATTCCTTTCTTGTGAGAGGCATAGTGTCAAAGCGTGGGACAGGATTGCCTCGCTCTGATACCAAATTAATGTAAGTACGGAGGGCTTTGAGTTGGTAAGTGATTCGGGTGTTGGTGAGATTCGGGTCGACCCGAAAATAGTTGAGGAAAATAGGTTCTCGGTTTATTGGCAAGGTAGGTAGTGTGGTTGAAGGCTATTTTCGGTGGCTTGGATTAAAAGTGTGTGTTGGTGTTTTGGAAGGCAATCTCGGGGATTTTTTGGGAGAGGGTGGTGGTGGTTTGGTATTTTAGTGGAGCTAAGGTTGCGGAAACAGCCTGAGGCAGTGAGGGTCCGAGAAGAGGATTCGGTGGGACATTGGGGTGGTTGTTTGTACTTGCGGGTGTTTGTAGTTGCTTGTGTGTATTAAGCTTTGGTAGGGGTATTTGTGAGATGATGTGGAGGGTGGTGATGTGAACAAATAAGTAATTGGAGCACGGATTGTATATGGATTGTTGGAAACAATCTGAGATACAAAATAAGTCACAATTCGGTCGATATGGGTCCTTAGATGGTAACACAAGGAGTTAATTGCTCGTGTGGGCTCCGATATGTTGTGATCAATTTCACAAGGACTAGCTTTAGGTTTGCTTCCCGCAATGCTTAAGACTAACCTAGCAAGGGTGATCGAAACCTTAGACACAAGTGCAGTTCTCCCGGAGAACCAAGTGACCCTCCCGGAGGATCAACTAAGTATAACAATCCCGAATTGAAGTGCTTAGCTAAATTGAGTTAACACTCAAGTATTTCATTCAACAACCACTAATTTTTACAATGGGATAAGGCCTCTATTTATAGTACAAAAAAGACTATTCTAGAAAGCAAATGAAAAGACACAAACTAACACCTAGTGTGGACACATTTGGGGTGACTTGGTGACCAAGGGAGTTTGGCCAACCCTTCCTCTTCCCTAGGCCGAAATTATTTTCTCCTATATAACAATATTCATGCACTTGGGCTCTTCATAAATGTCATCTTCTTGGGATAGGTTTGTAAGCTTCCATTATTTGTATTTGTTCTTTGGCCGAATGGAAGTGAGAATTTCGACCAACCTTTCATCTTCTTGGTGTCTTCCATGTGATCAAATACATGAACTTGTTAGTTCATAAGCCCCCTCCCCCCCCCCCTTGGAAGCCTTAACTTCTAGATGCTTCTTGTCATTGCCACCTTGTCACTTTCGGCCTAGTTAACTTGTTGGAAGAACTTTCGGCCTTGTCACCTTATTACATGGCCTAGTCATTCTTTCTTATTACATGGCTTATTAATGATGTCCTAATAAGATTTAAAAGCTAAGCTAATAATTAAAGATAAGTTAAAAGAAAATATGGTCTTCAGCCAAAACCTACATACAAAACCGAAATAAAATATTGTCTTCTTAAACCTTTAAGTCCAATCTTCAATCCCACTCCATATTCCATGTCATTTTAAGAACATTATCATCGGATTATCAAGCATCTTTGGAACTCCGAGCTTATCACATTAAGGATCAAATTGGAACTTTAAGCTCACGGGAATTCTTACATCAAAAGGTCTTTATCCTTCTTCAATCTCACCTTTGTTATTCTCCTGATTTGGTACCACATTCTCTGATATGCTTACCCCATTGTTTACCCCAGTGGTCTGCTTCTCATCATGTAACACATTAATTTTTTTTTTTGAGTAGACACTTCACCCTTCTCAGCTATGTTTTTTGCTGAAACTCCAAACACTCTTTTGTCCTTCACCACATTCCAGTTTCTAGGATCTTCAATAATTCCTCCACTAGATAGGATTTTAACATTAAATCTTCTCCTATTATAATTATTGTTTTTCCATTTCTGATCCTATTTTATACCTTGCAGATCCTTATTAGTATCACCAATTCTTACTACTTTTCCTTTCTCAGCAATATCTTTCCTTTCCTGAGCAGCTTCAACATGATTAGGATTCATATTAGTATGCACCACCATTGCTCCATTCTCATTAGTAATAGGGGTCTCCTCATCCTAATAAGCTAATTCAGGATGTAGATTCCAACATTCATCCTCATTATTCCCTTGAAGCTTGCATGTACAACAATACTTTGGCAGATTCTCATACCTAATCTTCACATTTTCCACCCTAGTATCATGAGAGACATCATTTTCAATTTCATATTCACGAAATAAGGTAATCTGCCAACAAATCAATCAAGATTTTAACTCGAGCACAACTAGGTTTAGTTCGATTCTCATTAGCTTTATCCAAGTGTAATGAGATCCCAACAACATATACAATTGAAAACAAAGTCTCTTTTACAAAGAAAGTCGGCATCAGATCTGAAGAAAAAAAAAGATCCACGATATCACCTTTGAAGTTTTCTCTTCAATATTGAATTTTGTGTCATATATTAGTGGTCGCATTTGATATGAACATCCAAATCTCGACTGTATATAATACGCACCCTTCGAGCACAAGTTCACAAAATCTTCCATAAGGGATAGTCGTATCAATACGTGCATGTGCCTAAACAATCCTATTTCACATTCCCCTTTGATATCACATTGAGCCAAGATGATCTTCTGTAGTTCCTTCATTTCTGGCCAACTATATGAGAATTTTCCAATCACAACATGTTGGAGTTTCTCCATTTCTTCCATCTACTTAACTTTGTGGCATCCATCGAAGAACTGGTACACCATTGCAATATGTGATTGTTTTCAATGGAATAGTTGATGTTGGATTAGGGTTTTGCATGGAATTCATGGTTGTAGGTTTGAAAAAATTGATTATATTTTGGTTTGGGATTTTACGGTGGAGCTTGAGTACTATTAATAGTTGTATTAGCGTCATTAGAGGTCTGGCCAATCACCAAGGTGGCTGACCAGCGGCCGTGGCGGCCATCTCACAGGCGCTGACAAGCTAGTTTATGGTTGGCATGTAGGCTAGAGAGCGTTAATTATGTCTCCAAATTGTATATGAATGTGAATTTAACACCTTTTCCTTTTTCCTCATCTATATTGTTCCTTCCGTTGATTATTTTTAATATTCTTTGGAGAAACGATATCAATAATACATAGTATTCTAAGTTTATTTAAATTGGTTAGCAAAATTTAATTACTGTTAATTAATCAATTTTTCCATAAAGTTTGGAGGAATTGACATGGCTTATATATAAATCAAAAATCTTGTAAACCAAAACCCAATCGAATAGATTGAACCTATCGCAATGTAGACTTCAATTCAATCTCAATGGGCCGTCGCTAGTTACAATATAAATAATCTTTAAATTCTGAATTCGCCTCTCCTCCGTGTACTCAGGGTGTAACCAAAGCCATTGTATAGATCAATTTTACACATTTGACTGAAGGAAATCACATCTCCATATGTGTGTTCAAGATGTTGATAAAAAGGTGAACTTTTGTTAGTGTGACAATATTTCTTGGTCAACTGTGTTTCCTTTTCTTATTGGGCCTCTGTTACATTGATGGAGGGGGCAGAATCACCTCTCGGAGGAAGAATGTAATTCTTCTCTAACCAAATTGTTACTATGCAAGAACAAATTAAGATACAAAAATAGTACTTATTCAAAACAGAATAGCATATGGCAAAGCAGCTTCAGACTATATGTAGAGAAATTTAAGATAATCAACTAATCATCAAAGTTCACACTAGAAAGGCCAAACAAAATGCTGGCACTTTCTGAAGTGTTTTTCTATTATCAGGCATCCATCATTTCAAATACCTCTACAGGAGCTAAACAAAAATCTTGTAGGTAACAGGTAATAAGAACCACAAGTGAGACGCATTGGCAGAAACTGTAAAGTTTTATTTTTATATGTTCCTATGAAAGACTAAAACAATCTCTTCAGCTAATCTTCAGTTGTTGCCTGTCAGCAACAATTAGCTTCATCCCAAATGATGTGGGATGAATCTTACACTTAATTAATGAAGGTATCAAGCTAATGAAGTCTAAAGTACAAAAATCAAGCGCGTGAAGAAAAGACGAATGGCCATCGCCGGTTTCGTGGGGTTGACTCTGGAGATGTCGTTGGAGGTACAGACGCAGTTGAACCAGGTGGAGCTGCTAGCGGAGATGGTACTGGAGCAATATCAGAAGTCAAATGATAAGAAGACTTGTCTTTATTTATTCTTTCTAAATCTTGGCTTTCTATAGGGTCCTCGGGGGAATATTTGACAGAAGCATCTTCTTTTGGTGGTGGAAAGAAAAGACCAGAGGAATAAGGGATGCCTGTAGATGGTATCCATGAATCACCATCAATGAATTTGGAGGCTGTAAATCGTTCAATTCGACTAGCTGGAAGTTCCTTAACACCTTCCCATTTTACACGTTGTGTTTTGGAGGAAGCAGGGCCTCTATTGTTGAATTCAACATAGAAGAGAGTGTTTAGGGCAAATGTACCATTCCACGGTAACCATCCTTCTGGCTGGATAAAATCATCAATCGTAGATTCCATTATGATTGTTCTGGAGTATTCTTTCCAGGGTCTTCCCAGGTATGATTTGATATTCTTTTCCTCTCTGACTGAATTATCAGCTACAAATTTGCAGTTTTGTAGGACAAACCCAGTTGGCTGCCGAGGGTCCTTCCTACCTTGTGCTGTCACAATACATTGCTGGTTCTCTATAGGCTTTCGGACGACGAGTGTACAATTCTGGAACACAGCTGCGCTATCACCAAAAATGAAGTCAATGGTGCCTGAGATCACACAATCACCATAAAATTGTCGATATGTGTGTGCATACAGAGTGTCTTGGTACCCATCCATATGGCAATTGTAAAAGATTGATTTATCAGCTCCAACCCGCAAAGCAACAGCTTGGTGTTTTTCTGGACCCGCCGTGTTCTCGAATCCAATGTCCTTAGCCATGAAATAATCTCCTTTCACAGCTGAAATAGTTGCATCATTATACTCTTATCAAAGGGAATACAGACATAAAAGATAAGCATCTACAAGAATGGATTGTTAATAGAGTGAATTATGTTTTACGTCTTACCGAAAGGAATGTATCTGTCGCTGTGAGTTTACAAATAATCATCCAAATTCCCGTTTATTGTACCAAAGTTTTAAAATTAATTTTTGTAACAGAACAACTACTCAATTAACAAGTGATGGGAAACGGGAAATGGTAAATTAGTCCAGTTTAAAAGTATGCAAATTGACTGACAAATTATAAATTTGCTACGTAAGTATAGTTATGTCAGCGACTAACGTAACATAATATTCTCATGGCGCCACCTATAAAACAAAAAAAAATCCATTAACTAAGTATGTGACAACCAATTTGTGTTTCCAGGATAGACTTAATTACATTTGTGGCATTTTTAACTTTGTGGGGGTATATATACTCATAGTTGAATTTCTTTTCCCCTTACCGTTTCGATAATTTATTACTCCGTTCCAATTTAAGTGTATTAGTTTGATTACAGTTCTATATTTGATTCTAGATCATATATATCTCTCATTCTATATTTATTTCAAATTCTTAAGAAATAAAAGGAGACTTTTGAATCTTTTAGTCTTAAATTAAAGATATGTGGAGTCTTTTAAATCTTGTGATTTTTAAACTTGTCTTGGATTGAAAAACTTACTAAATATAAAAGGAAACAATCTTTTTGGGATAGATCAAAAATAAAAATAAGACATTTAAATAGGGACGGAGGGAGTACCAAACATAACTAGTATTATATATATATTAAACTGCTAGTAGTAATATAATTAAGTACTTGTTGCGATTCAGCTTACCAACAGTTGCAGTATGATATGTAGGAACACCATCGATGACATTTAGTTTTCCCGTGATTCTTGTCTTTGTTGGTCCATCCCCGATAACCATTAAATGAACCAAAGATTGATTAAACTGAACTTGCTCATCATAAACACCTTCTTTTATATATAGCACAAAAGTCTGCTTACTTTTCTTAGGGATATCTTTGAGAGCCTCCATAATAGTCTTGTACTTCCCTGTGCCATCCTTTGCCACAGTTAGATCGGGGTTAATTTCGTTTGGCTTAGACGAAAGAAGCCTACGCCTTCCAGCATCAATCCAATCAGGTAATAACTCATTTCCATGACCAAAAACACGCGCGTCATTATATAGCAAATGGCGACGATTAAAATTAAAGGCTTCAAAATTCAGACTTGGGAAGAGAGATGAGAGCATGGTGATCATGGCGAGGGCATTGCTAGTTAGCTTCATGGAAGCATTCAATGCCATTCTCATTTTCTTGCCAGCATCTCCAGAGGTATCTTCAAAGCCATCCAAGCAAGTTTCTTGATAAGTAACTGCACCACTTAGCCAAATCTGCATGTCAGTAGCCAATGACCTATGTGGTTGATGTCAAAAACACCAAACTTGTTGTAGCTTCTATTAAGATCATATATGGCGCGGTCCGCTAGCTCCTCACAGTTCTGAAGAGCCATTCTTGTTCTTGGATCTTTCTCAAGAGTTTGCCAGGCTGATGTTTTCGTTGCTGCTTCCTTGATATGCTTAATTGTTGCCTGAAATTAGAGGTGACAAGATCAACCCACACAAGTTTAA
This sequence comes from Anisodus tanguticus, assembly GCA_034509755.1. Classification (NCBI taxonomy): domain Eukaryota; kingdom Viridiplantae; phylum Streptophyta; class Magnoliopsida; order Solanales; family Solanaceae; genus Anisodus; species Anisodus tanguticus. Next base: position 30,918,642 of record CM067555.1, on the reverse strand, counting down.
ATCCATTTAACTTTTTCGACAGTATACAACGGGTAATGACCCATCAAATTATTGGATCAATCAAAATAGTGTAACCCAACAGGTAAAATGAAATAAAAACCTGAACATCCAAAATCAAGATAGGAGATCAAAAATCATGCAAATTTGAAAGAAAATTTAATAATCTAAGACAAAAATACACTCCCCTGTCCCAAAAAATTATCTTACTTTTCTTATTAGTTTGTCCTGAAAAGATTGATATATTTCTATATTTAGAAAATAATTTAACTTTATGAGATGATTTACATCTATACAAATATCTAAATCTTACTTTGGACCACATATTTTCAAAGTCTTCATTTATTTCTTAAACTCTGTGCCAAGTCAAACTAAGACAATCTTTTTGGGACGGAGGGAGAATGAAATTCCATTTTTTTCCGACAAGAGGAAGAAAGGTCGGATTGTATTGGGCGAGTTGGATTATGCTGCATTAATTGGACCAATCTTAGCTGAAGAAAAATTTAATGAAGTTAGATTAATAGTAGCTAATAATCTGACCTGAAATGCTGCGCGTATGAGGTCTTTGGCGCCATGCGGGGACTTCCCTGTCAAAGAGGTAAAGCTATCGATGCATGTTTCCTGATAACTAGTAATCTGGCATACGCTTGTGATGGCTTTTGTAGTATATGATGTCACCACACGATGACTTACAATCTCGGCTGCAGGAGCGTTGTCGCTGCTGATGGATAGAGCAACTACCATAGTCACCCCCAATAAAAAACACAAGCTCACAAGTGCAATATTCCTCCTACGCTTTTCCCCCATGTTCAATAATTTCAGCTTTTGATCATAAACCTATAATGAGAAACTTATCATTAAAAAAATGTGCTGCTTAGTGGCCGATCACTAAAATGCTAGTGGAGCAAGGCCTCAAGTACTGGTTGTCCCTCATCTTAGACATTTCATAAAAAGAATTGACTGATAAAGAAAAACTTAATTCAGTTGGGGATTTTATTCTACCGTATAACATGAGGCTTAGAGGAAAATAAGTAGAACAAGGGATGGTCGATATTGCATGAAAGTTGGTTTCTATTTAAAGTTTCCCAAACTCAAGGAGACGCCAGCCACCAATTTGTCTTTTGACTCAGTAATTTCAACCAAATTCTACATTAGTGTTATTAACACGAATATTTTTCCAGCAATATTATATTGGAGTATATGTTGGTCGATGAAGTCCAACATATACACATTACGAGCATCAAAGATGAAGTCCAACACATACACATTACGAGTATCAAAGTTGAACATATTATATTATAAGATATTATCAAAGTTGAAGATACTAAAATTGAAAATATTATAAAATAAGAAGATAAGAAGCGGATAATACAAAGAGAATTAACAAGAATATATAAACACGAAGAGAGAAAACTTTCTTATTTTTCTTCCAAGTATTTTCAAGTGTGTACAACATGATTTTCAATACCTCTATTTATAGAGCTATATTGAGTAGTGAATATCCATACAATTGATCACATAACACTCTTCTTGAATGTCCATAGATGATGTGTTTCGTTAAAAGCTTACTAAGAAAAATCCCGTGGGAAAACATTATAATGAAGAAAAAAGAATATACATATCTTATAATATGCATTACTGGTTTCCTCATTAAAGCCCTTGTATGAAAAACTCAATGGGACAAAACCTTGGCTATGAAAAAAAAGTACAACGCGTATGTTACTCCCGCCGATGAAAACGTCACTTTATTTCTCGGAGACGACGTTGTTGGGATATATACTATTAACTATGTGTTTGGATATAGTATTTAATATAGAATAATTATTTATTTAATTTTTAATAATGATTTAAATATATCATGTATTAGTATGTGTGTCCTTTACTTATATAGTAGATGATTTAGTGTATAGAGTTTAGCTTATACACGGAAGATTAAATCATCGATTCTTATAAGTATAAAGTTCATGTTCACAATCTAAGATGGAAATTGTACAAAGCTATCGGTATGATTGAAGCACAAGATTAAATATAATGTATTTTCATTATGGAAACAGTATAGTTCTGACTTCTTGTGGTAGTACATTTTATATGTAATGAACGGACCAAGTAGAGATAAGTATTTGTGTACTAAATATATAAAAACAACTTCTCTAATTCATTAAATGAGCTTATACTCTTAATCTTGATGTAATTATTATGATCAATGTGATTTGTTCATTATTTTGATTTATCAAAAGGTATGACACTTATTGTGAGTCAATGTATCTGATAGGTTGGATAGTAACAAATAACATTTGAGAAATAATAATTAGTTGATAGAATTCATGTCTCGACTTTGAGATTGATGATACCCCTTTATGGAAGTTTATAAGTTTTTATGTGAAAATCGTGCAGGTGAATTTCATATCCGTCACATGAAATAAGTTAAGCGGAAATATAAAAGTGTAACGACACGTTTGATCGTTTTGGACTTGTTTTTTCAAGAATACCATTTTCGTAGCATTAACTCGGTGTTTATAACTTGCGGGAATGAGTGGCTCGGTTCCCAAGGTGATCGGGTAGATTTTGACTCTTTTTGGTAAGTTTGGAAAATGCTAAGTTAAGAGAATAGAGGTGTTTGACTCATAAATGTGCCCTTTTTGTGGTTTCATTGATTCCATTAGATCCGAAATGATTTTTATGACTTAGTCCAGCTTTTGGTTTCGTTTCTGAGTCAGCTGGGTGTATTCTGAGAGGGTTGTTTGTGAAATTATGGAATTAAAATGTAAGAGTTGACTTTAGTCAAACCCAAGCCTTAGAGACTTTTTTTCGAGAATTCTGAGTGCGCGAGCAGGTATGGAATGCATTTTCTGATGGGATTGCATATTTGGTTTGTGTCTAGGAGGTCCCAGGAGTGTTTCGGGTGGTTGATGGAGGATTTGATATCCTTGGACTATTGCTGGTTATTAGTGTCGCGCCATTGACCAGGCATCCTCCTTGGCGGAGATCAGGCTTGTCGAAGCGTGATAGGGCTCGGTGATGTCAGTCCACTTCAGTGGATGAATTTCTCATCGGGGCGCGTGCACCTCAGTAGAGTTTTCCCCACCCCAGCGAGGGATGGGATTTTAAGTGACTTTCCCCCAGCGAATATGGTTTTTGCCAAAGAGGGTCCACCCTAGCAAAATCGACTCTGCCAGAGTAGAATCATTGTTCTGGTTATAAACTTTAATGACCTAGAATTTATTCTCACTTCCCAAATATTTTCCCTAAGATTGGAGCTCGACCATTAGGGTATTCTTCAAAGTTCCAAGAGAAATTTCATCAATAGAGGTATAATCTCACCCCCCCCCCCTTGATTATTTGTGTTTTAGTTATGTTTCCATCTTAAGTATGCTTCATAGATGGGGGGAATGGTAGACATGTCTTGTTGTGAATAAGAGAGTTGTAATTGGGATTATGGGTTGGTTGTTGATTCAATGATTCTAACATTGTAAACTAGTGATGTATTAGACTAGGAGATGATGATTTATTGACCAATTTCATGTTTAAACCCTTTTTAGGTATTGGGGGAAATTCTAGGGTTAGAATTGGAGCTTTTTACGAATTCATGAAATTGAGGATCCATTTGGGCTTTGTTGTTAAATTAACTTGGAATTATGACTATCTAGCATGTATTGGTACTAATTAGGTAGAAAAGTTTGTATTTTGATAATGTGGACCCGGGGTTCTTTTGTAACCTAGCTTGGGGGATTATGGGTAATGTTAGACCGTAATCTCATATGATTGATATGATTGAGCAGAGTGGGATCAAGAGAAAGCTCGACGAAAGGGGAAAGCGACTGTGCGAGTTCTTCGTCTCTATTCAAGAAAGTTGAGACTTACTAGACCTTAATATAGTGTTTATGTATTGGTTTAACAACTAATGGGAGTAATGGTGAATTAGGAGTCTCGTATTAATGTGGTGACAAGCACTAATACGGGCACCGATGAACTTAACTTGGGTAATTAATGAACATAGTATGATATGCAAGACAGAGATTAAGTGTTTAGCCTTCAGGCCGTGAGCGCGGTGCATAAATCCGCTTAGGTTGGTATGATTGCTAATTATCTAGGTTTGTAGCCATGTTTGATATACTTTTATTAGTTTTCTTTGTTATGCATTCATCACTCTACATCTCTTCTAAATACTTGAAAAGGAATTATTAATACCGATTGTATTGCTTATGTTGATTGCATGTGTACTCATATCCATACCATTTATATATATAAACTGTTGAGATACTGAGGAAAGAGGCTTGGGAAACCGAGTACATATGGTCATTGCATACATACATATGGCCATTGCATACATACATATTATCTACATTACATTCATTGCATATTCCTGATATATATTTGATATTGTGTGTACTTAGTGTTGATTTCTTGTAGACTTTATGGCTTTATGGCTTTTGATAGATGATATTCTGGCACCTTGTAACTTATCCTTGGTGTAAAACAGATATATGAGATGGTATGGTAAGGGTATAAAGATGGGATCTCTACGAGTTCCTTAAGTATAAGAACTATCAGATTGAGCCTTTAACAGTAAACTAGTTTATTTGGGTAAAAGATTGAATCTTGATAATGAATGTGCCTCAATTCGTGAAAGGGTTGGACCCTTTTAAGTAGAACTTATCATAATTATTGAAAAGATGAAATCTTGAGGATTTAGATGCCCGATTGGGTGTAGGTTGGAACCTTATTGCTAAACTTATCCTAAATGAGGCAAAGTTAGAGACTTTAGTATGATCTTTGAAAAGTAATATACTTTATCATTCGGTCGGTTGTGGAATATTAGTTAGATGGTTGTAATGCTTATAAAATGTATAATTTGACTAACCAAGAAATAAGAGAAGCATTGGGAGTACCAACCCTCGCCACCGCTATAGTTAGGGTCGGTCGATGATACTACTGGATACACATGCTTTCCGTACTCACTTTACACTTGCTGCACTTTATGTGTAGGTACTGATCCAGATGCCAGCAGAGGATCTTAGATGCGGCGCATGGAGATCTTCCTTGGGAGTCCAGGATGAGCTATAAACACTATCCTAGCACTTGAACTCTCCCTCTTATTATTTTACCCTTTTGTCCTTTATATTTTAGATAGTGATTTGTTTATCATTTCAGACTTGTATTCCAGTTAGTAGCTATGTACTCATGACAACCAAATTTTGTGGTTTTCTTTCAAGGTTTATGTATTGAGTTCTATGACTTAATAATACCTTTGTTGTTTCCTTAATTTTTCCACATTTGCTTTATATTATTGATATTTGGATGTTAGTGGTTCGCCTACGGGTTAAGGTAGGTGCCCTCACATCATAATGGGATTTTAGGTCGTGACAAATTGGTATCAGAGAACTAGGTCCATTGGTCTCATGAGTACTAGAGCGGTGTCTAGTAGAGTTTTCCATATTGGTACAAAGAGCTTCATACCTATCTTTGAGAGGCTGTAGGATATTTAGTAAACTTTCAGTCTTTCATTCCTTATCTTGCTATGTGATTCGGTCTAAGGTCTAAACTTTTTCATTTCAATCTCTCACCAACGGTGAGAACATGTTCTCGGATTTTCCCACGAGCGGCTAAAAGTGACATCGCGTGGCATAGTACGAGATATGTCACCGTGATAAGGATGCAAGATTTAGTTTAGATTGGAGTTGCGATTTGAAGACTCGGTTGAATGGGGTTGTGATTTAGATTTTTTGTTTAGGGATATCCCTAGGAAGTGGGAGCGATGGTACGAAGGATTGTATGATCTCCATATCTTTAACAGTTAGTTACGAAGGTCGAAGAGGTACATATATGGTATCACATGTAATGGGTAAAGAGTTGGAGATTTAAATTCATATGGTTAGTGAAGTAATAAGTGTTACGACTTTGCGGACGACATTTGAGAATGTTTGACATATCAAGGATGTTTTACTTGAGGTGTGATTGATGTGGGAACACTTCAATGTCATTCAAATTTATTGCGATAGTCTTGTGACGAGGGTGTATTAATGACCAGTAAAGGATTCAGTAACAGAAGAGTATATATGTTGGTATCTGGAAGACAAGCTTAGACTTAAGAGGATCAATTGGTCATATGAGAGGACATTGACAATCGTAAGGCAGTGAAGAGGATTTGATAAAAGGCAAAGACGTGAAGCGTGATCCTTGGTGATGAGGTTAGGGGTGGTAAGACTTGTTATGAGGTTGGTATGAAGGGTTGGTATGAAGAGTTATCTTTCTATTTTGCAGAGTTGAGTTATACGGGAGAGGATCTGAATGGTTTGAGTTGGGTGACCAAATGTGAAGATGGTAAAGTATTCATCTGATAGGAGTGTGGGGTATGTTACGTCTATTAATTCATAAGGGTATGAAGGTTAACCGAAGATGCGACATGATGGCATTATAGTGGTGGAGTAAAGATGAGTGGTATGTGAACTCTCTATGGCTAATGGCCCCAGAATAAGTGGGATAAATTCACTAAGATATCAGCGGATGAGAGTGCTCTGGGTATAAGTGGATGCGAATGGGATATGGATTGATAGATATTTCGACTATGTTGTAGACTACCGGGATGTACAAGGATTCGCTAATAAGGATCTCGTGATGGAAAAGTGTGAAGATGTATTACTTAAGGAGTTACCGGTAGTTTCACTTAATTATGGATAAGATACGTGGGCATTGTACTTATTGCTTAGGGCTACACAAGTTTTCACAAATGATAGTGAGACAATTTTTTGAAATTTACAAAATGAAGAGGATAACTTCATGATTTGTTAGAGGCATTATAATTTGACGAGAAAAGGCGAGAGATGGTTCTTTTGGGGAGATTAAGGACCCTTGCATGAGGTGTCAATCGATAAGAATATTTAAAGTGGTAGACCAATGGTAAATGTTAACTGACTTAAGTTTTGAAGTATATTTCGGAAATTGAAGTAAGGATCAATGATAACGGTTGAAACCAAGAAAAAGTGAATTCACTATAGTGCCATGTGTATGGATATTTGGTTGGTGGACTTGTAAGCCAAGGTAGAAGAAGGATTCTTCAATTAAAGGATTATAGGAAATGATGTTGGTATGGAACTATATGAGAGTGTTAGTAGAACTTTGTGAATGGTAAGTGAGATTGCCCTGTAGGTTATAGACTTGCAATAACGGTTTGGAATATTACATAGGCAATAATGGATCTTATTGGGGGTAATAGAGATTAATCAGTATTTCTGGTGGGAGGTTACGTGAAGGATTATTCATATGATGCATTTGATTTAGATAAGTATCCAGTTTTGAGATTTAAGTAAGGCAAGGAAAACTTTCAATTGTTCGAGTTTGTGGTTTACTCCTATCTCCAGGACTTAGCTATTTTGCAAGAATTACGATATATCAATACACTCTAGAGTGAGTTTGAGAGATTTTTGATTGATAGTGGCGAATATAATTTTGGATAGAATATGGAAATTGAAGAACTAAGGTAAAGACATGTTTGGTTCAAAGCAACAAGATTATTTGGGTAAAGTGTCAATTATGGTGGAATTATCTCGTATTATTCCAGATAGGGTGTAATTGTTAAATAGGCTGGAAGAAGGAAGTCTACGAGAGTTGACTAAGTGTGATGGAGAAGCGACATAGGAATTTGTGATGGATGATCGTGAGATTCGGGTTTCAGATGACTGACGTGATAAGATTGATGGGAAGGTGATATGTATGGTACCAATGGATAATTTCATATCATTCTTGAATGAATGCGTTAGAGTTAACCAATAAAAGAGGAGCTTGAAATCTCTTAAGTTTGAAGGTCAAAGTTATATTTTTGAAGTGAAACAGTGTTCGTGATAAGTAGACTGTATCGAAGCGTTACTGGTTAGATAGAATGGTCGAGTACATCAAGTATTAATGACGTGAGAGTAATTGTGTGTGGTAAGGCACATGGATGGCAAACATTGATACTTTTAGATTCGCGAAAAGCGTAAAAAAGGTATTACAATCAAAGATTCAATGATTATGGAGGGGGAGTATGAAGCTTCAGACCTTGCATCGAAGTATTTAGAGTAGTGAACAAGCTAAGTGAAAGCACGAGAAAGAAGATTCAATGTATTTAGATTTTATGAAGTTCTGTCAAATTTTTGTATTAGTTATGAGTTGAGAACAAGAAATTTAAGTTATAAGTTGTAGTTCCTCGGTACTAAGTGGATGACTTGGGTAGGGTTCATTATTTAAAGTCATGGATGACATCGTGATGTTGAGTATTCACGAGTGACAAATTGGGAACAATCACCACAAACTTATGAGAGTTTTATGAATTGTTTTGTGAGGGATTGGAGTTAGTTCGGGTGACTATTAGAGACATTCAAGGAGTTTTGCACTTTGCACCCTGCAAGAATCGTTCACGTATAGCGGGATGGGTTACAGTCACCGTTTCTTGATTGATGGTTAGTCAAGTAATCCATTTTTGGAAGATTTGAAAGATTTATAGTTCAGAGCAGAGATATGGCAGAGTTATCAGGCTTTATTTGGAGTTTGCTAGTTGATTTGATGAGATTTTGTTGATCACAACTATTCGGACAATTCTAATGGTCTATGTGGGTACTTAGTGATGGTTTGAGAAGGTATAAGTGGATATAGGAAACCTGGGGATAATCAGATGATTTTCTATAGATTTGGCAAATCAAGATAGTCACTGGGATGATGTGCATATTATGATATTTGGAGGTTTAAGAGGAATTGGATGGTGAGAGTTATATCAATAGCTACAACTAGATAAGATGAAACTAACAGATTTGGAATTAGCACAGTTAGTTTTTGGAATAGAAAGATTGGGAGTTGGCTCAGAACAAGCATAATCTTTTTTACGAGAGAGAGTCATGATTTAGACTCATGACATATGACGACATGTTTTTTGTGAATTCTTAGTACTCAAGATGTCTTTTGGTGGTGTGGAATAAAGATACGTAGAATGAAGTATTTGACTGGTACAAGCTTGGTAATGTATTGTGGCTACAACTAAAGGATTGGAGTATTCTTGATGAAATTTATGGAATCACTCAATTGGGTCCAGAGGTGTGGTTAGAATAAAAGTCAAGGGGTTTGAGAGAAGAAATTTTGGGTTTCTAAACTAAGTCAAGGGAAGTTCTGACGGGTAAAGCAGACAAGTAGTGCTATCAGCGTGATTCCTGAATGTGAAGTCTTTCATGAGGTTTATAATGGAGGTTGTTTAGCTGCTCGATAACTTTGGTACTTTTCTTTACCATTCGAGGATGAAGATGTGTTTAAGTGGTAGATGATGTAATAACTCGTTTGGTTGTTTTGGATGTGTTTTCCCAAGAATACCCTTCTCGTAGCTTTAAATCGATGTTTATGACTTGTGGGAATGGGTGGCTCGGTTCCCAAAATGATCGGGTAGGTTTCAACCATTTTTGGTAAGTTTGGAAAATGCTAAGATTGAAAAGATGTGTTTGACTCATGCATGACTTTTGGGTAAATACGTCATTTTCTTGGTTTCATCGGTTCCATCAGATCTGAAATGATAATTATGACTTAGTCGAGCCTTTGGTTTAGTTCCTGAGTCGGCAGGTGTATTTTGAGGGTTTGTTTATGAAATTATGAAATTAGAATGTAAGAGTTTACTTTAGTCAAACCCAAGCCTAAGAGACATTTTCTGAGAATTCTGAGTGCGTGAGCAGGTTGGAATGTGTTTTCTAATGCAATTGTATATTTTGTTTGTGTCTGGGAGGTCCTGGAGTGTTTCAGGTGGTTGATGGAGGATTTGATATTCTTGGATTACTGTTGGTTACTTGTGTCCGTGCCAGCTACTAGGCGTCTGCCTCGTAGAAGTGACACATGGCTTGGTGATATCAGTCCGCTTCAATGGATGGATTCTTCATCGAGGCGCATGTGCCTCAGCGGAGTTTTCCCTACCCCAGCGAGGGATGGGATTTTAAATAACTTTCGCCCCGACGGATAGGGTTTTCAGTAGAGCGGGTCCGCCCTAGCGGAATCGACTCTGCCGGAGCAGAATCATTATTTTGGTTATAAAAGTTAATGACCCATAATTTATTCTCATTCCCCAAATATTCTCCTTAGGATTGGAGTTCGACCATTAGGGTATTCTTGAAAGTTTCAAAGGAAAGTTTATCAATAGAGGTATAATCTCACTCACTCCCCCCCCCCCCCCCCCCCCTCCTTTGATTATTTGTGTATTAGTTACGTTTTCATCTTAAGTATGCTTCATAGATGGGGGAAATGGTAGAAATGTCTTGATGTGAATAAGAGAGTTGTAATTGGGATTAGGGGTTGGTTGTTGATTCAATGATTCTAACATTGTAAACTAGTGATGTATTAGACTAGGAGATGATGATTTATTGACCAATTTCATGTTTAAACCCTTTTTGGAAATTGGGGGACATTCTAGGGTTAGAATTGAGGCTTTTTACCAATTCATGAAATTGAGGATCCATTTGGGATTTGTTGTTAAATTAACTTGGAATTATGACTATCTAGCATGTATTGGTACTAATTAGGTAGAAAAGTTTGTATTTTGATAATGTGGACACGGGGTTCTTTTGTAACCTAGTTTGGGGGATTATGGGTAATGTTAGACCGTAATCTCATATGTTTGACATGATTGATCAGAGTGGGCTCAAGAGAAGGTTTGACGAAAAGGAAAGTGACTGTGTGAGTTCTTTGACTCTATTCAAGAAAGTTGAGACTTACTAGAGCTTAATATATATTTATGTGTTGGTTTAATAACTAATGGGAGTAATGGTGAATTATGGGTCTCGTATTAGTGAGGTGACGAGAACTAATACGGGCACCGATGAACTTAACTTGGGTAATTAATGAACTTAGTATGCTATGCAAGATAGAGATTATGTGTTTAGCCTTCAGGCCGTGAGCGCAGTGCATAAATATGCCTAGGTTGGCATGATTGCTAATTATCTAGGCTTGTAGCCATGTTTGATATGTTGTTATTGATTTTCTTTGTCACGCATTCATCACTCTAGATCTCGTATAATTACTTGATAAGAAATTATTAATACTGATTGTATTGCTTATGTTGATAGCATGTGTAATCATATCCATATCATTTATATATATATATATATATATATATACTTAGGAAAGAGGTTTGGGAAGCCGGTTATTGGATATGGTATATGATACGAGAGTGATGATAGATGGTGACACTATAGCCACAGAGCTGGGGGTCCGATGAGAAATTCCGGATGATTATGACACTTCAACCACAAAGCTGGTATCCGATTGGATCAGATGGGTGTATGGATCTCATGAGTCTTCGTGGGTCACGTGACAGCTACTGCGGCAGCGTGTGTATACCGGGTACATATGGCCATTGCATACATACATACATATCATATCATCTGCATTGCATTCATTCATATTCCTGATATGTATTTGATGTTGTGTGTACTCAGTATTGATTTCTGGTAGACTTTATGGCAGTATGGCTTTTGACAGATGATATCCTGGCACCTTGTAACTCATCCTCGATGTAAAACAGATATATGAGACGGTATGGTAACGATATAGAGATGAGATCTTTACGTGTTCCTTAGTTTAAGAACTATAAGATTGAGCCTTTAACAGTAAACTTGTTGATTTGGGTAAAATATTGAATCTTGATAATGATTGTGCCTCAATTCGTAAAAGGGTTGGACCCTTTTGAGTAGAACTTATCATAATTTATTAAAAGATGAAATCTCTAGGATTTAGATGCCCGATTGGGTGTAGGTTGGAACCTTATTTCTAAACTTATCCTAAATGAGGCAAATTTAGAGACTTTAGTATGATCTTTGAAAATTAATGTACTTTATCATTCGGTTGATTGTGGAATCCTTAGTTAGATGGTTGTAATGCTTATAAAATGTATAATTTGACTAACCAAGCAAAAAGAGAAGTATTCGGAGTACCAACCCTCACCACAGATATAGTTAGGATCGGTCGACGATGTTGCTGGGTACACGTGCTTCCCGTACTCACTCTACACTTGCTGCACTCTATGTGCAACAACTAATCTGGACGCCAGCAGATGAGCTTAGACGTAGCACATGGAGATCTTCCTTGGGAATCCAGGGTGAGTCGTAGACACTATCCTAGCACTGGAATCTCCCTCTTATTATTTTACCCTTCTGTTCTTTATATTTCAGACAGTGATTTGTTTATCATTTCAGACTTGTATTCTAGTTAGTAGCTTTGTACTCATGACAATCAGATTTTGAGGTTTTCTTTCAAGGTTTATAATTGAGTTCTATGACTTAATAATACCTATGTTGTTTCCTTAATTTTTTCGTATTTGCTTTATATTATTGATGTTTGGATGTTAGTGGTTCGCCAACGGGTTAGGATAGGTGCCCTCACAGCACAATGGGATTTTGAGTCATAACAAAAAGATTTAATCACTCAATGAATAGAATTATCAGTAATTTAATTTAATTGATTGGTAACTGTAATCTTAACATGAGGAGTTAAATAAGTTTTAATGAAAGATTTAGAAATTAAACTGAGGAGTGCAATTACATATTTTTAGTGGAATAATCTGTAATTTACTGTGGTAGAATTAATTCATTCATATTCTTAATTAATTCCATAATTGGAAGCTAACGAGCACAGAATACAGTATAATTTAAGCGTTTCGCTAGTCAAAGATAGTATAGTATTTAGATCGTCAACACATGAATTGGTACAAACAATTACTCAAACGAACTTGCTTAGTATTATTCTGGAAAATAAAACTTGAGATTGTTGTGGTTATAAACCACGATTAACAATTAAAAAAAATGTAAAGACAATTGATAACTAGAGAATGATTACTATCAAGATGAGAAATAAGGGTAATCGACAATAGAGGTTTAAGATGATAATCGGGATATGATTCATTCAAGATTCAAGTTTGAAGTCCTGTTGATTCTCACGAATTCAATAATTAATTAAAGTATTCCTACGGTTTAGATTCCTCTTCCAACTAAACCTAAACTTTATAGAATAAACTAATGGCAGCCTAGTGAACATATATGCAAGAATCTATTAATGGTTTAGTCTCAAGGAAAAACGTCTTTCGAATATTTTTCTCTTGGATCAACCAATAATTTCAAGAAGCTCTTTCGATTACTTAAAATAAGTATTGATTCCAAACCAAACAAGGTAATTCATAGAAGTTGTTAAACTATTCCTCTTTCGATTAAATAAAATAGTAAACAATTTCGTAATTTAATTCAAAACTCCATAAATGAATTCAAGCATGAAAGGGTCACGACCCTTTTTCAGAAGTCGTGGTGGCACCTACACATTTTCCACCGGTAAGCAAACCACTTTCTAAATTATCAATAAAATAAAAAAGAATTGCGTAAATAGTAATACTAAGTAAGCTACCTCACTTTTTGTAAAAGTGGAACATAAGTTTCAATCATAAAATACAACCGCCAAGATCTGATTAATAATACAAGAGCGCTAATATGGATACAAGTTTGAATAAAAGACCACATAAGCCAAAACTGAACTACATAGTCTAAAAATATGAATCGTGTCTCTCAAATCAAGGTAAAGACAGAGTAAGAGAATGAGCGTCCTAGGTATGCCGGAAGGTAGCATCCTCACCCTGAATACTGGAAGTCAACCTGCTCGGACTCAAACTCGAGATCTCGAATTGGCGGAGGGACCTGTATCTGTATCAAAAAAGATGCAGCAAGTGTAGCATGAGTACACAATATACCCCCGTAGACATCATAGGCCGACAACGATGAAAGATACTTAACATAGATAAATATCAAGTTGACATCAGATAAACCTATACTAGAAAATTCAATAGTCCATATAAGTCATGTTGTACACATATCAAATCACTGATTCATCAAGTCACATTGTTCACATAAGGTTCCAGTCACAGTCAAGTACAATCAATCCATTAACATTTGCAGGGACCTTACTATCATAGTACCCACCGGCTAGTACTCTCTTGTTCAAGTCATACTCAAGCATAACCCACTTACCCAACTTATCACATTAAATAAAAGAGTCAACCTTATTAGAACGCTTCCAAGAGTTTTACACCTATGCTAAACATGATGACGTTAACTCCTTTATTCGCCTTAGCATTTACACTAAGTTAAGTATTCAATTATGGTCTGACACACATAGATCGTTCCACATCTACCTTTCCACTAGTGACACTTATCACAAGTTCCTTACTAGACTCGTTATCCAGTCACACGATCAATTATCAGACAACACACAAATGCACATAATTCCTTGGACCTAGACAATAGTTATGACATAATTTACATTTCCGACCACAATAGTAGTTGACATAAAAATTTAGACTTGTAATTATTAAACTCCAAAAATCAATACACGAGGAAGCAAGCCACACACGACAACCAAATCAATTCAACAACCTCAACCATTTATCCAAGTGTTCATAGAGACTAGCATAATAATTATTTCCAAGTATTCACAAAGACAAGCTCAATCATAGCAACATTCTGGTCCAATATAATCATTTCAATCCAAGTAAATCAGGGCTTCACCCAAGTTCCAATGACCAACCATATCACATTTCCAAACCACAATTAATCAATGTATAGATATATGTATGATATGCATGCAATGCATATGCAAGGTACCTTTCTCAACCTGGTATACATTATGTCAAGGTTTAATTGTGAACCATACACCCATGGGAGACCCGCGAAGTCCATATATCGCTCTTACCCAACCGGAATTCCACACATGAATCTGGCTAGAGCCCCAAGCTCATTTGTCTAAATAATATCATGTTGCAGGCGTGCAACTCCGTTCCCCGCATACCAATATCTGTTGCGGCATGCAACCCTATCAATCCGTACTATCATCATCTTAATGTTTCCATAATCTCATAAGTGTTCTTACCTTTCCACCCTTTTGGGCCCACAACATATCCATACCACTCTCATATCAATATCACAGAACCATGAGTGTATGAATGCAAGTGACAATAAAAGGCAAGATATCATGATATAATGAGATGCAGCCAAGTAAGGAGATGAAATATCACATACTTTCAAGAGTTCAATAACACACATATAACTAAATACACAAGACTGTATATCAAAGCAGCCATCAATAATAATCCTAGTACAATCAGGATATCATATCAAAGCATGGGTGATGAATAAACACAATAATATCAAATATGGCGACAAGCCCACATAATGGCGACAATCCCAAATAACAGCAGTTAGAATCAACATAAGGTTGATCTCCCAAATCACCCATCATCACAATTCAACACCGGTACTCACTCAAACGTTCATCATAACCATTTGAGTGGGACCCCTAAAAATGCCCATTACCCCTCAATATTTATAACTATTACGTACTTCTATTAGAGTCTCGAAAAGCTAAACCGTAGGCTACCTTATTTCCTAATAGGAGTGCTAACAAATCAAGCCTCGGTGATCGCCTTGCCCTTCCGATGCACCTCACGATAGTCGAAGTCTATCCACATACATATTATTCATTAATACAAAATTTTCATAACATACAAGGATAAATACCTTACAAATACAACTTTAAAAGACTAACTCGGGCCTACATCACCAAGTTACATACTAAGTAATCAAATCCTTAAGTTAATTGAAAATCTATACACAATTGAATCCCAATTGAACAATAATTAAAAGCACAAATTGAAACCCTAGAAGTTTCTGCTTTCAAAACAAGTTTCTATAATTAAATTATGATTAAAAATATGATTATCTATAATATCGCTTTTAATCCATAAACCTCCATTAAAAACAACCATATAACTCTCTTATTCTCATAAACACATGAAGGTCTTTTTTCCCAACTTAATATCATGCTAAACCACAATTAAAGAGTTATAAACATCACTTAAGCCATAAAAATGAAAGGGTCTATTACCTCAAGGTTAAAAATGCTCCTAAAGCTCTGATTCCTCTAAGGCAGTGCTGATTTAGAGGGTTTGTTATTTGGGTTAAAGAAATCTGACCTAAAAATATTTATAGGATACCTGAACAGTATTTCGCCCAAGTGGAATCGACTCTGCTGGAGCGGACTCACTGTGGTGGACAAACCCCTCGCTGGAGCGAGGTCACTTAACATCTCACCCATTGCCACAGTGGACTTGACTCCGCGGTAGCGGACTCACTCCTACAGAAAGATCATCCACTACGGCGAAAATCCATAATACTCAACCTTCCACTTCATCGAGCCAACCTCTCGTCGAGGTGGACACTGATGCCACCGTGGCGGACACCACACACCAGATCATGAACAACAACCCAAACCTTCCAATAAATTCCAAAACACTCCCGAGACCCCCGAACACAAATCGAATATGCTCGTCTATGGTAAATAGTACTATGAACTCGCTCGTACCCTCAAATTTCACAAATAATCGAGTTAAGGTATACTTTTCTGAAGAATTATATGAGAAAACCAAATAACCAAATTTCACAAATAAAGCCACAAACATATTCAATTGCCTCGTGAAGCGAACCAATGACTCGACTAAGTCATAAATGACCCTTCGAACTCCTGAAGTGACAGAACCCGAAAATGAACCAATCTAGTTAAAAGTCAACCTTGAGTCAAACTAACCAACTCTAAGTTTCTAAACTTTGAGATTTTTACCCGAACCTCATATAAATGGACCTCGAGATTCATGTCACCCATTCCCACGCATCACAAATCCTATATAAAGATCACGGGAAGGGTAAAATAGTCAAATAAGGGTCTTTAGCTAAAAACGACTAGATAGGTCATTACAGAAAGAAAGAATCAAAATCCACAATAAATCATCCAAACACTACGTATGTCAAGACCCTATAAGTAATTTACTTGATAATAGAAGAAGAAAACATTGAAGAGTGAAACTTATAAAACATTACAACCGGCGATCAATCCAAACTTCCGTATTGAATTGATTCACAATGGAAAGTAATAGATTCTGACGTCTGACACCCTACTACGCTCCTCCCCTTTGCGTCGTAGCCCACCAACACCCTGATGGCTTAATATAGATGAGTTAATATGTTATATAGCTCCAAGGGTTCGTCCGTAAAATGTCAAAAATAGCCCTGTCTAAAAATCTGCCGAAATCACACTGTGCAATCATGCACAGTGATGGCAGAATGCGCCACCACTCCAGTGGCACTGCCTCTTATGCGCTATCTTAATTCCAGGTGCATGATCGCGCACCCCTCCTTGGTCATTTTCTCACTCGTTTCTCCTTCGTCATATCCATTTTGTTCTCAACAAGAGTTCATCTCCACCTACATGCAAAACAACATGAATTAGCAATATCATCATATAAAATCGCTACCTTAACATGAAAAATAACGTCAAAATAGCTCTTAAAACTAGAGGAAATTGTTGCTCATCAAATACCCCCACATATACACTTTTGCTCACCTTGAGTAAACTAAAACAAAATAAAATCTCACTAAACATATATTCACAAGACATTAGAGACAAGAATCAACTCAACCACACACTTTTGATGCTTGTAACACTCATCTTTAGCCTTTCCACCCTATTGACAACTGAAGTTAAATCAAATACCAATCCTCGACATGTCTCACTAAACATAGAAATACCTCTGTGACTAACACGAAATTAGGAACGCTCAACATGCCATTATATTTTAGTGCACTCACACTCGTAAAGAAGTAAATCATACTCTTCAAGAATACTATAAGCTTGGCAATCGAGTGACTCTCCACTAATGTAGGAACTCTCAAGTTAGGATCTTGTAGGACTTGCATTTGGTTGTAATGTAGGCTAAGGGATAGGTAGGATTATATGGATAAAAGTGACGTAATCCCCTTATGACACTACACTTCTTAAGTCTTTAAAAAAACACCTCATATTGTTTTCAACTCAAACCAACCACCAATTATACCTCCCTCTTTTTTTATTCTTTATCTTTTGTTTTTTTTGCAAATCCCTTCAAGACCTTACTTATCAATTTTCCTCCTAATTAATAGCACAAATAAGAAACCATTTTCTTCTCTTTTCACAAAGAACACCCCACACTTATTTCTTTCAATAAAGCTCAAGTTGAGTGCCATGGAGGGAACAAGGTGGACATAATCTCAAGATATACACGAAAGGCTAAGGGTACATATTTGGATATCAAAGAAATAGGAAATTATTGTTAGGCACAAAGGGGTTGACTAGGGATAATAACAATCAATGGTCGGTTTATTTAGGCTAAGAGGGATCTACAAAGAAAGCCTACAATCCTTTCCCTACTTAAGAATGTCCTAAAAATTTCACCTTGAATCAGTTCCAAGCCAAGTTCTATATTCTATTAGAGCATGATTACTGATTAAGCTTCCTCACCACACACATTCTCAAGAATTGGTACAACTCAACTTCAATTGCCAATAAGTTTATTAACTTTCAGAAAAAGTGAGCATACATCATATAGGCTGAAAACAGTCAAATTCGCATCTAAGTCTTGTTCAACAATTCAAAACAACTCTATCCTAAAATATGTTTGATTCAAAATATTACGACCATGGTAAAGAAGAAAACAAGAAACCTATGGAAGTACAATCAAGAAGTTAGCCTAAAAAATAAAGAGAATGTATTTTTTTTAATATTCAAAGAAAAGGATATATATACAATCCCCTACCCCCACACTTAGATTGTGGCATGTCCCATAACACAAATATAATATAAGAGGTAAAGGAAACTTTCCTGAATTTTTTCCTTCTCCAAGAATTTATGAACTCAACCCCTAATTCTGAACGCATTCCTTATTTTCTCTCCCTGGGGTTCTTTATTGAGCTCATTAGGTGAAATTTTCCTGAGAATAAATGTAAGACCCGTTCTTTTCTTTCTTTCTTTGCCCAATTTTTAGTGGTGAATTGCTCCTTCAGGATGATCCTCAACTTATTCATGGATCCTTTCACATGATCAATCCATGCATCTTCCTAAAAAATTCCAAAAATAAAATCCACATGGTTAAGGTTAGAATAAGAAAACAAAGAAGAAAAGTCATGAGAATATTTTTCCTCTATGTTCAAGACCATTTGTTTCTCATTCTCCTCTAATAAAGGTTATAAACGTGGAAAGGTGGATGGGGGATTGAACTCTTATTCCATTGCTTCACAATTAACCGGTCTGATCATCCTTAATCATCTCAATCGAATCAGAATCCTCTAGTAGAGTAGCAATTTCTCTCTCTAAACGTTCATCCTCTTGGGTAGGCTCATTCTCACAGTGTCTCATCCATATATTCACCATCATGATGCAGTAAGTTTATTGAAATCATACTTACTAATTGACTCATTTGCATTATTAGATCTCAATTGATGTATCATTCTGTATAAATCTCTCTTCAACACCTTTTATAAACTTGTGCATAAGCTCTTCTAAGCTACCCTTCTCCTCTTGAGGTGGTTGTCTCACTTCGTTTTCATTTCAATCATAATTAGGATATCATTCCATGTAGAGTTAAAATTGTGCTTATATGAAACATCATTAATGTAAGCACTAGAAATTTTCATAAGATGAGTCATAGGAGGAACACTTACATGCTTGACAATCAAACCATTGATGATGTTCACTACTCTTAAAATAGATAACAGACTTTTTATAAGATTCAACTGCTAACTCTGCAATTGTTTTACTTGATTGATTACTTGATTGATTGTGCTCCATATTTAAGCACTTCGAGTTCAATTCTTAATAATGTTATCTTTAAGCTTTCCACTATAGCACTTCTCAGGTACTACAAAATAAAATCTTGAAGACAAGTTAAATAAATAAACAAATAAAAACAAAAGAAACAAAAATGACCTCTATAAGAAATAACAATTGATTTTTTTATTTAAACGTAAAAAAATATAAATAAAAGCCTGAATTAATACATGAGATTCTATTTGAATATTATTTGTAGCCAATCCCCGGCAACGACACCAAAATTTGACAAGCGCAAAACACAATATAATTTAATCACTTCGCTAGTCAAAAATAGTATAGTATTTAGATCGTCTCCACAGGATTGGTACAAATAATTACTAAAACGAACTTGCTTAGTATTACTCATGAAAATAAAATTTGATATTGGTGTGGTTATAAGCCACGATTAACAATTAAAAAAAGTAAAGACAATTGATAATGAAAGAACAATTACTATTAAGATGAGAAATAAGGGTAATCGACAACACATGTGTAAGATGATAATCGGGATATGATTCTATTCAAGATTCACGTCTAAAGTCCTGTTGATTCTCACGAGTTCAATAGTTAATTAGAGTATTCCTAGAGTTTATATTCCTCTTCCGATTAAACCTAAACTTTATAGAATAAACTAATGGCAACCTAGTGAACATATATGCAAGAACCTATTAATGGTTTAGTCTAAAGGAAAAATGAAAAATGAAAAATGTCTTTCGAATATTTTTCCTCTTGGTTCAACCAATAATTTCAAGAAGCTCTTTCGATTACTTAAAAGAGGTATTGATTCCAAACCAAACAAGATAATGCAGACAAGTTGGTAAACTATTCCTCTTTCGATTAAATAAAATAGTAAACAATTTCGCAATTTAATTCGAGACTTCATAAATGAACCATGAAAGAAAGAATTAAAATCCATAATTAATTATCCAAACACTACGTCTATCAAAACCCTATAATTAAATTACTCCTTAATGGAAGAAGAAAACATTGAAGTGTGAAACTTAGAAAACATTACAACATGCGATCGATCCAAACTTCCGTATTGAATCGATTCTCGATGAAAAGTAGTGGATTCCGACGTCTGACACCCTTCTATGCTCCTCCCCATTGCGTCGCCGCTCCACTAAAACTCTGATGCCATAATTTAGATGAGTTAACATGTTATATAGCTACAAGGGCTCAACTGTAAAATGTTAAAAATTGTCCCGACTAAATATCTGCTGAAATGAAGTTGCGCGATCACGCACGTTGATGGCAGAACGCGCACACATCGCGCATCCACTCCTGTAGAAATACCTTTTGTGCAGCCGTAAGCAACACAAGTGCCACACAAGGCTATATAATATATCATTGGCCTCACACGACCATCACCACATGCCACATGAATAAATGTAAAAGTTAGTCATAACTCACCTCATACATCTTCATCTTAAGTTTGGACTGCTTCGGTTTTGCTCTGCTTGTTGTGACCGCCTGAACAAGGTATATAAATATGAGGTAAGGTTACTATATCGCAAGGGTAGAGAATATCGTATCATACAACGTCAATATGAACATGTGGTTTGGAAGAGGTAAGGTTACTTAACGGAGGCAACCTCTTCCCAAATCATTTCTTTTATATTGTTATTCCTCCATACTACCTTAATGGAGGCAACCTCCTTAGTCCCCAGCTTCCGGACTTGGCGATCTAGGATAGCTATAGGATTTTCTTTGTAAGATAAATATTATGTGACTTGCACATCCTCCACGGGGGTAATACGAGAAGGATCCTATATACACTTGCGCAACATCGATACATAGAATACCAGGTGAACTGCTTCCAATTCTGAGGGTAGTTCAACCGCATAAGCCACTCGACCTATCCTGTGAATGATTTTATATGGCCCGACGTATCTGGGACTGAGTTTCCCTTTCTTGCCGAACCTCATAACCCCTTTCTTGCCGAACCTCATAACCCCTTTCTTTGGAGAAACCTCAAAGCCAACAATTAATCTCACATTTACCCCAAATTAGATATAAACCAAGTTCAATTTCTCAACAAAAATGAAAGATTCAAGCCTAATAGTTACTAATTAATGGAATCCATACTTAGATTAGTCAAACTCAATAATTAATCTCACATTTAAGGCATAAGAATCAATTAACACCATATAAGTAGAACTCATCCTCCTAAACTATTTTTCTAGGTTTTTCAACCATTGATTCAAATTAAGAAAGGTAAATAAAAAGGAGACAAGGTTAAAAAGACTTACCCCAACAAGAATCCACCTAGAATCACTTTAAATCACCCTAGAGATACTTTGGAGGAATAATTTTTGGAATGAAAAATGGAGGGTCTAATTTATCACTTAAAAGGGTTTCTGGTTACCCGTCGTCCGCTGCAGCGGTCAAAGGTCTGTTGAAGAAGGGATTGTGCCCGCGCTCAAGACCCTCGCTACATCGGCTAATCACAAAACCAATACCTCACTGTAGCAGTCAACTGTCCGCTACGACAGTTCAAGAAAAATACCAGCGGCCATACTCTTTCCCCAACAAGAGTTATCAGACACCAGCTGATGGAAATATCCCCGTGAACTCAAGGTGTCCACTTGATCTTCGAAGTGTTAAGCTTGGCGTCCCAAATAAGGTAGATCATCCAAAGATAATATGCCTCAAATGGCATGGGAAATGGAATGGAATTGGACTTGTTACATGAAGTTGCAATTACATGTGTTTATTCATCTTTGTATGTAGGTCTTTAGCCGAGAACATGTTTTCTTTTAGCTTGTTGTTTTCTTTTATTTCTTAGCTTAACTTTTAGCCCTTAGCTTAGGACATGATGTAACATATGAGTAACCCTTAGCTCCCATTAGGACACAATTAATAAACTATATAAAGAAGGAGACAAAGCCAAGAGGAGACCAAAACCGTGTAAAGGTTGTCAAAACTAAGATGGCAAGGACAAAAGATGACTTGGTCGACACCATGGAAAGGACAATGATGTTCTAGAAGATGAGGCTTCCAAAGTAATAAATTCATGAATTAAAAGACAAGAAAGTCGTTCAAAGAGAAGGCCTGAGTTGGCCGATATTGCTTGTCAAACAAGAACAAAGAATGGAAGCTTCCAAACTAGTTCCAAAAAGATGAATTCTTGAAAGGACCAATCCATCCCCTTTTCGACTTGGACTCCACAAAGAGGTGTGAAGAGTTTGAGCTCAAATTTGTCTCCAAGAAAATCCAAACATTTTCCAATTGATCACACCAAAGTCGAGAAGCCTCTTGGCCAACAAGAAAACCCGACCCTTTTTCCACTAGGCCGAAAGTTTGTGTCTTTAGTTTGTTTTCTAGAATAGTCTTTTGTTTACTATAAATAGGAACCTTAGGACTTGTAAATGATAAGAGTTGATTGATAGAAAAACTTGAGCGCTTACTCATTTGCTAATTGTATTCACTTGTGTGTGTCTACTCTTAGTCGGTTCTTGTGTGAGCCAAACCCTTAAGTGTAAGTTTAGCTAAGATTGTGTGACTTAGTTGAACTCTAACTAAGGTTTCCCTTCGTGTAAGTTTGGTTAAGACTTTGTGACTTAACTAAACCCAATCTTGAGGACCCCCTTGGTGGTAAGAGAATGTTGGAACTTGTTTGATCCAACCTAGCCTAAGCTTAGGGTCTATTTTAAGGTTTCCGGCCAACCTTACTTGGTTAGTATTCGGGCTTGTACTTAGTAATTCCGGCCTAGTCCTTGTTAAATTGGTCACCCTCACTAAGGTGTCGACTTTGGCATTAAAACCCATTTGTCATTATCCTTACCATATCGACCGCATTTCACTACAACCACAATAACCAAACACTTAACCCAAAATGTACCAACCAACACTTGGTTTGTGTCCTCGGGTTTGTACCTTTCATCCCGTGTCCATCCCTCATCCAAACCATCTTATTCATTTCACCCCCACACTCCAGAATACATTACAACCATCTTCCACAAAGGCCAAGTCCAAAACCACCCACAAGTCCCGTCCAATCCCGCCAACACCAAACAGTCCGCATAATACACCTTGCCGACGACCTCATTATTTTAGTCCAGTTCTGACATCCTCCATCATCAAACCGGTGAACCCCGACCATAAATACAACCCTCAAAGTGTCTATAACACCCTCATTAAAGGCCAAAACCCAACTCCGCCCTACATCTACCCGAAACAGCCACTACATCCACACTGCCCGACGATAACATCCCAACAGAGAACCTTATTGTTTCAGTAAACTTCCGTCGCTTTTCCATCATCCAATCACCATGGACCGACCATAAAAGAAACCCTCAACGTGCCTACAACATCCCCATAAAACTCCTTGATCCGACTCCTTGTGGATCCACCCGAAATAGCCCTCAAACACCCCACTGTTCTACCAAATCGAGAATCCGAGAACCCTATTTTGACATCCATTTTCGGGTCAACCTGAACATCCTCCACACCCGACCTACTTACCCAACATCACCCCTCCTTATATCCATCACCAGCAGTTTTCCTATTTCATAACTTCAACCCCGAAATCTGATAATCACCCGAGACCTCCCCGACACAAACCAGATATGCACACAAAAATAAACACTACGGACGCACTCGTGGTCTCGAAATTCTCATCGGAGGTCTACTTAATCGAGTCAACCCTCAACGACCTAAAACCAACTCTCCAACCACTAGTCAAAATGCTCCCGAGTGCCTCGGGAACCAAATTAACTATATCATAAAGTCATAAACGACCTTTTGGACCTCATAGAATCAACATAATTTCGAAAAAGGTTCGTTTACGCAAAAGTTAACTCTAGGTCAACATTCTCACTTAAAGGTTCTAATTCATTCAATTCTCACTAGGAACATCCAATGACTTTGGGAATTAGGTCAACATGGAAAAATAGTCAAAGCATATATAACGACTGAATGGGTCGTTACATCAAAAGACAATACATTGTTTCTCCTACTAGTTAACGTGGCAACAACTAGTTTTGCCCTTACACAATAAATTGGTTAACACCACTAGGCTATGTAATTTCCATTCAGCCGTAACCACTATTTTTAACTTATGATTATCATTTTTTAAAACAATCGGTAAAAGGCCACACAAGAGTCAAACATTGAAAGGCAAAAAACGTATTTTTCCTATGATCTCATTTTTATTTTTAAATCAAACATTTTCTGTAGAACAGTGGTCTTGAAAACCATTATTCAGCCGATACTGATATAAAACATTCAACGAGGGTCTCGTAAAGTTAAATCAGCAGCAAGTGTAACATATATTTCAATTTAATAATTTTAAAATCTTAATCAGGTTTCGCACAACCACACAGAAGTTTGGACAGCAGTTTTACATACGATTTTTAACCAAGTATAATGACACATTTGGTCATTTTAGACTTCTTACTCTCTCCCGGCCAATTTATCCTTTTTCCAACTCTTTCATCAATGTCGTGACTCTCAGGGATGGGTGGCATGTGTCTTATGGTAAATTTGGTTGGGTTTTGGAAAGAAAATCATAAGGTTAGAAGTCTCCTAAGTTTTGAAATGACAAGAATTAACTTTCGGTCAAGATTGTATGGTTCAAAGTCCCGTCGCAAATCATTAAGTATGGAACATCATTTTATGATATACTCGAGTGTTGTTTTGCTTTCCAAGGCTATCAGATACAGTTCTATCTTTGGCTTTACTACATGTACATTTGGGATAATTTGGGGATGATTAATGGGTAAAGCGCATTATAATGATGTCAGATTTGTATTTTGAGGTTGCAAGTGAATTCAGAAAGTTGTTTATACTCGAGTAGCATATGGGATTTGTATCGGAAAGTTTTGGATGAGTTTCGGATATCTGTTTGGCATATTTTTATACTTAGCATTTCAGGACTGGTCGTAACCACCTACGAGAATTTCACTACACCTGCGGAGCTGCTTCTATCGAGGTTGGTCCGCAGATGCGAGTGTCTGAGGGATGAGGATGGGTATGCTTTGGCGAATACCTAGCATAGGTGCACGGCCGCACCTGCGGATAACACTCCACCTCTGTGTCATTTGGACGAGTTAAATGAGGCTGCCTCTATGGACATCCATCCGTATATACACGGGGTTGCTTCTGCGTTTAATGGTTCGCAGAAGCATGAATTTATGAAGGCATTACTTTATTTTATAACCCTTTCTTCCCCATTTCGAACCCTACATCTGGCAAGCTCACTATAGACATTATAAAAGAGTCATCAACCACCACACTTTGGGTAACCTCTAAACCTTTTTCTAAGCATTAAGTATTGGTCTTCCAACCCCTTTCATGGATATCTCTTATTGATGAGTAGAAATAAGAGTAGGGTTGTCTCTAGTTTCCAAATTAGTATTTCATGAAATTGGAAATCAAGATATGAGCTTTAATGAATGATTCTTAGGTTTTATATGTTGTAATCCTTGGGGAAGCTAGTAATGGATATAAATCTCTAGTTTAAAATCTTGTGCTCCCATGGAAATTTGGGGTTCTTCTACAATTGGGAGTTCTATTAAATAATAAAATTAAAGGTCTAATCTTGACTAGTTGTCCATTTCACTTAAGGATTCAACTATTTAGACCTTAGCATATTTTCAAATTAAAGTTCTGATTTTACTCTTGTGGGATCGGGGTTAATTTTGGGATAGGGTATTAGGATTTCCTGTAAAGGGCTTATCTTGTGTTTGTGATTAGAAGTATTTATTAACATAGAACTTATACATCTAGACTACGACCGTTCGATAATATTTGAAAAGGATAAATGTTGGCATGAGAGTTTGTGTCACCTGCTCGACAATAAGATAGGCTACAATTTACTCTTTTAGACTCTGATAGATACATGTAGTATTTATAATTATTTAGGGATATTTGGCGTAATTGAGGTCCCACCTTAGTGGTTTTGATGAGCACTCGGGTGGGTGTTGGTTTATTGTGTTGGAGTAATCAAACTTAGGTTGGTTCTGTCAGATGTTATGTGTGTTTGTCGCCATATTTGCTCTTACTTTTAATTATTGATTTAGATTTACTCATCACTCTATGCTTCCGAATATGGAAAGACCGATTATCTGAAACTCTGTGTTATTGATGATATTGAGGCTCGTGTTTACACATCTCTTGAACATGATTTCATCTATACTTCATGACTACTTGTCTTATTCACTGTTGCATTAATACACCCATATTATCAATGATACTGAGATAGATTGGTTATGGAATGTTGTTGGTCCGATCAGAACAGGAAAAAAGGTAAATGAAAATGCTATGAGATGATTTGGATAATGAGATGACATGATATGAAATAGCTCGACAAATGAGTTAGTGATTTGATGCTCTACCGATCCGATAGATCATTCCGGTTGGTTGTGAGCGGTATATGGACTTGCGGAGTCCCTCATGGGTATTAACTATGTGGAAACATACAACAGCATGTGTATACTAGGTTTGGAAAATGACCAGCTACATTGCATCATATCATATTCCATGACATAGTATTCAGTTTATTTGCACCACATATTATATATTCTTGTTGATGTGTTTACATGTGTGTGCTTAGATAATATTATATGGAATTTGTTGGTGTTCCCAGTATAAAAAGAAGGCAAAAATAGGTTGACATAAGCAAAGTATTGAAAATCGTATTTACTCTTTTTATTTCTAACCATCGGGAAGATTCATCCTATATTATTCCTATATTATTCCAGCAAATCGCAGAATCATGGCTAGGGAACTATACTAGCGACCTACCCAATTTATTGTAGAAATTTTTGTGATTAATGATTGGACCATGCAAACTATAGGATTCTAAATTAAGGGAGGGAAGATTGAATCTTCACGAATGAATTTGCCTAACCAAGGAGAAAATGGTTAATTAGGGGTCACTTATGCGTAAGAATTTATAGTTTATGAAATCTGACAAGAAGTGTGTTTAACAAGTAAATTAGAATTAACGACCTTAAGGAGGTGTTATGAAGTTGAGTTTGATTCAGTTATGATGTCTTATGTGAATAAGCTATGATGAATTTCTTTCCTCAATTGTATGAATTATATCTTGTTATCAGAATATGTTATGTGAATAGACGAATATTAGTGGTCCATGAATATGGTGTAGTAGACTCGATTTTATATGTGCTACATGTTTCTTTCATTGTCGGCCTATGATGTTTATGGGTACGTCGTATATTCATACTACACTTTCTGCATCTTTTATGTGAATGCAGGTTTAGCTTATTGATCATATTTTGACATCCGACGATCTTGGAGGCTTAGGGTGAGCTACACATCCCATCATCAACCCTGATCTCCCTCTGTATTTATACTGACCTTTTTGTTCCAAGAGAGTTATTAGTATTAACTCTTAATGTTGATTTATTCATAGTCGCTCTTGTACAAGTCAGACCAGGTTATGGGAAAAGTGTGATGTTCATGATATGTTGATGTTTTAAGTGTATTCAAATGAAGCAATTTAATCTTTTTATAAATTTTTACTATTCCATATTATTTTAATAATTTGTTTTAAATGATTTTGGGGATGGTTCGCCTACCGGAGAATAGTGTTGGTGCCATCATGACCTATGATTTGAATCGTGACACAAAGACTATAAATTATGAAAGATATATATTATCCGATATATATATGTCATGTAGGTTATCTATTCAGATGCAAGAATGTCTCTTGATGCCAATTAATGGAATACATGCATAAACAATGGAAGCAAATAACCATGATCAAACTTTCATATAATATAGACAACATGTAATCACATATTTTAATCAAACATAAAATTTATACTTATCTTTGAAGCGTGACTGTGACTAAGAATTGAATCTTTAATCACAAGCAAAAACCATTCATAAGATCGTCCTCCAGTTCCACGGTCTATAATCTTCTTCTATATAACATAATTAGCCTTTAGACAGAGAATACTAGTGTGAGCAAGTATTACGGCTCAGGAAAAAAATATTTTTCTTAAGGCTGAAAAGCTTTCTATTTATAACCACGTTTTAGGGTGTAAACCCTAGTCCAAAACATAAAGGCTTGCTTTTTCCCCAAAAATATTATTTTCCAAGTACAAGAATAATTAGGTATATCATGGACCACAAATTTAATAATGAGGCTTCTAATGAGCAAAAATTTCCTCTAGTATTAAGAGTTATTTTGACGTGATTTTTTATGTTAAGATAGCGATTAGCTCACACTCCCTATCTTGGTTTCCTAAACTCCTTAATCATGAACGTGTCTTAGTTTGAAGGTACCAGGTGTTTCAATATCTCCCTTTTGAGATTATTTGTCCTCCAATGATGGGTCATGTTCAAGAATAAGATTGAACATGGCATGTGTACATTAACGTGAAGAAACATGAAATAGATCATAGGGACTGAACTGATATGATTACATGAAAACATGAAGTATGAGTAATGATTACATGAACATGAAACATGAGACATGGATGCGCAAGGGATGTGACATGAATACTGAAGGTATTTACCTTGTATGCTTTCTGCAAGTTCCTCGAATAAGTGCAAATATCTGGACTTCATGTCATCTTCGACTTCCTATGTAGCCTCTTCGATTTTCTAACTTCTCCACAAAACTTTCACTGAGGCAACTTCCGTAGTCCTCCACTTGCAAACCTGACGATCTAGAATAGCCACAGGGACCTCTTCATAGGTTAGTCCATCCTTAACTATGATGGATTCGGTAGGAACAACCAACGATGGCTCTCCCACACACTTCCTCAACATAGATATATGAAACACTGGGTGTATAACAATTAAATCTTGTGGAAATTCAAGCTCATAAGCCACTTGGCCAATTCTTCACAGGATCATGTACGGTATGATATATCTGGGACTGGGTTTCTCATTCTTTCCAATCCTCATGACACACTTCATAGGTGAAACTTTTAGAAACACCTAATTATCAACTTGAAACTCCAAGTCTCTACGCCTCACATCAGAATAGGACTTCTGGCAACTCGGCGATGTTTTCAAATGCTCCTAAATCAACTTGACTTTATCCATAGCCTGATGGACCAAGTTTAGTCCCAACAACTCAGTTTCACCAACTTTGAATGAACCAATTGGCGATCTACACCTTCGCCCATATAAAGCTTCAAACGGTGCCATCTTGATACTAGAATGATAATTGTTATAATAAGAAAATTTAATGAGGTAAATGATCATCCCAATTACCCTTAAAATCAAGAACACATGCCCCCAATATATCCTCAAGAGTCTGAATAGTACACTCTGCCTGGCCATCTGTCTTAGGATGAAAAGTTGTGTTGAGATTTACCTTGGTACCCAATCCCTTCTGAAAATACTTCCAAATGTACGATGTGATTTGAGCACCACCATCTGAAATAATGGACACTGGGTCACATGAATCTTGAAAATTTCTCGATTATATAACTTGGCATAATACTTTACCGAGTCTGTGGTTTTGACTGAAAAGAAGTGGGCCGATTTAGTATGTCGGTCCACAATCACCCAAAAAAAATCATGCCTTCGGGATAAGCAATGTAGACTTGTTATGAAGTCCATGTTTATAATCTCCCATTTCCAAATAGGAATCAATATTCTAAGTCAACGCACTAGGCCTCTAGTGCTCGTCTTTCACCTGCTGAAAATTCGAACACTTAGATACAAAGTTTGCAACATTCCTCTTCATATCGTTCCACCAATAAATCTCTTTAAGATCATGATACGTCTTTGTAGAACCTGTCCATCCACATCTGAAACACATAACCTACCTTGGTACCTCAAGGTACCGTTATCTCACCCCTATTCAAAATCCACAGTCTTATGATTGTGAATCCCTTCCTTCAGCTACAACAGATAGGGATTATTAAACTGCTTCTCCTTCACTTTGGCTTCTAAGGAGGATTCAAAGTTGTTTTGTACAACAACGGCACCATCTTCGGAATCCAACTGTGGAACTTCTAAACTGGTTAGTCGATGAACTTCCTTCGCCATAGTTCTCTTATCTTCTTCAACATGAGCTAAGCTTCCCATGGATCACCGACTGAGAGCATCAGCTACCACATTTGCTTTCCCCGAATGATAGAGAACATCCACATCATAATCTTTTATCAATTCAAGCCATCTCCTCTGTCTAAGATTCATCGCCCACTTCTTGAAAATGTACTGAAGGATCTTGTGGTCTATGAAAATGTCAATATGAACTCCATACAAATAGTGGTACCATATCTTGAGCACGACAATCATGGCTGCCAATTCTAAATCATGAGTAGGATAGTTCTTTTCATGATGCTTAAGCTTCCTTGATGCATAAGCTATAACGTTACCATACTGCATTAAAACACACCCAAGGCCAACTCCTAAAGAATAACAATATACAACGAACTCCTCAGTTTCCTCAGGCAATATTAACATTGGGGTAGAAGTCAGTCTCATTTTCAATTCTTCGAAACTATGCACACATGCATCTGACAACTGAAATTTGACTTTCTTCTGAGTTAATCTGGTCAACAGAGATGAGATGGAAGAAAAACCTTCCACAAAGCGCCTGTAATATCCTACCAACCCCAAGAAACTTCTTATTTTCGAGAATGAGGTAGGTCTGGGCCAATTCTTTACTACCTTGATTTTCTGAAAATCAACCTGACGCCTTTGTCTGAAATCACATGGCATAATAACGCTACTGACTTTAGGCAGAATTCACACTTGGAAAACTTCACATAAATCTTACGGTCCTAAAGTGTCCATAACACTATTCTGAGACGTTCCGCATGATCGCCTCACTACAGGAATAGACTAGAATGTCATCAATGAATACAATGATGAAAAGGTCAAGATAAGGCTTGAAGACCCTGTTCATAAGATAAATGAAAGATGATGGTGCATTCATCAATCCGAATGACATGACACAAATTTCAAAATGACCATAGTAAGTTCTGAAGGCTGTTTTTGGAATGTCAACTTTCGTAACCTTAAGCTGATGGTACCCTGATCTGAGGTCAATATTGGAATAGCATTGGGCACCCTAAGGTTGATCGAATAAGTCATCGATTATGGGAAGAGGATATTTGTTCTTAATGGTGACCTTGTTCAACTGTCGGTAGTCAATGCACATACGCAAAGACTCATCCTTCTTTCGAACAAACAAGATTGGTGCACCCTAAGGTGAGATACTTGGCCTAATAAATCCCTTATCAAAGAGATTTTTCAACTTGACTTTTAATTCTGTTAGCTCTGTTGAAGCCATTCTTTATTGCAGAATAGATATCGACTTAGTGATGGGAAGTAAATTAATTCCAAAGCCGATCTCCCTATCGGGAGGAACTCCGAAAAGATCTTTGGGAAAGACTTTTGGAAACTCATTGACAATAGGTACAAACTGAAGAGTTTGGGTCTAGTCATCTGCATCCCTAACCCGAACTAGATGGTAAATGTACCCCTTCGATATCATCTTTTTGGATTTAAGATAGGAAATAAACCTACATATGTGTGCTATTGCATCACCCTTCGATTCTATGACTGGCTCACCGGGAAATTCAAAACTCACAATTTTGGTTCTACAGCCTACTGTGGCATAACATGAAGACAACCAATCCATGCCCATGATTACATCTAAGTCTACTATTTCTAACTCTACCAAGTTGGCTACTGTAATGTGGTAATAGACTTTAACTGAACAACCCCATATACTCGTCTAGTTATAACTATCTCTCAAACTAGGATGGATACTTCAAAGGGTTCATGCAACTTTTCTGGTACTATTCGAAATTTCTTAGCAATGAATGGGGTTACATATGATAGAGTGGATCCAGGATTCATAAGGGAATAAACATCAAAACTGAAAACAATTAGTAAACATGTGACAACATCTGCACTAGCCTCTGTATCTTGATGATCTGCTAGTGCATACAAGCGGTTTAAACCTCCGCCTGTGTTACCAGACTTAGTTGTACCACACCCTTATTAGGCCTGAGAATTATGAGGAACTACTGAATTTGTGGACTGAGCCATATTACCTCTTATACCCTACCTCATTGATGGACAGTCCTTTTGAAAGTGACTTCACTGACCACATCCATAACAAATATCCATACCCATACGGTACCCCATGGGTATCTCTTACCATATTTACCGCAAACTAGATTACAAAAGGTACCTTGACCCACACTGGCCTGTAACTGGGAGCCTGTTGCTCTTAAGTTCCGTCTCTTTTGATCATTCCTAAACTTTGGGAATGGGGCACTGGCTGAAGATGGAGTGGGTCCTGATGACCTATTTTTAAAGAACTACCTGCCTCCACCTCCTTCATGACTGAAGTGACTTGAGGACTTGGATCTCTTATTGAACTACTTATTTTTCTCCTTCTGTAATGTTTCATCCTCTTTCCTTCTACTCTCATTACCTTAAACAATAATAACCATATTGGTAATAGTCATTTCCCTATTCTAAGCAAAAATATTAGCAACATCGAACAAATGGGAAGTCAAGACCCCACACAAAACTCCTAACTCTAACCCTCATATCTGGAACCATGTATGGAGCATACTTAGCCAAAGAAACAAAGTGAATGTAGTAATCATGCACATTTCTACCATTCTACTTGAGCTTCTTGAATTCAATGGCTTTTGCCTCCCTAACCTCTAATGGTAGGAAGTGTTTATTGGAAGCATCTGCAAATTCATCATAAGTCGAAGGAGGCGCACTTTCCCCTCGGGATTGTTTCCACAACTCATACCAAATATTATGAACATCTTGCAACTAATAAGCTCCCAATTCTGATGCTTTTATCTCAGTTGCATCCATGACATAAAAGATCTTCTGAAGACCATCAATGAAATTCTGCGAATCCTCTGTCTTACTAGGCCCTGTGAATACTAGAGGGTCCATACGAAGAATTTTTCGAGTCTTGAAACTAGACGAGTCTCCACTAACTATTGTACTTGGAGTCATTCCAAGACATTGAGCTTATGCAGTCATAATCTGGGTGAGCATCTGAATAGCTCCCCTAACATCAGGGTCAGTGGAACTAGGCGGCGAGACTGTAAAATGAACCTCTGCAGGCTAACAAGTCTGAATAGCTCCCCTAACATCAGGGTCATTTTGACTTAGACTAACAAGTCTTGGAGGTCATTTTGACTTAGACTAACAAGTCTTGGAGGTCATTTTGACTTAGACTAACAAGTCTTGGAGGTCATTTTGACTTAGACTAACAAGTCTTAGAGGTCATTTTGACTTGGGCTAAATTCATACTCGACAGAAACAAGCATAAGCTAGGCATATGATGAATCAAAACAAGCATTTGAAACTTACTATTCAGATACCAAACCCAAACTTCCTATCAAGCACTTAATTTCGTAAAATATAAACCACATAGACCCATTAACACTTAAAAGAGACTAACTAAGTTCCTACTAATCTTATTCTTAATAATTTATCATTATGACACATAACAGATGATCTAGAACAGATTTTACTTTCATATTTTTAACTAATACTGACCTTAGACCTAGGTGTATGTGATTTACAACCTTAAACCATTTCATTATTCTAAAATGTCATCCTAAGCAGGTGTTCTAAGCTAGATTTAGTACATGCTTATCTAAAAGAGACCTCAGATGGCGTCTATAAGTTGGAAATAATTTAACATGTGGTTACATGAACCATTTAGACAAACTTAATGTCTTTGTACTATTTCTAAGTCCATTTTAGAACAGATTCATACAATATCAATACAAAATCATCACTTAGGTATAAGAAAAACAAACAAACAGGCATACTTCATGTTCTGTATCATTAGGCATACAATACCACTATGGATAATAATTTTGTACACCTATGTTAGTACTAAACGTTTCTAAATAGTAAGGACAACATTTGAACTTAGTATAACCATTATTCAACTAAAAACAGGTCGATATATTTCACAAAAGCATAATAATTTAAGTCTACTTTTAAACTAAACTAGGCTAAAGTAGATAATGAAGGAACAAATCAACTAAAATCAGACTAAACAGGCTCATAGCTACTCAGTTACACACAAGAACTACTTTATGCCTTTTTAGACTTAACTAAACTACATATTCAACCACAATAGTCATGAATTCACCTAAACAAGTTCATTAACATATGAAGACACTGGAAATCACATAATAGCTAAAAACTAACTAAAATTATAAGAAAAATAAAAGTGGGACTACCTCTCATAGTAGCAACCTAGGATCGAAGTTAGGGGGTTGATTCTTCACTCCACACTCGATCACACTCGCACAAACATAAAATATAAAAGTTTAAAACTGGGAGACCAATTTCGAGACATAAGATTCCACCAAAGGGCTTGGAATCCAAATTCACTCAAATTAGTCGAGTTTAGATCGAAAATCCAGCTCTTAAAAATATAAAATCCTAGAAGTTCAAAGTCTGGACCTATAACAATGAGGGTGGGGCTCAATTTATAGAAACCTCCAAACCCTATAATTCTAAGTCGAAATCCATGTCGGAGAATAAATTGGACGGAAATTTCCATCAAAGGTTCTCAATCAATTGAATCACATTATTTGAAATTGTATGAGATAGAACAAATAAGAAATTGCAGCGAAAAGGCAAAAGAGGAGGGGAGACCAGACCTTTGGGGTTTGGGGGTAGGGTGGCATGGAGGTAAGATAGGATGGTCATTTAATACCCTTACCCTATTCGACCATGCAAGCACCAGCAGAGCACCGTACCTCTACAAATTTGCCATTTCAAACAACATCGAGAGGAGAGAGACGAGCTAGGGTTCCATTTGCCCTAAAAATGAATGGGACAATGTAAGGTCTGTGTAATAACACTGGCGTGGACCAGGTCTGGGTCTTTTTGACTTGGGCTCGGTCGAAATAAAAAAGTAAAGGCCCAAATCTGTGATTTTAAATAGGATGGATAACGATTTTTTACAAAAATGCGGCTATGATTAAAATTTTAAAACTAACCAAAACTCTTTCAATTATGACCAAATCAGGTAAATTGTTTTCAATTGAAGAGTAATTTTTATACTAATTAAAAAAAAACCTTTCCAATTGTAGTGCAAAAATTGTAAAAACCTTTTCAATTAACTTTAAAATGACATTGAATAAAGATGTAAATAAATTATCCTATTTAATTAAACAAATTTTATAATTTTGAAGGAGTAAAATATTTATCAATTCAAATTGTGAAATTAATCAATTTACTACACAATTATCTTTACTTTAATTTTGAAAAATTGAATTTAATGATCAAAATAATGTAAAAACAAGATATGATATACAATGAGTATAGTGGATGATATTTTGTCAAATGAAATGACAAAATACTTCCGAAATAACTTTGTAAAATCATTTTTATCTTTTTAAAAGTATATTTCACTCAGTCTGTGACTCGGGAATTCTGGATAATTAAATAAAATTATTGGAGGGTAAAAATTAGGTGTCAACAACTGCCCCTTCATTGTTCGGGGATGGCAAGACCATCCCTGAGTAGTGAAATTTGACAAACCTGATTTAGCCGATCAATTGAAAAGTACTTCTCATTTTTATGCAATTTGTAAATTATATTCGAACCTTGGTCTCTGGATTTCCTACGTATCTCAGGTTGTATGAGAACTCAGGCCACTTGTAGTTCGACTCAATTAGACTTCTAGAAAGTAATAAAGTAAAGCAAGTTCTAGAACTAGAATGTCCGAAATGATTTTCGTTGGAATATGATTGATCATCCGATATTGTGTTGGCCTATATATATCCCCAGTTTTCAAAAATTAGATCACTTGTAGTTCAACTTAATAGGTTGAAAAGGGTATCTCTTATGCTAGAATGTCTTTACTGGTTTTGAATAACCTTACCGATATATATATATATATATATATGATCGATCGTGGGATTTTATAACTAAAAAATTCTCTTACTATTTATGATTTAGTGTGGTGTGGAGTGATCTTCAAGCCCAAGTCCAGAGAGATTGACTCTCGTAGGCACACTATTTTGACCGACTGCCAAAGAAAAATTTCCACGTTTGCTTCGCATGCATCTGGATCTGGTCTGCTTCCTTTCCTTTTCTAGTAGCTTCTGATCTGTTTCCGTTTACTAGGATATTAATGTGTCTGATTATTTGTTTTGCCACACATGTACGGCTTTGTTTGCTATGCCCTCTTAGGTAAATATTGTGAGTTGGTGACACCTTTGACACCATCTACTCATATGACTTCTTGGTTGAACTTTTTTGAGAGAATGTCTTCTCTTATACCATCTGACCCACATGACTTTATCAATTTGAACTTGTTCGAGTTGGCACATCTTCTGACAATGTCTGGATCGTATTACTTTGTTTGAGAGGGTGACTTTCTTGGAACCGTCCAACTTGTATGAATTTGTTTGAGCGGGTGACTTTCTTGGCACCGTCTTACTCGTATGGTTCCTTTGGTTTTTTTTATATGAATGCATGGATGGTATTTGTGACAATTTTATATGAGTAAACGGCCTTCCCGGTAGTTCTTATATTTGAATGAATAACCCTCTCGGTGTATCATTTGTATGAATGACCCTCTCGGTAGTGTTTGTATGAATTTCCCTTTCGGCATGCATTTTGTATGAATGACTCTATCGGCATGCAGTTTGTATGAATGACCCTATTGGCATGCAATCTTGTATGAATGGACTTGTTACGCCTTGCAGTTTTACATTTCGTCGCATTATCGATTGATACTGGTATTCCGGAAGATATGTGACCTTACGAAAAGATAATGATATTTTATAGGTTTTCTACAGAAGTATCGGAGTATATATAAGTTAAACAAATCGAAGAAATTGCATTTCGGTGAAAATCTGCAAAATTTCAATTTGACGGCCCAAATGGACGGACTGTCAAAATGGGACCCCCACCATATTTTGGGGAGACAGATTGTATGATCCAAGTTGATGGACTATTCCAAATTGTATGGACTGTCAAATTGGACCGTCAATTTGGGCGGTGGCCGACCTAGTTTCGGATTTAAGTGCTTTCAAGGCCATTTTTTGCCATTCTTCGACCAACCTAACCCTAACCCTTTGAAAACATTTCTTCAAGACTCCTTAAGTATCCCAATCAATAATCCAAGGTAAACTATGCAAGTTCTATGTAAAGAACCTTGAAAATACCACTAGTTTCTCTTCTTCTTTGTTGCGGCAGTTTCGAATGGGTTTTGATGATGAAGTAAACAGGAAATTGGATTGTTATTGATGGAATTGAGGTAAGTCTCATAATATTTAGCTTACTCTTAGGCTTGTGCAAGGATTGAGTTAAGAATTATTGAATATTCTTAAGAAACTACATGTTTATGAACCTTGGAATCAAGTTATATTGTAGGGGTTGTTTTCACATAGATTGGGCTATTAAATGGAGTGGTAAATGTATGGATATCTTGGTAGGAAGGAGTATAAGTAAATATTAAGGTTGTTGGGCTGAGATATGTAGGATTTCACTTAGAAACAACCTTATGAAGTATTGCCTACAAGTTGTTCGACGAATTGTCTAAATGAAAACTCTAATAAGATGTGAGCTTGATATTGATACCAATCATTTATATGATATAGATAACCATCCGCAGAAGGTGCGAACTCGTTAGACATTTGTAACTTAGTGTCTAAGGTATGTTAAGGCTCACTCTTTCTTTCTTTTGGCATGATCTACGAAGAAACGTAACTATAACACTGTTACATCAAAAGGAACTCTATTCGCTAGATTTAAGCTTGTGATCCCCATCGTTTCATATTGTTAAAGCTCATGAGATCACTTTCCGCCTTGATGGCATCTTGAATCGTATGCATTTTTATAATCTTGGTCGACTCTTCGATAATTGATACAGACACAGTTACATAATAGTAATCGGAGGATAACGACCTTAAGTCACTTCGATTGAATTCATAAGGCCCTTCAGAGTCATTCCTTGAATTTCACTTATATATATGTATCTATTTTCTTACCGAGCCGCACTATAGTCATTCGAGTACGACACCTATTTGTGCACACTACTATAGTTGGTTTTGATATTACCAAGTCCCACATCTGGTCCGGGTATGATTGAGTCCTCATCGAGGTCGGGTACGATATATATATGTACATATATATATATATATATATGTTATGATATTATTTTCCCTACAGAGAGGTTGGATATTACATTATATGGCCCCACTGAGCGGCTTGATTTTATAGACATGCATATATCTTCATGATTGTGACATGTAGGACCTTAGAGGCTTGTTATGAGTTTCAAGTTGACTTCTGTACCCTTATCTCTTATGTTATACCTTCTGTCTATATTTGTTATCCACCTTACATATTCAATACATATTTTGTGTTGATGTCCCTTTCTAGGGCAATGCGTTTCATGCCCGCAGGTACAAATAGAGATGTAGATGATTCCTCACAGTAGGTGGCTCGACTCAGCAGAAGGTGGTCACGCTCCTCTCTTATAAAGATGTCTAGTGCGATGATATGTATGATGATCATATATATATATATATATAGTTGGGTATGACGAGGCCCTGTCCCGACCAGATGTTGTTTATGTACTCTTTAGAGGCTTGTAGACAATCGTGTTGTGTATAATAGTATAATGTGGATTTGTTGGCATGTTCAGTAGATTGGTTGTGATCATGTCGGCCTTATTATATATAAACATGTATAGGTTGTGCCTTTTCTGCATGCAGGTGATTGTATCTCTATCGTGATAATCATTTGCCAGTGGCCTTGTTGACCTATGTGTTATTGAGTATATCGCAGGTATCAGGATTGGTACGCTCGGGCCTTAGGGCACGGGGTGCTGGCCACATCCCCAAGGCTGAGGTGTGACAATATTTATATCAGATTAGGTTAGTCTTACGGATGTCTACAAGCCGTGTCTAGTAGAGTCTTGTTTATGGTGTGTTGCGTGCTACACTTATAAACATGAGGCTACATAGCATTTAGGATGTTATCTTCCTTGAAATCTAGATCGTGCGTTAGAAGCGAAGTCGTAAGTACTTGAATTCCTATTTTCTCACCTTGGTTCTCTTTTTCAGTAATGCCAATATCAAAGGAAAGTATCATTAGTAGAAAATTGGTCTAAAATGCGGAGGAAGGTACTAGCCGATTGCCACCTGTTAATATGGATCCGACGACTATAAGGACACCAGAAGGAAATGTGAGTTATTCTATAGAAGAAGATAGGTTTATGGAAGAAGATCTATCTATGGAGGAGGATCCCTCTAGGCCCAGAAGAATCGCCCTTTTGAGTACAGTCAATTCCAGTGGTGCTGCTAGATTATAGGAGGGCCCGCACAATACCGAAATTATCCGAGTAGAGGTCATTTTTTATTGGGTTAGATGTCAGTGGTACTATGTACGCAAAAGTGCCCCTAATCATCTTTCCAGAGTAGGTTCATGTTCAGATACCCCCACAGGTTATTCCTTTTGAGAGGCCAAAGAGCCCATTATCATGGAAATCGGTTAATCAAGGTTCACTAAGAACGAGTAGAGATGAGGAAGAAATAACCAGTAGGGGGATTGGAAGGTTTGGAATGGAGGTAGGTAATGAAAGATTAGCTTTGAGAGATGTGTCAGATCGAAGCTCCCAGGTAAAATTCAGGGAAGCACAAGGAGATATTGGAAGTAGTAGACCACACTATCAGCAATGTGAAAGAAGGCATGAAGGAAAATGTTTACCCGGTATCGAGCTATGTTCTGGATGTGGAGCCTTGGGCCATATGTCCATAGAATGCCCCGACGTATTTCAGTCTTTGTGCCATCAGTGTGGAAGAGTGTTATTAATGTATGTACTAAGGGATGAGTGAGGGTAAGTGGGGCTAAGTTCGGCAAGGAACAAGTTGACGCGAAAACAAGACACAAAGTGGGGGTCTCAGGTTCTCGGCTAGGACAGGTATGGTGTATGGTGTATGGGAGACTATTTCGAGTAGTTGTGGTGGGAATCGGCTCAAGGATTTTTGTGAGGTTGTCGCAGGTGCGTTGAGGGTCAGGATGGTGATTGGGACTTGGTGGTTTGGTAGTGTCAAGGCGATGAAACAATCTGAAATTATAAGGTTCTCGGTTGGTGTTTGTCGTGGACTGTTTGGGTGTTATCGGGATTGGACGGTTGTTTACGTGTGTTTTCGGTCAGTGGCCATTATAGTGGATGTTAGTGACGTATTTTGGAGTGTGGTGGTTAAAGGAGTAAAGTAGTTTGGATGAGGAATGACCACGGGATGCTAGGTGCAAGCCCGAGTACAAACCAAGTGTTGGTTGGTTCAGTTTTGGCTAAGTGTTTGGTTGTTGTGGTTTAGGTGAAGTACGAATGATATGCCCAAGGATAGAGACACGATGGTTTTACTATCAAAGTCAACACCAAGGTGAGTTTGTCCAATTGGACAAGGACTAGGCCGGGGTTGCTAAGTATAAGCCTGAATACTAACCAAGTGAGGGTAGCCAATAATCTTATGATAGACCCTAGGCTTGGGTTTGGTTGGATCACACAGTTCCAACGTCCACTTGCACCAAGGGCGTTCCTTAAGCTTGGTCTTAGTTAAGTCACACGGTCTTAACCAACCTTACATCAAAGAGAACCTTAGCTTAGGTTCAGCTAGATCACACAGTTCTAGATAAACCTGCACTAAGGGGTTTGACTCACACAAGAACCAACTAAGAATCACAACCCCGGGTTGAAACACTTAGCAATGAGTAAAACTCAACTTTTGTTTATCAAAAAACTCTTCCTTTTATAATGGCCTAAGGCCTCTATTTATAGTACAAAACAGACTATTCTAGAAAGCAAATGAAAAGACACAAACTAACACCTAGTGTGGACGCATTTGGATTGACATGGTGACCAAGGGAGTTCGGCCACGTCTTCATCTTCTCTAGGCCTAGATTGAGGTCTCCCATGTAACCATATTCATGAATTTGTTAGCTGATAAATCCTTCCAACAACCTCATCTTCTTGGAATGTGTTGGAAACTTCTATTCTTGGTATTTGTTTTGATGATCATTTCGGCCAACTTCTTCATCACCCCTTGACGATTTTGAAGACTTTAATGTAGCCAAATTCATGAACTATTTGGTTCATGAATTGTCTTCTTCGAAGCCTTAACCTCTAGAACATTCTTATCATTGCCACCTTGTCCTTCTTACACTCTTCTCGGCCTTGTCAACTTGTAGGAAGAACTCTCGGTCTTGTCACCTTATTACATGGTTCACTAATTGTGTCCTAATGAAAACTATTAGCTAAGGTACGAACTAAAGGAAAACAACAAGATAAACAAACATGGTCTTAGACAAAGACCTACATACAAAGCCGAATATAAACATGTTTTTGAATCTTCACGTAAAAATTCCAATTCCATTATATTTTCCATGCCATAATAATTACATTATCATAGGTTGATCGACCATCTTTGGAATTCCGGACTTATCCACTAGAGGACCAAATTGGAACCTTGAGCTCCCGGGGATTTTTACATCAGTTATTAATGTGGAAATAGAGGCCATAGAGTATATAGATATCTGAGGTTGAGTTAAGGGGTATAGCAGGTCCCGACGTTATTCAGAGTTACACAACTAAGCAAGTATGTTGATAATTTCGTTGACGATATTTGTGCTTATGTGATGTAAAAATCCCCATGAGCTTAAAGTTACAATTTGATCCTCAAGGTGATAAGCTCGTAGTTCCAAAGATGGTTGATCATCCAATGATAATATATTTAAAATGGCATTGAATATGGAGCGGGATTGAAGATTGGACTTAAAGATTTTAAGAAGAAGTCATTTATTTTCAGCCTTCTTGTTGGTCTTGGCCGAGACCATGTTTTCCTTTTATCTTAGCTTTTAGTTCTTCTTAGGACATAGTTAATGCACCATGTAATAGGATAAAGTGACTAGGACAAAGATGTAAGGGAATGAGATGACTAGGCCGTGTGAATAGGATTAAGCCGAAGGTGACAAAGGGACAACAATGATCTAGAAGATAAGACTTCCAAGATGACAATTCATGTATTTGGCTACATGGAAGACACCAAGAATATGAAGGGGTGGTCGAAATGCTCTTCCATCTACATTCGGCCAAGGACATACAAAGAATGGAAGCTTCCAAACATATTCCAAGAAGATGAGATTTATGAGGAGCCAAGTTCATGCATTCTTCTTCATGGTATCCACAAAGGGGTGTGAAAATATTGGGTTCATCCTTTGTCCCCAAGTAAATCCAAGACCTTTCCCATTTGTTCCCATGGGCCGAGAACACCCTTGGTCATCAAGAAAACCCAAACCCTTTCCCATTTGTCCACACCTAGCCGTGTAGATTGTGTCCTTTTGTTACTCTTCTAAAATGGTACATGTATTACTATAAATAGGACCCTTAGGATATTGTAAATAGCAGAGTTGATGAATAGAAAAACTTGAGTTTTACTCAATTGCTAAGTTATTCAACTTGTGTGTTGTCTACCTTTGTTGGTCCTTGTGTGGGCCTTCGGTTCTTGTGTGAACCAACCCATTAGTGTAACTTGAAGTTAGGACTTGTGTAACCTAGTTAAACCCAAGCTAAGTTCCTTTTGGTGTAAGTTTTGGTTAGGACTTGTGTGACCTAGATAAGCCCAAGCTTAAGGAACCCCCTTGGTGCAAGTGGACATTGGAACTTGTGTGATCCAAGCAAACCTAAGCCTAGGGTCAATCATAAGGTTACCGGCCACCCTCACTTGGTTAGTACTTGAGCTTATACTTAGCAACCACAGTCTAGTCCTTGTCTAATTGGCCAAACTCAACTTGACTCGAGCATTAAAACCCTCGTGTCTCTATCCTTGTTATATCGACCCTCCATCGCTTGGTTTGTACTCGGATTTGCACCTAGACATCCCGTGTTCATTCCTTGACCAAACCACTTCATTCTTCCTACCACCACATCCCACAATACGTCCTAAACATCCCAACTAAAGGTCACTGACCGAAACCACCCACAACTTCTCATCCAAACCCGACAACCACAAATTGTCCACAAGACAACCCTTACCGAGATCTCACTGTTTCAGCCACCTTGCCACTATCAAACCACCAAACCCCAATCATCAAGACAACCCTCAACACACCCGGAACACTCCCATAAAACTCCTAAGTCCGATTCTACCCTAACTACCCGAAAACACCCCACAACACCACACTGCCCGGCAGAAGCACCCCACCCGAGAATCCCACTTTGAGTCCCATTTTTGTGTCGACCTGATTACAACCAAACTCTAACCCACTTACCCATTTGTACCCCTCCTTACTTACTTCTGATTGGTATCAGAGAAGGGCCATCCCGTCGCACGCTTTAACGTTATGACTCACATTAAAAAAAAGACTAAGAAGGATCGTGACATTCTTGTGGAACGTGCGCAAGCCTTGAGAAAGGAACTTGCGGAGCATGCCATGATGAATAATTCCGAATCCAGGGTTGTGTAAATCAGCCCAAGGCATGAGAAGGGAAGTACCTCTTTCACTAATCCACAATATGATGTTTAAGAAAGAGGACAATGCCACCTTCATTAATCCATTGTATGATCAAGAAAATGTGGGGGAAGATAATGATCTTGCGGAGGTGTGTGAAAATTTAGTTCTCCAAATATGTATTTATGTCGGTGTACCAATGTTTGCCGTCTAGTTCCGCTACCACGATGGAATAGTAAATCTGGTCAAATCTCCTATACAAGGCACACACACTCTGCTCTTGATCCTCATAACACCCTCACTATAAATCATGGGCTCCTTGGCCTTACCACATATCACCTTATCTCGAATCTTGCAAAACTTCACATTTTCATACTGGTGTGACTGAATATGATCCAAAAGAGACGACCTCGCCTCCACACATA
Source organism: Anisodus tanguticus (assembly GCA_034509755.1). Classification (NCBI taxonomy): domain Eukaryota; kingdom Viridiplantae; phylum Streptophyta; class Magnoliopsida; order Solanales; family Solanaceae; genus Anisodus; species Anisodus tanguticus. Next base: position 30,874,087 of record CM067555.1, on the reverse strand, counting down.
CAAGAATCCTACCCGAATTTGAAATATCAAGACTAATGGAATGGTTGGATAGAGACTGGACCTCCAATGCCATAAGCCTCTCAGAAATGATCAAATGAGCTAGACTCCACATGCTGACTGCCTTTCGGCTCAACGCATCCACTACCATATTGGCCTTGCCTAGAGGATACACAATAGTCATGTCATAATCCTTCAACAACTCCATCCACCAATGCTGCCTAGAATTCAAGTCCCTTTGATTAAACACGTGCTGAAGAATGTAGTGATCGGTATACACCTCATAATGGACACTATAAAGATAATGCCTCAAAATCTTCAGAGCAAATGTAACAACAACCAACTCTAGATCATGAATAAGGTAATTCTTCTCATGCACCTTTAACTATCTAGATGCATAAGCAATAACCTTACCTTTCTGCATTAACATACAACTCAACTCGATCCTCGAAGCATCACAATATACAATAAAATCCTTCCCATCCATCGAAAGAGATAAAATCGGGGTTGTGGTGAAAGAGACTTGAGCTTTTGAAAGATATGCTTACACTCATCGGACCACTGGAATGGAACCTCTTTCTGAGTCAAATGCGTCAGATGAGAAGCAATAGATGAGAATCCCTTGACAAACCGACGATAGTAGCTACTAAGACCCATAAAGCTACGAATCTCTGTCGTAGTAGTCAGTCTAGGCCAGTCCTTGACTACCTCTATCTTCTTAGGATCAACCATAATCCCATCCTTGGACACCACGTGTCCTAGAAATGCCACGGAGCTCAACCAAAACTCACACTTCGAGAACTTAGCATAAATCTTCTTATCCTTTAATATCCCAAGAACCACTCTCAAATGTTGCTCATGGTCCTCCCGACTCTTCAAATAGATCAAGATGTAATCAATAAACACAATCACAATGGAATCTAAATACGACTTAAATATCTCATTCATCAAGTTCATAAATGATGTAGGGGCATTAGTAAGCTCGAATGACATCACCTAAAACTCATAATGGCCATATCAAGTCCGATAAGTTATCTTGGGCACATCCTCAGCCCGGATCATCAGCTGGTGATATCCAGACCATAAGTCAATCTTCAAAAATATCGAAGCACCCTAAAGTTGGTCGAACAGGTCATCAATATGAGGAATCAGATAATTATTTCTTATAGTGACCTTGTTTAACTGTCTATAATCGATACACATACGCATAATGCCCATCCTTATTCTTCACGAACAAGATAGGAGTACCCCATGGAGATACACTCGGTCAAATGAAGCCCTTACTCAACAAATCCTGAAGTTGCTCTTTCAATTCTCTAAGCTCTGCCGGAGACATATGGTACGGAGGAATAGAAATAGGTCGAGTACCCAACTCAAGATCAAAGTAAAAATCAATATCCTTATCTGGCGGCATCCTTGTAAATATAAACGAAAGACCTCGGTAAACTCACTAACCACCAGAACGGACTTGAGGGAAGGAGTCTCCACACTCGTATCCCTAATATGAACAAGATATGACAGACAACCTTTGTCTACCAACTTCCTAGCATGGATGAAAGAAATAATCTTCTTAGGAGTAGGGCTAAGAGCCTCTCCACTCTAACCTCGAAAGAATAGGCATATGTAACGTGACTATCTTGGCATGACAGTCTATAATCACATGATTTGGTGATAGTCAACCAAACCCAGAATAACATCAAAATCAACAATGTCTAAAAGGACCAAATCTACCCAGGTATCCTACCCCATAAAACTAACCACACACGTATGATAAACTTTATCTACAATCACAGAATTACCAACCGGTGTGGAAACACAAATAGGGACGTCAAGCATATCATACCACATATCCAATTTGGCAGAAAAGTAGGTAGACATATAAGAGAATGTATACCCTAGATCAAATAACTTAGTAGAAAATTGATGATCGACTAAGATTATACGTGTAATAACCAAATATGACGTCTTAGCCTCAACCCTACCAGGGAATGCATTATAGTGGATGTGTCCTACCCCGGACTGAGTACCATGTTAGTCACCTCAGCCCAAATGAGCTCTATCTCTTTTTGACTGGGATCCATCATACCTAGACTGCTGGCTATCATGGCTTGAGTAAGATCCTTCCCGCCTAGTCTAACTACTACTCCTATATGGTTGTATTGGAGTATTAGGTGCACGGGATGCACTCGATGTAAGTCTGGGACACTCCCTCTTAAAATTCCCAATCTCTCCATGATCCAAACAGGTCTTGGCTATTGAAGGCTGGTGAATAGAGATAGAAGAACCCGACCTCCATGGTCAGAATATCGAGACTGAGAACCATTGGATGACTAGCTCACACTATAACTGCTCTACCCCATATAGTAACCATCAGTAATATGTAGAGTTGTTTGAACCGGTAGACTAGGTTATGATTGTTGATATCTCCATTATACCCATACCTACGGGAAGTAGAACCATTGAACTAATCATGTCATCTCGCCCTCTTATCAGGCTCATATTTGGGTATATCACCTCTCAATGACTCCACCATCCTGGCATGCTCGGCCACTGTCTCAGAAGAAGCTCCAAAATCCACCAACTGCAACATGACAACTAAAGGGGAATGCTCAATCTTCTAACAAAACACCTCACTCGCTTAGCCTCTGTAGGTAGCAGCGGTGCTGTATAGCGCGATAAGGCATAAAAGCGAGTCTCATATTGTGCAACTGTAGAACCTCCCTACTTAATCTTCTGAAACTCATCATGCTTGCGTAGGCTCAAGCTCTAAGGCACATACTTCTCCAAGAAGATTCTGTTGAACCCAACCCAAGTCAATGGAGGCGACTATGTGGCAAGAAATCAACATACGCTCTCCACCATTATGTTATGTCCCCCCAAAAGCTGAAGGACCACAAAACTAACTCCATGATTCACAAAAATACCCAGAGTATTCAACCTCTCGTGGCTGCTCATGATGAACTCATATGCGTCCTCCTCAAGATGACTATAAAACACTACAAGCTTCATATTCAAAAAGTGCTCTAAAATATTTCGCTCATCGCAGGTCATAGTTATCCCTCTAATATGTTAGGGACCAAACTCTGGAGCATAAACCTTATCAATACGGGGCACTAACATCGCCGCGTCGGCTGAATATCGGGAGTACAAAACTCAAGGGTTTAAGTCTGTCGCCCTCCCATACGGGTTTGAGAACCCCCCGGAGTAGTAGGATGTACGCATGTCTGAGCAAATCCATTAAGAACACTCAATAACCTGACTAGTGTGTCCTATAGAATCAGAGTAGCAATGAATTCAGGCTGATCCTGGGTTGGCCCCATCTCTTCCTTAAGTAACTCATCCTAAGGCTCACAATAAGGCTTTGGGGAGTCTGACCGGGCATGAGCCTAACCGACTCTCTATGCTCTGCCTTGAGCTAGCGCCGCTCCTCTAGCTCTACCCCAACCCCGAGCGAGTGCTCTACCAAGATTGTACATAGCCGATGCTGGTGTCGGTGCCTCCTCTCTCACTGCATCAGCACGAGTCCTCACCATCTGTGAGAGAATAGAAATAAAGTTTAGATACCAATTTTATTCAACTTAGCATGAAAGGAATGAAGAAAGTGAAATTTTCTAAATGTCCTATAGCCTCTCGAAGATAAGTATGGACGCCTCCGCACCGATACGCAAAACTCTACTAGACATTACTCTTGTATTAAGATCGTTTAACTTAGGACTCTGATACCAACTTTGTCATGACCCTTTTTCAGGAATCGTGGTGACACCTATATATTCCACTAGTAGGCGAACTACTCCCAAATCATTCACATGATAAACATAAATTAAGAAGAAGATAACAAAATACTACAACATATGTCTAATAATATAAATACGAAAATAGTAGAAACAACAAGTGAACCCCCAAAATATCTAGTTTGCAAGTACAAGAGCACTAAAATATGATACAAGTCTGAAATGGAAAATGAAGTGCCAAAACTGAATACATAACCTCAAAATCTGTAAACATGTCTCTGAAATAGAAGTAAAGACTATAAAGAGATAGAGAAATCTGGGCATGCTGGAGATAGCATCCTCACCCTATAATATGGGGATCAACTACTCAACTCACCCATGTGGTCTCGAGCTAGTTGTTGGATCTGTATATGCATCAAGGAAAGATGCATCAAGCATATCATGAGTACAAGATGTACCTCTGTGACAACGTAGGCTGACAACGATGGAAGATACGAAAAAAGAGATAAATACTGAACTGAAGTCAAATAGTCCTATACTAGCAGTTCAATATCTCAAATAAGTCTCATAGTTCACAGAATGGTTCAAAAGTTCACATAATGCCTTACTCACTAAGATTTCACAATCCCTTAAGTTATCTAGTGTCAGACAATTCCAATGGTTTAATTAATCTATTTATCTTTAGTAGTTACAGTCATTTCATATCCGTAATCTAATCACATCATCAATAAACACTTAGGTATCAAATACAACTATAAATAATCAATGATGTAAATAAATATTATGTGAATGCAATGCAATGCACATGTTAGGTACCTCTAATATCCGTATATAGTACGTCAAGTATATATTATGATCGTACACCCATGGACGACCTGCGAAGTCCATATACCCCTCCGAGAGTTTTTCATCAGATCACGGAGCCCAGCTCTTGACTATAATAATATCTATTGCAGGCGTGCAACCCTGATCCCTACGTATCATTATCATCTCAATGTTGCCATAATCTCAATAGTGTTCTTACCTTTCCCAGTACCTTAGACCCATAACATAATCATACCACTTCAATATCAGTGATGAAGCATGAGTGTATGAATGTAAATGACATATATAAGGCAAGAATCATGATATAATGTGATGCAACAAGTATAGATATAAATATCACATGCTTCCAGAAATACATCAATAATGATCTATGTACAATCAGGGTATTATATCAAGCATGTGTGAAAAATAAGCACAACAATAACAAGTACAATTATGAGCCCACATAATGGCGACAAGCCCAATCAAACAGCAGTCGGAATAAGTCTAAGGCTGATTCCCTAAATCACCCAACATCACAATTCAACACTGGTACCCACTCAAACGTTCATCATAATCGCTTGAGTGGGAATCGCCAAACACACTCAATACCCCTCAATATTTATAACTAATTACATATTTCTATCAAAGTCTCAAAAAACTAAACTGTAGCCTACCTTTGTGCCAAACATGAGTGCTACATGATGAAGCCTCGGTGACAGCCTTGCACTTCCTCTGCGCCTCATGATAGTCGAAGTCTAATAACGCATATACTATTCGTTAATACAAAACGACACAATAATAAGGACATAACCCTTAATAAAGCAAAATCACAATTACCGCCCCAGGCCTATTTTACCAAGACTCAAACTTTAGTACCCAAAAATCATTAATACATACTAGGTAATCATATCCTTAAATTAATTTGAAAACTATACACATTTAACCCTTTAATTGTACATTAAACCAAAAGCCCCAAATTGGAAATCCTAGAATTTCCCCCAATTGAGAAAAGTTTCTATAATCAAATTAAGCCTTAGAACATGATAATCTAACATACTCCAACACTAATTCATGATATTAACGCAATCTAATCCATAAAACCTTCATTAAATCAATAACCTAGGTGTCTTAATCTCATAAGACTTGCAGATCAATGTCCCCAACTTAATAGCACACTATATCACCATTAATGAACATAGAAACATAAACTCAAACCACAAAGGAAGAATCTCTTACCTAAAAGGTAAAATTACTCTTAAACTCCTGAAAAATGCTCTCTGGCGGCACTGTTTCGAGGTTTTCTAATTTGAGAAAGAAAAGTTTGACCTAAGGAATTTATAGGACAACTGATATAATGTTTTCTCCCTAGCAGAATTGACCTCACTGGAGTGGATTCGCTTTCACGAACCACGACAGATACTACTCAGCAGAGGCAGACTTGCCCCTACGGATAGACTCCCTGCTAAGGAAGAAATCCATACTTTCCTACCCTCTGCTTCAGTGAACCAACCTTCCGCCAAGGCGTACACACTGGAGCAAGAACTGGTGCTACCAAGGCGGACACCATATCCTTATAAATCAGCCCAAACTTCCATCAAATGATTGATATACTCCTGAGACCCTCTGAATATAAACCAGACATGCTCGTCTAAGGTAAACAGTGTTACAAAGTCGCTCGTACCCTCATATTTCATATTTAACCGAGCTAAGACATATTTTTCTAAAGAAACGTCTAGGAAAACCAAATAACCAAACTTTATAAATAAGGCCACAAAACATATTTGATTGTCTCGAGAAGCAAACTAACGACTCAATTAAGTCATAAATGACCCCCCGAAACTACCGAAAGTGCAAGAACCTGGAAACAAACCCATCTAATAAAAAGTCAACATTGTGTCTAACCATTCAACTCTAAGCTTCTAGTATTTGGGTTTTTCATCTGAACCAAATATAAATAGACCTCAGGATCTATGCCACACATCTTCATGCATCATAACACCACATAGAGTCTACGAGAAGGGTTAAGTAAGAAAATAGGGAATTTATCTAAAAATGACCAGATAGTTCGTTAGATGATCTCATTTCTTAAGGCTCAGATGATGGTGGAAAAAAGGTATCTCTATTATTTGTCTTATGTTTGGAATGCGAGTGCAAAAACTCCTATATTAGTTTCTTATGGATCTTCCTAGTGTTCCGCCTAGATCTTGATATTGACTTCTATATTGATTTGGAGGTGGACACTCGCCTATTTCTATTCTGCCATATCAAATGGCACCGACCGAGTTAAGAGAGTTGAAGGAGCAATTGTAAGATCTTTTGAGTAAGGGGTTTATTCGACCCAGTGCTTCATCTTGGGGTGCTCTTGTGTTGTTCGTGAAGAATAATGATAGGACTATGCGCATGTGTATCAATTATCAACAATTGAAAAATGTGACTATTAAGAACAAGTATCTGATACCTCATATTGATGACTTATTCGACCAGCTTCAGGGTACTTCAGTGTTTTACTAGATTAATTTGAGGTCTAATTATCATCAGTTGAATATTAGGGCAGACAATGTTCCTAAGATGACTTTTCTGACTCAATACAGACATTATGAGTTCTTAGTGTTGTCATTTAGGTTGACTAATGCGCATGTAGCCTTTATGGATTTGATGAATGGGGTATTTAGACCTTACTTGGATTCGTTCGTAATTATGTTCATTGATGATATTTTGGATATTCTCATAGCGGGGGGGGAGCACGAGCAATATTTGAGGATCGTGCTTGGTATTCTAAAGGAAAATCAGCTTTATGCCAAATTTTCAAAGTATGAGTTCTAGCTCAGTTTGATAGCTTTCTTGGGGCATGTGGTGACTAAGGATGGTATCATGGTAGATCCCAAGAATATTGAGGTAGTTCGAGATTGTATTCGGCCTGCTTTGATCACTGATGTTTGGAGTTTTATCAGCCTCGCAGGTTAATCTCGATATTTTATGGAGGGATTTTCATCTATTGTGGCTCCATTACCTAGATTGACCCAGAAGGAGGTAGCGTTTCATGGTTCGAGGAGTGTGAGGCAAGATTCTAAAAGCTCAAGGCCTTATTGACAATCGCTCTGATTTTGACCTTACAAGTTGAGGGAGAGAGATTATGGTTTATTGTTATGATTTTGGGTAGGTCTTGGTTGTGTATAGATGCAAAAGGGAAATGTGATAGCTTATGCTTTGAGGTAATGGAAATTTCATCAGAATAATTATCTCACCCATGACTTGGAGTTGGCGGAAATCATTTTTGCTTTGAAGATTTGGAAGCATTATCTCTATGAGGCGCATTGTAAGGTGTACATGGACAATCATATTCTTCAGTATATATTCAATCAGAATGATCTTTATTTGAGACAGCGTGGATGATTGGAGCTACTTAAAGATTATGATATAGTTGTATCACCCGGGCAAGGCTAATATAATGGCAGATGCCTTGAGTCAAAAGGCAGTGATCATGGGTATTTTGTCTATGTTGCATGTGGGAGAGTGTCCTTTGGTGATAGACATTCAATCTTTGGCAAATTGATTTGTGTGACTTGATATTTTAGAGTCTGGTAGAGTTTTAGCTTGAATGGAGGCGTGGTCTTCTCTACTAGAGCAAATTAGGTCTCAACAGTTTGACGATGTGAAGTTGTGTAGGATTCGTGACAAGGTGTTGTAGGGAGAAACAAATCAGTCCGTTATTGATGGTGATATTATTTTGACGATCAAGGGTTGAGTTTGTGTTCCGGTCTAGACTGCATAATATTCAAAGAAGTTGGCCAAGATTTACATCCGGGAGATAGTTCGATTGCATGGGATTCCTATTTCTATTATTTCGGATCGGGCACGCAGTTTACTTCTCACTTTTTTCTATCTATCCAGAATTACTTGGGTACTATAGTAGATCTTAGTACAACTTTCCACCCTTATATTGATGGGCAGTCCAAACGGACTATTCAAGTTCTTAAGGATATGTTGCGGGCCTGTGTGATTGACTTTGGTGGTCATTGGGACCAGTTTCTACCCTTGGCAAAGTTTGCTTACAACAGTTACCACTCGAGTATTGAGAGACACCATTTGAGGTTTTGTATGTAGGAGGTGTCATTTTCTGATTGGGGGGGGGGGGGGGTTGATGCTTTCAAGGTTAGATTATGGGGTACTGATCTTTTGAGGGATTTCTTAGATAAGGTTAAGTTGATTCAAGATCGGCTTCTCATAGCCTAGAGCAGATAAAATAACTATGCAGATCAAAATGTCCCTAATTTGGAGTTTATGATTGGGGATGGGGTTTTGTTGAAGCTTTCACCCATGAAGTGTGTGATGAGGTTTGGGAAGAAGGGAAAGATAAGCCCGAGGTATATTGGGACTTTTGAGATCATTCACAGAGTTGGTGAGGTGACCTATAAGTTGGCTTTACCTCCTGGGTCATCGAGTGTGCACCATGTGTTTCATGTGTCGATACTGAAGAAGTACCATTCGGACGGTTCTCATGTGATTAGGTGGTATTCAGTGATGCTTGATAAGAATTTAGCTTATGAGGAGGAGTCTATAGCTATTTTGGATAGGCAGGTTCAAAGGTTGAGGTCCAAGGAGATAGCTTCTGTGAAAGTACAATATAGGAATCGCTCGGTGGAGGAAGCTACTTAGGAGACTGATTACGATATGCTAGTTAGATACCCTTATCTTTTTTAGAGTCCAGGTATTTCTTTTTATTTACCATTTGAGGATGAACGTTTATTTAAGTGGTATGTGATGTAATGACTCGAAAATTTGTTTTGCTTATTTTACTTAGAAATCCCTAAATTACCCTTTCTAAGCCTTTAATTGTGTATTTGTCACTTGTGGGCATGGGTGGCATGGTTCCCAAGGTAATTAGGCGGGTTTCGGATCCTTTTTGAGAAGTATAGAAATTCCTAAATTAAGAGAATAGAAAGGTTCGACTCATTATTGACTTTTGGGTGAATACATATTTTTTGTGTTTTCGTCGATTGCATTAGGTCCGAAACGGTATTTATGACTTAGTCGAGCCTTTGATTCAACTCTCGAGGCAATCAAATGCATTTTGGGTGGTTGACTTTTTAAATAGGAAACTAGAACTTAAGGGTTGACTTTGGTCAAAGTCGAGGCTTGGAGTCCTTCATAGGGAATTCCGAATGCGCGAGTAGATCCGGAATGTATTTATGATAGAAATGCATGTTTGATTTGTGTCGTTTGGGTTCCGAATGATTTCCAAACATTGAGTCAATAGTTGGCAAAAACCAATTTTTTCTGATTAAGTTGTTGATGGTTTCCTTCTTCTCTATCAAGAAGATGGAGACGCGATCGCGAACCTTGGTGGAACAGGCTAACGCGATCGCGATGCGCTTGACTACGTCCGCATGGACACGCCCCTAGGGGTGGGAGAATCATGGTGCATCGCGATCGTGTGATCTCCTCCACAATCGCAATGGATCCAACTAGGTCGGGTTAGTTTAATTTTACGCAATGACGAGCCCCTCACAATTGCGAAGAATGAACTGTAGCAACCAGTGATAAATTCCTAATTCGAATTCCTTCTCCCAATTTCCATTTTCTAAGTTCTTCAGCTCAATTGTTGGGGGATTCCAAGCCTTCAATCAGATTCTGGTGTTGGGTAATCCTCTATATTCCTTTTGAATCATAATTAATGCTTCTAGTAGTTATTTTTCATTAATATCCATGATTCTAGGTGGGAAATTAAGGGTTCCATGGTTTGGGGATTTTCCTTAGAACTAGGATATATTTAATTCATGAAATTGAATGACCAATTGGGTTTAGAATGTGATGATTTTTGGGATATGGATTGTATGGATTATGGGTAAGATAATTTTACATCTAATTTCTCATTTTAATATTGTGGGCCCGGGGTTCTCTTTTTGGGTTAGCTTGGGGACTCTAGGTTTGTATTATCAATATGGGTGTGTTTGGTTCGTATGACCGTATGGAATCTTGTTTTGACCTTGTCGAACTTATAATAGCGATAAATTACCGTTTTGACCATCGAAATTTGGGAGTGGGGTTTGAATTGACCTTTTTAGACCCGAATCCTTCCATATAGAAAAGTGAGTATCGTTAGACTCGTAATCTCATCCAGATATCATATTTGAATAGATTGGGCACGTGCGAAGGCTTAAAGAAAGGGGAAGGCGATCGAGTGAGGCAAGTTGAGACTTTTTAGACCTTAATGTTATGTTATGTGTTGGTAATTAACTAATTAAAGAGAGTAATGGGTAATTGGGGGTCCCGCACTTGTGAGGTGACGATCACTTGTGCGGGTAACAGTGTACTAAAAGGGTAATTAACTAGCTAAGTATGTGATAATATCTTATCATACATTCATCACTCTACATCTCGTTTAAATCTTGAAAGGAAATTGAAATGTTAATTGTATTGATTATGCTTTTGCATGGTATACACATATACATATCATTCATTCATACTATTATTGACATTGAACTGTTAAGATACTGAAAAGGGACTTGTACGTCGGTTATTGTATATGGTAAAGATAAGAGAGTGATGATTCATGATGACACTACAGCCTCAGAGTTGGGATCCGATGGAAAATTTCGGATGGATATATGGACCTTATGAACTTTCCAAGGATCACGTGACACCTACTGCAGGAGCAATCAAAAGATTCTCAATGTTGATTACAACTGAAATTTTGTATTATTATTATTATTATTGATTATTCCTTTTCTGAAAAGAAGCAACTATGAATTTATATAAATATGTCACATTTATGTGTTGAGGTCTGTCAATGTATCTTGAGTTTCTCAAGATTGGGTTTGAAGTCACTGTTTTCTTTTCCTTTTTAGAATTTTATAATATTCAACCTTTTTGTTTTCCCGTAGTTATGAAATTTAGTTTTTTTTCATTTTTTCTACGCATCCATCTATATAATAAACTAGTGAAATTGTCTGCGCTTTGCGCGATCATTAAAATAAAATAAAAATATTATTATGTAATTATTGTTAAATTTTTCTAGTTAAAAATATCTATATTGAATATATCAATCATATTTACCTTTTGGGTGTTATATTCTTGGAGTGTAGCATAGTTGATTCCAAATTTTTTGTGTTTGAAAGCTTCTTTGCTTACTTTCTCTCTCTACGCTACCTCTCTCTCTGCACTAACGGTCATTTGATCCTCTTATTGCGACAATCCACTCAACCACCATCGGCGAACTGGTGATCAGAACGTACTGGATCTACCCAAGTATCATCTCGTGCTGCCACTGGTCGGAATCAACGGTTCTGCGGGCGAAACCTAGTTTTCAGCGCCATCTTCTCGCCGCTGACCAGGTTCTATTGTTCCCTCTTTCCTTTTTCATTTTTTCTTTCTGGTAGCGATTGTTGAACTCCATTTTGTGGGTTGTATCTGTCTTGTTTCTTCCTAATTTCTTGTGCGAGTTATTGAGTTTGGTAGACTAATTTTGGTAATCTGTTGTGTTGGGTGTCACATTTTTGTTTTCCCTAATTTTGTTGTGTTTTATAAATTCTTGGTATTCCTTGTATAACCTTTATTGTTGTTTTAGCATTTTGCTTTCGTATTCTGCTGCATTTTTGGAATTGCATTATTTCAATACTCCTATTTCGTAACTCTTGTTTTTGGCATGATGTACAACCTGGAGTTGGTACATCCAGTTGCCCATACTCAATATTTATCCTTATCCCTGTAGTTAATTTCTTGCGTGTGGCATTTTATTGAATCTTGACTTTATTCTTCTTGTACTTTGCTTTATCATTTTGGTTTGTAGTAGCCTGACTTACCTCTAGATTCTTGCTAACTTGTGCTTTAGTGTTGGTTCCCGTGTGTGTGTTTACATTAACCTTTGACTAGTAATTTTTTGCTCTGGTGGCGTTGGTGAATGATGGTAGACTAGGGTCATGTTCTCGGTCGAGGACAGAGGCAAGGGTTAAGGGGGATAAGTGGGGTAAGGGTAATGCTAGACTAAGAATAGGGTCTTAGAATATTGGAACTTTAATGGGGAAGTCCATAGAGCTAGCTAAGATTCTTAAGAAGAGGAAGATTAACATAGCCTTTGTCCAGGAGACTAAATGGGTAGGACCTAAGGCTAGATGTAGACGGGTATAAGCTATAGTTCTCGGGTAGGTCGAATTATAGGAATGGGGTAGACATTTTGGTAGACAACGAACTAAGGGATCAGGTGGTAAAGGTTAGGAGGGTCAATGACAGGATGATGACGATTAAGTTGGTAGTTGGAGGGTGCACTATGAACATTATTAGTTCGTATGCGCCGCAGACAGGCTTGAACGAGGAGGAGAAGAAACGTTTTTGGGAAGATTTGGACGAAGTGATAGGTAGTATACCACCCACTCAGAAGTTATTTGTCGGAGGGAATTTGGTGACTTTCCGTAGTTCAGTGGCTATGACTCAAATAGACCTTTTGCTCCTTAGGAAGGTTGACAAAGGTCTTTGTAAAGATTGAAAGGTTATTCCGAAGGAGGATCTTATAACCGGACATAAGCTTTTGGTGATGGATTTGGAGATCAAGATGGAGAAGAAGAAGAAGGTTGTGGATGACAGGTTAAGAATCAAATGTGGGAGTTTGACCATGTCTAGTTCAAATGAGAGGGAGGGGGGGTTGATAGCTAAGGGGGCTTGGAGGAGTAGTGGGGATGCGATCGGTATGTGGGACAAGACAACCAGTTGCATTCGAGAGGTTGCTAGAGAAGTTCTAAGGGTCTCGCGGGGGGCATCGATCGGACTGGTGGTGGAATGGTAAAGTTTAAGAGAAGGTGGAGAAGCGAAAAAAGTGGCGTATGCGAAATTGGTAGAAAGCAAGGATAAGGTATAGAAGTGAATGAATAGGGAATTATATAAGATGGCGCAGAAAGAGGGAAGCTAGCAGTTATGGCAGCAAAATCGGCGACTTTTGAACCTATATATGTGGAATTAGAGAAAAACGGCAGGGATAAGAAGTTGTATAGACTAGCCAAGGTGAGGGAGAGGAGGGCCCGGGACTTGGATCACGTGAGGTGAATCAAGGATGAGGACGAAAAAGTACTGGTGGAGGACGCGCATATTAGGCGGAGGTGACAGTCTTACTTCCATAAACTTTTGAACGAAAAAGAAGATAGAGACATTGTGCTGGGAGATCTGGAGCAATTTGATAGGTACCCGGATTTTGGGTATTGTGAAAACATTAAGGTTGAGGAGGTTCAGGGTGTTGTTCGCAAGATGCGCAGGGGACGAGCAAACGGACCTGACGAGATCCCAGTTGAATTTTGGAGGAGCGCAGGTAGGGTAGGTTTGGAGTGACTAACAGAGTTGTTTAACATCATTCTTAAGATGGAGAGGATGCCCGATGAATGGAGGTGGAGTACAATGATGCCTTTGTACAAGAACAAAAGTGATATCCAGAGTTGCAACAACTATAGGGTATCAAGCTTCTAATCCACACTATGAAAGTTTGGGAAAGAGTCGTGGAGATGAGGGTGAGAAGAGGCGTGTCTATCTCCGAGAATCAGTTTGGATTCATGTCGGGGCGTTCGACTACAAAATCTATTCATCTTATTAGGAGGTTGGTGGAGCAGTATAGGGAGAGGAAGAGAGACATACATATGGTTTTCATCGGCTTCGAGAAGGCATACGACAAAGTCCCTAGAGAGGTTCTATGGAGATGTTTGGTGGTTAGAGGTGTACCTGTGACATACACTAGGGAAATCAAGGATATGTATGATGGAGCCAAGACCAGGGTACAAACAGTAGGAGGAGACTCGGAGCACTTTCCAGTGATAATGGGGCTGCATCAAGGATCAACTCTTAGCCTATTCATAATTGTCTTGGTGATGGATGGACTGACGCGACAAATCCAATGGGAGGTGCCATAGTGTATGTTATTCGCAGATGACATATTCCTGATTTATGAGACTCACAGCGGAGTGAACGCTAAGTTGGAGGTTTGGAGACAGACTCTGGAGTCTAAAGGTTTCAGGCTGAGTAGGACCAAGATAGAATACTTGGAGTGCAAGTTCAGTGACGGGAGCGACCTTGAGACAGGTGTGGAGGTAAGACTTGGTACTCAGGTCATTCTAAAAAAAGGAGCTTTAAGTACCTCGGTCTATTATCAAAGGGAATGAAGAGATTGATGACAATGTCACACATCGTATTGGGGCAGGATGGATGAAATGGAGGCTTGCATCGGGTGTCTTGTGCGATAAAAATGTGTCACCAAAACTTAAAGGCAAGTTCTATAGGATGGTGCTTAGACCGACTATGTTGTATGGGGCGGAGTGTTAGCCGGTCAAGACTTCACACACCCTAAATATGAAAGTTGCGGAGATGAGGATGCTAAGATGGATGTGTGGGCATATAAGGAGGGATAGAATTAGAAATAATGATATCTGAAACAGAGTGGGAGTGTCCTTGGTGGAGGATAAGATGCGGGAATCTAGGTTGAGATGGTTCGGGCACGTGCAAAGGAGAGACACAAATTCTCCAGTGCGGAGGTGTGAGATATTGGCTATGGACAAGTACAAAAGGGGTAGAGGTAGGCCGATGAAGTATTGAGGAGAGGGGATTCGGCGGGATATGGCGCAGGTGCAACTCACTAAGGACATGACCTTAGATAGGGGTTATGGAGGACACGTATTAGGATAGAAGGGTAGTAGGTAATCCAGCGTAGTCCTACCTACGCTTACAAACTGGTAGTTGTAGTATTATTATTGTAGGCTAGCTTAGCCTATCATACTAGTAGGCACAATATTCCCTTATAGTCCCTTGTCATTCGATTTATGCTGCTATGTGTATGTTGTTTGTCTTATTTATTTGCATTAGTTATTGCTTCCTTTTGCTTCTTTTCTTTTCAAAATTCGCTATCTTGACTTCCGCACTTTGTTTGTCGTACTTTGCTTGGGCTTGTGCTTTGTCTTGAGCCGAGAGTCTATCGGAAACAACCGCTCTACCTACCAAGGTAGAGGTAAGGTCTATGTACACTCTACCCTCCCCAGACCCCACATTGTGAGATTTTACTAGGTATGTTGTTATTGTAATCATATTTACTTTTTATCTATTCTTTAAATATAACACTATTGGTGCTTTAATTATATTTTTAAAGTTGATACCAAATGAAAAAAAAAATTCAATTCAACAAATTCAATATCAACCAAATGACCCTCCTTAGTTTTGATCATATTCACATTTCCTTCTTGAAATTTTGATCTATTTTTATTCCTTTTTATTATTTTTTTCATTATTTACTCTTCTATTTCTTATATTTTTTACTTTAATGTTTTTCATTTTAATAATTTTCTTATGTAATCCTATCCTTCTTTATACTTAGCCTAACATTATTTCCGGCTCCCTTTACCAACTTTCATTTTCATTTGTTTACTTTATTTATTCAATTTCTTTGAAAATCAACAATTATTGTTATTCTTCTTTAAAATAATAATATTGAACTTCCTTTCTCCTTATACTAATTCATTATGGGAATGTCAAAATTAATTTTTCTCTTAACTAAATTTTACATATATTTTTCATGATTTATGTGTCATATTAAATATCCAAAAATAATTTTGCTTATAATTAATTATCATCCTCTTCTATCTCCCACCTTTTTTATGTTAAATATTTCTTAATTAAAATCTTCACATATATTTGTGATTTATATGTACATTGAACATTCAAAAATAACTTCATAAATAATTTAGGTTATAATTGATTATCTTCTTCTTCTTCTATCTTCCACGTTCTTTAGTACATAAGGATCACATGCTGATAACGTGCATAAACAAACGTCTTACAATGTCTCTAAAAAATTATTGATAAGAAATATTAACAATGATCTTGATCTAAACATGTTTTATACATGTAACATTATAAATTTTAGAGAGCTCAGAACGTCAAAATTTCATCATCCTCCTTGTCCAACCATTTTGAAATATTTGTTGCGGTTCAAGTAGGCACCGATTATAATTTTTTAGATTTAATTACTTTTTTCATCCAAATATTATACTCTATCTATTTTTAAAGAATTCTTTATCTAACAATTATCTTAAATTATGCATATATAATTCTTCTTTAAAACATAATTTAGTTAATTAAATATTTAAAAAATATATCATAAGTTATAAATCGTATTACATATTTTTCTCATTTTTTCTGTTCATATATATACGCTTAAGAAATTTTCATCTTTCCTTGAGTAACTGAATCAATTCTTCTTCACCTTTTACTAATCTTATGAAATATTCTAAAAATTATGTTTTTTGACTAAATTTTCTTACCATTGCTCATGTCTTAATATTCTTTGTATGTTTAAACTAAGAAAATAAAATTATTTATTCTTTGCCATGTTTTAAATCAAGGAAAAAAATTCGATGCCAACACTAAAATTTCATTCATCGATAAATGATGAATCAAGGTCTAGAGAAGAGCAACAATTATTCTATTGAGGACGAAAGTGAATAGAGAGATTTTATTGTAGCCTAACATTTTTGCATTAGTAGTAAGATCGAAGAGTTAAAACCTAACAGATGGTAGTAAAGATCTATGGAAATATGAAAGACTTGATAACTTTTATCAACAACAAAACATGAAAATCTTGAAGACTACAATTTTACATTTCAATAAACAACTTTCCTATAAATTAAATTGTATTTCTAAATTATAAATTAATTTTACTTACATACTATCATTAGGCTTATTAAACGTTGATCCACATGACTACAGAAGAATATATACGCACTTGTTTAAGCAGCATGCATATATACGTGACTTCTTTTTTCTGCTTCAACTTTCGAAAATACTCTGGCCTAAAAACACAATAAGTTAACATCATCAACAAAGAAAAGAAATAAAATAATAACATTAACTAAACAGAAAGAATATTTTAGAGAATACTACATAGCATAATAAAACTCCTACAAAATTAAAAGAGAAGCAAAAGTAACAATTGAAATCATTCTCTAAAGAATTCCTCCATTCACATCAAACACCCAAGCAAATGCCCTCTATTGGTGGTGAGTATTACACAATAAAAATAGAGGATAACCAAGATGGCTCAAAATAAATTTATATGAATAAAAATTGGTGTGACTTAAAGGTGTCATAAATTTGTATACTAAATAATTGATGGTTATGAACATGAAAGGTTTCGGGATTATGAATATTACTAATATTAATTAAGAATAGAATTTATGAAAAATAAAGAGGTATGAGTTATGAAAATGATTTTTAAAATTTGAAAAATTGAAAAACAAATGAAGGGAAACTTCAAAAAATTGAGAAAAAAAGATAAATATTTTTCTTGGCCAAAGAGAGGTGCCACATCACCTCCTACATTCCTATCTTTATTATATATATTGATTAGTGAACTTGCCGTGCTTTGCACGATTGTGACTCGTTATATTTATGATACTTTTTTTAATATTCAAATTATTAAAATAACTAAGTTAAGTTGTTTCACCTAACTTTTGAACTTCTCATTCCTTATACTCCTTCCGGATAAAAAAGAGCGTTCACTTAGTTTTTTTTTCTTGAGTAAAAAAGAGTGTCCACTTATCAAATCAAGAAAGAATTTACCTTGTTTTTCCAGATTTGTCCATTTTAAGTGTTATGTGATCAAATCTCAATACCTATTTAATTAGGAGCAGTTTAGTCAAATTATATATTTTTGCCTACGAGTTAGTATTTTTTTAAGGAGTGTGCAAATAGCTAAGTGAATTTTTTTTTTGATTGAGAGGAAGTATCATGTTTGATTCACAAAGTGAAGGGGAAATACAACGAAAAAAAATTCATTTATTATATTTTCTTGGCATAAAGTTTTTATAATTTACCTTTTTAGCTGTTTGGCAAAAATTACAATAAAAGTTAGATACGTTCTCATTTTAGTCTAATTTTTAAGTAATGTAAAAAGTTAAATGAATAGGTAATTATCTTTTACTTTCATGTTCTTTAGCCCTGTAAACGAGCATGACCCTTATGATAACTTTCATTCTGGCCTTTTCCCCCCTCACGTCAACCAAACATGGTATCAATTCATGCAACTGTTTGTTATTTGATCAAAACTTATTTAAAGCAAGTTCTGACCCCAAGATCTCTTACTTTGAAGGGTTGAACCTTTGTTATTAGATTAATACTTCATTAGCACATTTTAGTTATTAGAGATTTGTTTGGGAGACATAGCCTATGAGTTAATTTTAGTATGTCCGACCCAGTGGAAAATTATATATATATATGGAGTGGGAAGTCCTTATTGAAAGTTGGATTACCATAATATTCTTTAAAAATGGATCGACTTTTTTTCCATTCATTTATCACTACTCTTATAGTATTTTTTTTGTACCAAAAAGTAAAAGTATCTCATAATAAAATCATTTATAATAGATACTCCTAATAATCACTACAATAAAATAGGTGAAACTCTTCCACTTATTCTCTTTAAGAAGTAAATAAAATATGAACAGTCGCACGTTTACACATTACTGTTAATCTTTCTCTATTTCAATCTAATTTTATGAATATTTAGTGTGGTGTCATTTAATGCTTGATATCTCACTAAAAGATGTTTTTTCCACCGACATTCGATAAAAAATTTGTGTTGTAGAACAAAAGTTTTCCATCTCATTCCCATCGAACTAGCTCAATGAAAAAACCCATGGTGGAAAATAGGTTTTCACTAAAACGCTGAGAAACTTCATACTTTTTCCGTGTGAAAATGCTACTATTTAAGTTTTTCCACATACATTCAGTGGGAAATAACCACTAAATATTTTTCAGAGGAAAATCATTGGAAAAATAGATTTTTTTTAGTATTGTCTGCCCATAAACCATTTTATCCTTGATAGTTAAAAAAAAATACTTTTTAGCTTAATTTACATTGCAGTTGTTTTCCCCATATCCACGTACGGATATGAATGTCTTTAATTTACATTTCAGTCTCCCCCTTACATCTTCCATGTAATAATAGTCAACTATGAATTTATTGATAATTAGTCATAATCATTTTCAGTTACACATTTAATACTTTTACAACCACTTTATTTTACCCTATAAAAGTGCAAACCAATTGCAGAAGCACTGTATCACATTTCTCTGCCACCTCTTTTATTACTCATGTGTATTGTCTGCCTTCGTCCTATGTGTGTGTATCCCAGCTATTCCCTTTTCTACTTTTCTCATTTTATCAAGCTTCAATTACTTATTATTCGCTATAATTAGCATAGTCTACTTCTTACTTTTCAATTTCATGAGTCCTTTACATTTAAATATGAAAAACTATTTTAAGATCGTTGGAATTAAACACAGAATATTGAAGTACAAAACGCTAATATGAAAATGCACTTAGAAATAGCATAGCTACTTCCTAACGAATTCCCATCAAGAATCCAAGAACAAAATGATTGATTATAGTGTTATATTTCTTATTCAACTAATATTGTAATGTCAAAATCACAGATGGTAGGACTCGTAAGTTTGAATCAGACAAAGGGTACCTATACGCGCTATTATGATTTATATACATCAATTGAATTTTTATATCACTAATTATTAAGTATCTCTATAACAAATAACTACTACTTCTTTGCACATGTACACCATGAGATTTACAATGATATTGTAATCATCCTAATGAAGACATATATTAATCAAATTTATGTACAACTTCTACAAGATACTACTTTCATTCAATAATAACTTCTTGATATATATGCGGCTATACAGAGACGGAGATTATAGTTTCTTAAAGATAAGACACAAACATCAAGACGTGAAACACTTGTAACTATAGCCACCATTGCGCATGTTCACATTTAAACTATGTGTTGTTGAATTATCAAGAAATGCATAAAAATGTTATACCAATTCGTAGATTGTGTACCACTACAAAGTGTAATAGTAAGCTCAATATACTCATTAGTTTGAGCTTGCACTTTTCTATTTCAAATTTCACGTGATCCACTTATTCTAATATTAACTATGTCATTTTTAAAAATTAGGAGGAAGTCCTGATTGAAAGTTTGAATACGATAGTATTCTTCAAATGTTGAGTGACCAATTTATCCTTGAATAAAAATTAAACCTTCCATTAATTAATTACTTTTTAGTAATACATTGAACGTGGATGTGATCAAGAATTGTTTCATCTACTTATAGTTATTACAAGTGTAAATTTGCTTAGTTATTATTCAGCATGAATGCAAAGAATTATTATCAGCTGTGTTAAATTGCTTAGTTATTACTTACCATTATTTTAATCTTTAATACAAATATTAAAAAGAAAAGTAAAATGGGAAGAGTACAAACGTGGGAGGGGAACGTGGGAGCCCCTGCCTTTATTTGGAATTAAAGTAACCCTCTGTCTTCCTGAAAACAGCCCAAAGAAACTTTTAGTTTGTCCTTAATTTAATAATTTTTTATAAAATAAATTCTGCAGGCATTTTAGAAGTGTAACAGTAACTTTTGGAGAGTGCAAATGTTAATGCTATTCAAGTGATTTATTATTTTAGATACTAAAAATGTGAAGCCTATGGAGAAATTGTTTTATCAAACATGAGTTCGTAGTTGGTTTGCAATTCAAAATCTCAATGTAAGGAGTGATTTCGATAGCAGTAAAAATAAGAAATGGTTCATTTTTCTACGTGGATTTGTATTCGGTTGTCTCTAATCTTGTCACTACCCAAATCATTTATCGTGCGGGCACCTACTCTTTTCCCTCTCGGTAGGCGAACTCGTCCCTTGTAGATTCATCCAATAACATAAATAAATAATAAGAGCAATAGAAGTCTGAAAACATAGATATAATGCGGAATACAACAACTACCCAAAAAATTTGGTCTGAATAGTACAAGAACTTCTAAGTATAAGACTGGAATAAAAATTACAACCACAACCTGAATACAACTTCTGTTTAGAATGAAAATTAAACAAAAAAGTCTAGATGACTCCATGAGATCCTTGAAGGTTAAACGAACCTCTCTCATGTACTTGGAACAACTCTACACCCCAAAAAGGGTGTAGCAAAAGTAGTATCGGTACAAACACTATGCACTGGTAGGTATCATAGGCCGACAACAGTTATCTAACATATATAAACGAAGAAATTGAAGAATCGACAGCTCGCAATCAAGTACAAACACTATCACAGTCTAAGAATAAACAACCGAAGTATAGAAGAATCACGTCAAAATTCGTGAAAAACGAGAATGAAGTAATGACTAAGCACATCCATATAAGACTTGCGGTAATGTGAATCACACTAGATCTCAGTAATCTACAGTCATATCCAAGGCGGAATCTCCAGTCCTCGAATCTATCAAGTGGCTAGGTAAGAGACTAACAAGCACACAACATCTCAAATGAATCAACAACAAAGGAATCAAGACTGAAACTCATCATGGAATGCAATGAATACAACAATAAGAATCAGAGATATGAATGTATTTGTGATGCAATGCAATGCACTGGCCAACTGTCTCATATCGTACATACATGCTCCGGCTATAATATCTCTACGTCCCGACAGTCATATCGTACATACATGCTCATTCCGCACATAGCTATAATATCTACCACCGACCACACTTTGCTAGCCATTTCTCACATAGCTCAAAGATGACCAATCAAATGGGGCAAGAATCACAAATATTTCGTAATATGCACGTAGCAAACACCACAATAGGAAGCCTCATGTGTTTCACTTTCCCTCTTATCATTATTAATATCAATTAACAAATGTGTCATGAAAAATAGTACCTAAGTCATGTCCAAGAGAGAGAGAGTGTACAATGAAAACTGAAAATATTATTTAGAGATAATTTATATAGTGCTTGGTGTTGTTGTTCCAAGACTTGGATTTACAAATGAATGAGAGTCCTCTTTCATAGGCGAAGGCGGACTTCAAAACAGATTACAATTTACAAAATGAATAATAAACGAATATAATAATTACATAAAAACAAACTACTTTGCGGAAAGTAAAAACTTTACATAAAGTAAGATAAGAAAGCGACGTGTGTCGGGGAATCTTATCTTTAAAAGAAAAAAACTTTTATAAAAAGTTAAAAACTTTATTAAATTTGAAAAAGACATTTGTCCTGTCCAGCCATTATTGATTCCACGTGGCCCCATCAATGTCACTTCATTATGACATTTTTGCTTTTCCTTTTGAGCCGGTGTCCTCTTTCTTGGATCTGTGCTTTTGTTCGATTGCCTCTATTAGGATGTCAAACAGATCTTCTGTTGATGGATGGTAGGTGTAATCCTCCAACGGCTGTGAATCTTCCAGACAAGCATATTGGTTGTCATTGGGGACATCCTTCATGGATGCGGTAGATGTCTCGGAATAGGGATTATCATTTACCTTTGTTTTAAAATTCTTTATGAAATCCTCCTTTACCTTATCAAGGTATGCAGACATGAGATCTTCGTCCGATGTTTGGGGATTTCGAACTTTAATAGTTCTTTCCAATTTGGAAAAGAAAGATGATTCATATTCCTTAGTCTTCTTCTCCATATGATTGATACTTTTAAGACTCTTGACTAGCGAAGAAATATCGCCTTCTAACTGCCATCCATAATGGTGAGTTTTGTCTTCTAGATCTTTATCCAATAATTTGAACCAGAATTTACAAAGGAATTTCCTTTTGAGACATATAATGCCTTGCTGGTTTCTACCTGCTTCTGTAATCCATTTTCATATCCAAGGGATTCCTGCCTGCATAAAGAAAAATAATGTAGCAGATCCTTCGATATAATCAGAAGGATTTTCTGGAGTAACACATGGTGTTACTTGGACCCATTCTTTATAGAAAGCCTTATAAGGCTCCTGTAAAACCTGAATTTCAGGTCTGATGACACTCCACCATGGGAATATCCAACTTGGGAGTAACATACCATTCTGGATATTCTTAAAAATTTCAGGATTAATTTAATCCACCAGGAATGACCGTGTTTTCGATTTTCATAGTAGAAAACCTGAGTAAAAGCATTGATATAATCATAGTAATTAAATGCCATTTTAATGGTCGTTCGAGGAATTATAAATTCCTTTGATCTGAATGGACTAATTCCCCACTCATAAGGAGATATAATCTTCTTAAGATAGAATTTGGAAAAATTCCTTTCTGCTCCAGGCTTATTATCCGGGAACGATGTGATGTCAGCAGTGCTGGTCCTAATAAGGATATATTCATAATACATCCTATTCTTTCCTTCTGGGAAAGGATTGTAGAAATTTTCTACATATCGATTCATTAGAATCCAATGATCATTTAGATAATTTTTATCTTCATGATGCAGTTATAGAATTGTCTCTTCATGACCCTTAACCAAATATTGGTCTCTGTTTTCTTTCTCCGATTGTTGGAGCTTTTCGGCATATGAGCCTTGGCTTGTTGGCTGCTAGAAGAGCCTTCTTTATCCATGAGTATTACTCTTGGAATATTGGAAATATTATTTCCAGTGGTCCTAGATCTGCCAGAGCCTCGTCCCGAGCCTCTGCCTCTACCCCTATTAGGAGTAGGCGGTGTCCATTTTGGACGCATCTTATTCCTGTAAATATTCACGAGTAAGAAAGTTAGGGAGTGAATTTTCTTCACCTTTAAGGTATTGAATTTCAAAATCAAATGGGGCTAAATGTGCCTGCCATCTTGCAAACATTTGTTTGGATACATCATGTTTAAAATCTTTTTGAAATATGAATTTAGCTGCATTGCAGTCTGTTCTTATTAAGAACTTTTTATTATAAAGATCATCCTGGAATTTCAGACGCACTTAACTATAGCAAGAATTTCTTTGGCTATAGTAGCATAATTCTTTTGACTATTACTCCATTTTCCTGAATGACACCGAACAAGATATGCTTGGTTGGTTTGGGGGTTAACTTGTTTAAGTATTCCACCATAACTGATGTCGGAAGCATCAGTCTCAATAATCTTTCCCCAATTTGGGTTGGCAAGCATAAGACACGGCAAAGCTTGTACGTTCTTCTTAATTTTTTGTACCGCTTCAGTGTGGGCATTTGTCCATGGAGTGGTAGCTTTTTTCAACCTATCATATAAGATGGCTACATCCACAAATAAATTCTTACAATAAGGAGAAATATAATTAAGACTCCCTAAAAACCTTTGTAATTGAGTTTTGTCAAGAATTTCATCAGGAAATTTAGACACAAATTCTATACTTCTAGTAATAGGAACGATTTTCCCTTGTTCAATATTATGCCCAAGAAATCGGATTTTTGTTTGAAAAATATTCATTTTAGGTTTTGATATAACCAAACCATTTGAAATAATAATTTTCTTAAAGATTTCAAGATGCTTAATATGATCTTTTATATTTTTTGAGAATACTAGTATGTCATCTATATAAACAATGATAAAATCACTATATGAAGTAAAAATATCATTCATGACATGTTGGAATTCTGATGGAGCGTTCTTCAACCCAAAAGGCATGACGTTCCATTCATAATGTCCGAATGGGACTGTAAAGGAAGTTTTATATCCGTCGATTCATCAACTCGTATGTCCGCCAAAACCCGATTTTAAATCAAATTTTGAAAATATGTTAGACTGTATAACTTGTCAAGTAAATCCTTTTTATTAGGAATTGGATATCTGATCCATTTTAAAACTTTATTCAAAGGTTTATAGTTAATAACTAATCTGGGAACTCCTCGTTCCTGTTCAGCATGTTTATTAACATAGAACGTCATACAACTCCATGGAGAGTTTGAAGAGCGAATTAATCTCTTCTCAATGAGAGTTGCAATTTCTTTTTTTGCAAATCTCTAGACATTTCATATTTATCTGGCAAGCCCTAGCCTTTGTGGGAATATCTGATTCATGGAATTCTTCTTCATATGAAAGACTAACAATATGCTTTTTCCTATTCCAAAAAGCAGTAGGTGAATTATTGCAAATAGAAATAGAAAAATCATGCTCCATTCCTTTTATTTTATCCTGTAATTTAGGATTCTGCAATTGGTCTATGATATTACAAGACATTAGTTCTTGCTGCAGATAATCAAGATGTTGTTTTTTATTCTGCACAAGACTAATAAGGCTAACAGTATTTGAAGCAGGAATCCAAGGAAAAGTAATAGAATTATTTTCAAAGGTACCTGTAAAAACTTTATCATCAATATGAGTAATAGGAATGAGTCCATTAATAAAAGGTATGCCTAAAATAATATCATGAGCCAAATTTTTGACTAAGACAAAAGAATGTTCCATACACATTCTGTCATGGCAAACATGGGCACTAGGTAACTTGTAGGAGAGATCCATTTTGCTCATATCTGCACTTCTTACTCTACGAGTAGATTTGGTAAAATATTTGGTAGGGATTAGTCCTTCCCTAATGCAATTAAGATCTTCCCCTGAATCAATTAATGTAGGGACATGTCATGTCGTAGATGGTACTTCTGTCAATTAACAAATTAACATGGGTAATCCATCTTTGGAGGGAATACAAATTAATGGCTCCTATAAAGTCTGTCTCTTTAGGACTATCAGAGGTAGCTGGTTGGTCGAGTATAAGAGTATAACCTAACTCTATATCAGGAAGAGAAGTATGAATGGTCTGTCCTGACTCTAGGGAAGTAACTCTATCATCTAGCGTAGTGTAATGGTGACGAAGTAGAGTTAGCTCCTCTTTGAGATCATAAATCTCAGTCTTCAATTCTTGGACTGTAAGAGAACTATTAGGACTCCGCTTTTTTCTGTAATTCCTGGAGAACTTCAGAAAAGTTATAAGGCGGATAAATTCTCGATCTGATTTTGAGAGGAACTTTGTCCTTTTCCTGAGCTTTAAACAAAGCTTCGATGACCTGTGCTTTCTGTGCTTTTTCCTGAATATTATCCAGTAGGTCACTGACTTCTTCTCCATTAATGACATTTATATTGCAACTGGAGAATTATGCTTGAAGTTTATAAAACTCATCATCCGTTTCACTATCCTTGATAGCCTGACATTTATCTTTTGTAATGCAGGTGCAATGAGCTTCATCTTCCGTAGAGGAGGAGTAAGGATCTTCATAATCTGAACTCATAGTCTCCTCTAAGTCATTAGACTCATCTGATGAGACGATAATCTTCATCAAAGCGTCTTTAATGCTTTCATCTACAATGAGATTCTTGATCTTATCGATCTTTTTCTTTTTACACATATTGGCGTAATGTCCTTTTTCACCACATGCATAGCACGTAGGAGACTTCTTTTCTCTTTTAGGGATATAACCTTTTTTGCATTTCTGGCTCTTTTCTTTGCAGCATATTTCTTATAAGAGTCAGATTTGTACTTTTCATAGTACTCCCTTTTATGGGGTTTAACCGGGTTTTTCCTCTTTTTTCCATTCTGGTGAGAGGCCGGTTAATCAAATGCGAACTATTGACAGAATTCTCCTAATTGGGTCTTTTCTGTCCCTTTATGCGTTTTAAGCTGTTTCTATAATTTCAAATCATTGCATAGAGCTAATCCTTCTTCCATGCATTAGATATGAGAATCACTGAATCATTTCTTAGTGATCTCTTAACCTTCTCAAATAAAAGAGAGGGAAGGCCATCAATAAATACGGCTTTCCCGAAACTACTATTGGCTTCGGGAGGTTTAACACTCTGCTAAGGAAGACATCCTTATACCACCTAAATGAAGTTAAGGTGGGGCACCTATGGTTTTGCAGAAGAGTTCTGATATTATCATAATTGGTAGAATAATTTCCTGTAAAGTGATTTAAAATGGTTAGAACGAGAGTAAAAACCGCATAAAGTTGTGATTCATTACCCTCTTGCTTTACATCACTCATAATAGACTGTTTTTGGTCCTGTGTGAGATAATTATCCCACCAAGCTTTAAGCTGACCTGTAAAACTTGCAGTTACCATCTTTACGATATGAGCATCGGTTTGGTGATTACCTTTAGCTGCTGCAGCATACATAATGATTTTGTGGTAAGTCCTGAAAATTTGACTATCAGCGCCACCATCTATGTTCCATTCAACAATTTCTGTACCGGTATAAGCGGTAGGCTCATTTTTATAAGCTTGTTCTTCAATTAGAACATCTATGGGTGTAGGTCTCGGATAATAGTAATTCTCCGAATTGAATTTGGGTTTCCATTT
The DNA here is from genome assembly GCA_034509755.1 of Anisodus tanguticus. Lineage (NCBI taxonomy): Eukaryota > Viridiplantae > Streptophyta > Magnoliopsida > Solanales > Solanaceae > Anisodus > Anisodus tanguticus. The sequence goes on along the minus strand of CM067555.1, from coordinate 30,846,430 downwards.
ACCCTTCCTCGTGACAGCAATATGTGCTTCATTGTTAGATGCAAATAATTTATCTGTACTTATCATCGTAACAATAGATGTAGAACCATCTTTTGGAGAAATCTTCAACTTATTCTGAAATTGAGAAAGAAGATCCTCAAGATTCTTTACTAATGGTTCATCTGTTTGTTTTGCCATGGAGATTCCTTCCATTGAAGGAGGAGGCTGAATGTTTGCTGGAATTTCCAGAGATTTTGGAGGCTGGTTAGGAGCAACATCAATCTTGGCTCGTTGATTCTCTATAAGAGATCTGAGCTTGTCAACTTTGTTATGTAATAAGTTTATATGTTCACTAATAACCTTAAGATGAATATTGGTATGGTTATGTTGTTTGAACAGGGTGTTGACATGATCAATAGTAGGACCATTATGAATGGTTTGATGAATAAGCTTCATAAAGGGTTGAGCTTGTAAATCATCGTTACTATTGTCCTTCTTTAATGGGAATGTCTCATCTGGAGGGTATATACTCTTAAGGACTTTTCTGGAATCTAAATGCCATTGTCTTTCAATAACATTGATACTTGGGAAGAGCATAGTCTTCGATAAACCATTTAACAAAAGGCTTATAATCCCGTTTGGTCCGTAACTCATCATAAAATTTATCTCTCGATAAAACATGCTTCTTTATTAGTAAAAAATGAGAAGAACCATCTCCTGAAAAGACGATAATCCTCACTCAGAAAGTCTTTCGAAATAATCTTTCTCAGACCTGAACCTGGACTATAATCCAGAGGTGAAGCACGCAGAATATGATCGCTATACATCTTTAAAATAATCAGTGTATCCCATTTCACTAGGAGTAGGATCAGTATTAATTTCTACAGGAATTTGATTATCTCTTATTTTTATTTTCTCAATCTTCTCATACCGAGAGATCTCTGAAGGAGTGGTTACCTTATAAAGGTCATCGTTAACCTGAGAGGTTGACGCTCTAGCCGTAGAAGGTCTGGGAATGTCATCGAGATGAGAGAGATAATAATGAGATGACATTGATCTACCCGATTTAGAAGGTTGGGTAGAGAATTGGAGATGAATATTTCCATTAGTGGTCTGTACAACTTGAGCGATATGAGTATCTATCCGAGGTTGGACAGGGATAGCGCTCTCAATTAGCCAGTCATCGGAATAATTAATTTCATCCCAACTGATAGGTCTTCTAGTAGTTATCTTAGACCTTTTGGCTAGGTTGGTTTCTATAAGAACCGTTTGCCTATTTCTCTTATCATCCATAATCTTACAATTAGGATTCATGGTATCTAACACACGGAAATAGATGACTCTACCACCGACCACACCACTAGGCATTTCTCACATAGCTCAGAGATGGCTACACTATCAAATATGTTACAAGAATCACAAATATTTCCTTCTCACTTATCACCATCACGCCAGTCACAGGTAATATCAGTGTATCATTGAATTGAGGATGAATGTATGTATGAATGTCAAATTCAACAATAAATGTGAGATGAATAAACATAATAGCATTCGTAAACCAACTACCAATATGAACTTATTTTTAAATCTGTAGAATGTCACGTCTGGAATAATTTCCCTTCAGACCACATAGTAAACACCAATTATATATGCAAGAGAGGTCATATGCAATATGCATGTAGAAAACACCACAATAGAAAGCCTCATATGTTTCACTTTCCCTCTTATCATTATTAATATCAATTCACAGTTCGCAATAATGAATCATGTACAATGTGTATGAATTATATGCATGTATCAATCTCAAGTGTAAATCATAATCAAATCCCAATCGTACCACACATAGTCACATATCACAATATCAATATCAAGTTAAGTCATTTTCTCTATCCATGATAGTGTCAAAATAAGTGAGAGACAACTGTATCATAATCACAATATAACAATTAAGTACAAGTCCAATATCACACACATGACATCGACAAACAAATCACAAAGAGGCAACAATCGCACAAATGAGTCAACAATAACAAGCCTAAGTAATCCATCCCAACTTCATAACCCAAGGCGTAACATGCTTTCTCCGACAATCACTAACTCTACATATGCTTCGCTAACCGAGTCTAACTAGAAGGTAAGCTGTAACCTACCTGGATGCCGAGTTGGAGCCACGAACAATAAAACCTTAGCCTTCTCTTTCCTATTCAGAGAGCCTTGGAATGATTAAAGTCTATCAAATATGAATTATACGTTAGAATACGAATATAAGGATACCCATATCGCCATAGTTTTACCCAAAATCCAAAAATGGACCCAAAATAGCCAAATCCGAGCCACAAGTGCAAAATTGTAATTTCATTGAAATATCAGGTTCAATATAGTTAAAATAGTACCCTACAGGTTTAAACGAGTCTAATGATACCCATATTACTATACATTAATTCGAAACCCTAAAATGAACCAAAAAAGGTAATCCCGAGCTCACAAGGGCAAAACTAAAAATTTATGTCAAAATTACTTTATCCATTGCTTAATTAGTCTAGATCTAGAAAATCCATTCAAAAAGTCATCATCTTGATCCGCAAATTTATGATTTAAAACTTCCCACTTTTTGGTTAAAAATCCCTACTTTTCCCCAACCAAACACAAATAAAAACTATAACCAATGGAAATAATCATGGGAAAACATTAAAATGAAGGTTAGATACTTACCCTCTTGTTGATATGAGAACAACACCGTGAACATTACCTCAAATGGAGCTCTAAAACTCAAGATATGCTCAAAATAAGAATTGAACGCAGTCTGATTTTTTTATACACAGAGATTTCCGCCCCAGCGGACACACCAGGAACAACAACAATTGTCCACGCTAAAATGATCATAACTTCCTCATACGAAGGTGTAATGCGACGATTATTTTTGCTAGGGATTCGTAATTATGATACATATCTAATGGTTGAATCATAACACAAAACAAATGTCGTTTGATCAATATGGTACCTTTTATGGCAAAATAAACTATGACGAACACATCAAATACGAGTGCGACACAACCAAATTCATCCGAAACTCTTTGGAATCTCACCAAAACCTGCGGATAAGTCCAAAATCGTCATACGAACTTGTTGGAACTTTCAAAATATCGACATGGGGTCATCTTGAGCCGATGTTGATCGTGGTGAACTCTAACTCTTTAACTTAACTAGTTTCTCCACCAATGACTCACATCACACCCAAACCCTTCAGGAACCAAACCAATTACTCCACTAAGTTATAAATTACATTCCAAACCTAAAGGAACTGTCAAAATTCTATTACGGGCATGTTTACCTTAAAGTCATCTATTGGTCAAATATTTTTTCTCTTTAAGACTCTATGTTCCACAAATCCTACTATAACTCGCTCGTTGACCTCAGGAATAATGTCGCCCATCCCTGCGGGTCAAAATCATACTAACTGGCCTCAGAGAATGGTCAACGAGGGTAAATAGGTTAAAAGCGCAATAATGACCAAACATGTCATTATATCAGATACCAACTAAACCATTGTTCATCCTCGAATAAGGAAAGAGAGTATGAAAGTTGATGGTAACCAAGTAATCTTTAATATGAACTTCATGAAAGCCTCCACCAGCAAGAAATACACCAATAGTACCGCTTTTGCATCGCTAAAACTTCCTTTAACTCATCTCAAGACCAAAATTTCTATCATTCCATACCCAAAATTTCTTCCACCGATGATTCCCATTTATTTGAACTGACTTGCTCGAATTTCCTAATTTGATTATAACCACACTTCTGAATGCGATCGATTGGTTCCAGAAATATCACCTTAAACAATACAATCCTTTACCCGTAGCCACAACTATTGCCTACTCAGTAAAATATTCTGATTCAGCTAACCTTTCTTTCACCCTTCTAAAGCCATTATTCACACCAGGATTCATTAGTTACACATAAACACAAGCCCAAAGCCATGACTTACTTTTGCCAGAAAAGAATTCTTGCTTTATCGGAGCAACTCTAAGAAATTCCATCAAACTGATCTTACTCATAGCCAACTTTGCTAGTTCCAACTCTTCTTAAATCTTCAAATCACAATACTGGAAGCATACCACTAAGTACCTCACTGGGCCAAGTCCGTAGGAAACCACTTAATCACTCCAAAGACCTCTCGCAACCATAGTACCTCTTCAAATCATTACAAAGTATCGATGTAAACCATTATATCTGTCTGAATAGTTGCGCTTTGTAAAATATCATCAATTCCACTCGCAAACATGATAAAGCTCGATAAACCTGTCATACCTCAAATTTGAATTGAAACGCATCAAATCTGTGAAGGTGATTTACTAGCAACCCGTAAGTCCTCCTGGAAATATAAACATGGTCTATCAAGATATAATTGAACAATTCTGCCCCGAATGAATGGTCAACCCCTATATACTACTAATAGTCACTTGAACTGACTCCAACTTTCTGAAGCCAATCACAGTCCTACCACATCTCTGTGGTGGCCAATTCCAATCTCTTCCTCATGCATAACCAATCATGTTAGTCACCCTCGACTCTGAAAGTTGGTCCTATCCAAGTTGTCAACTTAGTACCGAAGAACTATACCTTATGATTGCAATGTTTATGTTTCTCAACTTACCCGATGCGCAAATCTGATATAACCTCGAACATTTTAATGCAAAATCTATAGCCTCATATACTACCCCTTTAACCATCAAATCTCCCACTGTAACACCTCAATATGCCTATAACAGTTCCTAAATTATCGAATCTTACAATTACCGATCTAAATCTCACGCAACTACTCCAAAGTCCTTAATACCTAAAAGTGCTCACCCAAGTTGTCCAATCAATATTACTTGCAACTTAACGCACCACCACGAATACAACCTCATCTAAAAAATATAACTCTAATCTTCACATGATAGGGATTTCCACAATTCCTTTCCTTTAAACTACACTGATTCAGGGGATTTCCACAATTCCTTTCCTTTAAACCACACTAATTCATCCACTGAAGAGTGTTATGAAACATTCCCACAGTGCACCACACAAGCCACTTCCATAATCATTAACATGTCGGTTACCTAAAATTTGCTTCTCACTAGTCACCGATCATGAAACCCCACTGAACTTCTTCATATCACTCAGTCTTTTTCTGTCGACTCCCTTCTTTAAGCTTACTCAGCAATCACACCTCATCTGAAATAAGCAAGACAATGATACCTCAACCCATAATAACCAAAGTAATCTCGAAGATATACCTTATTTTTTCCACTTCTCGATCAACTATACTTTTTCCTGACTCTTCACTTCCCCAGTTCCGATCAAATCACAATCATCATCACTGTTTAACCATTTCTCGAACCCAGTTAAAAGAATATCGCATAATCATAAGTCTTGCAAACTAGGCGAGGCAATCCCGGAGATAGTAGTAGGCCACACACTCTACACATTAGAGTTCCCTTAACTCACTCAACTCTAAACCGAATACTCTCTAAATCCAGCGTATCACATACACAGTTCTACTAATGTCCCCACGTAACTCCACCAAGGTGTCCTACCTCAAATTCCCTTAACTCAATTTATGAAATATTCTCCACAACTCAAATTAATTCAAACATCATCATTGATTTACCACTTCAAACGTCCAAATTGTCGAACCAAAACACCTCTAACCATTCACGCGATTATCCCTTTCATCCGATCAACTCAACCGAGTAGTACACAAGTAGTAGCAAGAACTAGCTGAAACTTAGACAACAGGTACAAGTCTCTCACCACTAATCCAATATTAGAAGCAACACCCGATAGCTCATTGAGATACTAAATCTTCACACTTGTCCAAAACTAGAGTCATTCTTACTAGTCACCCACTAGTTCCCATTGGCCCACGACATAACCAAACATACAAACTCAACATTAAACCCTTGTGTCTATTCTACCATGTATGACCAAAAATTAACTGTCAAGTCAAGTAGCTCTTGATCCCACAACATCCTCATTATTCCTTTCAACACGAAGATCCGGTAGATATATCCCTTACTGAAGGAGCAGGACCATAGCTTCCCAACATTTTAAGCCTCCACTCGTCACAAGTAGCATTTCTTTTCGATCTAGAACTAATACCACTTTCCGAAAGAACCCACAACCAGTACCATATAGTCACGTCGAAGTCCAACTTAACTTTTCATGAGCGAAGACAAAATCCACTCTCGTACTAAATACAACCTTATCCTGACAAACACGTCAGATACCAATTTTCCCATTCTAATACGGATTAGTCTATCCAAATCCTCTTTATTTCTCTTAACTCAACCATAACTCGGACACCTTGTCGAACCTCAATCAGTCATATCTCGCTACTTACCATCCTTACGAATTACTGACGTATCAACCTTACCTTTTATTTACCTGTCATTGCCCAATTTCTCCAAAGTTTTAATACCTGAATACTCATCCATGTTATCAATCTATGTGGTTCTATCAGACTTTAGAATTTATGTGGTTCTATCAGACTTGCGTATCGGTAGAAGTTAAAGAACATTGAGATTATAATCAAGGGTATGGTCCACCGGTGCTAAATTTATGACTCAGATAGAATCCAACTTGAAAGTTGTGGATGATGACACTTGATTATTCATGAGGAAAAGAGATGTAAGAGATCATAACATGTTTATGAAAAGCTTACTAGTTCATTTAGAATCTCTTCGGGTGGCTAATGATGATTTAGAAACTGAGTATTTTATTCCTGGATAAATTTGTTCATTTAGGGCATGTGGCCTATGTTACATTGACTGGAGGACTTGTGGTATTCTAGTATTCCATCGATAAGGATTTGAGGTATTTCCTTTTGGAAATGGAAGTATGACAATGTCATCGGCTCCCATCAAAATTGCAAGTAAGATTGATGATAATTTTCTAATGACAGTGATTCAGACAGTTGTAATGGTTTGCACGGTTACTTGGTATGCATTAAGGAAGTACAATTGGTTATGGAAAGTCTTCAGAGGGATCAATCATTTTTCTATGGATTTGACACGACAAAGTAATTAGTAGGCATGTTTATAGTATGGTGGTTTAGAAATTCAAGGGAAATTGGACTTATGATGTGTGTATATGTGTTCTAAGGCATCTTGGTGCAAAGGACAATATTGATAGTTAAGAAGAAAGACTAGTAGTATCAGACTATGTTATCAGTACATGATGGATGATGGTTGAGGCTGCAACTAAGGGATATTGGTAACTATTGTGGTAATTGTGGATTCAATCAGCCGCGGATAGAGGTATGACTATGATCAAGTTAGGGAATTAAGTAGAGTCACTTCTTACATTCGAGAATCAGCTGTGGAGTAAATTTCGGTCATGAAGGATTATGAGATTTGGGGTGTTGAGGTAGGTTATAGTAGTTTTGATTAACTAAGTAAATAGACAATACTATCAATTTATTTCTTGTCGGTTGGGGTTCTTATGAGGTTATCAAGGGGATTCCTTGGTTACTCGTCAGTTTCTGTTCTTACCTTCTTCCATTTGAGGACGAGCGTTTGTTTAATTGATATCTGATGTAACGACCCGTCCCATCATTTTTAGATAAAAACCCTTATTTAACTATTTTACCCTTCATATGATATTTATGTATGTTTTGTAATGAGAGAGGATGGGTGGCACAGATACCGAGGTCCATTTATATGAGGATTCAGATGAAAAATCCAAAGTTTAGAAACTTAGAGTTGGTTAGTATTACTCAAGGTTGACTTTTGGCTAGATGAGTTCGTTTCAGGGTTCTATCACATCCTGTAGTCCTAAAGGGTCATTTATGACTTAGTCGAGTCATTGGTTCGCTTCTCGAGGTGATTGGATGTGTTTGTGGCTTTATTTATGAAATTTGGTTATTTGGTTTTCCCGGATAATTCTTTTGAAAAGTCTGCCTTAGCTCGATTATTTGTGAAATTCGAGGGTACAAGCGAGTTCGTAGCACTGTTTACCATAGACGAGTGTATTCTATTTGTGTCCGGGGGGGGGGGGGGTCTTGGGAGTGTTTTGGGCCTTCATTGGAAGGTTTAGGTTATTGTTCATGATCTAGTGTCTGGTGTCCGCCACGTCGGCACCGGTGTCCGCCTCAGCGAGATGTTGGCTTGTCGAAGTGGAAGGTTGAGTATTATGGATTTCTGTCATGGCGGATGGTCTATCCGTAGGGGTGAGTCCGCTTCTGCGGAGTCGAGTCCATCGTGATGATGGGTAATGTGTTAAGTGACCTTGCCCCACTGAGGGGTTTTTCCGCCGCACTAGGTCTGCTCCAAATAGAGATCGATTCTCCCCGGGGGCGTAAATACTTTGTTCGTGTGTCCTATAAATATTTTTAGGTAATATTTTCCCCCAAAAAAGAAAACCCTTGAAACCAATGCCCCATTGGAGGAATTTCAGAGCTTTAGGAACATTTTTTACCTTAAGGTAATAGATCCTTTCATTTTTATGGATTAAATGATGTTTATACACTTTTTAATGGTCGTTTAGCATGATATTAAGTTTTGGAAAAATACCTTCATGTGTTTATGAGAATAAGAGTGTTATATGGTTGATTTTAATGGAGGTTTATGGATTAAAAATTGATATTATTATGAATTAGGATTAGGTGAGGACATATAATCATGTTTTAAGCTTAATATAATTATAGAACTTGTTTTTAAAAGGAAAAAATTCTAGGGTTTCAAATTGGGACTTTTTAATTATTGTTCAATTGGGGATTCAATTGTGTATAGATTTTTAATTAACTTAAGAATTTGATTACTCAGTATGTAATAAGGGCTTTTGAGTATTAAAGTTTGAGTATTGGTGATGTGGGCCCGGGTTGGTATTTTAATGTCATGTTTTAAAGATTTTTATCCTTGAATGTTATGAAAGCTTTGTATTAATGAATAATATGTACGTGGATAGACTTCAACTATCATGAGGCGCATCAGAAGGGCAAGGAGATCACCGAGACTTGATTTGTTAGCGCTCTTGTTCGGCAATGAGGTAGGCTACGATTTAGCTTTTTGAGACTCTGATAGAAGTACGTAGTAGTTATAAATGTTGAGGGGTATTGGGCGTGTTTGGGGGTCCCACTCAAACGGTTGTGATGAATGTTTGAGTGGGTACCGTGTTGAACTGTGATGATGGGTGATTCGGGAATCCGCCTTATGCTGCTTCCGACTGCTATTATTTGGGCTTGTTGGTATTACGTGGGCTTCTCGTCATATTTGATATTTTTGTGTTTATTCATCACACATGCTTTGATATGATATCCTGATTATATTAGGATTATTGTTGATGGACTGTTTTGATATGAAATCCTATGTACCAGATTATATGTGTGTCATTGAACTCTTGAAAGCATGTGATATTTCATCTCCTTACTTGGTTGCATCTCATTATATCATGATATCTTGCCTTTATGTCATTTGCATTCATACACTCATGGTTCTGTGATATTGATATGAGAGTGGTATGGATATGTTGTGGGCCCAAGAGGCAGAAAAGGTAAGAATACTTATGAGATTTTGGCAACATTGAGATGATGATAATACGGATGGCCTGAGTTTCTTTCTGCAATAGATATTGATACACGGGGAATGGAGTTGCACATCTGTAATATGATATTATTAAGACAAATAAGTCTTGGTCTCTAGCCAGATTCGTGTGTGGATTTCCGGCTAGCTAGGAGTGGTCTATGGACTTTGTGGGTCCCCTATAGGTATACGGATCATAATAAAACCTTGACGTACTGCATAGCAGGTTGAGAAATGTACCTTGCATATACAATGCATTCATACACCTATACATTGATTAATCATGATTTGGTAATGTGATATGTTTTGTTATTGGAATTTGGGTGAAACCCTGATTTACTTAGATTGAAATGATTGTATTGGACCAGAATGGTCACTATGATTGAGCTTGACTCTTTGAATACTTGGAAATAATGATTAGGTTGGTCTCTATGAACACTTGGATAAATGGTTGAGGTTGTTAAATTGATTTGGTTGTCGTGTGTGGCTTGCTTCCTCGTGTAGGGTTTTTTGGGTTTAATAATTAAAAGTCTAAGTGTTTGATGTCAACTACTACTGTGATCGGAAATATCGGTTATGCCATGAATATTGTCTAGGTCTAGGGAATTATGTGTATTTGTGTGTTGTCTGGTTATTGATTGTCTGACTGGTAACGAGTCTAGTAAGGAACCTGTGATAAGTATCACTAGTGAAAGGGTTGATGTGGAACGATCTACATGTGTCAGACCGTAACTATATAGAGACTTAAGTAAGTGTCAATGCTAAGGTTAATAAATAAGTTAATGCCATCATGTTTAGCTTAGGTGTAACACTATTGGAAGTATTCTAGAATGGTTGATGTGATGTAAGTTTTACTCATTTATTTAATGTGATAAGTTGTGTAAGTGAGGTTAATCCTGGGTATAACTTGAACAAGAGAGTACAAGTCGATAGGTATTATGATAGTAAGGTCCATGTCTATGTGAATGGATTGATTGTACTTGACTATGATTGGAACCTTATGTGACCAATGTGACTTGATGAATCAGTGAACTAATATGTGTACAATGTGACTTATATGAGCTATTGAACTATCTAGTATACCTTATTTGGTGTCAACTTGATATTTATCTCTGCTATGTATCTTTCGTCGTTGTCGGACTATGATGTCTATGGGGGTACATTGTGTACTCATGCCACACTTACTGCTTATTTCATGATGTAGATACAGATTCCTCTACTAGTTCATGAGCTCAAGTGAGTCCGAGTAAGTAGACTTCTAGGGTTCAGGGTGATTATGCTTCCATTCAGCATGTCCTGGATACTCTTATCTTTACTCGTCTTTTATTGTATTTGAGAGACATGGATGACCTTTCAGTTATGTATTAAGTTTTGACACTTTGATGCCTTTGACTTTCAGACTTGTATAATTGTATAGTGCTCTTATATTCACATACCAGATTTTGGGGGGTTGTATTGATGTTTTAATTATAATTCCATATTTCTTTCATGTTGTTTTATTTATATGAGAAGTGGTTTGTCTATCTGTAGGAATGTGTAGCTGCCGTCACGATTCCTGAAAAGGAGTCGTGAAAAAGTTGGTATAGAAGCTTTAGGTTAAACAGTCTTAAATACAAGAGCAATGTCTAGTAGAGTCTTGCATATCGGTGTGAAGATATCCGTACTTATCTTTGAGAGGCTATGGGATATTTAGAAAATTTTGTTTCCTTTATTCCTTTCGTGCTAAGTTGAATCAAATTGGCATCTGAACTTTTTCCTTCTATTCTATCACCGATGATGGTAACACACTCTTTAATTCATTCATAAGTGGTACAATATGATGTCGCACGGTAGGGTATGAGATATGTTACAATGATTCAAATGTGTGACCGAGTTTAGTCTTCGGCTATGATTTAAAGGTTCATTGATTAGGGGGTTATGATTGTGACTTCTCGGTTCGGTGATATCCTTGTAGAGTAAGAATGATAATTTAAAGATACAAGGAAAATAAATTGGATAGATCAATATCCGCTATATGAAGGAAAAAATTAGTATCTGATGCGTTTGATAGGTTATGTTGCAAGAGGTACGAGGGTGGATGTGGTTCAGGTTATAAAAGGTTAAATTGGCTTCTATTTGGAATAATTGGGATAGCAGGGTAGAATTAGTGGCTGTGAGTTCTTTTTGGGAATGATTATATGTTCGAGATCGTGGCAATGTTATGTATGATGACTGAAGCTTAATGGAATATAATGTCACGTTTCTTTACCTAAGAGTGTGTTTGTGGGTTCATTTGGCATTTCGAGGTTAGTGATGATAGGGGAGTTGTTGAGACCAAGAGATGGTTGAGTTGTGAGTTATTTCGTAGTTGTTGAGTATCAAGTGAGTGAAAAAGTCATATATGCATTGGTATATTGGACTCATCGTAGGCTAATGGGAGCCAATGATGGACTAATAGGAATAACTCTTGTGTTGGACGAGTGTGAGGTTCTATCGAGAGATTACCGGGTGTGGCATATAGTTCATGGATAAGGTTTGTGGGCATGATATTTAAGGATTAATACTTGAGAAGTTTGATAGTTACTTGGTATAATGCCTTTGAAGGTGACCGGAGGATAGGGAAATTGCATGGTTAGTTGGATATGTTATGTTTCGAAAGCAAGATAAGGTAAAGATTGGGTTTTCACAGGCAAACATCGTTTGGACTATCAAATAAGGTATTGGTCAATGGGAATATTTATGGTAATGGTTTGACCACGGTTTGATCTAATTTCAGTTGTGAAAGGCTTCGGGTATCGATGATCGGGTCAGTGAATGCATGGACAGGTATAGAAAGATATTATTTTGGTCAAAGATTTTTGGAAAGGGTATTTCAAAGAAATTATATGAGAATGTTAGCAAGGGTATATGTTCGGTATTTAAGGATTAACTATCAGATTAAGGACCAGTTCAGTAATAGTATGAGTTACTGTGTGGGTACTAATGGATTTTGGTCAGAGTAACCAGCATGGGTCGATACATATTCTAGTCGAGGAATCTTATAAGAAATGGTACATGGTAGATGTCGTATATTAGGAAAAACTCCCAGTTTTAGTGTTGGAGTGAGCGGGGGAAACTCTCTGTGATTTGGTGTGCAATATTCTACTATCTCCAGGATCGATTCAGTTATTGTGTGAGACCTTCGATATTTCAGTACACTTTGGGACAAACTCGAGTAAGCATCGGTTGACAGTGGAAATTGTGATTAAAAGAAAAGATGGAACTTTAAGGAATCAATAATTGTATGTAGAGCTAATTCGGGATGGGTGAGGTGTCTCATCGAGAATTAGAGAGAATTTGGATTTGAAGAATGATAACTCTGGAGTAGTTATGAATTATGTGGGAATTATCATCGTGTCTTTAAGATAGGGTAAAATGATTTGGTACGCTCGAAGGAGTAGGTCTATCGTAGTTGACTAAGTATTATTCAGAAATTCATAAGGCTGGTAAGTAGAGAGATATGACAGATCGAGGTTCGACAAGGTATCCAGAGTTATGGGTGAGTTAAGAGAAAGTACAAGGAAGATTTGATGTATTTAGAGTTCATGTGGTTCTATCAGACTTGCATATTGGTAGAAGTTCAAGAACTTTGATATTATAATCAAGAGTACGGTCCGCCGATGCTAAATTTATGACTCAGATAGAATCCAACTTGAAAGTTGTGGGTGCCGACACGTGATTGATTATTCGTGAGGAAAAGAGATGGAAGAGACCATATCATATTTATGAAAATCATACTAGTTCATTTGGAATCCGTTCGGGTAGCTAATGATGATTTAGAAATTGAGTATTTTATTTCGGGACAAATTTGTTCATTTAGGACATGTGGCATATGTTATATTGACTGGAGAACTTATGGTATTCTAGTAAATCACCGATAAGGATTCAAGGGATTTCCTTTTAGAAATGGAAGTATGACATTGTTATTGGCTCCTATAGAAATTGCAAGTAAGATTGATAATAATTTTCTGATGACAGCGATTCAGACAGTTGTAATGGTTTACACGGTTACTTGGTATGCATTGAGGAAGTATAATTGGTTATGGAAAGTCTTCAGAGGGATCAGTGATTTTTCTACGGATTTGGTACGACAAAGTTTTAGTAGGCATGTTTATAGCATGGTGGTTTAGAAATTCAAGGGAAATTGGACTTATAATGTGTGTTTATGTGTTCTAATGCATCTTGGTGTGAAGGACAATATTGATTGTTGTGAAGGAAGAGTAGTAGTATCAGACTATGTTATCAGTACATGATGGATGACAGTTAAGGTTGCAACTAAGGGATGTTGGTAACTATTGTAGTAATTACGGATTCAATCGGGCGCGGATAGAGGTATGGCTATGATCAAGTTAGGAAATTAAGCAGAGTAAATTCTTACCTTTGAGAATCAACTGTGGAGGAAATTTCGCTAATGAAGGATTATGAAATTTGGGGTGATGAGGTAGGTTATAGTAGTTTTGATTGAGTAAGTAAACAGACGGTGCTATCATTTTATTTCTTATTGGTTGGGGCTCTTATGAGGTTATCAAGAGGATTCCTTGGTTACTCATCAGTTTTTGTTCTTTCCTTCTTCAATTCAAGGATAAGTGTTTATTTAATTGGTATCTGATGTAACGACTCGTCCAGTCGTTTTTAGCTAAAGACCCTTATTTAACTATTTTACCATTCATGTGATCTTTATGTGTGGTTTTTAATGAGCAGTAATGGGTGGCACAGATATCGAGGTCCAATTATATGAGGTTCGGATGAAAAACCCAAAGTATAGAAACTTAAGAGTTGGTTAGTTTGACTAAAGGTTGAATTTTGGCTAGATGAGTTCGTTTCAGGATTATGTCACTTTCAGTAGTTTCAAAGGGTCATTTATGACTTAACTCATCATTGGTTCGCTTCTCGAGGTGATTGGATGTGTTTGTGGCTTTATTTGTGAAATTTGAGAGTACGAGCGAGTTCATAGCACTATGTACCATAGACGAGCGTATTCGATTTGTGTCCGGGGGTCTTGGGAGTGTTTTGAACCTTTATTGGAAGGTTTGGGATATTGTTCATGATCTGGTGTCTGGTGTCCGTCACGTTGGCACCAATGTCCGCCTCGGCGAAAGGTTGGCTCGACGAAGTGGAAGGTTGAGTATTATGGATGTTTGTCATGGCGGATGGTATGTCAATAGGGGCGAGTCTGTTTCTGCAAAGTCGAGTCCGCCGTGACGATGGGTCAGGTATTAGTGACCTCGCCCCATCGAGGGGCTTGTTCGCCGCATCGGGTATGCTCCGACAGAGTCGATTTCGCTGAGGCTGAAATACTGTTCAAATGTCCTATAAATATTTTTAGGTAATATTTTTCCCCAAATAGCAAACCCTTGAAACCAATGTCGCCATGGAGAAATTTCAGAGCTTTAGGAGCATTTTTTACCTTCAGGTAATCGACCCTTTCATTTTTATGGCTTAAGTGATATTTATACACTCTTTAATGGTGGTTTAGCATGATATTAAGTTTGGGAAAAAGACCTTCATGTGTTTATGAGAATAAGAGTGTTATATGGTTGATTTTAATGGAGGTTTACGGATTAAAAAGTGATATTATTGTGAATTAGGATTAGGGGAGGATAGATAATCATGTTGATAAGCTTAATTTGATTATACAAACTTGTTTTCAAATTGAGAAAATTCTTGGATTTCAAATTGGGGGTTTTTAATTATTGTTCAATTCAGGATTCAATTGTGTATAGATTTTCAATTAAGTTAAGAATTTGATTACTTAGTATGTAATATAGGTTTTTGAGTATTAAAGTTTGAGTCTTGGTGATGTGGGCCCGGGTTGGTATTTTAAAGTCATGTTTGTAAGATCTTTATTCTTATATGTTATAAAAGCTTTGTATTAATGAATAATATGTACGTGGATAGACTTTGACTATCACGAGGCGCATCAGAAGGGCAAGGCGATCACCGAGGTTTGATTTGTTAGTGCTCCTGTTCGGCAATGAGATAGGCTACAGTTAGCTTTTTGAGACTCTGATAGAAATACGTAGTAGTTATAAATGTTGAGAGGTATTGGGCATGTTTTGGGGTCCTACTCAAACAATTGTGATGAACGTTTGAGTGGGTACCAGTGTTGAACTATGATGATGGGTGATTTGGGAGATCAGCCTTATGCTGATTCCGACTGCTATTATTTGGGCTTGTCGCTATTATGTGGGCTTGTCTCCATATTTGATATTGTTGTATGTATTCAGCACACATGCTTTGATATGATATCCTGATTGTACTAGGATTATTGTTGATAGACTGTTCTGATATGAAATCTTGTGTACTGGATTATATGTATGTCATTAAACTCTTGAAAGCATGTGATATTTCATCTCCTTACTTGGTTTCATCTTGCCTTTTATGTCATTTGCATTCATATACTCATAGTTGTGTGATATTGATATGAGAGGAATGGATATGCCGTGGGCCCAAAAGGCTGAAAAGGTAAGACTACTATGAGATTATGGCAACATTGAGATGATGATAATACGGATAGCTCGAGTTGTTTGCTGCAACGGATATTGATACACGAGGAATGGAGTTTCACGTCTGCAACATTATATTATTAAGACAAATGAGTCTTGGGCTCTAGCCAGATTCGTGTGTGGATTTCCGACTAGCTGGGAATGGTATATAGACTTTGTGGGTCCCCTATGAGTGTACGGATCATAGTAAAACCTTGACGTATTGTATACCAGGTTGAGAAAGGTACCTTGTATATACACCACATTTATATCATACATATACATATATATTGACTAATCATGATTTGGTAATGTAATATGGTTGGTTATTGGAACTTTGGTGAAACCCTGATTTACTTGGATTGAAATGATTGTATTGGACCAGAATGTGTGATATCTTCAAAAGAA
This sequence comes from Anisodus tanguticus, assembly GCA_034509755.1. Lineage (NCBI taxonomy): Eukaryota > Viridiplantae > Streptophyta > Magnoliopsida > Solanales > Solanaceae > Anisodus > Anisodus tanguticus. Next base: position 30,829,977 of record CM067555.1, on the reverse strand, counting down.
CCTAGACTTAGAGTTTATGGAGGGAGAGCATGTTCTTTTGAAGATATCACCCATGAATGGTGTAATGCATTTCGGGAAGATGGGCAAGTTGGGCCCGAGGTACATTGGTCTATTTGAGATTTTCCATTGTGTTGGTGTTGTTGCTTATGAGTTGGCTTTGCCACAAGACTTGTCGGGTGTTCATCCGGTTTTCCATGTTTCTATGTTGAGAAAGTACCATTCAGACGGGTCTTATATCATTTGTTGGGATTCAGTGTTTCTTGATGAGAATTTGTCTTATGAGGAGGAGCGTATAGCGATCTTAGATAGGCAAGTTTAGAAGTTAAGGACTAAGGAGATTGCTTCAGTGAAGGTGCGGTGGAAGCATCATCCTATTGATGAGCCTACATGGGATACCGAGTCTGATATGCGTGCTAGATATCCTCAGTTATTTTTTAACTTGGGTACTTTTCTCCCATTTTTTTCATTGTCACTCGAAGACGAGTGATTGTTTAATTGGTATCTAATGTAATGACATGTTCCTTCGTTACGTATATTTTGACTACTTTACCCCCATCAACTCGATTCCCGAAGTTATCGAACGATGCTAGTAGAAGTTAAGAAATTAGAACCTTAAAAAATGAAAGTGTTGACCTATAGTTGACTTCTGTGTAGTATGTTACATAAAATGTTCGATGGGGCTTGACCCTACACACGCATGACCTTGTCTAAAAGAAATCATATTTAACTCTGAAAGAACTTCCACCAAACAAGTATTTCAATCATGTTAATATTCCAAAGAAAGATTTCAAGTTACGAACAATCATCTATACGTTTCAAACAAGCATACTTCAAAAAGAAGGTTTTTGAAAAGTATACATACCTCAATTTCCGCTAAAAGCAAGCACATAGATTCTTTCAGGTTCAACAATCGTTCTACAATGGTTATTAATAACAAGGTTTAGCACTTTAACCAATTCTAGGGATTTCTAACATTATTCGAAAAACTATGACTTTTTTAGCCTTAGAACTTGTTCTTGAACCCTTATGAATCACCCATGAATTCTTATTGTTTCTAATACCTTACACTAGTGCCATCCCTCTCAATAATCGTACTAAATATCAAAGAGCATTCTAAATATCAAAGAGCATACCTTCAAGAAGTTTCCCAAAGTCTCCTTCAACTTCTTTTTCTTCGGTTTTCAAGAATATAAGGTTTGGAGAGATGAACTAGTGTTAAAGAGTAATGATTTTGATGTTAGATTGATTAAGTATTGATGAGAATTGATTAAGAACATACCTTGGATGTTTGGGGGGAAGTTTTAGGGTTCTTTCCTCTCAAAACGTCGGCCAAAATGAAGTGGGAATGAATATAATGAAGTGGGAAACTTAATAAATTTTGAACCAGAAAAATAATGGGCTGCGGCACCTTCGCGTCATGGGCCAATCGCGGATGGGACTACTCGCGGCACCCCTGCGACGCGGTGGTGCCGCATATGGGTAACAATTTTTTTATAGCTCTGTTTGATCTGGGCGACTTACCGTTGGAAAGGTATGTCAAAGACCTATAACTTTCTTGCTTTGAGTTTTCTCAACTCGCTTCAAATGAGATAATCACGTAATCAGCCGGAAGTCGAACTATCGTAAACTTAGTCGATTCTAGCGAATTTTACGTACTTTCCTATTCGTCTTGATCTTAGGTCAACTATTTCTACCCAAACTCATCTTGATATGACTCCACATATCTAAAAATTCACATGAATATCAATTTATCATATTCGCTCCTAATTCGGATTTACGCAAGTGTTACATTATCTCCCCTCGGGATCATTCATCCTCGAATGAAAGTCATGGCCCAAGATTTTCACTAAACCTCAAATTTTCAAAATTAACAAAGTTTCTTTGCAAAAACGAGCTACTCCCCGAAGACAAAATATAATATACCAACCCAACAATAACGATATGGTCCTCACATGGACTCTCACAACTATATCATTCAAGCCTAAATCAAACTCCATTATCTTCTTAAATCATTCTTCCATAAGCTGTCATTTTCGAGTTTCGAGGCTAAATTATAGTTCCTCCACTAAACATCAAAATAGTACAGATCTTTTAACCCAATACGAATATAGCCTCAATATATGATGATTCTTAATTCACTACAGGATACCTTCAAATTTCCTTTCATCCGAATCTTCAGTATTCTAAACATATCTTTAGTATGTCTTAATGCCATAATAACCTGTAGATCTACTTAAACCCATAGAGAGCACCGTAGCATCATAGCATAATCCGGAAGTACTCCTATGAATTTCTCTAATCTAGTCACACCAAAAAATTTGTTTACACATGTATATCAAAGCTCAAACCTTTGATCCCAAACTTTAAACACCACAAGAGAATAAAACAAAGAAACAAGAACAAAAGCTCAAAGGATGTTGCCTAAAAGCACACTCTCTTTTCATGATCTCATTATTTCTCATTCATTCATTACATATCATCCCTAAAATTAAATTCATAGGTCAACATAAATTATAGAGTCTTTTTCCCGAATTCTAGAAGTATAGCCTATATAACTTTCAAGTCCCGACTATTTTATCCTCTTATTCACGCCTTATACTTGATCTTCTTTATGACCAACACAACAATGATAGACCATCATAATATTTCATCCTAGTTTCTAATATACTCTAAGTCCGGTAACTTCTTTACAACCCTTTCAATAATTTTCTAACAAAATATTAGCTATACCATAAGAAAACTCTCACCACATACTTTAAATAATTAATTTAATGTTGGTAACCACCACCGTTAGTCTATTCCTATGAGCAAGGTTCAAATTACCATATTGTACGAAGTTCTTGACGGTCTCAAATATAGAAATCTTGAGAAGTTTACTACTAATAATTATATGGTTCTCTTTTGATAAATAAAATATACTAGTATTATATTTCAAAAAAGGTAGCTACTTCAACATAAGGCAACAAGGAAGGAATATAACTCTCAAAAGGCTTTTCTCTACTTTTTAATACTAAATATCTCCAAACCTCATTACCACTTTGTTCATACGTAAGGTCATAACTATATTACTCCTCACCTAACAAACTAATGACACTCGTCTACATACTTCCATCTATCACTCTCTCATATTTTGGCTACTACACTATTTCTTCTTAGTAGAGGTTATGTCTATCACATTGAAAACTTTATCCATCTTAGCAATTTACCTAAGCCTAACACGACTACGATAGAGTTTTCCTTGTATTTAGGACTATGTCATTTTATACCTGTCCAAAAGGATCGACAACCACACTATACAATCACCATATTTATACACCAGTTATTGAATTCCAAAAGACTTCGTACCATCAATCACACTATACATTACAACCAATATGCACTCAATAGAACCATTTAGCTGCTGCAGCATGTGTTAAAATCAATTATGTGAGGCACGAGTATCAAATACGTCAGAATGATCCTAAAGAGAAGTCTGAGCTCTACATCACAATCTAAAATCAAGAAGAGTAAGAAACACCTAAAATGTCCTAGTCGTTGTACATCGATATAGGTGGTTAGTCTGCATGTAAAAGACTCTACTAGACACAGCTCCATAGATAATCCTAATACACTTCTAAACCTAGACCACTGATACCAAGCTTGTCACGCCCAAAACCCAACCGTGAACGTAACATGCATCCGCTATGAACATCACCGAAAGCACCTTATGAATTAATAACAACAAATTCCTATTCAATAACCTTTAATTATTTAAATTCTACAAGTCATAAATATCAAAATGAAATCATTATTATACTTATGAAATAACACAACGGTGGTCTAAGTGAATACTTAGTCATAAAACGTGGCAAATGCCTCAACGAGTCGTACGAGGCTCCAACAAACTACCCACAATCGATACCTATCTACAAAGCTTCTAAGATAATGCATAAATGTCTAACTCATCGGGACACAACCCGAAAACTACTAAGAAGTTATAAATGACTCAATAAAACCACGAACAAGTGTGTGGTCTCAGCAATATTCAGGAATGCAGCGATTACTCGTAATCCGCGAGATATGTTTGTACCTGCTCTTCTTCATTACCTATATACCATAAAAATAATAACGGTATGCCTGAGTACTGGGTACCCAGTGAATGTGTAAGGTGAAATAGTTAACGAAATCAAAGTAGTCATAAAATAAATAATAATCAGTAAAACAATATTAAATGAAATAATTGTAAAACTCGGAAATGGAGTAAGTCATTAACTCAGAGAAATCATTCGAGAATCCAATAATGAAGAATGCATCATATTTAACTCGTTAACGTTTATCATGTCAAGTATGTCACTTACGAAATCAAGATTACCACAAGCCACTCACAGGCAACAAAGATACCAAAACAAGCCACTCATAGGCAAATCAATTAATTGATAGGACTGAGACTAATCGTCATCTAGACTAGAACAACAATACAAGCACCAAGCTATATGCCTCGGAGGTCAGTCGTCCTCTGGACTAACAAAACAATAGATGCACCAGGCTATATGCCTCAGAGGTCAACCATCCTTTAGACAGACACATCAATACTCGTATCGATATATTAGGATCCATAATATCTAATTGTCCTCTAGACTAGCATAACTTTCCCATACAAGCCCAGACACAAATAAATATGTGTTATGGCATATTAACTGAATCTTCAATAATGGCTTACGACCGAATTCACTTCTCAAGCATCTTCTCCATAGTAGAGGTATTTCAAGTCTTAGATAGATTTATAAACCTAGTTCAAAGAATTTATTCAATTTCAAATTCAAGAAAGCTCATTTAACGATGAAATATATTCAAACCTTTAACCTTTATAAAAATACTTTCAAACATCCCAAAATGGGGCAAAACAAGTTCAATCAAAGTAGTATGTTACATAAAATGTTCGATGGGGCTTGACCCTACACACACATGACCTTGTCTAAAAGAAATCATAATTAACTCTGAAAGAACTTCCACCAAACAAGTATTTCAATCATGTTAATATTCCAAAGAAAGATTTCAAGTTACGAACAATCATCTATACGTTTCAAACAAGCATACTTCAAAAAGAAGGTTTTTGAAAAGTATACATACCTCAATTTCAGCTAAAAGCTAGCACACGGATTCTTTCAAGTTCAACAATCGTTCTACAATGGTTATTAATAACAAGGTTTAGCACTTTAACCAATTCTAGGGATTTCTACCATTATTCGAAAAACTATGACTTTTCTAGCCTTAGAACTTGTTCTTGAACCCTTATGAATCACCCATGAATTCTTATTGTTTCTAATACCTTACACTAGTGCCATCCCTCTCAATAATCGTACTAAATATCAAAGAGCATTCTAAATATCAAAGAGCATACCTTCAAGAAGTTTCCCAAAGTCTCCTTCAACTTCTTTTTCTTCGGTTTTCAAGAATATAAGGTTTGGAGAGATGAACTAGTGTTAAAGAGTAATGATTTTGATGTTAGATTGATTAAGTATTGATGAGAATTGATTAAGAACATACCTTGGATGTTTGGGGGGAAGTTTTAGGGTTCTTTCCTCTCAAAACGTCGGCCAAAATGAAGTGGGAATGAATATAATGAAGTGGGAAACTTAATAAATTTTGAACCAGAAAAATAATGGGCTGCGGCACCTTCGCGTCATGGGCCCATCGCGGATGGGACTACTCGCGGCACCCTTGCGACGCGGTGGTGCCGCATATGGCTAACGTTTTTTTTATAGCTCTGTTTGATCTGGGCGACTTACCGCTGGAAAGGTATGTCAAAGACCTATAACGCTCGGTAGATAATCACGTAATCAAGTCGGAAGTCGAACTATCGTAAACTTAGTCGATTCTAGCGAATTTTACATACTTTCCTATTCGTCTTGATTTAGGTCAACTATTTCTACCCAAACTCATCTTGATATGACTCCACATATCTAAAAATTCACATGAATATCAATTTATCATATTCGCTCCTAATTCGGATTTACGCAGTGTTACATTATCTCCCCTCAGGATCATTCATCCCCGAATGAAAGTCATGGCCCAAGATTTTCACTAAACCTCAAATTTTCAAAATTAACAAAGTTTCTTTGCAAAAACGAGCTACTCCCCGAAGACAAAATATAATATACCAACCCAACAATAACGATATGGTCCTCACATGGACTCTCACAACTATATCATTCAAGCCTAAATCAAACTCCATTATCTTCTTAAATCATTCTTCCATATGTCGTCATTTTCGAGTTTCGAGGCTAAATTATAGTTCCTCCACTAAACATCAAAATAGTACAGATCTTTTAACCCAATACGAATATAGCCTCAATATATGATGATTCTTAATTCACTACAGGATACCTTCAAATTTCCTTTCATCCGAATCTTCAGTATTCTAAACATATCTTTAGTATGTCTTAATGCCATAATAACTCGTAGATCTACTTAAACCCATAGAGAGCACCGTAGCATCATAGCATAATCCGGAAGTACTCCTATGAATTTCTCTAATCTAGTCACACCAAAAAATTTGTTTACACATGTATATCAAAGCTCAAACCTTTGATCCCAAACTTTAAACACCACAAGAGAATAAAACAAAGAAACAAGAACAAAAGCTCAAAGGATGTTGCCTAAAAGCACACTCTCTTTTCATGATCTCATTATTTCTCATTCATTCATTACATATCATCCCTAAAATTAAATTCATAGGTCAACATAAATTATAGAGTCTTTTTCCCGAATTCTAGAAGTATAGCCTATATAACTTTCAAGTCCTGACTATTTTATCCTCTTATTCACGCCTTATACTTGATCTTCTTTATGACCAACACAACAATGATAGACCATCATAATATTTCATCCTAGTTTCTAATATACTCTAAGTCTGGTAACTTCTTTACAACCCTTTCAATAATTTTCTAACAAAATATTAGCTATACCATAAGAAAACTCTCACCACATACTTTAAATAATTAATTTAATGTTGGTAACCACCACCGTTAGTCTATTCCTATGAGCAAGGTTCAAATTACCATATTGTACGAAGTTCTTGACGGTCTCAAATATAGAAATCTTGAGAAGTTTACTACTAATAATTATATGGTTCTCTTTTGATAAATAAAATATACTAGTATTATATTTCAAAAAAGGTAGCTACTTCAACATAAGGCAACAAGGAAGGAATATAACTCTCAAAAGGCTTTTCTCTACTTTTTAATACTAAATATCTCCAAACCTCATTACCACTTTGTTCATACGTAAGGTCATAACTATATTACTCCTCACCTAACAAACTAATGACACTCGTATACATACTTCCATCTATCACTCTCTCATATTTTGGCTACTACACTATTTCTTCTTAGTAGAGGTTATGTCTATCACATTGAAAACTTTATCCATCTTAGCAATTTACCTAAGCCTAACACGACTCTGATAGAGTTTTCCTTGTATTTAGGACTATGTCATTTTATACCTGTCCAAAAGGATCGACAACCACACTATACAATCACCATATTTATACACCGAGTTATTGAATTCCAAAAGACTTCGTACCATCAATCACACTATACATTACAACCAATATGCACTCAATAGAACCATTTAGTCACGCAAAGATGTGTTAAAATCAATTATGTGAGGCACGAGTATCAAATACGTCGAAATGATCCTAAAGAGAAGTCTCGAGCTCTACATCACAATCTAAAATCAAGAAGAGTAAGAAACACCTAAAATGTCCTAGTCGTTGTACATCGATATAGGTGGTTAGTCCGCATGTAAAAGACTCTACTAGACACGACTCCATAGATAATCCTAATACACTTCTAAACCTAGACCATCGATACCAAGCTTGTCACGCCCAAAACCCAACCGTGAACGTAACATGCATCCGCTATGAACATCACCGAAAGCACCTTATGAATTAATAACAACAAATTCCTATTCAATAACCTTTAATTATTTAAATTCTACAAGTCATAAATATCAAAATGAAATCATTATTATACTTATGAAATAACACAACGGTGGTCTAAGTGAATACTTAGTCATAAAACGTGGCAAATGCCTCAACGAGTCGTACGAGGCTCCAACAAACTACCCACAATCTGATACCTATCTACAAAGCTTCTAAGATAATGCATAAATGTCTAACTCATCGGGACACAACCCAGAAACTACTAAGAAGTTATAAATGACTCAATAAAACCACGAACAAGTGTGTGGTCTCAGCAATATGGGTAACAATTTTTTATAGCTCTGTTTGATCTGGGCGACTTACCGTTGGAAAGGTATGTCAAAGACCTATAACTTTCTTGCTTTGAGTTTTCTCAACTGCTCAGCAGATAATCACGTAATCAAGCTGGAAGTCAGAACTATCGTAAACTTAGTCGATTCTAGCGAATTTTACGTACTTTCCTATTCGTCTTGATCTTAGGTCAACTATTTCTACCCAAACTCATCTTGATATGACTCCACATATCTAAAAATTCACATGAATATCAATTTATCATATTCGCTCCTAATTCGGATTTACGCAATGTTACATTATCTCCCCTCAGGATCATTCATCCTCGAATGAAAGTCATGGCCCAAGATTTTCACTAAACCTCAAATTTTCAAAATTAACAAAGTTTCTTTGCAAAAACGAGCTACTCCCCGAAGACAAAATATAATATACCAACCCAACAATAACGATATGGTCCTCACATGGACTCTCACAACTATATCATTCAAGCCTAAATCAAACTCCATTATCTTCTTAAATCATTCTTCCATAAGCTGTCATTTTCGAGTTTCGAGGCTAAATTATAGTTCCTCCACTAAACATCAAAATAGTACAGATCTTTTAACCCAATACGAATATAGCCTCAATATATGATGATTCTTAATTCACTACGGGATACCTTCAAATTTCCTTTCATCCGAATCTTCGGTATTCTAAACATATCTTTAGTATGTCTTAATGCCATAATAACTGTAGATCTACTTAAACCCATAGAGAGCACCGTAGCATCATAGCATAATCCGGAAGTACTCCTATGAATTTCTCTAATCTAGTCACACCAAAAAATTTGTTTACACATGTATATCAAAGCTCAAACCTTTGATCCCAAACTTTAAACACCACAAGAGAATAAAACAAAGAAACAAGAACAAAAGCTCAAAGGATGTTTCCTAAAAGCACACTCTCTTTTCATGATCTCATTATTTCTCATTCATTCATTACATATCATCCCTCAAATTAAATTCATAGGTCAACATAAATTATAGTCTTTTTCCCGAATTCTAGAAGTATAGCCTATAACTTTCAAGTCCTGACTATTTTATCCTCTTATTCACGCCTTATACTTGATCTTCTTTATGACCAACACTACAATGATAGACCATCATAATATTTCATCCTAGTTTCTAATATACTCTAAGTCTCGTAACTTCTTTACAACCCTTTCTAATAAAATACTAGCTATACCATAAGAAAACTCTCACCACATACTATAAATAATTAATTAATTTAATGTAGGTAACCACCACCGTTAGTCTCTTGCTATGAGCAAGGTTCAAATTACCATATTGTACGAAGTTCTTGACGGTCTCAAATAGAGAAATCTTGAGAAGTTTACTACTAATAATTCTATGGTTCTCATTTGATAAATAAAATATACTAGTATTATATTTCAAAAAAGGTAGCTACTGCAACATAAGGCAACAAGGAAGAAATATAAGTCTCGAAAGGATTTTCTCTACTTGTTAATACTAAATATCTCCAAATCTCATTACCTCTTTGTTAATACGTAAGGACATAACTATCTCACTCCTCACCTAACAAACTAATGATACTCGTCTACATACTTCCATCTATCACTTTCTCATATTTTGGCTACTACACTATTTCTTGTTAGTAGAGGTTATGTCTATCACATTGAAAATATTATCTATCTTAGCAATTTACCTAAGCCTAACAAGACTCCGATAGAGTTTTCCCTGTATTTAGGACTATGTCATTTTATACATGTCTCAAAAGGATCGACAACCACACTATACAATCACCATATGTATACATCAGTTATTGAATTCCAAAAGACTTCGCACCATCAATCACACTATACATTACAACCAATATGCACTCAATAGAACCATTGTCATATGGTTAGTCATTACAAAGATGTGTTAAAATTAATTCCGTGAGGCACGGGTATCAAATACGTCAGAACGATCATATAAGAGATGTTCGAGCACTACAACACAATCTAAAATCAAGAAGAGTAAGAAACACCTAATATGTCCTAGTAGTCGTACATCCATAACGGTGGCTAGTCTGCATGAAAAGGACTCCACTAGACACAACTCCATAGATGATCCTAATACACTTTTAAACCTAGAGCTCGATACCAAACTTGTCACACTCCAAACCCGACCCTGGATGTAACAGGCATCTGATGTTATGAACATCTTCGAAAGCACCTTATGAATTAATAACAAAAAATTCATATTCAATAACCTTTCATTATATAAATTTAACAAGTCATAAATATACAAATGAAATCATTATTACACATATGAAATAACACAGCGGAAGTCTAAGTGAATACTTAGTCATAAAACGTGGTCAAATGCCTCAACGAGTCATACGAGGCTACAACAAACTACCCACAATCTGATAACTATCTACGGAGATTCTAAGATAATGCATAAATGTCTAACTCATCTGGACACAACCCGGAAACTACTAAGAAGAAATAAATGACTCAATAAACCCACAAAAAAGTGTGTGGGCTCAGCAATATTCAAGAAAGCAATTAGTACTCCTAATCCGCGAGATCTGTCCGTACCTGCTTTTCTTCATTACCTAACATACCATAAAAAGTAATAACGGTATGCCTGAGTATTGGGTACTTAGTGAATGCCTAAGGGGAAATAGTTAAGGAAATCAAAGTAGTTATAAAACAAATAATAATCAGTAAAACAATATTAAATGAAATAATTGTAAAATCTGGAAATTGAGTAAGTCATTAACTCAGAGAAATCATCAGAGAATCCTATAATGAAGAATACATCATGTTTAACTTGTTACCGTTTATCATGTCAAGTATGTCACTTACGAAATAAAGATTACCACAAGACACTCACAGGCAACCAAGATACCAAAACAAGCAACTCATAGGAAAATCAATCAATCGATACTCCGGGCTAGAAAACTACAGAGGCTAATCATCATCTAGACTAGAACAACAATATATGCACCAGGCTATATGCTTCGGAGGTCAATCATCCTGTAGACTGACACAACAATACTCGTATCGATACATTAGGATCCATAATATCTAATAATCATCTACACTAGCACAACTTTCCCATACAGGCCCAAACACAAACAAATGTGTGTTATGGCATATTAACTGAATCTTCAATAATGGCTTACAACCGAATTCACTTCTCAAGCATCTTCTCCATAGTAGAGGTATTTCAAGTCTTAGATAAATTTAGAAACCTTGTTCAAAAAATTTATTTAATTTCAAATTCAAGAAAGCTCATTCAACGGTGAAACATATTCAAACCTTTAACCTCTAGAAAAATACTTTCAATCATTCCAAAATGGAGCAAAATAAGTTCAATCAAAGTAGTATATTCCATAAAAGGTTTGATGCGGGCTTGACCCTACACACACATGACCTTGTCTAAATGAAATCATCTTTAATTTCGAAAGAACTTCCACCAAACAATTGTTTCAATCATGTTCATATTCCAAAGGAAGATTTCAAGTCACAAAAAATCATCTACACGTTCCAAACAAGCATATTTCAAAAAGAAGGTTTTTGAAAAGTAGACATATTTCAATTTCTGCTAAAAGCTAGCACACGGATTCTTCCAAGTTCAAAAATTGTTCTACAATGGTTATTCATAACAAGGTTTAGAATTTTAACCAATTATAGGGATTTCTACCCTTATTAAAAAAACTTAGACTTTTCTAGCCTTAAAACATGTTCTTGAACCCTTATGAATCACCCATTGATTCTTCTTGTTTCTAATACCTTACACTAGTCCCATACCTCTCAATAATCTCAGTAAATTTCAAAGAACATACCTTCAATAAGTTGGGACCACCCGTGGCACCCCTGCGATTGGTGGTTCCGCACACGGAGTGTTACATGCATTTAGATGTTGGCTGATGGTGCCAAAGCACCATTGACCATTGACCATTTTTTCTTACTTTATTACTCTAGGGTTTTTCGGGGTGGTATTATCCACATATACCCCCATAAAATGCACACCCTTATCAATGTTGAGGATGGTTTTGACCGAGGTTGGTTGACTTGGTTTATAATGATTAAGAACGATCATGTCACGACCTTTTTCCAGAAATCGTGGTGGCACCTACACATTTCTACCGGTAAGCGAACCACTGTCCAATCATAACATGGTAATAGGGAAAAATCGAATGATAACAAAATACTACTCAAACTATCTATAATATAAATGTGGAAACATATGAGTCTAAAACATCAACCACATTTCCCAAGTGATCTAGTCTGTAGATACAAGAGCGCTAAAACACGATACAAGTCCGAAATGGGCAACGAACGGCCAAAACCAAATACATAATCTGAACATGTCTCTCAAATGCGAATAACAGACTGAGATAGAGATGAAGCATCCAAGGGTATGCTAAAGATAGTATCCTCATCCTGAATACTGAAGATCAACTGCTCGAACTCAGCCACGTGGTCTCGAGCTAGTGGTCGGATCTGTATCTGCATTAAAAAAAGATACAGCAAGTGTAGCATGAGAACATAACTTACCCCTTAGACATCATAGGCCGACAACGACGGAAGATACCCAAAAAGAGATAAATACTAAGTTGACACCAAATAGTCTTACACTAGCAGGTCAATAATCCAAGTAAAGTCACATAGTCCACATAATGGTTCACAGAGTTCACATAATGCCTTATTCAAGTAGATTTCACAATTCATTAAGCCATACAGTGATAGACAATTCCAGTAATTCAGTTAATCTATTTATCATGAGCAAGTACAACCATTTCATATCTAAAATCCAATAAAGTCATCAATAAATAATTACGTATCAATACAACCACAGATAATCAAAGATGTAATAAATATGATATAAATTCAATACACATGCCAGGTACCTCTGACATCTCTTATATAATAAGTCATTATGATCGTCCACCCATGGGAGACCAGTGCAGTCCATATACCCCTCCTGAATGTCCCATTGGAGCCCAGCTTTTCGCTGTAAATATATTTGTTGCAAGCATGCAACCCTGATCCCTGCATATCATCATTATCATCTTAATATTGTCATAATCTCAACAACGTTCTTACCTTTTTTGATATCTTGGACGCACAACATAATCACACCACTCTAATATCAATATCATCAAAACCATGAGTGTATGAATGCAAATAACAATATAAGGCAAGAATCATGATATAATGAGATGCAATAAGTCTAGAGATGAATATCACATGCTTCCAGAAACACATCAACATATAATCCAAGTACAATAAAGTTATCATATCAAACATGTATGATGAATAAGCACAATAATAACAAGTACGGCGACAAGCCTACATAATGGAAACTAGCCCAATCAATCAGCAGTCGGAATCAGCTTAAGGTTGATTCCCAAATCACCCATCATCATAGTTCAACATCGGTACCCACTAAATTGTTCATCACAATCATTTGAATTGATCCCCCAAACATGCCCAATACCTCTCAATATTTATAACTAATTACGCACTTCTACTAAAGTCTCAAAAAACTAAATTGTAGCCTACCTTTGTGCTGAACAGGAGCACTACACGATTACGCCTTGGTGACAACTTTTCCCTTCCTCTATGCCTCGCGATAATCAAAGTCTATTCATGCATATACTATTCGTTAGTATAAGTCTTACACAACAAATAAGGACAAAATCCTTAGCAAAGCAACACCATAAATACCAACCCCATACCCACACTACCAAGACTCGAACTTTAATACCCCAAAACCTAGAACATATACTAGGTTATCATATCCTTAACTTAATTAGAAAACTATACACATTTGACTTTTCAATTGACCATTAAACAAAAAGCCCAAAATGGGAACCCTAGAATTTACCCCAAATTGAAATAGGTTTCTATACCCAAATTAAGCCTTACAATATGATAAATCTATCAATATCCATCACTAATTCATAATAATCTAAGTAATTTAATCCATAAAACTCCTATTGATCAATGATTTAACTCTCTTAAACTTATAAGAAATTACAACTCATCTTCCCCAACTTATAAACATACTAAACCACCATTAAAAGACTTAGAAACAAGTAATTAAGTCACAAAAGGAAGGAAATATCTCACCTCAAAGGATGAAATTGCTCTTAACCTTTTGAAAATGCTCTGTGGTGGCGCTAGGTTCGAGGTATACTATTTTATGAAATGAAATCTGACATAGGGAATTAAATAGGACACTTGATATAGTGATTCATCCCCAGCGAATTGACCTCGCTGGTATAGATCCACTTTTGCGTACATACCATTCGCTGGGGCGCAGTCACTTGATAGCTCATCTAGTGTTGTGGTGAACCCGACTCCGCAGAGGTGTACCCTCCCCTATGGAAGTCCCATCTGCCAAGGTGCAAACTCCACACTTTCCCACCCCCCACTTCAGTGAGCCAACCTCCCACCGAGAGGGACACGCTAGAGAGAGAATATGTGCCGCCAAGGCGGACACCAGACACTAGAACATGGTAAATAATCACAAGCTCCTATCAAATACATGAAACACTCCCGAGAACCCCTGAACACAAACCAGACATGCTAGTATAAAGTAAATAGTGTTATGAACTCACTTTTTTCCTTGTATTTCTTATTTAACCGAGCTAAGATATACTTCTCTAAAGAATCATCCAGAAAGACCAAGAATCCAATATTACAAATAAGGTCACAAAGTACATCTAATTGTCTCGAGAAGAGAACCAATGACTCGACTAAGTCCGATGTAAATAAAGAGGGGTGTAAGTGGTAAGTGGGTCAGAGTTTCATTATGTATTGATCGACCCAAAAATGGGACAGAAATGAGGTTCTCGGATTCTGCCAGCAGTGTGGTGTTTGGTGACATATTAAGGGTTGTTATGGTGATTGGAATTTGTTAGTTTAGTGTTGGAGGATGTCGGAAGTTTACTGAAACAGTGAGGTTCTCAGTTGGGGTGTGTAGTAGGTTGTTTGGTGTTATCGGGATGACACGGCTGATTGTGGATGGTTTCGGTTGGTGGCTTTGAGTGTGGGTGTCTGGGAAGTCTTGTGGGATGTGGTGGTAGAAAGGAGATGGTGGTTTGAATAAGGAATGAACACGGGATGCTTCGTGCAAACCCGAGTACAAACCAAGTATAAGACAGTCGATATAGAAAGGATAATGACACAAGGGTTTTAATGCGCGGGTCCACACCAAGATAAGTTTGGCCAATTGGACAAAGACTAGACCGAGGTTGCTAAGTACAAGCTCGAATACTAACCAAGTGAGGGTGGCTGGTAACCTTAATATAGACCCTAGGCCTAGGTTTGGTTGGATCACACAAGTTCCAACGTCCATTCGCACCAAGGGGATTTCTTAAGCTTGGGCTTAGCTAGGTCACACAAGTCCTAACTAAACTTACACCGAAGGGACCTTAGTTTAGGTTTAACTAGGTCACACAAGACACAACTTCAACTTACACTAAGGGGTTGGTCCACACAAGAACCGAAGGCCCACACAAGAACCAACTAAGGTAGACAACACACAAGTTGAATACTTTAGTGTTTGAGTTAAACTCAAGTTTTTCTATTCATCAACTCTGCTTTTTACAACATCCTAAGGGTCCTATTTATAGTAGTACATGCACCTTTCTAGAGGACAAATTAAAGTACACAAACTACCTTGAACCTTTCGGCCAAGTATGGATAAGTGGGAAAGGTCTTGGCTTGCTTGGGGAAAAGAAAGTTCTCAGTCTCAACTCCATCAATGGGAAAGGTTTCGGTTTTACTTGGGGACAAGGATGAACCCAATATACTTCACACCCCTTTGTAGTTCCCATGTAGAATAATGCATGAACTTGGATCCTCAAAAATCTCATCTTCTTGGAATATGTTTCGAAGCTTTCATTCCTTGCATATGTCCTTAGCCGAATGTAGATGGAAGAGCATTTCGACCACCCCTTCATAATCTTGGTGTCTTCCATGTAGACAAATACATGAATTGTCTTCTTGGAAGCCTCATCTTCTAGATCATTCTTGTCCCTTTGTCACCTTTGGCTTAATCCTCTTCACACGGCCTAGACACATGGCCTAGTCAAACGGCCTAGTCATCTCATTCCCTTACATCTTTGTCCTAGTCACTTTTTCCTATTACATGGTACATTAACTATGTCCTAAGAAAAACTAAAAGCTAAGCTAAGAATTAAAGATAAGCTAAAAGGAAAACATGGTCTCGACCAAGACCAACAAGAAAGCCAAAAATAAATGACTTCTTTCTAAAATCTTTAAGTCCAATCTTCAATCCTGCTCTATATTCCATGCCATTTTAAGCATATTATCATCGAATGATCAACCATGTTTAGAACTCCGAGCTTATCACCTTGAGGATCAAATTGTAAGTTTAAGCTCACGGGGATTTTTACGTCAAAGTCATAAATGACCCTTCGGAGCTACCAGAAGAAAAAGAACCAGGAAATGAACTCAACTACTTAAAAGTCAACCTTGAGTCAAACTATCTCACTCAAAGGATTTAGTTTTGGGGTTTTTCATCCAAAACTCAAGAAATTGAACCTCGAGATTGTGCCACCCATACCCGTACATCACAAACCCAACATAAAGCCTACGGGAAGGGTAAAATAGGAAAATAAGAGTCTTTAGCTAAAAATGACCCGATAGGTCATTACAGATCAAATTCATCAACCTTCTTCTGATCCTTTCACGGAAGAATGGAACCCTTCTTATGAGTATATTAACCCCTAAGTTTTTCATCTTACTTTTGCACAAGGAAATTACCTTCTTTATACAAATATTGCATTTTACAACTATTTTAGTTGAGCCACAACTGATTGAGGGAATCTTTGAATAGATCGTCAACCTTCTCCGTGCTTCCGCCGACATTACCCGATCATGGAAAAGTATTACTTCCAAGTGGTGGAAGGCTAAATATCACAGTAAGCTTGCCCCCGTTATATGTACTTATCCTCAATTTTCCCAGGATCCTTTCTTAACTTATATTTATTTTCAAAGGGCTCAGGCAAGAAAACTTACAACCCATAAGGTGTCATCCCCCGCAGCTACTTTGTTGAACATACTCCAGTCTGCTTCCAGTAACTAGAAGAAGACAACTCAAGATGAGACTCCCATGATCCCGATGAGGATTGGTTCCAGGGTTAGGAACCGCCACTGGCTTATTAAGCTTTGGAAATAAGCACATGCAGGCGTTGTTCAAATTGACAATGAGAAGAAGGTAGACGATGAAGATGCTTCCCCCGTGAGTTCCTATGTTATATTTTAGAGATTGAAACAATAGTTTCTCCAAATGACCCTTCTAAGGATAGCTCGATCCCTACTTTCGGTGCCGAGGCCGGGACATCCACTTCTTCTTCTCGAAAATCCCCCAATGCCACTCCAGAGGCTTCCCTTGCACATCTTAGATACCTACTTTTGTAGGTAAAATATTCCCTCATCTTAATCTTTATTTATACTCCATTATTTCCTTACCGATACCATTTCCGTTGCCTATTGAGAAGCCACATCTCTCTTTACCATAGATTTAGCTCGGTCAATGGGTCCTTCTAAGGAGGAAAATAAAAAGAAGTTAACAGAGGAAATTCAACACCTTCAGGCTGAAGTAGAAGACCTCAGATCATATCTGAGAGATTCAGGTTCTCTTCAAGCCTCTTAGGTTACGTCTGCAAGACGCGGTTGATTCATTGAGGGACCGAGAGAATTCTCTTTAGGTCTTAACGTCTTCATATATGACCCTCTAAGGGATAAAATTTAGATTGGCAGCAGACTTGGACGCAGCCCAAGGACAACTAAATGCCTCTGAACATACCATCACTGAACTCCAGGCCAAATGCCAAAGATCGAAACTTCGTAGGGATCTGGTCGTTCTAAAAAGTCGCGTGGACACCCTTGAAGAAGCCATCAAACTAGGGTTTGATATCCCTTATGAAATCCTAGATACGGAGATCGACCTTCATAATGCTAAGCTATCCTTGGAAGCACTTCATGATGATAGAAAGGATTCAGATATGGAAGGTGGTAATGAGCCCCGTCCGTCGGGCTTGACCTTTTGGTCTTTTTATTTTGTTAGTATTACTCGAAATACCCCCCCGGCAGACCCTAGATCAAGCATATCGTAACCTTTTGCACAAGTTTTATTTTCATTTTGTTTTTGAATATTACCAGGTCACTTTTGGGCCCTGTATTCTCTTTGTAATTGTGTCAGTTTCAGCCCCTAATAAAAATATGAATCAAAGAATTTTCTTCTCCTGTAATTTTGCTCAAGTTTCCCATTTTAAGCCTTTATTTTTTTGGAAGCAAATTTCTATTCCTTCCATAAGTATATTTGTTGATTTTGACTTCTTCTCTACATAAATTGAGCCTTAACCTTAAAGCTTACTTCGTAACTAACAAATTCTTAGTTTTGGAAGTCTTTTAAAAACTTTCCATCAAACTTGAATATATTCTGAAAGATGTATTTTTCCATCTTATAACTGGGCTTCACGTGGTCTTTATAGTTGGTTCTGGACTTGCCTTGGTTCTGGTCAACTTAAAAATCTAGTACTTTTATTATTCGAAGCTTTATCGTTTATTTTTTGTTAAGGTTTTTAATAAGAGAGGGCCTTTATTTTTTATGGTACTGTAGAAGATGACGTCTTCTATTCATTATGACACGGAATTTACGATATGTTTATAACAACACACATTTTAATGCTCGTGATGGCAAAGATTTATTAATCATAAAAGGAAAATTTTATTAATTCCTCTAACTTACAAATATGAAGATAAGTGCAAGAATAACCTGGCTACCATCTAGTGTGATCAGTCTGGTTATATGTAACTTGAAAATTTGGGCATTCCCCATCATCGGGTGCTTTTATTGGGATTTCCAAATCATCTAAACTCCTATTCGGGTGAATTTCTGAATCTTCTTCACTCATATTCAGGTGAATTTCCAAATCTTCTTCACTCCTATTCGGGTGTATATGGACCTCCAGGGTCTAGGATTTCATGCTATGAAGACCTATACACTTGTTAGCTCTCCTTGGTAGGTGCTGCCTCATTAAAAACCTAACCGGAAAAACCCAATTGGGACAAAAACCGGACAAAGGGAAAAAGAGTTTAACGCATGTTTATCTTACTACACGTAATACTTCTTCAAATGGATTACATTCCAATTACTAGAAAGTTTGTTTCCTTGTTGGTCTGTCAGTTTGTAAGCTCATTTACCAGCAATACATATAATAATGTACGGACCTTTCCAATTTGCACCTAATTTCCCTGCATTATGCTCCGGGGTATTCTGAGTTACCCTCCAGAGCACTAAGTCCCCAAGTTTGAAGTGTCTGAAATTTATGCGCCAGTTTTAGTGTCACTCCATTCTTTGCTTTTTGGCTACCATCCGGACATACGCAAGATATTGACGTTCTTCGAGAAAACCCAGGTGCACGAACATTGATTCAACATTTGACTTGTCCTCTGCCCGGAGATACCTCAAATGGGAAGTTCCAACTTCTACCAAAATCAAGGCCCTTTGATCCATAGACCAAGGAAAAAGGAGTTTCTCCAATACTTGTTTTTGTTGTGGTTCTATATGCCCATAATATTTCTAGTAGCATAGAAGGCCAACTTCCTTTTGCAGCTTCCAACTTCTTCTTCAAGTTTTGAATTATAGTCTTTTTGTTGGCACAACTTAGCCTTTTATAGTGGGATGATAGGTAGTGGAGGTGATACGCTTGATGTTTAAGTCATAGAGGAACTTCATAAATTTGTCCCCAAAAAAATTTGGGCCGATGTCACATGCTATCTCCTTTGGGATGCCGAAACGACAAATGATGTGCTGCCAAATGAAGTTCATCACCTCTTTCTCCCGGAGCTTTGTACAAGTTGCAGCTTCAACCCATTTAAAAAAATAGTCAATCCTAAATATAATTTGAGATACATGTCCTAGTGCCACAGGCAAAGGTCCGACTATGTCTATTCCATAATTCATGAACGGCCATGGGAATACAACAAGATGCAATTCTTCTCAAGGCCAATCTAACAATTGTGCATGGCGTTGACACTTTTAACATTTCTTCAAGAATGTTTTTGTGTCTTCTTCAATCCGGGGCCAATAATAATCTGCCCTCGTGATTTTGACTTCCCTTATCACATAATCAGCTTTATCGGGGCCTACGCACTGGGCTAAGGGACTATAAAAATGCCACTGATAAAGTTTTCCATCTATGACACAGTACTGGGCGGCTTTAGTCCTCAGAGCTCTAGATCCTTTCGGGTCCTCTAGTAGCTTTCCATTCACAAGGTAGTCTAAGAATTCATTTCTCCAGTCCCATGTTAGGTTGTTCAAATTCACCTCATCATAACCTATGGAATACAATGCCGAGTGCAACAGCTGAACAACCGATTCGATTTTAGAACCTTCCGCTTCCATGCAGCAGCCTATGTTTGTGAGTGCATATGCCTCTATGTGTTCTTCCCGAGGTATATGCACCACCATCCATTTTTAGAACCGGGATAACAACTTCAAAACCTTCTCGAGGTATCTTGACATATGTTCCTCTTTATCCTCGAATACCGCATGGACTTGGTTCACCACCAATAGTGAATCATATTTGACTTTAATAATTCGAGAGCCTAAGCCTTGGGCTAATTCCATACCTGCAACTAAAGCCTCATACGCATCTTTATTGTTAGTCAATGGAATGTTATGAATCACTTGTCTTAAAATTTCACCGGTGGGAGTACGCAACACTACTCTTAAACCAGTCTCCTTGACATTGGAGACACCATATGTGTAGAAATTCCAAACCCCGGGGGCAGTCCCCGAGGCTAAAATGGCTTCTTTTTCTGCCTAAGGGGTTACTCCCGAATTGAAATCAGCCATAAAATTCACAAGGACCTGCGACTTTATCATAGTCCTAGGTTTATATTCAATATCATTTTCACTTAATTCTACCACCCATTTAGCTAGATGTTTGAAAAGTCTGGGCTTATGCAACATGTTTTTATATGGAAATGTAGTTACTACAGCAATTGGGTGGCACTGAAAAATATGGTCGAAGCTTTTGCGATAACATAACTAAGGCAAAACTAGTCTTTCGAGGAACGGGTATCGAGTTTCGGCCCCTCACATTACTCTACTTATGTAATAAATAGGAAATTACGTACTTTTTTCTTCCCATACTAGTACTTCACTTACCGCTACCTCCGAGACCGCGAGGTATATAAGTAATTGTTCTTCGTCCTTTGGCTTTGACATGAACGGAGAACTGGATAAGTAAGTTTTCAAGTCCCGTAGGGCCTACTGGCATTTAGGTGTCCAAACAAAATAGTTCTTCTTTTTTAAAAGTTAGAAGAACTTGTGACACTTTTCCAATAATTGGGAGATAAATCTGCTCAAAGACGCCACTCGCCCGGTCAGACGCTATACCACTTTTACATCATCAAGCGTTCTAGTATATCTTCAATAGCCTTTATTTTGTCAGGGTTTATATCGATTCCTCTCTGAGAAACCAAGAAGCCCTAGAATCATCCGGAGCCCACCCCGAAAGCAAATTTCTCGGGGTTGAGTTTCATATTAAACTTTCACAGAGCTTCGAAGGTTTCCTGCAAATGACTTAAATGGTCCTCTGCACGAAGAATCTTAACAAGCATATCGTCTATATATACTTTCATAGTTTTTCCTATTAGTTTTTCAAACATGTTATTTACCAACCATTGATATGTAGCTCCGACACTTTTTAGTCCGAAGGGCATCACATTATAACAATAAGTGTCGAAAGTAGTTAAAAAATATGTTTTCTCTTGGTCTTCCGAGTGCATCCTTATTTGGTTATACCAGGAATACGCATCGAGAAAACTCATTATCTCATGGCCCGCCGTACCTTTGATCATTTGATCTATATTTGGCAACGGAAATGAGTCTTTTGGACATGCTTCGTTAAATCTTTATTACCAATGTACATTCTAAATTTGTTACCTTTTTCAGTACTATGACTACATTTGCTAACCAATCCGGGTATTTTCCCTTCTAGATTGACCTTATATTAAGTAATCTAGCTACCTCTTGTTTAACAAACATATTGCAGAGTTCGGCGATCGGTAGCTTCTTCTAGTGCACGGGAGGGAAACTGAGATCCAGGACCAACTTATGAGTTGTGACTTCTGGAGTTATGTCTTTTATATCTTCATGTGACCATGTAAAGCAATTAACGTTAGTTGCAAGATATTTAAGAATTAAATCCCTGAGCCCCATGGTTAATCTCGTGCCTAGGTATAGCTTCATATCGGGAGTTTCCTGGTGCAGAGAAATCTTTTCAAGTTCTTCTCCATTGGACTTGGTGGCATCTTACTCATCTGGTACCTAAAAATATCTAGGTACCTGGTACCGGTCTAAAAACTCAAAATCGGATAAGTTGATTCTGCTTCTGTCGGTGAAACCTAATGGTCATCTACCGATGCGGGCTCCGCTTTCTTTAATTCCTATTTAGGATATGCTACTGACTCTGGTTCCTCTATGGCAAACATCTCCCTGGAAGCGGGTTGTTCTCCTCGAATTTGCTGGATCCCTTTTGGTGTTAGGAATTTTATCAATAGATGCAATATTTATGGGACCGCCTTCATATCATGTATCCATGGCCTACCTAGTATATCATTATACCTCATGTCACCGTCAATGACACAAAATTTAGTCATCTTAATGACTCCCATGGCATCCACCGGTAGATCTACCTCCCCCTTCGTGGTTTTGCTAGACATATTGAAAGTCGAGAGGGTTCTGGTAGTGGGGAAAATTTTATTTGCCATACTCATCTATTCTACGACCTTGAACCGAATAATATTAGCAGATCTCCCGGGGTCGATCGTAACTCTCTTCACCTAGAAGCAATTAATATGTACCAAAATTACCAATGTCTCATTGTGAGAAAATATCACATCGGCATCGTCTTCTTCAGTAAAAGTGATAATATGTTCATCCAGTATCTCCTGGAATCATTTTTCATGGGTTACCGAAATTTTTGTCTTTTTAGCCGCTGTGAAAGACGTAGCGACAATCATTGACCCATCAAAGATCACATTTATAACATAGGGTGATGCAGTCGAATTAGATATGTCTTCGGTGGGTGGTATCCGCTTAATGTTGTTACGAGCTCTTTCCATCAAATATTCTCGAAGGTGGCCCCTTCTTAGTATTCCTGCCACTTCCTCTCATAGATGTCTTTAATCTGTAGTTTTATGTCCATGAGTGCCATGAAATTCGTACCAAATGGACTGATCTATTTTACTATGATCAGATTGCAATTTCGTTGGAGGTCAGGATGCTGGATGAGTTCTCAGTATCGCCACCATTTGATCCTCGTTGATGTTGAAATTGTACTCGGATAATTTCGGGTATCCGGTACCCTTAGTAAAAGAGTTAGATGAATTCCCTTTGTCAAAATTTACCAATCCCTGATTATTTCATCTGTGTCCTCCATTGTTGTTTGTTTTCTCAAGGAAGCGAAAGCCCTATCCACCTTCTTGCTTTCCTAGAGTATGATAAGGTTGGAAGTTGTTCTTCGAGGAGTTTCGGTTTGATCCAACTCCTTTGTATGACTTCTGAAAAATATTTCCGGCATGAGTCCCTAACAAATCATCTTCTATCCCGATATTAGACTCATACCGGTTATGAACATCTTCTCAGGCTGTAGCCTGGAACTCCAAGAGAATTACTTTGATATTTCATGAAGCATCTGAACTCAAAGGATTCAAACCCTTTGTGAAAGCTTCTGCAGCCCACTCCTCCAGACTGCACGAAGGAGCATCCACTCATTCTGTAACCGTGAGACAAAGTCCATAAAGAGTTACTTTTCTCCCTGCGCAATGCGAAAGATATCTACCTTGCGCGTCTCGCCTGCTGTGCCCCCGCATGAGCTTTTATGAAGATGTCGGCAAGTTGGGCGAAAGAACCAATTGAATGCTCTTAGAGGAGTGAATACCATGTCAAGGCTCCCTTATCAAGTGTTTCAGTAAACTTGTTAATCGGATCCGATTCTATCTCATGTTACCTTAGATCATTTCCTTTTACGGTCATAGTATAGGTCGTTATGTGCTCCTATAGATCAGTAGTACCATCATACTTGGGTATAAATGGCATTTTAAACCTTTTGGGGATTAGTTCAGGCACAGCCTCTGGCTTATACGCCAACTGAATATATCTCTTCGCATCCGGGCCTTCAACTACTGGAGGGGCTCCAGGTATCTGATTTAACCGATGCTGGAATTACTTGGCACTTTTCTCTGCCTTATCTTTGTTGGTGTCGACTTTATTCATTATATCTTTCATAAATTTTAAAACCTGCTCTTGTAATGGATTTTTAGGAATAGTTTCGCTTTCAGAAGCACCATTATTTCTTGATCTGTCCTGATCATTTCTGGCATCTTCGGTGGTATTTGGTGGAGGTGCCGATGCGTCTCTTGGGATACTGCCAGCTATCTTGGACATGTATTCCGAATAAAACTGCATCAGGTGGCCTACTGTTCACTCATATAGGCATTTTGCGCCTTTAAATTTTTTATGGCTTCTTTAGGCATCTCGTCATTGGAACATCCTTCTACCAAGTCTGTACGCCTCCGAAAGTGACTCTGTCTGCAACTTTCAGGTATTTTGGCGCTGGAACTTCTATCAGTAAGCCATCTTGTCTAAGTGGAATGTTGTTGGTATTGTCCCCGATGTCGCGACTGCTTCCGTGTTCTCCTGTTCTTATCATCTATTTTATTCTGAACAAAAAATAAGACTTGAAGAAAAGGTCAGATTAGTGAAAATAGAGGTCACTTGTGAAACCACAATTGTCCAGACCCCACGATGGGTGCCAAACTGTTTACCCGTAAAATGGTATAGTTGAATTTATATACGTGGTCAATGACACGTGGATCTCAAGTGACTGATTTAGCTATAATATTAGACAAAATATTATGCAAGTAAATAATATCAATACAAAGTAAAGATATAATTATCTTGAGCCTTGTGTAAGCTTTGGGCAAAGTCTCTGTGACTAATATGAAAGCACTATAATCGAGAGAAATGTTAGAGAGTATATTGTAATAGATTGAATCTCATAGTTTAAAATGGAACTATGTGTCCTATTTATACATGAGCTTCACGGGTACACACACCCTGAAATATCCCTCATTAATACAAGAGAATGAATGATGTAATAATTGGACAATTAGTATCTCCATAAATGTTATTACTGCTCTATTGGAAGAAGTATGGTCGGTTCAGTAATGGTCGTCCGTTGTAATTGAAATGGCTCACCAGACCTTCTGAGCTACCAGTACCACACATGCGTACGCTGCTCCTGCCCTTCTCACATCTTATCGGTAGTGCCTCAAGCTAACCTGAATCTGACTTAGCATCGTCTTCCACGTGTCACATCATAATTCGTACAGTTGTCTTATACGAATTTTGCCCTATACAAGGGATGGATGTAAATAGAGTAAAAATAGTCTCTTAGGGTTTAGAATAGTGTTAGGTAGATTTTTAATTCATAAATTAATAAAATAAGGAGTCCCAATTCGAGTAGGAAAAGGCTAAAAAATGTAACCCAAAATCTGAAAATTCTGCTCCGACCAGTGTTAGTAAAATAGGCATAACTCTTAGCACAAAGCTCCGAATGAGCTGGGACATATATCGTGGAAAATGGTATTTCAAAGGACTACAACTTTCATGAAAGAAGTTTTCTCAAATTCCTTATATATTTATCTGTAAACTTACTTTAAGTGAGTCCTAGTGTAAATTTACTTGAAAACATTCTCCGTAGAGTAGGTTCCGACCCTAATTTTTTCTAAGAACCTTCTTATTCCTTGATTAGTTTTCAAGACACTTCCTACACTCCTCATCTTGGTTAAATCATGTTTCCATTATATGGTTTAAATCATAGCTCAAAGGTATGAGGTGTTACCCAATAAGAGAACATGTGTAAACCACGCAGTGCAAAACCCTTCCAATAATATGCCTACTAACACACCTATCACTAAAGCTAGTATATAAGAATAAAAATTACAAAAATACCCCTTAAGAAACCCTAGTCTCCACCAATATAATTCCCCCTTACTTACACATGGCAAACTCTGACGGACAACTGGACATGGTTATCGATACTACATGCAAAACCTCTGAGGTGTATAAAGATGAGCAAAAGAAACTTCCTCTACCCAATCCATAAGATGGCATATCTTCTCCAAAAGATCTGCAATTATTGAATTGCATATGAGAAATCACCCAACGTAAAACCACTACTACTATCACTACTCCTATAAATCACCTCCCTAACAGTCCAAATGGTTCAGTTTCTCAAGCCTCTGAGCATCACTATCAATCTCCCAACTCTGTTAACTAATCATATCATGAACAACCTTCCTCCAATATGAACATTCCCAATTGTCCCTACCCTAATTTATGTGACTACGCCTCTACCACCGGAACAACCACCAATGTCTTGGGTGGAACAACGGTTGCAAGGACAAGCACTTTTCTTTCATCTAGATTTGGATGGGAGAGAAGTGAAAGTAATTCTCCAGAACCTAAACTTTCTGGTACAAATGGTGACGGAGGGAATGAGACTGGCAATGGAGAATTACCAGAACCATTTCTTTATGACCAATGTGATCAACCCTATGGCTCCAGCGATGGCTCCAGTCATGTTCAGGAACATGCAACCACTATGGAACTTACTGAATCACTTCAACCCTATTATCCACCTAACAATGGACTTGAACATGCCTTTCTTCACCCTAGAGGAGAACATTGCTCAGAATCTGATGTCTTTCCCATGGATTCCTCAACAAGTTCCCCCATTCCCTCCACCAAACATGGAGATTCTAATGGATATCAATCCGGAGGAGCTAGTCATCGACGATGAAGAGGAGGAGGAAACTCAACCCTCTTTCACAAAAATATCAAGTCTAAAAAAGGTAGCCTTTATTCTCTTTGGGGAGATGGAAGACAAGAAGTTGATCTTTTGGTTCCAGTGGATCTAAAGAAGTGCTTGATAGATATCCTTCCTCCTATTCACAGAGCTTTCGCGAAACCTGCGGTGGTGCTGAACCCAACTTTTAAAGGGAATCTGTTTTCCCATATAGGGAGTTGGAGGAATGCTTTGAACACTAATAATCATCAAATCATGAATATACCTACATATTTCATAGTGTGAAACATTGGGGGTCATATAATGATAACTTTAAAAGAAATTTTAAGGAAATCATTAATACTTACAGTCCTTGCACGGTTGCACTCTTAGAAACTAGAATGGAGGATCATGCTATTATCAAAGATGATTTTAATTTCTCCAATTACATGGAAGTCCCTGCCTAAGGTCTGTCCGGAGGAATTGTGTTGCTTTGCCTCGATACTATGGTGAATATTACAAATGTTCGTCAACCCAATCAGGAATTTCATGTAATGGTGCAGGTATTTCCCAATATAAACTCCTAGTTATTTAGTATAATTTATGCTAGCACCAATGCTTCTACTAGAAGTTTGTTATAGGTTAATCTTAAGTAGATAAAAGACATGCATGATGGTCCTTGATTTATATGTGGCGATTTCAACCAAGTAGTTAGTCGAGATGAAAAGAGAGGTGGTCGTCCTATATATCTGACTAGGGAAAATGCATTTAGGGACTGTATTAATTACTGTGAATTGATAAATCAAGGTTCTAAGGGAAGCCGATATACTTGGTCTAATCATCGCAAAAGAGTGTTTGATTTTAGAGAGATTAGATCAGGGAATGGCTAATGATAATGTCACACCCCAACCTTGGGGAGTGTGGCCGCACCCGGTGTCCTAAGGCCTAAGCGTACCAACCCTGATACTTATAACATATTCGACATCTTATAGGACGATAAGGCTTCTGATAAATAATGGGTTGAATAGACACCCAATCACATGCACGCAGAAAAGGCCAAACGTATATAAATATATATACACACAAGGCCGACATAAACATAATAACTTTTCTAGAGAGGCCGACAAGGCCATACAATATCATAGTACACAATATGACTGTCTATAAGCCTCTAAAGAGTATAATGACAATGTCTGGTCGAGAAAGGGCCTCTCTGTACCCAACTATATACATATATACAACCATCATACCTATCAGCTTACTAAACAGCTCCAAAAGAAAGGAGCGTGACGATCTTCAGCTGAGTCGAGTCACCTACTGTGAGGAATCATCTGCATCTCTATTTGTACCTACATTCATATAATTATAAGATAGAGTGATAGAAAGACAACCTGTACTCTGAGTGCCTCTGGTGGACAGAATATGAAAAATGAAATATAACTGCATATATAACGTCGTAGGCCTCTAGGGGCAGTATTATCATTCTCATATCTGTATAAACTGCGTCTATAACACCATAGGCCTCTGTGGGTAATATTATCAATCTCATATCTGTATAAACTGCGTCTATAACACCATAGGCCTCTGTGGGTAATATTATCAATCTCATAGTTGTATAACTGTGTATATAATTCCATAGGCCTCTAAGGGTAATATAGATATTTAATGCATGCATATGATGACCTATTAAGGATTACTGAATAATGTTTTGAACTCGTCGGGGTGATGTAAGGTCATTAAACCTCTGACTCTCTTATGAGGATTAACACATCACTTGTTATTCTTTTAAACGACTCTGTAAGAACCATAAGTCAAAAATCACATTATTAACTTGGCTTTCAGGAAACAATAAGGAGCTGACTTTTGCTGACATCAAAGAATGCCTTGGAACAAAAAGGTAACCTTGACGATGGATGATAATACACAACAACACATTTATAGGAACATCACAAGTACTTTCGTAAGGGCTTAAGAGTAGAGTTTTTTTCATAAGAATCATTTCAATATTAATCATGCCAAAAAGAAGGAAGTGAGCCTTACATACCTTGTCGTTGAAGCTAAACATTACGCAAGTCCTCGTAAGCTCTACGAATGATTATCTACATCATTCAAATTATTTATATCAATATCAAATCCATAGATTATGAATAAGTTCACTTAGATATTTTATCGGACAATTCACATATGCGACTTTATAGGTTTGTTTATAGAGAAATTCCACTTACAACTTCACAAAAATCTTCATTACTACTCTTACTTATCATCGCAACTCCATTCATGACTCTACAATTTCTTATAGAACTTCAAAATCATGAAAAATAGCCCACCATAACAAGACATGGTATTTAGGTCTTACTAATGGTTATTCCTCAAAATCCTTCAATAAATCCATCCTCAATACTTGTAAAGTCTCAAGAAAAGTATGTAGAAGATGAAACTTACCTTTAAACGCCAAGATCACACTTTGTAATACCTTGCTTATCATTGAGGAACTTCACAAAAACAGTACCAAGGAATTAATAAGAGTAGAACTTAGTACTACGAACTTCTTACATGAATTTTACGCAATTTCTTCTCTTCAATTGATCTAGGACAAGGGTAGAATTCCTTGGGAGGGTGTGGGGGTTATGAGGGTTTGTTTACAGCTGAGAAATGAAGAGAAATGAGCCTTCTTCAACTTAAAAAGGTTAAGCAACACCTCACCGCCTCACTTTTATGATGGATTTCACAGTGGCAATTCCCATCGTAAAACATTTTTTACGGTGACACCACCCACCGTAAAATATGTTACACTCCGTTAAAGTTGTTGTAGAACACCATATTCAAAATCATATTTCTGTTAAGGTTTGCGATGGAACTCCACCATTTTTACGGTCCGTAAAACCTTATTATGGGTGTAATTTTGGCTGTAAAACATGTCAACTTCTCAAATCGCGACAAAATTTATCTCCATCAATTCATTTAACCTTTATACTTCTTAGCACTCCCCCTTAACTTGTCTTAGTACCCTTCTATCTTTACGTAAGGTCACATATCTTCCTGAGATACCGATATCAATTGATGACACGACAGAACATGAAACTACGAGGTGTAACATTCTTACCCCCTTAGAAACATTAGTCCGCGAATGTTGAAGATATTTTAACTTCTCAAGTTCTCCAGAAATTCTGGCATAGTTTTCCTTGTAAACAGAACCATCCAAAACATTAAACAAACCAAATACGCATCCAATACCATACAGGGAGATATAATAACAAAGAAATAGCAAATCAGCCTCACACGATCGCTTATGCTTATAATAATCTGAAAGAGTTTATCCATAACTTACCTTAACATTCTCTTGCTAGCATTCGAGATGCACCTGATACATTTGTTTTAGAAATATTTTCTAAATAAGATACATGGTCCAACTTCGGTAAACCGAATAGGAATAGAAGGATTATATTGCACGAATACTAACATGAAACTAGAATTTGAAACATTCGAGTATAGCAATTCTTAGGTTCCTTGACCATTCTGGAAGAGTTCTTTCGGACCAAGGACTATCTAAATCTGTCGTTCAATCATATTACACTAACATAACACTATTGGTACATCAATCTCCACATGGTCGTACATTTCTTTTACATAATTGCTTGGTGGCTGTAATTTTTTTGAGCTATTGAATTTTGACATTTGGGATATATCTTTCCTTTTTGTTTTATAATTTTTGTCTTATGATGGAATATAGGTGACAAAGTTCGTAGGCATGGAACATAAGTAAGATGATGATGAATGATTATGGCACGATGATTGCCAAAGTCAAGGATGTGAAAATAATAGGGTTTTCCGAATCTATTTCTTCCTCTGCTCTTCTTTTTCATTTCTCTATAGAATCCTTATACAGTATTACTGGTCTTAAAATTTCTTTCCTCAGTAAATTCCTTTCCACTTTTACTTGAAGTAAATTTTTAATAAGCGTCTCTGGTTGGGATTATACTCTACTTGTTAGTTACTGCCTTTCTCAACAATGTTCGGTAGTATGATCGTGAATATAATTAGATAAAACCTTCCTCTTCAATTTTTCTTTGATATCTTTATATGATTCTTCCTAAAGACTCAATTCACAATAATGTACCGGTCCCATAGTTTCTTTCTTCACTGGACCCCTTTTTAACCTTTACAATTCTATTATGACACTACTTGAAGTAAATATCATGTAATTCCTATGGGCGGGAATATACTGTACTTTTCAACTATTGCATTTCTCAATCGAGTTTAGACGAATTCCTCCTTTATCAAGTTAAATCCTGCTCCTGACACAAATTTCTTAGAACATCTCCTCATTACTCTAACTATTCTCACATTACTTACTACCTCAAATCTGATATCGTTACTTCAGGTTCCTTCCCTTTTCATGATTCGATAAGAGTCATGCTCATTTGCCGTGTATAGCTCTTTATTTATTGATATGGTAGTATGTCACATAATAGTCATCGATCCTTATTCCAAACTTCTTCCAAGTTCCATAAATTCACTCTTTGCCTCGGTCTGGTGGTCTGAACCGAAATTCTCATTGGTTATCTTAGGATGGGGTGAAGGAAATCCTGAATATCCAGAGCTTCTTTCAAACTGGTTCTTCCATTAATTGTTTGTCATAACAAGCGATTGTACAATGGCTTGAGATAGCCTTCAAGATAATTTTTTTACAAAACTTCAATTTTATAGACAGACTTAGTTGTTACAATGTATATTGAAGAGCCATTAAGGCATAAATATCCCAAACCAAAATAGTTTCCAATGGTAATGTGATAGCCCACAATGATCCTCGGGTAACTTAATAATCCTTATGTTGTATCTCAATTTCAATGGCAAATCTTCTTGAGTGTTGTTAATGGATATTCCTAATTATTGGATCTTGATAAGGTTCCATTATTACCTTTATTCCATATCACGATACCCTTCAATAGGCTTTAAACGGGGTGCTTTGTCTTGACGCTCCTCAAATTTCCAATATAAGCAGGATTCATTTACCTATAACTTCAAGTGGTAGCATTCAGTTTCTATTACGGTTGGCCACTTGTTACTTCTTCAAAGTGATTCCTTCTTATAACTCCCTTAATGGCCTTCATTTTTCAACTGTACATGACCCTGTGGTCCATTATCTTCCTGTTAATTATGTTGGAACTTCTTGCTTCTTATAATGTCTCAAGTTCACATATTTCTTTGGCGATGATATGCATTCCAAGATATGTCCATCATTCCTTAGTGGTACCCCATGTTTTCTCAAGTATCCTTTATCTATTCGTATCGTTACCTTTCTAATATCCTTAATTTCCCTTTTTCGTTAAATACTGAAAACAAGACATTTTCTCCTTTTCGACGTTGTTTCTCCTTTTATTGATCTTATTTCTTGATCATCTACTATATTCACTGGCCTCAGACTTATGATCTTCTGACAATAGCATTTCCTTTATACTAAGAGCGCATACTTGCCCCTTGTAACTCCAAGATCCCTTATATATCATATTCGAATGATTCGTTCATTGGATATCTCTTGTACACTTATCCCTAAAAGAAAACCTTTGACATACTCGTATTATTCTTCAGTATTGCTCATTCCAAGGGTCATCATACCTTCTTTTTCATTGAAGGATTTACTTTTGCAAAGTGTTGATCTACTTGATCCCTTCGTGGTTATCGTACTTGAGTCAATGCCGTTGCCTTTATTTCTCAATTTTGTCCTCCTTTGTAACTAATGTTCTTTACCTTATGACCATTGCATTATTATTCTTGTAAGGTTTTTAGTTCATTCGGCGTTAACCATTTACCATTACTCGCCCGCTCACCTCTTGTTCTCTTACTCTTGTTTTTTAGCTCTTCTCCTTATCGTTTATCTTAGACTATCCCTTTATTACCCCGTCATATGCTCACATCAGGTTTGATTCATCCTTACTTTCACTCACATATCCCTAAATGTCTTATCGATATTTATATTGGAACTAGTGCTTGACATATTCAAATTCAAATCGTGTTTGGATTCAATCTTGTCGTTGATTCGGGATTCCTCCCCTTAATTGGTATTATATTCCTTCTCTATCCATTGTTCAGCCAATCAACTTGTATATTACTGACTTGAACATCTTTAAAGATTCCTCGTCTTAGTGTATTCCCAGTACCATCATTTATGGATGTCATAGATTATATCCTTATATTTTAATGGTAATCATGTTACTTGGGGTATCACTCCAATCTCGTTATCACTATTCTTAAAATTACCATCTTTCCACCGATCTATTTGTGTGAGAAACATCATTCGGCCTTATTACGTTGTCATAACACTTTTACTTGTGGTTACCAGACACTCGGTCACCATTTATCATTATTTAATATAAAAAATTTTGCTATCTTTTACAGCCGTCCACGCTCGTGCTAATATGGTAAGAAAGGTATATCATTTGCCTTTAAACGACAATACTTCTCCCATATCATGCTCCTCTTAAATAGTTTAGCCTAGGGGTGGCCAGTGGGCCAGGCTCGGGACCGTCGGACCGGGTTTGGCGGGATCGGGTAGGGGCAGGATGGGGGGAAGGGGAGAGATCGGGTCAGATCGGGATAGGTAGGATTTGCCGAAGTCCCACCTCGATCCTGATCCCGTCGGAATCGGGTCGGGTCGGGATCCCGGGCGGTTCTTTTTTTTTTCCACTTAATTTAAAAAATAACATATATATAAAAAACTCAATAATTAAACAAGACAAGATAGTGTAATAAAAATATCCCAATGTTGTTTTTGTGCCTCTTATATTATTTAATAGACATATGATTTTTTTTGTAATATAAATACAATTGTCAAAATTGCAACTTTGTGGTGTTGTTCAAAAGTTGCAAATTACATAGTAAAATTGCAATTAAAAAAATTACATTCTGAAAAAAACTTGTTCTAGTTTCTTGATAATTTCTTGTGGTTCTTCGATTGGAATTGGTATTTGTTGGTCAAATTTCTCCACGCCGCTTCCACCACATTCGGATAAGATTTCGTTGTAGTTTTCATCTTCTTCTTCGTTGATCTCCGGTTGACCGCACTTTATCCACTCCGCTTGTATCAATCTCTGAATAATACTACAATCTCTAAGCTGTCTCCGGCTAATGAGTATCTGTGCTCTCCTATTTGATATCTGCCGGTAGAAAAAATGCTTTTAGACGCCGTTGATGACACTTGAATGTTCAAAACATCTCGGGCCATCATTGAAAGTGTCGGAAAGGTCTTCTCATTCTCCCTCCAGTATTTCAGCAAGACTTCATGTCCTTCTTCATTGAGAACTGCTTGGTAAGGTACAGTACCCTGCAAAAAAAATATCAAATTCGCTAATTTGGTTAATAGCGTTACGACCGCACATTCTATTTCTGAGGCTTTCAATACTAGCGTAGAAACAGCATGTCTTTTGTGAGGTTGTTTTGAAGAAGAAGAAGATGGTATGGAAGCCGGTAGGTTACTAGCACTTTCTTATTGGTAAAACCTGTATAATTTTTTCCATTCGTCTTCTACGCTAGACAACACTTTTTCTTTAGTTTGTTCATTAGGTGGTGGGTGATTTGGATTTTTGGGACTTGGAGGTGGTAGTACTTCTATACAATAGTAAATAGTTTCAATAAGTGATTTAGTACCATCTATTTTAATAGTCGAATTTAATACAGCACCAATAATATAAATAGTGGAAATAGGAATAAAATATTTTTTTATTTTGATAAAAAAAATTTTTTAATAGCTGTCATATAAGCTGGTTTTTCCATATTCACTAAGTAATAAAAATATTAGAGCTATATAAAACAACATAGTTGAAATAGTAGGATAATATATACCGGAAAATTCTTTTGTTGCTTGAAAAAATTTCTCTAAAAATACAATAAGTTTAGAAATTTTTCCCCAATCGCTATCTACCACCATATCAGCTGGATTTTGATTATGAGAGTTAAAAAATAAAGTTATAGATTTTCTATAGTCATAAGCAACAAGTAGTTGCTAGTATAAAGAATTCCACCTAGTGGTACTTCTTTAGGAATTTTTCTATAAGGTAGTTGGCAATCGTGACAAGTTTTTTATATTCTTTTCTTCGTTGTATTCTATTATTTTTAAAAATAAATTTTATAGAAAAATGTATTTTACTAAGAATGTCTTCAAAAAGTGATAGACCATCCTTTACAGTTAAGTTATATATATGGAACGCACATTTTATATGAAAATGATCTGGAAAAGATGGAGTTAAACTATTTTTTAATATTGTAATAGCGTAATTGTTAGAAGAAGCGTTATCTAATGTAATAGTCATAATTTTATCAGTTATTCCGTAATAATCGCACACTTGATAAATATTTTCTGCAATAAAAGTACCAGTGTGCCTATCATCTATATATCTATATGCTAAGATACATTTTTGCATAGACCATTTATAATATATCCAATGACAGGTTACCGCTAAATAATCATGGCCGTTAGTACTACGGCCTATATCAGAAGTGATAGCCACTTTTTCATTAAAATGATATAATAAATAACGTAAATACTGTTGATATTCATGTGCGAATTTAAAGACATCTCTCTTAACAGTTGATCTAGGAAAATCGTTAAAAGCAGGATTATACATATCTCTAATGTAATGAATAAAACCAGGAGATGAAGGAAATAAAAAAGGCAAACCCTCCATAGTAACTAATTTTGTTATTTCTTCCCTATCTCTATGTTTATTGTATTTAGGGCCTACAATTCCCCCCGTCATAGGGTTAATTTGACCCTGTACTTGGTCCGGGACAGTATCAGTATGTGAACCTTGTCCTGATGGAGCGGACGTTTGCACACCCGATTTTGAAGCCTCGTATTGGGCATACCTAGCTGGATGAGCCCTTGCTACATGTCTCATTAAACCCCCCGTTCCACCGTAACCTTTTCCAGTTTTAAATTTTAAAACATCTTTACAAATTTTACATCTAGCTACTTGATTCTCTACGTCCCTATCAAAAAATGTCCATGCATCTGATTTTAATGTTCGCTTTGTTGGACCTCGTCTCATACTAGGGGCAATATGAGGCATTTCAGTTGAAGGTGTACTAGTGGGTGTGTTGTCATCTATATTAGTGGGTGTGTTGTCATCTACATTAGTGGGTGTATCATCTAGAATATCGTCTAAATTAAAGTCTTCTTTAGTTCCAGAAAATAGCTCCTCGTCTAAATCTATTGGTATTGTAGGAAAATGTTCAGTATCAACAAAATCATCCTGTGTAGGAATAGGATTCTGTCTAGAAATAGGATCATTTCCCTTGTTGCCCCTACTAGAAGAAGTATGACCCCTACCCGTAAGCATACGTTTAAATCATTCCATTATAAATTTATAATTATACTAATAAATAATTAAAGTAACTGAAATTAAGTGCGCTAAATAAAATAAACAGACAATAATAATTTAATGAAGGAACGAATGTACCAAATGCCGGCGTAACGTCGACGTGTAATCGAGAGGTTGAAAATTGAAACTTTGTTCGATGGAAGATCCTCAAGCTAGTTGCCAACTTCACTCCCAAATGAATAAATAAAATTGAATATTTAGTAGACAATGTAGACTTGTAGAGAGATAGATTGAGAGATTATAGAAAGATTTGTGAGAAAGATGAAGAGAAAATGAGGTATTTATAGTTGGGAAATTGGGTTAAAGAGTAAATATAATAACTTATCGGTTAAAAATAAATATTAA
Organism: Anisodus tanguticus; assembly: GCA_034509755.1. Taxonomy (NCBI): domain Eukaryota; kingdom Viridiplantae; phylum Streptophyta; class Magnoliopsida; order Solanales; family Solanaceae; genus Anisodus; species Anisodus tanguticus. The sequence goes on along the minus strand of CM067555.1, from coordinate 30,793,101 downwards.
GGGGGTAGGGGTTGGAGGATGGGGGAGGACAAAAATGGTCGTTGCACAACGGCCAAAATGTAAAATGGTCGTTGGTGCAATGGTTATATTTGCAAAAGTGGGAGTTTCGGGAGGGATCGGGTCGGGACTAGCGGGCCTGGGTAGGCTGGGACGGGTTGGGATGAGACCATGTCCCATCCCGGTTTGAGTCCCGATTCCGCAATTTTTTTTTTTAAATAGTCGGGTTCGGGGCTGGACCGAGCCGACTCGGACCACTGACCAGCCATAGTTTAGCCCATGTGGAGGAATTTGAGTTACTAGTTTATGTATAACACTGTGTCCCTTTCCTATAGCTATTTTCTAAACAAAGCTTCAGGTAACTTATTCCCAGAAATTCATTTTCCTTGTCATTCTTCTAGGTTTCCCTTAATTCTTTGGACTCGTGAATATACCTTTTTGGTCACATGTTCTTATATCTACAGTGTTCCAGTATTACTCACGCTACAGAGCCTAAGGGTGATGGATAGCTATGTAGCCAAGAAATGATTGATTCCTAAGTTATTTTACTTAGAACCTTGAACATAACTGTAGTTTCACTTACCACCTTCCACTCCTATTATCCATTTACGATCTATATACATTTATATGACACGCTTTCTATGTCAATGATAACCGATTGATCATAGGAATAAACACAGTTATACTTAATAAAATTATCAACATACCTGATTAATTGCATAACTTTGAGTAACATCGGGACCTGATATTCCCCTTGACTCAATCTCATGCATCTATACACTCTATGGATTCTGCTCCCACACCAATAACATTCCTCAACATCCTATAGGCATTTCCCATAATGCACTTGTCCACACTGATGGCACAGCGACTAAAATCTCTCGAGACATTCTCTGGCCCAATGGCCTAAGGCTCCACATCCAGAACATAACTCGATATCGGATAAACATACTCTGTCATGTCTCATTTCCACATTGCTAACAGTGTGATCTACTATTTCCAATATCTTCTTATCTGACGCATCTCGCAACACAAATGCTTCGTTACTAGCTTCCATCCCAAACCTTCCGATTTGTCTACTAGTGACTTCTTCCTCACTTCTACTCGTTATGGGATTAACTAACTTCCATGATAATGGGCTTCTCAATCTCTCGAAATGTCTAACCTGTGGGGGCATCTGAACATGACCGTGCTCTAGGAAGATAACTAGAGGCGATGTTACGTACATAGTACCACTCATGCCTTATCCAACCAGAAATGACTGTTGCGCTTATGGCCTCTGTAATGTACGGGCCCTCCTATGGTCTGGAAACACCACTAGAATTGATGGTACTCGAAAGGGCGATTCTTCTGGGGCCTTAGATGGGTCCTCCTCCATAGACGGATCTTCTTCCATAGACAGATCGTCTTTTATAGACGTATCTTCTTCCATAGAATAACTCACATTTTCTATGGTGTCCTTATACCCCTCGGATCCATATTAATGGGTGGTAATTTACTGGTATCTTCCCCCGCATTCCTGACCTAATTTCTGCTATCGGTACATTCCTTTGATCTAGGCATTACTGAAAAAGAGACTCAAGATGAGAAGATAGGAATTACTTACGACTTCGCTTCTAACGCAAGATCCACATTTTCAAGAAAGGTAACATCCTAAATGTCATCTAGCCTCATGTTTATAAGTGTGGCGCGCAACACCCCTATAAGTAAGACTCTACTAGAAATGGCTTTTAGACATCCCTAGGACTGACTTGCTCTGATATCAAGTTTTTCACACCCTAACCTTGAGGGGGTGGCCAGCACCCAGTGCCCTAAGGCCCGAGCGTACCAATCCTGATACTTGTGATATATTCGACAACTTATTGGCCGACAAGGCTTCTGATAAATAATGGGTTGAACAGAGACTCAATCACCCGCACGCATAAAAAGTCCAACCTCTACAGATATAAATATACACAAGGACGACAAGGCCGACATAAACACAATAACTATACTAGAGAGGCCGACAAGGCCATACAATAACATAGTACACAACACGACTGTCTACAAGCCTCTAAAGAGTATAACGACAACGTTTGGTTAGAACAAATACTGTCGTACCCAACTATATACATATATACAACCATCATACCTATCAGCTCACTAAACAGCTCTGGAAGAAAGGAGCGTAATAATCTTTATCTGAGTCGAGTCACCTACTGTGAGAAATCATCTACATCTCTATTTGTACCTACGTGCATGAAATGCTGTGCCCCAGAAAGGGACATCCGTACGAAAGATGTACTGAATATGTAAGGATGAGACTGTAAATAAAGCATGAGCTGAAACTGCAATTGAAATGCATAACTGTAACATAGAGCGATGGAAAGATAACTTGTACTCTGAGTGCCTCTAGGGGCCAGAATATGCAAAATAAAATATAACCGCGTATATAACTTCGTGGGCCTCTGGGCATAGTATTATAAATATCATATATGCATAAACTGCATATATAACGCCATAGGCATCTGTGGGTAATATTATTAATGTCATATCTATATAACTGCGTATATAACGCCATAGACCTCTAGGGAAAATAGATATATAATACATGCATATCATGACCTCTTAAGTATTACCGATCCTCTTTTGAACTCGCCGGTGTGACGTAAGGTCGTTACACTTCGTACTCCCTTATGAAGGTTAACACATCACATGTTACTCTTTTAAACGACTCCATAAGAACCATAGATCACATTATTAACTTGGCTATGAGGAAACAATAAGGAGCTGACTTTTACTGACATCAAAAAGTGCCTTGGAACAAATATGTAACCTTGACGATGGATGGTAATACACAACAACACATTTATAGTAGAATCACAAGTACTTTCGTAAGGGATTAAGAGTAGAGTTTTATTTTGTAATAATCGTTTCAATATTGATCATGCCAAAAAGAAGGAAGTGAGCCTTACATACCTTGTCATTTAAGCTAAAGAAGTTCTGCAACTCCTTGTAAGCTCTACGAATGATTATCTACATCATACGAATGATTTGTAACAATATCAAATCCATAGCTTATGAATAAGTTCACTTAGACATTTTATCAGACAATTCGCATACGCAACTTTATAGGGTTGTTATAGAGCAAATTCCACTCACAACTTCACAACAATCTTCATTACTACTCTTACTTATCATCGCAACTCCATTCATGACTCTACAATTTTATATAGCACTTCCAAATCATGAAAAATAGCCCACCTTAACAAGACATAGTTTTTAGGTCTTACCAGTGCTTATTCTTTAAAATCCTTCAATAACACCATCCTCAATACTTGTGAAGTCTCAAGAAAAGTATGTAGAAGATGAAACTTACCTTCAAACACCAAGATCACACTTTGCAACACCTTGCTTATCCTTGAGGAACTTCACCAAAACAGTAGCAAGGATTTAATAAAAGTAGAACTTCATGTTACGGACTTCTTACGAGAATTTTACGTAATTTCTTCTCTTGAATTGAGATAGGACAAGGTTAGAACTATTTGGGAGGGTGTCGGGGTTAGGAGGGTATGTTTACAGCTGAAAATGAAGAGAAATGAGCCTTCTTCGACTTTAAAAGGTTAAGCACCGCCTCACCGCCTCAGTTTTACGGTGGATTTCACGATGGCTACTCCCACCGTAAAACATTTTAAACAGTGACACCACCCACCGTAAAACATGTTATGGTTTGTTAAAGGTGACGTAAGACACCATCTTCAAAATCAGAATTCTATTAAAGTTTACGATGGAACTACACCACTTTTACGGTCCGTAAAACCCTATTATGGGCGTAATTTTGGCCGTAAAATATGTCAACTTCCGAAATCGCGATGAAACTTATCTCATTCGATTAATTTAACCTTTATACTTCTTAGCACTCTTCTTAATTGTCTTAGTACCCTTCTATCTCTACGTAAGGTCAGATATCTTCCCAGGATACTCAATCGACGATACGGTGGAACGTGAAACTACATGATGTAACAGATAAGTATATTGATATTTACCAAAGAGCGACTATTACTCATCTTCCTAAGGTATTATCTTACCATAATCCTCTTGTCATGACCTAAACCGGAGGGCCGCGATGGGCACCCGGACCCTACCTTTCGGGCACCACTAATCATATCATCCATACCTAATCATATTTAAATACGAACTAAGCCAAAAAAGATTATATAAAGTTTCAACCGGAAAGCCCCAACTTATATATACATACCAAGGATGACAAGGCCCTACATGACAACTATCCACAAGACACCTATCTACTAGCCTCTAAAGAATACATAACATCACATGGGCGGAACAGGGTCCTGTCATACCCAAGTGCATAGGCAAAATAATATACCACGACCAAACTACAACTCTTAAACAAGTAGAGTGCCCCAATACCAGCTGAACCAACAACCTACTAGAGCGAACCGTCGCCCTCTTTAACTGAACTTGCAGGCATAAAATGCAGCATCCCCCGACAAAAGGGACGTCAGTACGACTGATGTACTGAGTATGTCAGGCATAAAAAATAACACAACAGGGATACATAACAACCTGAAATAGAAATAGCCGACCAGTAGTAAATGCCTAAATGTCATGCACAATGTGGAATCTATATTGGCCTCATCGGGCATTTTCCTTACCATAACAGCCTCTGTGGGCATCATTTCATATAGTGAATGCCTAAATGTCATGCATGATGCAAATGCGGTATACATATATATATTGGCCACGCAAGGGCATCTTCTTTCCTATAACCGCCTCTGTGGGCATCAAGTTATATCGGCCACACAAGGGCATCACATCATATTGGCCTCTTTGGGCTCTTTCATGATAGTTTGTACCAGCTGTAGGTGGTGTGCGTATATAACACCTTTCCTTTTTTCCTTTTTCCTTTTCCCATTCCCCATACATATATATAATACATACATATAGTAGAGTATATAACTCCTTTGAGGTCAAGGTAATATATGAATATAATGCAAATGAAAATGCATGAATGGTAATACAATATTCCAATCTCAACGGATGACAAACCTTTGTACCTTCAGCTAACATTAGGAACATCAACGTCTTTTCTGTATGCCTCAATAAGGAATTAGGAACATATTTAGATAGGTTTTTAACATAAGAGTCAATAACATGATCATTCAGTTTCGGTTATGTTTTGTACATAGAATATGCCAAAAGAAAGAAAGAGTATTGCAGACCTTGTTATTGAAGTTATCTAAGTTCCACGGGTCCTTGCAAGCTCCATGAATGATTATCTACATCTTACGGATGATTTAAATCATAATCAGATCAATATACTATAAATTAATTCATTGCGACATTCTAACGAACACCTTATGCGCGTAGAATCTATGTTTCTTCTATATGAAAACATATGCATGTAGAAAAACAATCAACCTTACTCCTTAACTTCCACAGTACCTAAAACAATCCAGCAACTTCATATGCAATCTCCAATTCCATATCGGCAGCCCCAACAATACCCAACTAAACTTAACATTTCCGATAATCCCTTTAGAACCTAGTGGCAGGAATTATGCTATATAACTTGTATAAACTTAGGAACAAGAAGCATTACCTCTTTTAAGCACGGCGATGAGCGTTGTCGGACAACCTCTCACCCTAACCGAATTTCGACAAACAAAAATAGGACCCAAAACCGATTTGAGCTAGAAGTTCTCAAAATTCTGGGTTTTCGCTTGATTTCTGAGTTTTAGTCTTGTTCAAGGCTTCAATTTCGCTGGAGTTAAGGCCTAAATAGCCATGAATTTCCCTCCTTTTTTGGTGAGCAACAGCTTACGAAAAATCCCCTAATTTAGCCGAGAATTTTCCGAGAGCTTTCCAATTGAGATGTTAAGGAATTGCTTACTGCGCTTGTATTATTTCCCTTTCTAAGGTAAAGGAAAAATGAGAGTTTATTTGTAAGAGAGGTGTATCAATTATTCTTCAAAGAAGAATTCTACCGAGCTTAGGAGATGATTAATGCTTAATAGCACGGTTTGGTATAGACAGAAATAAATGTTTGTCCTCCACTTACTTAACTCTTAGCGTAATAGATTGCCACTTAGAATTCTGATGTGCTTAGTCACCTATGTGGCTGATTTGCACATTACACGTATAAGTCCCCACCAAATTTTGTCCCCACTTAAGACTAATTAATCCCATAATTAATCAATTATACACACAGTTAATTTTTTATCCCAATTCACTTAAATCTTGATGATTTATAAAACCTTATACTCAATGTCATAATTTAATAATATGACACTAGTCCATAACCTCTTTGGGGATATACAACTATTATTATTAATTCCCATCGTCACACTTGTTACGTCCAAAATTATTTCGAAGCTTTATCCTTGTATATACTAATCTCTTTATTAGCATACGTAAATTTCCCGAGGCCTGGGTCTACTTCCTTATGTTTAGGTGCTCAAACCATCATCCAAAATTACATGATGTTACATCCTTCCCCCCTTAGAAACATTCATCCTCGAATGTTGGGGTGACATATCTAATCCTTGTCACATAGCTGGAATACACAACCACCACTTCACGTGTCAAATAATATATCATTTATCCTTATGTTGGACCTCACATGGTCATTAAGCATTTAAGAAATAGAATCCACCTTATGCTTCTCTCGGGACCTTGGCGTTGGTCTAAAATAGGTATGGATAGGCTATTCAATCAGACTCTCTTTTGACATGGGCAAAGTCAAAGCAAGACTATGAGTTAAAGTTATCCTAAGCATGTGTTTTGAAAGCGTGGGATAAGATTCACAGAGGCAAAGCAGACTTTAATAGATATGCAGGGTGTTCATGTTGACCCAAACACAAGGTGAAAATATTTAAAGCAGTCATGAACTTATGTGACATGAAAAGATGATCTATTGTACATAGTCTTAAGCTAAACAGGTTAACATAACAACAAATGAGGTTCAAATGTATATGAAAGGGGCATACATAGCTTCTTAAGCTCTTAGACATCTTTGAGCTTAAGACATAACATATACAGGCCATTCAAGTAAGTCCTCAGTTAACACAAGTAGTGATAATGTAGGTCTGTGATCTGATATCATCTACAAGACATTATACAGAAGGAGCAAACTCAGTTTACCTATGAATTCCTAACTGGCTGACTTTAAACCAAACAAACATGTGGATTTTACATGATCTAATCTAAAAAAAAATGATACACATTTAGTCCCTTTAGGTAAACATGGTTGCAAAATCAAACAGTCAATAGGACTTGGACATAGTCAACATACAAGCAATTAAGTTGAGCTTCTATGAATAGCTTCCTATATTTCACATGTAGGGTTTTAAACTAGTTTCTGATTTTAACAAAGCAACAGAACATAACAATTGACATAGCAATTTAGAATTCCAATTTTTCTACCTAAATAGACACTTAAACTAAGTGATTTTAAATCTTCTAGACAGGTGGTGATGGTAGGGATACACAAGCATGATCAAAATAGACATAATCAGGGTCCTAGGACACTATCACAAAGACTATTAGAGGCTTAACATGTCATTTAAAGCTGGACTGATGTAAGTGGACATGGTTGCACATAGTATTTGAGACCAAAACAGGCAGCATAGTTTTGAAGTGGTCAATATAGACAAAACAGAGTCATATTGGATCCTACAGAGAGATATCTTGTTCATGAGAAGTAGAGGCTCTAAACATGCATCTATCAACCCATATAAATCACACATGCTATCCTTTCTCAATATTTATGTTTATAAAGACTTAAATACACCTAGACAGGATTAAAGACACAAGAATGCAAGCATACAGAGTTCCAGAGTTATTCTAAGGAACCTTAACCATCATTCATTGACTTAAACTACACCTAGAATAGGGCAAACAATGGACACAAATCAACACTTGTAGGCATTTAGGACCAAATTATCAGATACCTATTCCAAACCTCTTCAATATGCATATCATTTAACCAAATACACAACCTAACATATTTATGAAGCATATCAAGACATTTTGAATTTACAACCCCTCCCATTTTTTTACCATGTGCTTTTATTGACATAGAGAAAACCTAAATTAACACAAGATTTCTTCTATATCAAAGTTAAACTAATCCCATATCCTATGAGAATCACAAGTATCAAACTGAAAACAGGAAAGGAGAACTACAATATTTTTCTTTCAGGTTTGTACAAGACAATGTGCAAGGGACTAACTCAAAATAACTTAACACCTCATCAGGATACTAAAATTGAACAGGCCAGTGCAACACAGCAAGGTTAGGGCAATTTTCCATCGTACACATACTCAACATGCTTACACAAAGTGAGTTATGAACAAAGGAAAACACATATATACTCTTAAGCATGTAGTCTAGGCATGAATGCACAATTGACAAGGGGAAAGACATTTCTTCCTAAGAAATATCTTATTCAAATCATATATCAAGATCCTCTACTCACTTAGACAGTTCTAGCACCAAATCATACTCTATACATGCTACTACATGAATATGATTGAGTTAAACATGGGGTGCAAACAGGTAATAACTTTAACATGGAAAAAGCCAGTTCAGATAGATACAAAATGGCAGTGTTGATATTATTCAGCAATTTAGCAGACATGACTTGTCACAGAATGACTTAGGAGAGTATTTCCTGCTAGGATTGACATACTTTTGGTACTTAGACAAAAGGGAAATCATGTAACCAATTCAGAAGGACATAAAAATTTAATAATGTATAGGTAGTCATCTAGATGCGACATCTTAAGTGTTCAGAATGAATTAAATGCTAAACTAAGCACCCAAGATCCTACACCTACTATATTATTGGATGTGATGACAATGAGACTTAGCACGGTACTTCATGGCTCATTCATTTTACTCAGTAAGAATATGAGATCAGATCACTCAAATATACACTTAAACAAGATGCTAGGTTTGTTGTTATTACTTAACATGAGGCAGACAAATCAAGATTAAGACACAAACATCAAATATTAACTATATCAAATAATAACTTACAAAGTGAACAAGAACATCACCTCATCCTTATATATCACTGAACTCCATAAATATCATATAGAATCAATTCTAGACCACAACCTAGTGTACAGGGGTATAAACAAGATATTCAAGCAGACTAGTGAACATTTGGAAACCAATACACTTACCATGTCATATACTTAATATCAAACAGAGGTAAAATACCAAATTCATGCAGGCCTTGGATATCTAAGGTCTCAACAGTTATCTAACACTCTAAGATTCTCAACAGGATCAAACAAAAAAAAACATATCTCACTACATGTTGCCTCTAACACAAACATACAAAGGTCTAGAATCCAACATTCGTATACAAAACTAATAATGGTTTTGAATTAAACCATTTTGTTAGTTATTATCTAGCAAAACAAAACAAAAGTTCATGACAACAGACTTGTATCACTTTGGTTCCCCAAATATGATCCTAAACCACTATATCCATATTTGTTCTGCACACGTCATAAAAGACAAGACTATATTCAAACCTTAACCAACTTAAATCATGATTTTTAAGGCAAAACAGATACTAAACTAGGCATCTATATCACAATAATCACTAATGATAACATACACATCACATAATGCTAGATGCAAACCTAATACGATTTGGCAAAATAGGAACAATCAATCAAACAAAACAACCTTTATTTTTAATTTTTTTATGACCAACAACCCAAAAATATAACAGTAACAGAGGGGTAAGTGCAACAGCATATGCTTAAACATAGCAACAATGCTTATCATCACCATACTAAACTGTATAACAATCTTATCAATCCATATACAAAATCCATATATTCCTTCGATTAATCCAAACATATAACCATATACCGGTTAAACACAATACATGATTTATTTAAAGGTAACTAATTTAAAGACCTTATGGATTATTGGGATAAGTGCTAGGAGAGCGTTATGATCCTGATGGTGTATCTGCACTATACTATCTTGGTCCTATATATGAGCCTCGATCCGACACACTTTGAAGTGGAACCCTCTTATCCTTACTAACCACTCGCCTTCTCCTGTCCTGCCTCTTTTATTCCTCTGGCGTGTATCCCATAACATAGACCGGTGAGCCCTGATTAACGAACCCCCAAGATTGTGGACTACCCAGAATCTCAGAAGAGTCAGGGTTAGTGAGTGAAACATATGCTCAGTCATGGCATTGTATCTGAGGGGAACCTAGTTGTGTCCACACCTGTGCCGCCCCACTTACACCATGATCACTGGGGCCCGACACTGAAACTAAAGCCTTTGGTGAGGCCGGAACCTCCCTCACTCCATCTTCCGTTGGAAGAACCGAGAGTGTTCGAACGGGTGACTCATATGGAACCTCGGATGGATCCTCCTCAATAGATTTCATGATCTCCGATGGGTCTGAGTCCATAGTATAACTCACCTCTTTTTTTCAACTTCCGCCCCATACCAGCGGGTGGTATTTATCTAATATCTTCCCTTGCAACAATACCCGCACTTTTACTACCCGAGGTGTTTCTCGTCAAAGACATTGCTGCAATTTCAAATGAGAAAATTGGGTTAGGAACAAATGTTCTTACGACTTAGCTCTATCGAACGATATAGACTATGAAAGAATGGAAACAATTCTAAATGCCTTGTAGCCTCCTCGCTTATAAGTGTGGCGCGCTACACACCCATAAATAATACTCTATCAGACACGACTTGTAGACATCCCTAAGACAGACCTGCTCTGATACCAAGCTTGTCACAACCCAAACCGGAGGGCCGCGATGGGCACCCGGGCCCTACCTGTCGGGCACCACTAATCATATCATCCACACCTAAGCATATTTAAATACGAACTAAGCCAAAAAAGATTATATAAAGTTTCAACCGGAAAGCCCCAACTTATATATACATACCAAGGCTGACAAGGCCCTACATGACAACTATCCACAAGACACCTGTCTACTAGCCTCTAAAGAATACATAACATCACATGGGCGGAACAGGGTCCTGTCATACCCAAGTGCATAGGCAAAATAATATACCATGACCCAACTACAACTCTTAAACAAGTAGAGTGCCCCAATACCAGCTGAACCAACAACCTACTAGAGCGAACCGTCGCCCTCTTTAACTGAACTTGCAGGCATAAAATGCAGCATCCCCCGACAAAAGGGACGTCAGTACGACTGATGTACTGAGTATGTCAGGCATAAAAATTAACACAACAGGGATACATAACAACCTGAAATAGAAATAGCCGACCAGTAGTAAATGCCTAAATGTCAGGCACAATATGGTATCTATATTGGCCTCATCGGGCATTTTCCTTACCATAACAGCCTCTGTGGGCATCATTTCATATAGTGAATGCCTAAATGTAATGCATGATGCAAATGCGGTATACATATATATATTGGCCACGCAAGGGCATCTTCTTTCCTATAACCGCCTCTGTGGGCATCAAGTTATATCGGCCACACAAGGGCATCACATCATATTGACCTCTTTGGGCTCTTTCATGATAGTTTGTACCAAATTGCGGGTGGTGTGCGTATATAACACCTTTCCTTTTTCCTTTTTCCTTTTCCCATTCCCCATACATATATATAATACATACATATAGTAGAGTATATAACTCCTTTGAGGTCAAGGTAATATATGAATATAATGCAAATGAAAATGCATGAATGGTAATACAATATTCCAATCTCAACGGATGACAAACCTTTGTACCTTCAGCTAACATTAGGAACATCAACGTCTTTTCTGTATGCCTCAATAAGGAATTAGGAACATATTTAGATAGGTTTTTAACATAAGAGTCAATAATATGATCATTCAGTTTCGGTTATGTTTTGTACATAGAATATGCCAAAAGAAAGAAAGAGTATTGCAGACCTTGTTATCGAAGTTATCTAAGTTCCACGGGTCCTTGTAAGCTCTATGAATGATTATCTACATCATACGGATGATTTAAATCATAATCGGATCAATCAACTATTAATAAATTCATTGCGACATTCTATCGAACACCTTATACACGTAGAATCTATGTTTCTTCTATATGAAAACATATGCATGTAGCAAAACAATCAATCTTCCTCCTTAACTGCCACAGTACCAATAACAATCCATCAAATTCATATGCAACCTCCAATTCCATATCGGCAGCCCCAATAATACCCAACAAAACTTAACATTTCCGATAATCTCTTTAGAACCTAGTGGCAGGAATTATGCTATATAACTTGTATAAACTTAGGAACAAGAAACATTACCTATTTTAGGCACAGCGACGAGCATCGTCGAACAACCTTTCACCCAAACCGAATTTCGACAAACAGAACAGGACCCAAATCGATTTGAGCTAGAAGTTCTCGAAACTCTGGGTTTTCGCTTGATTTCTGAGTGTTAGGCTTGTTCAAGGCTTCAATTTCGCTGGAGTTAAGGCCCAAATCGCCATGAATTTCCTTTTTTTTTGGGTGAGCAACAACTTACGAAGAATCCTCCAATTTAGCCGAGAATTTTCAGAGAGCTTTCCAATTGAGATGTTAAGGAATTGCTTACTGCGCTTGTATGATTTCCCTTTCTAAGGTAAAGGAAAAGGGAGAGTTTATTTGTAAGAGTGGAGTATCATTTATTCTTCAAAGAAGACTTCTACAGAGCTTAGGAGATGAAGAATGCTTAATAGCACGGTTTGGTATAGACAAAAATAAATGTTTGTCCCCCACTTAACTCTTAGCGTAATAGATTGCCACTTAGAATTCTGATGTGCTTAGTCACCTATGTGGCTGATTTGCACATTACACGTATAAGTTCCCACTAAATTTTGTCTCCACTTAAGATTAATTAATCTCACAATTAATCAATTATAGACACAATTAATTCTTGATCTCAATTCACTTAAATCTTGATGATTTATAAAATCTTCTTATAATCAATGTCATAATTTAATAATATGACACTTGTCCATAACCTCTTAGGGATATACAACTATTATTATTAATCTTCATCGTCACATTTGTTACGTCCAAAATTATTTCGGGGTTTTATCCTTTTATTTACTAATCTCTTTATTAGCATACGTAAATTTTCCGAGGCCCGGGTCTACTTTCCTACGTTTAGGTGCTCAAACCATCGCCTAAAATTACGGGATGTTACACCTCTTCTCATAAATCTTAATAATGTTAAACATCAGTGGAAGGATAAACCGTTTAGGCTTGAGACATTTTGGTGTACACACGATGATTTTAAGAATATTGTTGACCAATGTTTGAAGGACAGAGACCTGCTTAGTGCTAATAGAATTTTTGAAAATATGATTAGAATCTGGAGTAAACTTGCTTTTGGTGATATTCGTAGGAAAAAGGAGAGGTTGCTTAATAGAATTAATGGTATACAAAAATCCCCTCACTGGCCTACGAGTGACTTCCTCTAATCTTTAGAAGTGGAATTAAATGTTGAGTATAATAGTATACTTCGTGTAGAGGAGGAATATTGGAAATTAAGAAGTAGGATTAATTGGTTGAGCGAAGTGGATGCAATACCCGATTTTTTCATTTATCAGTTGTCAATAGACGTAGAGTAAATAATATCTCCCATTTCAAAAATGACAATGGAGAGCGGATCACTGATTTGGAAGCATTAAGATGTCACACTGTTAATTATTATAAGGAAATTTTCACAACTAATCATGTTTCTACTAATCTCAAAAGTATAGTTGAGGCCTCTAAGAGTTTTAGGTATAGCAATTTATCTATGCTTTATGATCCTTTAACTGATGAAGAGATTATTAAGGCTGTTTTTTTCGTTAAAACCCTTTAAATCTCCTGACTCGGATGGTTTCCACCCTTTCTTCTATCAAAAATATTGGAACTTAGTAGGTAATTAATTAAACAGATTTGTTACACTATTTTTGATATGCATGAGATACCCCTATCATGAATAAAATATACCTCCGTCTTATTCCTAAAACCCACAATGCTAATTTACTGAAAAACTTTCGACTCTTAGGCCTTTGCAATACGATCTATAAAGTTATTACAAAGATAATAATTAATAATATTAAGCCTTTCCTGGATGAGTTATTTAGTCTCCAACTAGTTTTCTTAAAGGACGTAGACCTTCCGATAATGCTATTATTATTCAAGAATTCATTAATTATTTTACGAAATCCAAAAAGAAAAATGAGAATTTTGTCCTAAAAATTGACCATGAAAAAACTTATGATAAATTAGAATGGTCCTTCGTCTATCGTGCCCTTCGTCATTTTAACTTTCTCCCTAGGATGACAAATCTTATGATGAGTTGTATTTCCTCGTCTACTAATTCAGTACTAGTGAATGGTACTAGCATTGAATTTTTTGCTCCTTCTAGAGGCATTAGGCAAGGAGACTCCATGTCTCCATATATTTTTAAAATATGTATGCAGTTGCTCTCTAGTTATATTTCTTATTAAGTTGATGTTGGTCTTTGGGAACCCATTAAGTTATCTTCAAAAGGTCCTACTCTTTCACACCTTTTTTATGCGGATGACCTTACCATGATGGTGAAGGCCAATACCAAGACTGTTGAGGCAGTTAAAAGCAGTATTAATATTTTTTGAGTTTTCGGGGCAATCTATTAACAAAGCCAAGTCAAAAATTATCTTTTCCCAGAATTGCTCCAACGAATTTAAACAATATGCTACGTCCTCCTTTGAAATTAGCTCAACTGATAATTTTGGTAAATACCTAGGTTTTCCTATTGGTAACCACAAACCTAAGGAAACTGATTTTCGCTATATCATCGATAATACGGAAAAGAAATTAGCTAGTTGGCCTTAAAATCACTACTGATGAGGACTGTTTTAATTGCCATAATACCCCGAAAACTGTTAAGCATGTTTTATTAGAATGCCCCCTTAGCTTTAACTTTGTAGGGTGCTCTTAATATTAATATTACTGATGTTTCCATTGCAAACAACAACCACTGGCTCAATTGTTATGTGATAGCAATTTTTTCACTTCTGTCCCCTCACTTAGTTGGTCAAATTTTTTCCCTTTGGAAAAATAGGAATCAAAATGTTTTCAATAATTTATCAAAGGCGGTTCAGCCCACTCAAGTTCTTACTTATGCCCAAGAATATTTGTACACTACACACCACGACTCAAACAAGAAAGTGTTACATTCAATTAGAGTTAAATGGCTTCCCCAGGATCATGAGAAATATTGATGGGCCTTTAAAGATACTCAGCACGCAGGAGGAATAGGAAGGGTCATACGGGATTGGACAGGCAAGTGGATGTTGGGTTTTAGTATAAAGGCTATTGCTATCGTTAAAAGTCACACATCGGATATGCAATGGAAACATGAACTCCTTATATGGACTTGGACAATCTTCACCTACAAGTTAGCTTTTGGGGTTTAGTTAGGCTCAAAATCCATTTTTTACATGGTATTCCAATTTTTTGTTCACCGATGTTGGGCCCCCAAATTATAATATTCACTCTCCAGTTAACAAGGTTTGGGCGTAAAGTCTCACATCGGATATGGAATGAGAACATGGACTCCTTATATGGACTTGAGCAATCCTCACCCTACAAGCCAGCTTTCGGGGTTGAGTTAGGCCCAAGATCTATTCTTTACTGCTCTAAATCATATGGAGATGGAACTCAAAGCTCTTACTCATGGTCTCCAACTAGAGTCTTCAAATCCCTTCGTACCTTTGGAGATTGAAACAGACTCTAGAGGTGATAAACATTATGAATTCAAACTCACTTTTATATAACGATCTTACTTCTCAATGCAGGTCCTGTAGGAAGAGATTGGGGAATCTGATGATCCGACACTGCTTTAGGAAAGCCAATCAAGGAGCTCATATATGGCACAACAAGGGGTCTTATGAGAAGAAGATAATCATCAAGTTTTTTTGAATAACCCGCCAGCTTTTGTTATGAATCAAGTACTAGTAGACACGGAAGAAGAATATGTTACTAGGAAAATCTGTTCCATTGTTTGTAATAATCTTGTTAAGTTAGGTAATCTATGTATTATCAAGTCCAATGTAATCTCCAGTTAAGTGATTATAAATAAATAAAATCGTTTGTCAGTTAAAAAAAAAGAAAATGGGAACACAAGTAGAGACAGAGAAGAACAATCATATATTTGGTTTGGCCTTTCAAAAGAATTTCTTCCTTTGAGCTTGCCATTTTGTGGACCAAAAAAAGCATTATGTGAGTTTTTGAACTTCCTTTCTTTAATGTAAAAAATATATAATATACTACTAATGAATTTGTTCGTCCTTTTATTATATTATTTATTTCTTTCAAATTTCTCTCGACTTCTCTTTCTGTCACAACGCATCCTCTCTATCGCTTCTTTTAATATGAACATATTAATACTCCAAATGAAAGGGGATTACTTGTCCGCACAGAAGCATAAGGAACGAGGATTTCTTTTTACTAGGCCTGTCCAGTGGGTCGGGTCGGCCCGTCCCGCTACCCGGCCCGGCCCGATCACCCTAACAAAAAAAAATTGTCGGTGTCGGGGTTAGAACTCGGGACGGGGTCTGGGATCGTCCCGATCCCGACCCATCCCGACCCTGTCCCGTCCCGTACCGATCCTGACCCGCCCCCTCCCCCTTTGCAAAAATAACCTTTGCAACAATGGTCAAATTTTGAATTTTAACGGCCATTTTTGTCCCTCTTACCCCCTTAATATTTATTTTTAACCCCTAAGTTAATATATTTACACTTTAACCATATTTCTCAACTATAAATACCTCATTTTCCTCTTCATTTTTCTCACAAATCATCCTACCATCTCTCTAATCTAATCTCTCAATTTATCTCTCTACAATTTTACATATCTTCCTACTATTGAATATTATATCAAAGTTAAAAAATTGGGAGTGAAGTTGGCAACTAGCTTAAGGATCATCCATCGAGCAAAGTTTCAATTTTCAACCTCGATTACACGTCGACGTTGTCGCGCCCGTTTTTGACATGCGGGCTTCGCGACGCGATGGCGTCGATTCCCTCTGGATTGGACAAAAATGCTTGCTTGAGGAGTCGCCACCTAATTATTCTAAGGTGAATTAGGGCACCTGAATGTTAACTAAATGCTGCAAAATAACTCCGATTTTATAGTCTACGAAACTAATGAGATTCTAGGTAAGGGTTCTTTATTATCCTAAAGGGAAGTGGTTAGGCATCCTTTAAGATCCGCTAACTTGCGGTTATCCGATCAAACTCAGGTTAATTATTGTACTAAGAAAATGCATATTTAGAAATATAAAGTTAAAATGATGTTTCAAGTATTTAATGAAATGATGCATTTGTACAAGTATATATTTGTATGATATAAAAAAAAATACATGTGCAGTTGAAAAAGTATGCATTTGTGACAATAATAAGGAGAAAAGCAAATTATTTATAATGCCAAAGAAGTATTTTTTGGAAATCATTTTGAGTTGCAAAATGCAAAAAAGATAAAATTTTGTATAATTAATAATGCGAATAAAAGATGACCGAAGTTGTTTTGAAAATCTTGAATATGCACGACGAGCCTAAAAATAAATGAACTAGCGGAGGATTTCTATCTTTTGCACTAACCGAACCTACAAATTAATAAACTAGCAACGGGTTTTAAACTACCCTATTAGCTATCCATTCATGGCCTAATTATTCTAAATATCCTAACAATCACACAAGCATTAAATAATTATTACAGACCCCAAATAGAAATAACAAAATTAAAGAATAATAATGAATGGAAACTAAGGTGGATGACGATGTCATCTCGCCCTATTGGTTTTGAAATCCTGAAGTTGGAAAATGCAAAGAGTGTGAATGCGGGTCTTTGTTCGGCAATGATCATGATGAGTCTCATAACAAAACTCTTCGTAGCCCCGATGCATTTCATGTAAATAAAGAAAAGAAAAGGATTAGTAAACAGGACATGGACATATATACATGTAAATAAATAATTCATGAAAAAAGTAATATGTTATTGGGCCTCGGAATGCAAACAGTGTGCGGGAGAGTATAAAATGAACCAAAAACAGAATTTCAGACCCAATTAAATAGGCTCGAGCGTGCGATGGGCCCAATTAACATACGGAAATAAAAACAGGCCCAAATCTATAATTTTCAGATATACATATAAAGAAAAACAGATTGGCCTATGGGCCCATATCCAACATACATTCAGTCATTTCACATTCCTTTACCCCAAAATGCATGTGATATACAAAAGATATATGATATGCCTAGAGATATGCAAAGATATACTGCCTTAGTAACACTAGGTATATACCTAGACTTTTATACCTGGTATACCTTGAGGTATATCATTATAGACTTAACATCTCACAACTAGAAGAGACAAAGCAAGATCAGCTTTATATTACCAAAGCAAGAGCAAAAGATATCCATAGGGGTTCCAAGGCAAAATAATGAACCATTTGCATAAGAATAAAGAAAGTCAAATACCATGTGGAGATAATGCACTAGCGACCTAGTAATTCAAGCCAATAATGCTAAACCAGCTATGTGATCATGACCAGCTTTAGGCCACAAGCAAGTAATAACTAGAAGAGACATGCTAGTATATAGGAAACAAAGATAAATGCATTTAATTAGGTAATACATCACATGAGCCTATGATTTCAGATACATCCTTTAAAGGAGGAAATAATGTGCCCATATATTCAGAAAATATGGACAAGGATCAGGCTTATACAAATTGACTCCCACATTTATGCACAGTCAAACAAAGTAGAAGGAAGATCCAGAAATGGTCTAGTTCTTCAACAAACATGCTGAACAGGGCAATATGATCAAAATTAAGGTCATCTCCATTCAACCCTGTAGGTAGAGTATATTAATCCCAACCTACATGGATGTTATCACATGAAAGCATGGTTATAAGCTAACAATGAAACTCCAGCTGAGTAACAATTCAACATGGCACAAATAAGTCCAAACAGAGAACATATATGCATGCATTTACCATTTAGATAATTTGACAGACATGACATGATGCAAAATGGCTCGGGGGGGAGTTTGGATATTATCATGGGGGGTATTTGACAACCCAAATGGACAAGGTAGACATGATATGACCTTGATTTGATACTGCACACTTAGAGACAATCAGGAAAAAAAATCAGAGCTAGCATTTCATGGACACAAAACCAACAGATTAAGCTAACCTCTCTAAAAAAATGATAAACCTTAAGTAGATAGGCACATAACAGGCTGATAATCATACTAGCCTAAACATGATACCCTTCTTTAACAGTCATAAAATGATCCAAGGGTTAATGTAATGCTATTATGGGAGGACATTTCACATTTAGAGGGGGAAAACAAACAAGGACAAGTGTACTACCAGCTCAAACAAACAGAAAAAAAGAACCAAACAAAGTTAATTAACCCCACTTGCGTGTTTATTTTAACATACAAATACACAACATCAGAAGCATACACAATCACATCTCAGATTTTATTATGCATAATGACACTTTAAGTTAGGCATGATACAATTAACATGATGGGAATATTCTATTGATTACTACTAATCCAGATAAGTTTGATTTAAATGACAATTTCGAAATGAAAACTAGCAAATAATAAATCTACAGGTCTGTCCCAAATCAGTAATATGTCCAAGCAATATTCAATCCCAATTCATAAGTTATTTTATACTAACAGGGACATGATTCCAGTTGTGCATAAAAACACGTAGTAGGACTGTCAAAGTGAGCAAATAAGACCAAAATAACAAAGACATGATATTCAACAATTCAAATCATATTTAATACATGCTGTTTTGGAATTTATAACTTGATATAGACACATATACTTCATTATTAGTTCTAAACCATAAAAAGTGTAAACAAGTTTGTGAATAGGAAAGTAAGGATTTAAAGCCAACCTATCCAAACACTACTCATTTGGCCACGAAGAAAAATATGTGAACAAGTTGACATACATCTAAATACACAAAGACATTACACTTTTATCCCTACTTAAGATGGGATCTCAGGCATGTAAAAAAAACCAATCATGACCACACATTCATACCTTAATCATCATAGACCATGACTTCCAAAGTAGAACAAGGATCTTATCATGTTATAAATAATTTACATCATGTATTAACTTAATCAAATACTTGAACGACATCTACAAACCATTATATTGAATGTAATATTAATCATGAACTAAGCAGGTGCAAACATTATATGTATCACTCATAAAACACTCAACTGATCATAACTCTCTTAAATGGGTACTATCAAACATATGCCTTATGTCATAATCTTCATAAGTCTAATAATACAAACAAAACATTTCTAAATCTTAATAGGTAATTAAACAAGGCTAACAACTCAACACACTTAGGCATTAAAACACAACCACATGAATAATCAGCACGGAATTAGCACCAAAACACAAAAAAAGTACAGAAAACAAATCGAGAGGAATGTGTTTTACTGACCTTCTCCGGTCAGTGAACCGAGGCGTGTTTCGAATCGTCGACCCGCTCGGAGAAGTTTGTTTATGCGATTGAAAAGAACAAAATGTTTGTGGCTTTGCCACGTTGGAACCGAGAGTAAAAAAAAGGATTTTGAGAATCGAAAGTTGTTCATGAGAGGGTTTTTTTTCTGCCTATCTTTGCCTCTGCACAAGCCTAAGAAATGGTGAATTTTTAGTTTGACTTTGTAAGAACCGAGAGTTTTCGTCTAAAAAAAAGGCCTCCCCCAAACACAATCCAAAGGGCTATATTTATAGCCAAAACTTGATGGGTTTCAACAGCTATAATTCAAAATTCGAATTCAAAGAAAAAAAGAAAAAGTGACGATTTATTTTCATTTCGAAAACTGAGACAATAACAAAGGGGTACGGGTTCATGCTTTTACCCACCGGATTCTTGAAGGTGTTCTAGAGGCCCATTGTAGCATGCATGTCGATCTGATTCGGGCGAGCTATTCAAAGCTCTAGGGTTTTGCAAAAAATGGGAAAAAAGGAACTGTGCGATGTGCGGGCTCGACGGTCGAGGGGGCATGGTGGCAGTGGTATGGTGAGGGTGTGTGTCTGGCGGGTAAAAGGATGCGACGGCGGTTTCGGACGAAGGACCGCTGGTCTCTCTGGTTGATTTTCGGGTATTAGGTTTGGGTTTTGGGGGCGATTGGGTGTATGGATGCGTTTGAAGGCATTTTGACGATGGTGTTTAACCGGCGGTGCGAAGGTGATTTTGGTGGGGACTGTCGGATTTTGGGAGGTCTTGGGTGTGTTTGGTTTTTGGGTAAAGGGATGTAGGGTTGTTGTGTTTTAGGTTTTGAGGAGTAATATGGGTTGGGTCGAATTGGGCCTCGGTTGGGTATTGGGGGTGTCCGATTGGGCTGGCCGATTTTGGGCTAAAATTTAGTTGGGTGTTAGAATTATTTTTAGGGTGAAATGGATATGGGAGAGAATAAATGGGAGTTGGGGTTTGGACCGGGTCGATTAGGGTTGAAGAAAGGTGGCCGATTTTAGGCTTTGGGGTGTGGGCTAGTTTGGGATTTTTAGGGATTAAAGGGAATGGCCAGTTGGGTTTGTTAGGGCTGATTAGGGTTGGGCTTTGGTGGGTTTGGGTTGTCCGATTGGGCTGCGGAAATGGGGGTTCGTTTGGGCTGTGATTTTGTGGTAGGTTGATATTGTTTTGGGTGAGGAAATGAAATGGGTTATGGATTTAAAAATATAAAAGGGGTTTAATATTAAAAAGCTTTGAATAAAAAATGTAAAATTATTTAGAATATACTATAAGATGTGGTAATAATAAAACATAATATTTGTGAAATGCTTAATGCTTAATAAAAAATAAAGAAATACGATGTCATTTTTGCTAAAGTAAAATAATATAGAATATTACAATAGAAACTACGATCATGATTTAAAAAAAGGCAAATGGTTGTAGAAATACGAATAATAATAATAATAATAATAATAATATTGAGAATAATAATAAATATGTATATATAGGCCTATATGTGTATATATATATAAAATATTTTTTGAGGTGTCAAAAATATTTAAAATTGCAAATAAATCAAAAAAGATGGGACAAAATTGGGTGTCAACAGATGTTACGTCGGCGTTTGGTACCTTCGTTCCTTTTTAAAATTATTATTGTTACTTTATTTTAATTATCGCACTTAATTTCATTATCTTTAGTTATTTATTTTCATAATTAAAATGGAAGGATTAAGAGGTATGTTTAAGGGTAAGAGTAAGACTTCTTCTAGTAGGGGTAAAAGGGCAGGGGTACTTCTTCCAGTAATCTTATTCCTTGTCCCGATGATTTCATTGATTTCACTCATTTAGATGAAACTGCTTTTTTTAATGATATACCATTAGATGATGATGAGGTAGATGAATCAAACTTTAATTTAGATGAACCACTAGATGACACACCCACTAGTGCACCTCAACCTCAGGCACCTGAGTCTCATCCCGCTGATTCAAACTCCTGTGGACTAGAGCTAAGATAAAGTTAGTGCATAACTGTTGCATAAGATATGTATGTGAGAATATAAATTTGTAAGTTGAAATGATGTTGTTGCTTAAACGTTGTGCAGACGACGCCGTTGGTGGGCGCCTGTTTAAAATAAAGTACCCGCATTAGAAGGTGGGCGCCTGAATGAAAAAAAAATACCCGCATTAGAAGGTGGGCGCCTGATTTAAAATAAAATCCCCGCATTAGGAGGTGGGCGCCTGATATAAATGAAATACCCGCATTTAAAAATAAAATACCCGCATTAGGAGGTGGGTGCCTGATTTAAAATAAAATACCCGCATTAGGAGGTGGGCGCCTGATTTAAAATAAAATAGCCGCATTAGAAAGTGGGCGCCTGATTTAAATTATAATACCCGCATTAGAAGGTGGGCGCCTGATTTAAAATAAAATACCCGCAATAGAAGGTGGGCACCTGATTTAAATAAAATACCCGCATTAAGAGGTGGGCGCCTGATTTAAATGGAAATACCCGCATTAGAAGGTGGGCGCCTGATTTAAATAAAATGCCCGCATTAGGAGGTGGGTGCCTGATTTAACTTAAAATATCCGCATTAGGAGGTGGCGCCTGATTTAAATTAAAATACCCGCATTAGGAGGTGGGCGCCTGATTTAAAATAAAATACCCGCATTAGAAGGTGGGCGCCTGATTTAAATTAAAATACCCGCATTAGGAGGTGGGCGCCTGATTTAACTTTAAATACCCGCATTATGAGGTGGGCGCCCGATTTAAAATAAAATACCCGCATTAGAAGGTGGGCGCTTGATTTAAAATAAAATACCCGATTTAATTTAACTAAAATACCCGCATTAGAAGGTGGGCGCCGATTTAAAATATAATACCCGCATTAGGAGGTGGACGCCGATTTAACTTAAAATACCCGCATTAGGAGGTGGGCGCCTGATTTAACTTAAAATACCCGCATTAGAAGGTGGGTGCCTGATTTAAAATAAAATACCCGCATTAGGAGGTGGGCGCCTGATTTAATTTAAAATACCTGTATTAGAAGGTGGGTGCCTGATTTAAAATAAAATACCCGCATTAGAGGTGGGCGCCTGATTTAAATAAAATACCCGCATTAGGAGGTGGGTGCCTTATTTATGTCTTCGTATTGATGTAATGCAGAGTGTGACCCTAAGGTCGAAACTTGTTGTGCCATGAAAAGTTAACATAAGCGATGCAAAAGTTGAGTAGATGAGAATGCGACCCTGTAAGTCAAAATAACGTTCTTAGCATGGACATAACACGGTTGGGAACATATAGTTTAGCATGACGTCTTTGTACAGTCTCCAAACAGGAAAGTGATCCTTGTGGTGAGCTACGATGCGGAGATCCCTTGCGAATTTGCTCATAAATGTTGTAGCTTCCCTGCTTCTTTCCACCTGAAGAACCTGTACTCAAATAAATTTATGAGTTTGGGGAGGGGGAGTTGATTCGCGTTGACTTTGTAGCTTTGGCCTTGATACTTGCATGTCCTGCTGATTCGGACCTGTAGCCCCTCTCTGGTTCCCCGTATTGGATAGCCATTAATGAAAACATTTGTTAAAAACAATTTGTTTATAACAAGTATGCATATCAGTAAAAGTTATGTCGAACTCTAATGAAAATGTTTGTTGAAAATAATTTACTTATAAGAAAGTATGCATATATATAAATGTCTGTCGAGCAGTGACATGTGGTGAAACAAAGAAAACGTCTTATCCAAAATTATTCTTCTGGTTGAATACTTTGTTGGCCGACACTTTTTCCATGTCTATCGGCGTCTTCTTACAGTGAACCCTTAAAATTTTGCCCCAGCTTCTGATATATGAGGATGTTGAACTTTCAACTGGACCAAGCCGAGTCTTGTGTGGGTTGCATGCTTGTTCTATCAAGGCGATCGGACGGATGCGCTTTATTATACGCAATATAAAAGGGGAGGGAAATTCTAATGGTGTGACCGAAGCTAGTATAGGCCGCCTACGTATCCCAACAAGGGAATTAGGTCATAACGTAGTTCGTTACATGCAAAAGGGGATTGTAAGGATTTCTAAAGATAGGACTGAAGCCAATGTGGCAGCCTACGTATCCCGCCGAGGGAATCAGGTCATAACGTAGTTCATATTACAAGCAAAAATGCGATTTTGGGGAAATTTGTGCTCTAAAGAAACGGAACCCGCCATGGGTTCTTTGCGTATCCCACCAAGGGAGCGCAACTTTTACAACGTAAGAAATGCATTACATGTATAAAAAAAAATAATCCTAAATGTAGTATCTTTTCACTGCATCTGCGTTGATAGCTTTTGGCCATACTTCGCCGTCCATTTCAGCTAGGATTAATGCTCCTCCAGTTAGCACCCGGTGAACCATATAAGGCCCTTGCCAGTTAGGTGCGAACTTTCCTTTAGCTTCATTTTGGTGCGGGAATATACGTTTAGCACCAATTGCCCCGGTTTGAAAGTCCTTGGTTTTACTTTCCTGTTGAAAGCTTTTGCCATTCTGTTTTGATAAAGTTGCCCGTGACAGACAACGTTCAATCGCTTTTCATCAATCATCATCAATTGTTCGTACCGATTCTGTATCCATTTTGCTTCGCTCAGCTCGGCTTCTTGGATAATTCCCAAAGATGGTATTTCCACTTCTGCTGGTAACACAACTTCTGTTCCATAGACCAAAAGATACGGCGTTGCCCCAGTAGAAGTCCTGATTGTAGTGCGATAGCCCAAAAGTGCAAAGGGCAAATGCTCATGCCAGTGCTTGTAGTTATCAATCATCTTTCACAGTATTCTTTTGATATTCTTGTTGGCTGCTTCGACTGCTCCGTTCATCTGAGGTCGATATGGAGTGGAATTGCGGTGAGTGATTTTAAACTTTTCGCATATCTCATTCAATAGATTACTGTTGAGATTGGCTCCATTGTCTGTTATAATCGACTCAGGAATTCCAAATCGGCAAATGATGTTATTGCGGACAAAATCAACTACCACTTTCTTTGTCACTGACTTGTGGGATGATGCTTCTACCCACTTTGTGAAGTAGTCAATTGCCACTAGAATGAATCGGTGTCCATTTGATGCGGCAGGTTCAATGGGACCAATGACATCCATGCCCCAAGTTGCGAATGGCCAAGGAGAACTCGTCACATTGAGCTTGTTAGGAGGTACCCTGATTAAATCGCCGTGAATCTGACACTGATGGCATTTTTACACAAAGCGAATGCAATCTGTTTCCATGGTCATCCAAAAGTACCCTGCTCTCAGAATCTTCTTTGCTAAAATGAAACCATTCATATGAGGCCCGCACGTGCCCCCGTGTATCTCTTCAACTAACCTGCTTGCCTCTTGGGCTTCAGCACGTCTTAACAAACCTAGATCCGAGTCCTCCGATAAAGGATTTCTCCTTTTAGGAAAAAATGGTTCGCTACCCTCCGAAGTGTCTTCTTTTGTGTGTTGGTTATGCTTTCTGGATATTCGTTTGCCTTGAGATACCTCTTAATGTCATGGTACCAGGGCTTTCCATCCAACTCTTCATCTATATGGAAACAATAGGCCAGCTGATCCGATAAGTTCACCTTGATAAGATCAATGTAATTCTTGTCCGGATGTTGAATCATGGAGGATAGAGTTGCCAGAGCATCAGCGAACTCATTTTGAGTTCGTGGGATATGCCTGAATTCTATCTCGCTGAACCTTTTGCATAATTCTTTCACGCAATGCAGGTAAGGAAGTATATTCACGTTCTTGGTGGCCCATTCGCCTTGCACCTGATGAATCAATAAGTCTGAATCACCTATAACCAATAATTCTTGAATGTTCATATCAATGGCCATTCTAAGTCCGAGTATACAAGCTTCATATTCCGCTATATTGTTGGTGCATGGAAATCGGAGCTTCGCCGAAATTGGGTAGTGTTGACCTGATTCTGAAATCAAAACTGCTCCGATACCAACTCCTTTGAAGTTTGCAGCTCCGTCGAAGAACATTCTCCAACCCGGGTACTCTTCGGAGATATCTTCCCCAACAAACAATATATCCTCGTCCGGAAAATAAGTCCGGAGGGGCATATATTCTTCATCTACGGGGTTTTCAGCAAGATGGTCGGCTAGTGCTTGTCCTTTTATAGCCTTTTGGGTAACATATATGATATCGAACTCACTTAGCAAGATTTGCCACTTTGCTAGCTTCCCAGTAGGCATGGGCTTCTGAAAGATGTATTTGAGTGGGTCCATTCTGGAGATGAGATAAGTGGTATATGCAGACAAATAATGTCTAAACTTCTGTGCAATCCATGTCAAGGCACAACAAGTGCGCTCCAGCAAAGTATATCGAGCTTCGTAAGGTGTGAACTTCTTGTTCAAGTAGTATATAGCTTGCTCCTTCTTTCCTATTTTATCGTGTTGTCCCAGCACGCATCCGAACGCATTTTCTAACACAGACAGATATAACAGCAAAGACCTTCCGGGTTCTGGAGGCACCAACACAGGTGGGTTAGACAGATATTTTTTGATTATATCAAAAGCTTGCTGGCAATCTATCGTCCATTTAGTAGCGGCATCCTTCTTCAGTAGCTTAAATATTGGTTCATATATTACTGTTGATTGCGCTATGAACCTGCTGATGTAATTGAGATGACCAAGGAAACTCATCATGTCCTTTCGACTCTTTGGAGGAGGCAAGTCTTGAATAGCTTTTACCTTCGAGGGGTCCAATTCAATACCTCTTCTACTCACGATGAAACCTAACAACTTCCCAGCATGGACACCAAATGCGCACTTTGCAGGGTTTAATTTTAGGTTATACCGCTTCAGCCGGTCGACGAACTTATTCAAATCAGTCAAGTGATCTGGGGCCCTTCGCGACTTGATAATAATGTCATCTACGTAGACCTCGATTTCTTTGTGGATCGTATCATGAAAAATGGTAGTCATGGCCCTCATATAGGTAGCAGATGCGTTCTTGAGTCCGAACGGCATTACCCGTTAATAGTATACTCCCCAAGGTGTAGTGAATGCCATTTTTTCTGCGTTTTCTTCATCCATCAAGATTTGGTGGTAACCAGCAAAGCAATCAACAAATGACTGTAATTCATGCTTCGCACAGTTATCAATGAGTATGTGAATATTTGGGAGAGGGAAATCATCCTTCGGGCTAGCCTTGTTGAGATCCCGATAATCCACGCACACCCGTATTTTCCCATCTTTCTTTGGCACGAGTACAATGTTGGTCAGCCAAGTGGGGTATCTCGTGACTCGAATGACCTTTGCATCGAATTGCTTAGACACCTCTTCCTTGACCTTTAAACTTAAGTCAGGCTTGATTTTCCTTGGTTTTTGTTTCACCGGAGGGTAGGATGGATCAATAGGTAATTTATGCGAAATAATATCTGTGCTCAAACCTGGCATATCGTCATAAGACCAAGCAAATATATCGATATATTGCCTTAAAAGATCCATCAGTTTTTTTCTTTTGTGCGGTGCTCAGATGGACGCTAATTCTTGTTTCCTTCACATATTTCGCATCTCCAAAATTTACTGCCTCAGTTTCATCTAAATTTGGCTTTGGCTTACTCTCAAAATGCTCCAATTCCTCCGTCAATTCTTCTGGCTAGCGAGTCTTCCTCATACTCTTCGAAGTCATGTTCATTGTTTGGATTTTGTTTGTTTGTTTCATTACATGTCACATTCACATTATCGACAGATTTATTAGTTTGCATGCTGAAAGAGAAAATAAAATTAGTAAACAAAATAAATTTTGAAATAGCAAAAGCAATGTGGATTTGTCATTTCATCTTTCAAAAGATGGAGGCAAAACACATTAAGATGCATAGATGCGATTTAGGCCTCAATCAGAGTCGCATTGTTTCATAAAGTACTAAGGCAATTTCTACCAAGCTTCCCGGAGAAATGGGGTCGGGGCACAGGTCCAATTTTTCAAAACATCTCCATGTTCTGCATCCCAAATGGTTGGGTCTTCAACAAAATCATCCAGAATTACATTGCATTCCACTTCTTCTCCCGCAATGAAAAGACTTTTGAGTCCTTCCACGAGGTTGTCTGCATCATCTTCCTTTGACTCATGAGCAGCATATGCTTTGACAAATGAATGATTCAGAGGCGGAACAGGCTTTGGCAGGGGAGTGTCTTTTTTTCTTCGGAGATTGATTGACAAGACATTTTCAGGAGTGGGTTCGTATCCGAGACCAAAAGTATTTTTTTTACTGAGCAAGTGAACCGGCTCTACTATACCTTCTAAGTTCAATTTGAGGCCTTGACCGGGCTTAAAGTCATTCTTTAACATTTCCTGGGCCACCATCGTGAGAACCCGGGGTAATTTCAGTTTTTCAGCTTTGGAGGCACATGTAATTTCTCTGATATGGAAAACTGACCCATCCAATATATCTACGCTTTCAACAACAGGGATTTGGCCTTCGGAACATATTGAATTGCTCCCTTCTCCGTGTATCACGACCTCGTGATGATCCCAGACAAACTTCAGACTCTGGTGTAAGGTAGAAGGAACTGCACCGGCCATATGGATCCAAGGTCTTCCCATTAGCAAGTTATAACCGATAGATATGTCTAACACTTGGAACTCCACGACGAACTCTACGGGTCCTACTTGCAATGTCAAATCCATTTCTCTCATAACGCTCCTTTGGGCTCCATCAAAACCTTTAACTCTCACATGACTTTCGCGAATCTTTCCAATGCTAATTCCCAAGGCTCGGAGAGTCGCCATAGGACAAATGTTGATGGCTGAGCCTCCATCAATCAACACCTTAGAAATGAACGTGTTCATGCACTTTACAGTTATGTTCAAAGCTTTGTTGTGGCCCAAACCCTCAGGTGGCAATTCTTTGTCATGAAAAGAGACTTTATGGACCTCTAAAATCTATCCGACCAAGGCCGAGAGTTTCTCGCCGGTGGTCTCTCTCGGAACATAAGCTTCTTTGAGTACTTCCAATAAAGCACGTCCGTGGGTCGCGGAATTCATCAACAATGATAGCAAAGAAATTTGAGCCGGTGTTTTCTTCAATTGTTCTACAACGGAATACTCCTTGGTTGGCATTTTCCTCTAGAACTCTTCCACTTCGGTCTCTGTTACAACCTTTTTGTATTGTCTGCAGGGGCATAACAGCGCCCGGATCTTGTCATACCAGCGACGACAACTTCTACAATTTGTTTCTCTTTTCCCCTGCTCCTTTCCCTAGTCGAATAGCTCCAAGGGGCGGTTTTGGTATCAAAAGACGGCGTCACTATCCGCGATTTCGGAGGAAGTACTTCTACTTCAAACAGTGCCCTCACTTGAACTGTAATTATAGGGGTGATAAAGGCCGATGATTCAACATTTTCCTCTCTTCAGACCGGCACAGTGGTCCCTTCCAAACTGTTTTCTTCATCAATGGTAATCATGTTTACATTGGCATTGACATGATTTGGCAAAGGGTTATTGTTTACATTAGGGGGAGGCCCTTTCAGTTGGATAATTCCTTCTTTGATCAATGCCTCGATCTTGTCTTTGAGGGCAAAACAAACTCCAGTGTCATGTCCAGTGATTCCAGAGTGGTATGCACAATGCTTAGTCTCATCGTACGATCTGGGAATAGGATTGGGGATATGCCCTGGGATGGGCTGGATTATTCCCGCGGTCCTCAATCTTTTGTACAACTGGGCTAGAGGTTCGGCTAAAGGTGTATATGTTTTGACTGGCCTTCTTTCGTGATTTGCACGGGGTCTGGGAGCATTTGGTGGATGGGCTCGTGGCTGAGGTGGATATGTGGGTTGATACTGCGGGGAATTCGGATAGGTAGGTGCTCATGGTGGACTTTATATTGGCTGGGTTTAATAGACAGGGTAGGGAGTATGTGAGTGTTGATAATAAGGCTGAGGGCTTTGTGTGTTTTGACAATAGTAGGAGGGCTGAGGATTTTGGTTGTTTTGATTGTAGTAGGGAGGCTAGGATGATGGGCTTTAATAGGTTGGTATTTGGTTTGACCTGTGTTCCTGGACCATCATGACAGGAGACGTTTCGTCCCTCCTCTTCTTAATTGCTCCGCCAAATGAGTCTGACTGAATTGCCTTACTCGTGGCCTGCAAAGCTGCTAAGTTTGTGATTCTTCTTGTTTTGATACCCTCTTCTATGAAATCTCCCATCCTTACCACTTCAGAGAAACTCCGTCCTATGACGCTTATCATTTTTTCATAGTATGTTGCATCTTTCATAGATTGCACAAAGAGAGTGGTCATCTCACTTTCCGCCATCGGGGGTTGAACCTTTGCTGCTTCCGCCTGACTCAGCGGGATCAATGGCCTGGGTGTTTGGGAGTCCTCACGGATATCCTCTGATAGCCTTCTGAAAGATGTTGTACTTAGACTAATATGGTTCTTAATCATAAATAATCAAAGTATTTTTACTCTTGTTCTTATGTTGTTCTTCACTTGATAATCGATTATATTCTGATATTCTTAGTTGATAATTAATTATAGACTAAAGGGTGTTTTAGTTGAACATTGAGAGAGAGTAATGTGTATTTCCGAATGTAGGTTGAATTTCGAATAAATGTTCGTCTTGACAAGAGGCTCCTTATATAGATAACCTCGGCTATTCACTATTCATCACTTTTTAAAAGTAAACAGTATTACTTTTCAAAAAGTCGTAAAGTAAACAGTAATCAAATAGTCCTAGACAAAATACTATTTCAAAAAGTCATAAAGGCTACAGTGGGTATAGTGCCTTGTCTGCTACTTTCCGTAAAGTTATTTTGTCATCTTCTCTTTTGCTTTCCACAAAGTCGTAAAGGCTGCAGTGCCTTGTCCGTTACTTTCCGTAAAGTTGTTGTCTTTATTCGGCTAATCTTTCAGCTGTCCATTCTGTCATTGCTGCTGTCATATTCTTGTCGGGCTGCTTTCCTGTTTAATACTTTCCAGCTGTCCGGTGAATTTTAGTTGTCACTCAATAATCATTTTTGGGCCGTGAGGCCATAATCTATTTTTGGACACTAAGGCCACTTTTGCTTGGGCTTTTACATAGTTTAAACTATGCTAGGCCATATTCTTTTGGGTCGAAAGACCTCTTTTCTGGGTTACCAGTAGTTAATCTTTTTTGGATCCATAGGATCTCTTTTATGGGTTACACGTAGTAAAACTACACGTTCCCTGCCATAATACTCTTTTTTGGGTCGTGAGTCTCCTAATCTGGTTTGGGCCATAAGGCCATAATCTTTTGGGTCCGTAGGACCTCTTTTATGGGTTATACAGTACACTACATTCCCTGACTGATATTCTTTTGGGCTTTACCGTAGTATAAAACACTACGTTGGGTCGTAATCTGTTTGGGCCATAAGCCTCTTTGATAGGTTTCAAATGGATAAATCCACCTGTTACCTTTGATAATCTTTTGGGCTGTTAAGCCATATTCTTTTTGGGTCGTAAGGCTTCTTTTTAGGCCTCTACATTGTACCTGCAAAAATAATCAGTTTTCCCTCCTTACTCAAAAGGATCAGGATGTAATCAAAATGTATTTTGATTTCTTTCATATTAATTACCTAATAATGTGATGGGTAGTCTTTGAGTAGCCAATCAACAACTCATATACTAGTTTCCTTTCCATCTATTAGATATTTAGTATATTCAATAGTCCAATAAATGCTAACCATTTTATTTACTATTACTTGTCTGACTATTATGTTACCCTGATCACTTAGTGACTCAGCAGGCTTCATTTCGTCGTAATAGAGTAATTCTTTCCAAGCTAATTTTATCTTTTCGCAAAGATATTCCTCTCAATGATATATTGCATCCTGTCTTTATTCAGTTCTCTAATCTTGCTGAACGAAGGATGAGTTTTCATACTGATCTTTCGTTGCTGTTAATCTTGAGATATTTCCTCAGTTGGTTGCTGCATAAAATATCATGGTTAATTCTAGACATTAATCAAATATTCTTGAGATATTTCCTCAGCTTGCTGCTGTATATCATGGTTAATTATAAACATTAATCAAATACTCTTGGCTATGATCTCTTTTTGCTTAATCATCATTGTGATACCTGCTAAGAAAATCAGCTAAAACATTCTTAGTCCTAGATATATTCTTAACAATAAAATCATAACAACAAAAGAATGATTGCCATTTTCTTCTTTTAATTAATTCTGGTAAAGGGTCTATTCTGTTTGTGATAAAGGCTTTTACCTGAGTATTATCAGTTCTAACAATGAATTTTACTGGTAGTAAATGATAATGAAATCTTTTAATTCCAAATTTTACTGCCAATAATTCCTTTTCATTGATGTGATAATTCCTTTCATTAGGTTTCCAGGTTCCACCTCCGTATCCACAAATTAATCTCTTTTCTTTATCAATATCTTCTTTATCATATGCTATTACGACCGCTCCCCATCCTATGTCGCTAGCATCTATAAAGAGTTCTAATTGATCTTGATCTGTTGGTACTCTGTGTTTTGGTAATGATTTTACCTTTTCTTTAATTTGGTTAATCGCCTTGGTGTGTTCTTCCTTCCATTCAAAGGTTACATCTTTTTTAATCAAATCCTGCAATGGTTTTCTTAGATATGGTAAATCTTTTATATGATCTGCGGCATAGTTTATTACACCTAAAAATTGCTGCACTTCTCTTTTATTTTCTAATCTTTCTTTAAAGTTTTTAATCTTTGTTACAACATGTTCTTGTAACTGTATTCCTTCGTTATCTACGATATACCCTAAAAATTCAATATTATTCTTGAATATTTCATATTTCTTTTCAGATAGCAGTATTCCGTGTTGGTTTACCATTTCAATGAATTGTTCAATATGTTTTATATGATCTTTTAAATCAGTACTGTAAATCAATATATCATCCACATATATTATACAGAAGTCTGCCAGTTTTCTAAATACCTGGTCCATTCTTCTTTGAAATATCTGTGGCGCATTTTTTAATCCCATAGGCAATACATTCCATTCACAATGTCCTTGAGGGGCACTGAATGCTGTTAAAGCTCTAGATTCATTAGTCAGCTTAATCTGCCAAAATCCGCTTTTACAGTCGAATTTACTAAACCATTTTTTGTTTCCTAATCTGTTAATAAGGTTCCTTTTATAGGGTAGAAAGTATCCATCAAAAATAGTCTTTTTATTCAATTCTCGATAATCAATTACTAATCTGGCTTTTCCTCGCTTTAGCTCATTATGTTTCCTTACTAAAAAGGCTGGGCTACTATGAGGACTTTTACTTTCTCTTATTACTTTCATTTCTAATAATTCCTTAATCTGGGTTTTAAATTCTTTCTGATCTATTGGGCTATATCTTATTGGTTTTGTTCTGACTAGATCGTTTGGATCTATTAGCTTTATTTCTCCATATATTTTTTCCTTTTCCCATAGCTGCATCGGATTTTCTCCAAAGTTTCCTTTTAACATGCCTAAATATTTTTCTTTTAACAATTCTAGATTATTATTCCTATCCATTTTTATAGTACATAATCTTATGGTATTCACTGGTAGTATTCTTTTTAGTATAATCCATTTGTCACAGGGGGATTGTATACAAAATGTATTCTTATTAATCACTTGGGTTTTGAAGTAATCTAGGAAGTTATTCCCTAATAAAACTTGTTGCTTCATGTTATCCAGTTGATATACTATTGGTAGTCTGAAAATAGTTTTTCCTAGTATAATTCTCATATTTTCTGCTATTATATCTAACTCTTTAGACTGTTCATTAAATCCTGATACCTTTGCTCTATGTATTTTAGATCTTTTCCATCTGTGAGATTCTAAAACATCTTTTCTAGCTAAACATATATCTGCTCCACTATCAATAAATATCTTTTGTTTTATCATTTTATTCGGTTTGTATTCTATGTGAGCTTCTATATGGATTGCTACCATTTTAGTCAGGATTATCTAGTTTTCTATTGAGCTCTTTATCCTGTTCGTATTCTCGTATTTCCTGTCTGGTTTCTTCATTTCTTATTGACTCTTCTATGAGTCTTGCAATTTCTATTTGTTTCCAATGTATCTTATTCATCTCATCTCTTATTTTTCCAAGTCTTTTGGTAATCTTATTATACCTATCATTGTAGTACATACTCCCTGTTTCATTGATTGCTGAAGTTATAATCAATTTGCGTCGAGTATACTCTTCGCATTGTATCCAGTATTCTCTTTCTCTTATCAATACTCTTTTCTGTCTTTCTAATGTATTCATTTTATCCAGAACTAAACTCATTTTCTGAATGTTGATTAATATACTTCATGTTTTCTGGTTCTGATTCTTCGTCTGTTTCACTGACATAAAAATCTTCGTAATCATACCATTTATTATTATCTTCTTTAATCTGTTGTAAACTCATTATAAACTTCTCCGTATTTATGTATTTTACTCCTTTTTTCTTTAGCTTTGGGCACTTATTCGCATAGTGTCCTTTCTCGTTTCAATTCCAACATTTACATTCTTTAACTTTTTCTTCTTTAGTTTTATCTGCTTCTATAGGGTTTACATTTCTTCTTTTCCTAAATTTTCTTTTATATCTAAATTTATTTCTTGTATCTGGATTATTCCTGTATCTCCTAAATCTCTTTTTCTTATAGGATTTATAATAAGGTTTTTTCTTATATTTTTTATATTTCTTATATTTGTGATTTCTTTCGTATTCATCTTCATGTCTTTTATGCCTTTTATGCTTTTTATACTTCTTTTCCTTTCTATTGTCATCACATCCAAATATTAATCTTCTTTCTGTGAATCCACATATTTCTCTTAATCCTATCTTTTTATCTTTTTTAATCTTTTGCTGTAATCGATATTCTTCACATTTCCTCATCAGATATGCTCTTAAAACTTGTATTCTTTCACCAAGGGTGTTCTCCTTAGGTTCTAACTGTACGTATTCTTTGGATATCTCGATATTATATGGTACTGGTAAATGGTCATAATATAGTTGCTGGTAAATTATTCCTTCTTCTGGTAGGAATCTAGCTTCGTAAAAGAATTTACTAAAGCTAATCGTATATTCTGGTATTTTGTTTATCTTACAACATTTCATGTTATTCAGATTCATTATTATTTCAGTTTTTCTTTCAGCTAGTACATTTTCCCTGGCTACTAGCCATTTTTCTCCTAAGAATTCTCTTTTTAATAATAAATCAAATATCATTAACATTGATTTCCAATCTGTCGCATAGCTCAATACTTCTCCTCTTAGCTGATATGCTATTGATTCTATCCAGTATGCTGCTTTTCCAATTAGAGTTTTCGATATTAAATCATACATATAATCTAGGTTTTCTGTTTGCATGCTATTCATTAATGCTATATACATTCCTAAATTCCATTCTGTTATTCTTCTTCCTACTTCTTGTTCATCGTAAACATTGTCTAAATCTAGAAAGTATCCGTTATAATTTACTCCTTGAGTCATTGATCCTACAAATTCTTTAAATTCAGCTTGTTGTCCTATAGGTATATGGTTTGGTAATCTTTTATTTCTTCTAGTTATTACTTCTAGATTGGGATCTTTTAATTCTTCTTCGGGATAATCATCTGCATCTTCATTGATTATGTTTTCTGATTCAATCTCGATTTCTATTTGTCCATTGTAGTCATCTTCTATATCACTTTCTGGTTCATCTTCTATTATTGCATTTACTCTTTTCATGTTTTGCAAGGCTTCTATTATTTGGTTATTTTCCCTTACTATTTCTGTATTCTCAGAATTTTCTTCTTCAATAAATTCTACTACTTGTAATTCTTGATCTACTTGTTTGGTATTATCTTCATCTGTATCATTACTATTTGAGGTAGCTTCATCGCTTAATCTTACCTTTCGTACTTTCTTTTTCCCTTTTAATTTTCTTAATTGTTCTGTTAGGATTTGTACCTCTTCTCTGAGTTCTAATAGTTCTTGTTTTACCTCTTTTAGTTCTTACTCTAGTTTCTTTTAGAAGGGTTTTTGTATCCTTATATTTTCTTTTATACTTTTTATATTTTTCGTACCACTCTGCATTATCATTTGATCTTAACTTTAAATTTTCTGTTTTTAACTCACTAATCTGTTGTTCTTGTTTATCTAATCTTAAATTTAGATATTCATAGGTTGTTTTCTCTACTTCTTTTACGAGCATTTTTTCTTCTTTTGGTAATTCCTCTTTTACTGGTTTCGATCTCATAGGTTCGTATTTATATCTTTCTTTTTCTATAATCTGTTTTCCATGAGTTCTTAAGAATGTGATCGCACTTGGTTCCATTAGAATTTTCCTTCTTTATTTAGTTTTGTTAATCCGTCTAAAGTTTCTATTACATCTTTTGGTAATTTTGGTTTTATTTTACTTATATCTACCATTATAGGTATTTTACTTCTTCTCCATGCATCTATTGGTACTATCTCTGGTTTATGAGTAGTTGTTTTTTCTATAGTCGTTTCTTTACTCGTACTGGCTTCTTCATTAGGTTCTTTTTGTTTTCCTTTGCTTTTCTCTTCTAACAACATATTCAGTTTTTCTAATATTAGTTTAAACGTTGGTATTTCAGATACATTCCATAGGTTAGTCAATTCTTCTCTAATCAATTGTTGAGTTTTATTCTGATTTTCTTTTATTTCATCCATTAGTGATAAAACACTCTTTATTTTTTCTTTTAATATTATTTCTTCCCATAACTCATCTATTTTATCGCTAGGATTAGTCAGGATTGTTTATTCGTTTCTTCCATCCGTTACCCATGTCTATCCATATTTTACTAAACTTTTCACATTGTTTTTCCAGTTGTTCTATGTCATTTTCTAATTTCATTTCTTTTGCGCTGTATTCTAAGTATTTTAGTTGGGAATATATTCATATCTCCATCAAATATTCGTTTCCTCTCTACAAGATTCAATAGTGGCTTGAGTAGTTTTCTCCTGATAAGGCCGTCTTTATAGTCTTAAGCTTTTGTTTTTTCTTTATTATTTTTAACTGTATGTTCATATTTTATTTATAAATCTGATTTTTCCTTGATCATTTATCTCCATTCCGTTGTTATTTATTTTATACTTTATCATAGTTAAAAAATCGCTTCCTAATAATAATTCATTTAGGCTGTCATATTCTATTACTCCTATATTTATCTTATATTCTAAGTCTTGGATCTTAAATCTTAAATTTATACTTTTAGTAATTATTATTTCCCTTTCATTCTCAGGATAATTATAAGTTTGTGGTTCTATTATATTACATTCGTTTTCATCTATTTTACTTATGTGTATAAAACTTTTAATTGCTCCTGTGTTTATCTCTGCTATTCCATCTATAGTTACCATATTTTTAAATATTATAACTTTGATTTTTAATCTATTACACTCTATGTTTATCAAGTCTATTATTCTGGGTTTTATTCTTGGTAGACTATTCTGCTGCGTGATCAACGATTCTTTAGTTATACTTAATCTAGATCCCTCTATTCTTGGTATTAATCTTCTAGATGGTGTAATCGTTCGAGTATTAAAATCCATAGTTATTTCTTCTGGTATGGTAATCTTAGAATTTTCTTTATGTTCTATCTCTTCAAGTATTTCTTTATACATTTTGGGTACTATGATACTCATTTCATGTTGTTTCTTTACATGGTAATTTCCTGTCAAGGCATAAATCATTTTAGTTTCGATACTAATCACTTTACTCCCTGGCGGCATTTCTATTCCATCTAGTTTGTAGTATAAAGTTAAAGCTAAATCTTTATGTTCGTCTTTTAACGATATGCTAAAGTCTGGTTGTACAGTAAATTTTAATTTTTGATATATTAAATTTCCTTTAATCACTGATATTAATGCATCTTGTAAATTTCCTAGTATTCTGTCATCTAATACGTAAATCTGTATAGGTGTATCAATATTTTTTTGAAAGTAGGCTTTAATCGTGAATTCTACTCCTCCAAAGTAAATATTTCTATATTTCTTTGCTTCTTTAGTTGATAGCTAAGCTAATTCTCTTTTTATTAATTCATCAGTAATTAGGTTTATTCTTGTTTTTCCATTTGTACTCATGGTGTCAATTATATTCTCATGTTTCTGGGCAATATATCTTATCTCTTTATTCCTTTCAAACCATTTAGTTTGAAATATCTTTTTTACCGATAACTCTTCTTTTTCGTCTTGGATTTTTTGATATGTATCCGGTTTAAAACTTAGCGTTTGACTTGTTCCTCCTTCATATGTATTCATTTGATAATAAACTTCTTTTGAATCTGTTACTATTTCCCTTTCTTTATCCTTATTTCAATAAATCAATATATCTGTATTGTTCTCTTATAATTTCTTTTAAATCCTAATTTCATTTTCATTTTTTATTTGTTCTCCTAAATTCTATTCTTTTATCTTTTCGATTTCTTCTTCTTTCTGCCTAATTCTTTCTTCTCTTAAAGCTGATAAGTTTCTTAAGAATATAATCTTTTCTTCTTGTTTGTTTATTGTTATATGATTTTCTAGTAACTGTTTTTATTTTTCTTCAATTAATTCTATTCCGAATCTACAACTTATAATATGTTGGTTTATATCTCTATTATATGTAAGAGGTTTTTCTGCTATTCTTTCTAGCTGTACCTTCTTTTCTTGTTGTTCGATTAATTTGTTTTCATCCATAGTGTTCTATTTCTATTCTTAAATTTGATTTTATTTCATCTATAAATTCATTTTCTTGGTATATTTGTGTATTCAATTCTACTAGTCTTTCGTAAGCTTGAGCATTTTCTTCTAATACTTGGTCTATTAGCTCTAGTTGTTTTCAGTATATCCTATTTCTGGTACGTTTATGTCGGCTTCTCTTTTTTCTATTATCCATTTATCTTGATGGTCAATTATTATTTTATTTCTACTCCTATTCTCAATTAATAATTTTTTTATTCTCCTATGCATCCATAAAATCTGATTTAACATTTTAACTTGTCTGAACGATGGATGTTTTTTCATCTTTTTTAAACACTTGTTCTAATTACAAGCTCTGATACCAATGGATGTCTCTATAGATTTTTTCTCCAATTTCATTAAATAAAATCTATCTAAGACTGTGTCGGTGTTAAACCTGAACCTATCCACAAAATCTTGTGCCATTGTGTCCCAGTTATGCCATTTTTGCGGGTCCTGTCTTGTGTACCAATCGAGCACTTCTCCTGTCAAACTTCTTATGAACAACTTCATTATGATGGCCTGGTCCTTACCCATTCCAACCAGCTTGTCACAGTGTAAATGAGCGCGAGGATTTCCTTTTCCATCAAATAAGTCAAATTTTGGCACCTTATATCCGATAGGCAACTGAACGTCGGGATGCATGCAGAGATCTTCGTACTCGAGTCCTTCATGCCCCTTGCTGGTTTGAATGTTTTTGAATGCTTCTTTTAGGCTATGAATTTCTCTCGCCATACTTTCATCAGTTTTAATCCTTGCTTGTCTTTCCATCTCTTCATATTGGTCTATCTCCTGAGGAGGTATGTTTGGTATGATAGAAGTAGAAGGTTGGCCTTTCGTTGCATATACTGGTGGCACATACTGCTTGTTAGCGATGTGTGTCATCGGTATTTGTTGGGTTGCCTGGTAATTTTGTGTGGGAGGGATATTTTTGACGAGTGGGGTAGTTTGGATAAGTGGAGCTTGAGGCACATATGGAGTTGTGAAGGATACTGGGTCATTTTGTAGCGGGCTTTGTTGTGGATTGGCCTATGGGTTGATAGGATGCGGATTAGTGCATTGCGGGCTGGCGAGTTGAGGATTGGTTTTGCTTAGTAAGGGATTTCGGGGAAGGTTCTGGGGAAATGGCGGTTCAGGAGATGGAAAGGTTTGTGGTGCAGTCGCGCTCGTCCCTTGTTCAGGGAGTGGAGTATTGAGGCTGATGGAAAGATTGGTAAGATTTCGGAGCCGCTCGATCTCAGTCTGCATGGTTGCCATTTGCTGCAACAGTTGGGCGAGATATTCATCCTGGACGATAGTATTTCTCTTTTCCGATGTCTCTAGTTCACCTCCCGGAAGAGCGACAAGTCTCTTGCCAGTTTGTTTGGATGCTCCTGAATCAGTCATTTCGCTGGATGATCGTGCCTTTGATCTCGTGAAGTAGGGGTGTTCCTCCAGTTTCAGTCAACACGAATCAACTTTTGGGAAATAAATCAGGCAAAAATAAACCTTCTTCAAAAATGAAGCAAACTAAGTTAGTACAAGACGAGTAATTATTGCTTTGAATAACATGTACAAAGTGGGAAACAGTAAACAAGTAGCAAGAAGATTGTATTAAATGCGTGTCCTAACATGCATGGGGTCTCTCTTATGCCAGAGGTGGGCTTAAACGCCAAATATGCGAGATAGTGATAAATTGATCCAAGCCGGTAATTGTGATGCCTTCGTTGGAAATAAAGTTTAAATTTTATTGTAATAATTAGGAGTGGCCGCGGGGCCGGCTCGGTCCGGCGGGCCGGGTCCGGCGGTGTCGGGGTCGGGGCGGGACGGGAGAAGGGGCGGGGTCGGGTCCGGCGGGCTCGGCGGGGTCGGGTCCGGCGGGACCGGAGCAAGTCCCGTCCGATCCCGATCCCGTCGGCCTCGGGTCGGGGCGGGCTCGGGGCGGGGTCGGGCTCGGGTCGGGATACGGCGGGTTTTTTTTTTTTTTTTTTTTTTAAAAATAACATATGTATAAAAAAAACTCAATAAACAAAACAAGATAGTGTAATAAAAACATCACAAGGTCGTTTTTGTGCCTCTTATATTATTTAATAGACATGATTTTTTTGTAATACAAATACAATTGTCTAAAATCTAAATTGCAACTTTGTGGTGTTGTCCAAAAGTTACAAATTACATAATAAAATTACAATTAAAAAAATTACATTCTCAAAAAAACCTATTCTAATTGCTTGATGATTTCATGTGGTTCTTCGGTTGGAATTGGTATTTGTTGGTCAAATTGATCCACGTCGCTTCCACTACCTTCGGTTAAGATTTCGTTGAAGTTTTCATCATCTTCTTCGTTGATCTCCGGTTGACCGCACCTTCTCCGCTCCGCTCGTATCCAATCTCTCGAATAATACGCAATTTCCAAGTCGTCTCCAAACTAATGAGTGTCTGTGGTCTCCTATTTGATATCTCGCTCAGAAAAAGCGCTTTCGACGCAGCTTGACGACGCTTGAATGTTCAAAACATCTCGAGCCATCATTGAAAGTGTCGGAAAGGTCTTCTCATTCCCCTCCAA
The DNA here is from genome assembly GCA_034509755.1 of Anisodus tanguticus. Lineage (NCBI taxonomy): Eukaryota > Viridiplantae > Streptophyta > Magnoliopsida > Solanales > Solanaceae > Anisodus > Anisodus tanguticus. Next base: position 30,751,348 of record CM067555.1, on the reverse strand, counting down.
AGTATTTCAAAAAGTCTTCATGTCCATCTTCATTGATAACTTCTTGATACGGTACGTAACCCCGCAAAACAAAAATATCCAACTCGCTAATTTGGTTAGTAGTAGAGGTACGACCGCACATTCTATTTCGAGGCTTTCAATACTAGCCGCGAAACAAAGATGTCTTTTGTGAGGTTGTGTTGAAGATGAAGAAGATGGTATGGAAGCTGGTAAGTTACTAGCATTTTCTTGTTGATAAAATCTATATATATTTTTGCATTGGTGTTCTACGCTAGACAATACTTCTTCTTTAGTTTGTTCAATAGGTGGTGGGTGATTTAGATTTTTGGGACTTGGAGGTGGTAGTACTTCTATACAATCGTAAATAGTTTCAATTATTGATTTAGTACCGTCTATTTTAATAGTAGGATTTAATACAGAACCAATAATATAAATAGAGGGAATAGGAATAAAATATTTTTTTATTTTGACAAACATTTTTTTAATAGCGCCTTATAAGTTTCGGTTTTTCCATATATTCACTAAGTAATAAAAATATTAGAGTTATATAAAATAACATAGTTGAAATAGTCGGATAATATATACCGGAAAATTCTTTTGTTGCTTGAAAAAATTTCTCTAAAAATACAATAAGTTCGGAAATTTTTTCCCAATCACTATCTAAAATCATATCAGTGGCTTTTTATTATAAGAGTTAAAAAATAAAGTTATAGGTAATTTATAGTCATAAGCAACAAGTAGTTGCTCGTATAAAGAATTCCACCTAGTGGATACTTCTTGTGGAATTTTTCTAAAAGGTAGTCCACAATCATGACAAATTTTTTTATATTCTTTTCTACGTTGTACTTTATTACTTTTAAAAATAAAGTTTATAGCAAATTGTATTTTACTAAGAATGTCTTCAAAAAGTGATAGACCATCCTTTACAATTAAGTTATATATATGGCACGCGCATTTTATATGAAAATGGTCTGGAAAAGACGGAGTTAAACTATTTTTTAAAATTGTAATTGCGTAATTGTTACTAGAAGCGTTATCTAATGTAATAGTCATAATTTTATCGGTAATTCCGTAATAATTGCACACTTGATAAATATTTTCTCGCAATAAAAGTACCAAAGTGTGCCTATCATCTATATATCTATACGCTAAAATACGTTTTTGCATAGACCATTTATAATCTATCCAATGACAAGTTACAGCTTAAATAATCATGGCCGCTAGTACTACGACCTATATCGTACGTGATGGATACTTTGCCATTAAAATGATATAATGAAAAACGTAAATATTGTTGATATTCATGCGCGAATTTAAATACATCTCTCTTAACAGTTGATCTAGGAAAACCGTTAAAAGCAGGATTATATATATCTCTAATGTAATGAATAAAACCGGGAGATGAAGGAAATGAAAAAGGCAAACCCTCCACAAAGAACTAATTTTGATATTGCTTCCCTATCTCTATGTTTATTGTATTTAGGGCCTACAATTCCCCCCGTCATAGGGTTAATTTGACCTTGTACTTGGTCCGGGACAATATTAGTATGTGAACCTTGTCCCGATGGAGTGGGCGTTTGCGCACCCGGTTTTGAAGCCCGGTATTGGGCATACCTAGCTGGATGAGCACTTACTACGTGTCTAATTAAACCCCCGTCCCACCGTGACCTTTTCCGCTTTTAAATTTTAAAACATTTTTACAAATTTTACATATGGCTACTTGATTCTCTACGTCCCTATCAAAAAATGTCCATGCATCTCGATTTTAATGGTCGTTTTGTCGGACCTCGTCTCATACTAGGGGGAATATGAGGTATTTCAGTTGAAGGTGCACTAGTGGGTGTGTTGTCATCAACATTAGTGGGTATATCATCTAGATCATCGTCTAAATTAAAGTCTTCTTGAGTTCCGAAAATAGCTCCTGGTCTAAATCTAATGGTATTGTAGGAAAATGTTGAGTATCAACAAAATCATCCCGTGTAGGAATAAGATGACTAGAAGAAGTACCCTTGCCCTGGTTGCCCCTACTAGAAGAAGCACCCTTACCTTTACCCTTAAACATACCTTTTAATCCTTCCATTTTAATTATGATAATAAATAAATAATTAAAGACAATAAAATTAAGTGATCTAAACTAAATAAACAGACAATAATAATTTAATGAAGGAACGAATGTACCAAACGCCGACGTAACGTCGACGTGTAATCGAGAGGTTGAAAATTGAAACTTTGCTCGATGGAAGATCCTCAAGCTAGTTGCCAACTTCACTACCAATTCCCAAATGAATAAATAAAATTGAATATTTAGCAAACAATGTAGAATTGTAGAGAGAGATATTGAGAAATTAGAGAGATTGTAGGAAGATTTGTGAGAAAGATGAAGAGAAAATTAGTTATTTATAGTTGAAAAATTGGGTTAAAGTGTAAATATAATAACTTATGGGTTAAAAATAAATATTAAGGGGTAGGGGGTTGGGGGAGGGGGGGCTAAAATGGCCGTTGCTGCCAACGGCCATAATCTAAAATGGCCGTTGATGCTACGGCCATTTTTGCAAAGGGCGGGGTCGGGGTCGGGGTCGGGGCGGGCTCGGGGCGGGCTCGGGTCTCGCGGGCTGGGGCGGGCTCGGGTCTCGCGGGCCTCGGGGCGGGCTCGGTCTCGCGGACGAGACCTCGTCCCGTCCCGAGTTCGAGTCCCGCCCCGTAATTTTTTTTTTTTTTTTTTTTTGGCGGGGTCGGGGCGGGCTCGGGACGGGCTCGAGTCGGGGTCGGGCCGTCCCGCCCACCGGCCACTTTAGTAATAATAATGCATACAATAACAAAGCTGATAACATAAAATACTCTTATGACCAAGTTTTAAATCTTGCTCTTGATCACAAATATGAAGAAGAAAACCTAACACTGTTAGGTCCGGCTCCTGCATCTTCTAGGTACTGCACTATGTTTTGCATTTGATGCCACATTTCAGGGGTAACGACTGTGTCTCTGAGCCAAAAATTTCTTACCCAAATTGTTGTGCCAATATCTTCAAAACCTTGTTCGCCTTCAGGACTATGGTCTGTATTACCGCGATCTTCTCGTAGCCACGCGTGATATTCGGGGGTACCTCCTGCCTGACTATCTCCAATATCCATTGTGTCAATATTGTTCCATTCATCGAGGACTTGCCTAGCTCTGGGGATAATGAAATTCGGCCCGAATTGAACTTCAGAAACCCTCATATTTGCTTGGAGGGGGATTATTTGCTCTTGTCCAAACTGTCGGAGTATGCAGAGGGGAGAATATGGTTGGAGGCCTTTCAACCCGATAATCTCAATATAATAAAGCCTTTTGCATCTTATATAGGCTTTCTTAGTGTTCGGGAGCAGCGGGTATTTCCATTGATCTGATCACCAGTGCGGGATGCCAAACTCATACCAATCATTGACGCCGACTGGCGATACAAACCGTTTCATCCTGTCATAAAAGCTAATGATTTTGTTTGACTCGCTGAAGCATATGTCTACCATAATCGGGCGCTGATAAAAGTGTTTTATCGCCCATATCTGCAGAATAAGGTTGCAGCCTTCGAAGAAACTTGTTTCACCTCTTTTACATTTCCCTAAAGCCCAAAATATCTCCGCTAAGATCATAGGGGCCAAAGCGAGTTGTGCGCCGTCTACTCCTTCGAAAAGTGCCCGTGCCACGGAACATATGCAAGTACTGATCTTTCCATACTCAAGTGGGAATATCAAAGTCCCTAGTAAAGCAACAGTAAATGCAATAGGACGTTTGGTCCGCCAATGGTCAGGGGTGCAGGAGAATTCATTTTTGAATAGCTTATAACCATCTTGACAACCGTATCTCTCATAAAGATAATCCAAAGAGACCCAGTTATTTTCAAAGCACCGGAGTTTCTTAGTGTTCTTCAGCCCCAAGTAGCGGAGAAATTTCTTTCCGGATTGACCGTGCTGGATAATTTGTCCTCTACCTTGGTAGATTAAGTTGGTGAAATAGTTGATTTCTTCCAAAGTAGGAGTCATCTCAAAATCTCTGAATTTAAAGACAACCCGATCTGGATCCCAAAAATAGATTAGTGCTCTGACTAAATGCTGATCGGGGAAGATGTCGAACAATGAAATGAAGCAACCCAATCTCCTCCTAATTGCCATCTGGCTGCCAAGGTCAAAGCTTGTCCACCATATTTTCAGTTTACTCGGAATCCCACTCACCATCCTGACTTGCGGCACAGACTCCATCTATAACATAAATATATAAAAAAAATGAATATGTATTTTCCAATTTTGGCATGATATTTAGGCTTGGATCCGTCTATCATTATCCTGCTACACATAATATGATGAATGGTCGTTGGGTCGTGAGGCCCGTCGACAATTTGGTAGATTTCTTAATTGTGGAGTCGATGCCAAGGATCGACCCACCTAAGGTGTATGCATGCATGACTTAAGATAAAGGGTGGTATATCTCTACCCTAAATTTTCTAAGATTTGGCTTACTAGACTCAAGGTTCCCGAGCGGACTACTCGAATGAGAAGGCTACGCGGCCACCGGATGGTCCGGACACTCCGCGCATACGCCAACTCTCCTAAAATTTGGTAATTTGAAAGAAATTTGTGGGTGCGCAAAACACACCTCGCGTGTAATGTGTGATAGTGTCAATTTTCCGTAATGGGAGAAATATGAGCGGAATGCCAATATAAGGAAAGCAGTAAGAGAATATAACAATTAAAGCAGTTATGCAAAATTTACAATGGAAACAAATCAAAGCATTAAATCAAATAAGGAGCAAAATTAAAGCACTATAATAAGTAACCTGGGTTTGCTATGGTTAAGAACCTGAAAGTCTCCCCAGCGAGTCGCCATGCTGTCGCGCCCGTTTTTGACTTGCGGGCTTCGCGATGCGATGGCGTCGATTACCTCTGGATTGGACAAAAATGCTTGCTTGAGGAGTCGCCACCTAATTATTCTAAGGTGAATTAGGGCACCTGAATGTTAACTAAATACTGCAAAATAACTCCGATTTTATAGTCTACGAAACTAATGAGATTCTAGGTAAGGGTTCTTTATTATCCTAAAGGGAAGGGCTTAGGCATCCTTTAAGATCCGCTAACTTGCGGTTATCCGATCAAACTCAGGTTAATTATTATACTAAGAAAATGCATATTTAGAAATATAAAGTTAAAATGATGTTGCAAGTATTTAATGAAATTATGCATTTGTACAAGTATATATTTGTATGATATAAAAAAATACATGTGAAGTTGAAAAAGTATGCATTTGTGACAATAATAAGGAGAAAAGCAAATTATTTATAATGCCAAAGAAGTATTTTTTGGAAATCATTTTGAGTTGCAAAATGCAAAAAAGATAAACTTTTGTATAATTAATAATGTGAATAAAAGATGACTGAAGTTGTTTTGAAAATCTTGAATATGCACGACGAGCCTAAAAATAAATGAACTAGCGGAGGATTTCTATCTTTTGCACTAACCGAACCTATAAATAAATAAACTAGCAACAAGTTTTAAACCACCCTATTAGTTATCCATTCATGGCCTAATTATTCTAAATATCCTAACAATCACACAAGCATTAAATAATTATTACAGACCCCAAATAGAAATAACGAAATTAAAGAATAATAATGAATGGAAACTAAGGCGGATGACGATGTCATCTCGCCCTATTGGTTTTGAAATCTGAAGTTGGAAAATGCAAGGAGTGTGAATGCGGGTCTTCGTTCGGCAATGATCATGATGAGTCTCATAACGAAACTCTTCGTAGCCCCCGATGCATTTCATGTAAATAAAGAAAAGAAAAGGATTAGTAAACGGGACATGGACATATATACATGTAAATAAATAATTCATGAAAAAAGTAATATGTTATTGGGCCTCGGAATGCAAACAGTGTGCGGGAGAGTATAAAATGAACCAAAAATAGAATTTCAGACCCAATTAAATAGGCTCGAGCGCGCGATGGGCCCAATTAACATGCGGAAATAAAAACAGGCCCAAATCTATAATTTTCAGATATACATATAAAGAAAAACAGATTGGCCTATGGGCCCATATCCAACATACATTCAGTCATTTCACATTCCTTTACCCCAAAACGCATGTGATATACAAAAGATATATGATATGCCTAGAGATATGCAAAGATATACTGCCTTAGTAACACTAGGTATATACCTAGACTTTTATACCTGGTATACCTTGAGGTATATCATTATAGACTTAACATCTCACAACTAGAAGAGACAAAGCAAGATCAATTTTATATTACCAAAGAAGAGCAAAAGATATCCATAGGGGTTCCAAGGCAAAATAATGAACCATTTGCATAAGAATAAAGAAAGTCAAATACCATGTGGAGATAATGCACTAGCGACCTAGTAATTCAAGCTAATAATGCTAAACCAAATATGTGATCATGACCAGCTTCAGCCACAAGCAAGTAATAACCGTAAGAGACATGCTAGTCTATGGGAAACAAAGATAAATGCATTTAATTAGGTAATACATCACATGAGCCTATGATTTCGGATGCATCCTTTAAAAGAGGAAACAATGTGCCCATATATTCGAAAATATGGACAAGGATCAGGCTTATACAAATTGACTCCCACATTTATGCACGATCAAACAAAGTAGAAGAAAGATCCAAATGGTCTAGTTCTTCAACAAACATGCTTTGAACATGGCAATATGATCAAAATTAAGGTCATCTCCATTCAACCCCGTAGGTAGAGTATATCAATCCCAGCCTACATGGATGCTATCACATGAAAGCATGGTTATAAGCTAACAATGAAACTCCAGCTGAGTAACAATTCAACATGGCACAAATAAGTCCAAACAGAGAACATATATGCAAGCATTTACCATTTAGACAATTTGACGAGACATGACATGATGCAAAATGGCTCGGGGGGGAGTTTGGATATTATCATGGGGGGTATTTGACAACCCAAATGGACAAGGTAGACATGATATGAACTTGATTTGATACTGCACACTTAGAGACAATCAGAAAAAAATTAGAGCTAGCATTTCATGGACACAAAACCAACAGATTAAGCTAACCTCTCTAAAAAACATGATAAACCTCAAGTAGATAGGCACATAACTGGCTGATAATCATACTAGCCTAAACAGGATACCCATTCTTTAACAGCCATAAAATGATCCAAGGGTTAATGTAATGCTATCATGGAAGGGCATTTCACATTTAGAGGGGGGAAACAAACAAGGACAAGTGTACTACCAGCTCAAACAAACAGAAAAAAAAGAACCAAACAGAGTTAATTAACCCCACTTGCAGAAGCTTATTTTAACAAACAAATACACAACATCAGAAGCATACACATTCACAGCTCAGATTTTATTAGGCATAATGACACTTTAAGTTAGGCATGATACAATTAACATGATGGGAATATTCTATTGATTACTACTAATCCAGATAAGTTTGATTTAAATGACAATTTCAGAATGAAAACTAGCAAATAATAAATCTTCAGGTCTGTCCCAAATCAGTAATATGTCCAAGCAATATTCAATCCCAATTCATAAGTTATTTTATACTAACAGGGACATGATTCCAGTTGTGCATAAAAACGCGTAGTAGGACTGTCAAAGTGAGCAAATAAGACCAGAATAACAAAGACATGATATTCAACAACTCAAATCATATTTAATACATGCTGTTTTGGAATTTATAACTTGATATAGACACATATACTTCATTATTAGTTCTAAACCATAAAACGTGTAAACAAGTTTGTGAACAGGAAAGTAAGGATTTAAAGCCAACCTGTCCAAACACTACTCATTTGGCCATGAAGAAAAATATGTGAACAAGTTGACATACATCTAAATCCACAAAGACATTACACTTTTATCCCTACTTAAGATGGGATCTCAGGCATGTAAAAAAAACAAAACATGACCACACATTCAGACCTTAATCATCATAGACCATGACTTCTAAAGTAGAACAAGGATCTTATCATGTTATAACTAATTTACATCATGTATTTACTTAATCAAATACTTTAACGACATCTACAAACCATTATATTGAATGTAATATTAATCATGAACTAAGCAGGTGCAAACATTAAATGTATCACTCATAAAACACTCAACTGATCATAACTCTCTTAAATGGGTACTATCAAACATATGCCTCATGTCATAATCTTCATAAGTCTAATAATATAAACAAAACATTTCTAAATCTTAATAGGTAATTAAACAAGGCTAACAACTCAACACACTTAGGCATTAAAACACAACCACATGAATAATCAACACAGAATTAGCACCAAAACACAAAAAAAGTACAGAAAACAAATCGAGCGGAATGTGTTTTACTGACCTTCTCCGGGCAGCGAACCGAGGCGTGTTTCGAATCGTCGACCCGCTCGAAGAAGTTTGTTTATGCGATTGAAAAGAACAAAATGTTTGTGGCTTTGCCGCGTCGAAACCGAGAGTAAAAAAATGATTTTGAGAATCGAAAGTTGTTCAAGAGAGGGTTTTTTTCTGCCTATCTTTGCCTCTGAACAAGCCTAAGAAATGGTGAATTTTTAGTTCGACTATGTAAGAACCGAGAGTTTTCGTCTAAAAAAAAAAAAAGGCCTCCCCCAAACACAACCCAAAGGGCTATATTTATAGCCAAAACTTGAGGGGTTTCAACAGCTAAATTCGAAATTCGAATTCAAAGAAAAAAAGAAAAAGTGACGGTTTATTTTCATTTCAAAAACTGAGACAATAACAAAAGGGTACGGGTTCATGCTTTTACCCACCGGATTCTTGAAGGTGTTCTAGAGGCCCATTGTAGCATGCAGGTCGATCTGATTCGGGTGAGCTATTCAAAGCTCTGGGGTTGTGCAAAAACGAGAATAGGGGAACTGTGCGATGTGCGGGCTCGACGGTCGAGAAGGCATAGTGACAGTGGTATGGTGAGGGTGTTTGTCTGGCGGGTAAAAGGATGCGACGGCGGTTTCGGATGAAGGACCGCTGGTCTCTCTTGTTGATTTTCGGGTATTAGGTTTGGGTTTTGGGGGCGATTGGGTGTGTGGATGCGTTTGAAGGCATTTTGAAGATGGTGTTTAACCGGCGGTCCGAATGTGATTTTGGTGGGGACTGTCGGATTTTGGGAGGTCTTGGGTGCGTTTGGTTTTTGGGTAAAGGGATGTAGGGTTGTTGTGTTTTAGGTTTTTAGGAGTAATATGGGTTGGATCGAATTGGGCCTCGGTTGGGTATTGGGGGTGGCCGATTGGGCTGGCCGATTTTGGGCTAAAATTTAGTTGGGCGTTGGGATTATTTTTAGGGGTGAAATGGATAAGGCAGAGAATAAATGGGAGTTAGGGTTTGGACCGGGTCGATTAGGGTTGAAGAAAGGTGGCCGATTTTGGGCTTTGGGGTGTGGGCTAGTTTGGATTTTTAGGGATTAAAGGGAATGGCCGGTTGGGTTTGTTAGGGCTGATTAGGGTTGGGCTTTGGTGTGTTTGGGTTGTCCGATTGGGCTGCGGAAATGGGGGTTCGTTTGGGCTATGATTTTGTGGTGGGTTGATATTGTTTTGGGTGAGGAAATGAAATGGGTTATGGATTTAAAAATATAAAAGGGCTTTAATATTAAAAAGCTTTGAATAAAAAATGTAAAATTATTTAGAATATAGTATAAGATGTGGTAATAATAAAACATAATATTTTTGAAATGCTTAATGCTTAATAAAAAAATAAAGAAATACGATATTATTTTTGCTAAAATAAAATAATATAGAATATTACACTAGAAACTACGATCATGATTTAAAAAAAAGGCAAATGGTTGTAGAAATACGAATAATAATAATAATAACATTTAGAATAATAATAAATATGTATATATAGGCCTATATGTGTATATATATAAAAAATATTTTTTGAGGTGTCAAAAATATTTAAAATTGTAAATAAATCGAAAAAGATGGGACAAAATTGGGTGTCAACAAACGTTACATCGGCGTTTGGTACCTTCATTCCTTTTTAAAATTATTATTATTACTTTATTTTAATTATCGCACTTAATTTCATTATCTTTAATTATTTATTTTCATAATTAAAATGGAAGGATTAAGAGGTATGTTTAAGGGTAAGAGTAAGACTTCTTCTAGTAGGGGTAACAAGGGCAGGGGTACTTCTTCCAGTAATCTTATTCCTTGTCCCGATGATTTCATTGATTTCACTCATATAGATGAAACTGCTTTTTTTAATGATATACCATTAGATGATGATGAGGTAGATGAATCAAACTTTAATTTAGATGAACCACTAGATGACACACCCACTAGTGCACCTCAACCTCAGGCTCCTGAGTCTCATCCCGAAACTGAAACTGGAATGCCTCATATTCCCCCTAGTATGAGTCGAGGCCCCACACAACGAAAATTAAAATCAGCTGAATGGCATTTTTTTATAGTGACCAAGAGAATCAACTAGCTAGATGTAAACATTATAAAAATGTTTATAAATTTAAAACCGGAAAAGGTCAAGGTGGGACGGGAGGTTTATTGAGACATGTACAAGACGAGCACACAGCTAGGTGGAATGAATACCAAGCTAAAAAATTGGGTGTGCCAATGCCATCTAAGTCGGGACAAGATTCACATAGTGTCCCCGACCTAATACAGGGTCAAATAACCCGATGATGGGGGGAATATTTGGTCCTAAATATGATAAAAACAAAAATAGGGAAAATATGGCAAAATTAGTTGTGGTGGAAGGTTTGCCTTTTTCATTTCCTTCCTCTCCTGATTTTATTCATTACATTCGAGAAACATATGATCATATTTTTAATGGTTTTCCTAGATCAACTGTTAGAGGGGATGTTTTTAAATTTGCAAGTGAATATCAACAATATTTACGTTATGCATTGTATCATTTTAATGGTAAAGTGGCTATCACTTCTGACATAGGCCGTAGTACTAATGGTAATGATTATTTAACGGTAACATGTCATTAGATAGATCAAAATTGGTCTATGCAAAAACATATTTTAGTATATAGATATATTGATGATAGGCACACTGGATGTTTTATTGCACAAAATATTAATGAAATTTGTGATTATTATGGAATAAATGATAAAATTATGACTATTACATTAGATAATCCTTCTTCTAATGATTATGCTATAAGACTTTTAAAAGTTTGATTAATTCTATATTTTCCTAATCATTTTCATATTAAATGTGCGGACCATATTTATAACTTAGTTGTAAAAGATGGCCTAAAACTTTTTGAAAGCATTCTTGAAAAAATACAATTTTCTATAAATTTTATTTTTAAAGGTAATAAAATACAAAGACGTAAAGAATATAAAAAAATTTGTCATGATTGTAGATTACCTTATAGAAAAATTCCAGAAGAAGTTTCGACTAGGTGGAATTCTTTGTATGAGCAACTACTTGTTGCTTACGATTATAGACAAGCTATAACTTTATTATTTAACGCCCAAAATAAAAATTCAAGGGATATGCTTGTAGATAATGACTGGAAAAATATTTTAGAACTTAATGGATTTCTAGAGAAATTTTTTCAAGCTACTAAAGAATTTTCCGGTATTTATTATCCTACTATTTCAAATATGTTATTTTATATAGCTCTAATATTTTTATTACTTAATGAATATATGCAAAAACTAACTTATAAGGCATCTATTGAACAAATGCTTTAAAAAAATACTTTTTTCCTATTCCCACTATTTATATTATTGGTGCGGTATTAAATCCGACTATTAAAGTAGATGGTTGTAAAACACTAATAGAAACGATTTTTGATTGTATAGAAGTACTTCCAATAGACCCAACTGAAGAACCAACTCACAAACCAACTAAAGAAGAAGTTACGTCTAGCATACACATTGAATGCAAACAAGTATATATATACTACCAACAACAAAGTGCAAATAATCAATCGGCTTTTGTACCATCTTCTACTACTTTGCTGCAACCTTATAAAAAATATGATGTTTCTGCTGCTAGTATTCAAGGCCTTAGAAATAAAATGTTTAGTGGTTCAACTTCTTCACAAGTTAGCGAATTTGATTTTATGTTTTGCAGGGTATTGTACCGTACGAATTAATTGTCAATGATGAAGGACATGAAGACTTGATAAATACTGGAGGCAGAATGAGAATACATTTCCGACACTAGCAAAGATGGCCCGAGATGTTTTGAACATTCAAGCGTCATCAACAGCGTCTGAAAACGCTTTTTCTGTTGGGAGATTTCAAATAGGAGAGCACAGACATTCATTGGCGAGAGACGCATTAGAGATTGCAGTTCTTTTCAGAGATTGGATTCGAGCGGAGCGGAGAAGGTGCGGTCAACCGGAGATCAACGAAGAAGAAGACAACAACTACAACGAAATCTTGTTCAATGGAACAGGAAGCGACGTCGAACAATTTGACCGACAAATTCCAATTCCAACCGAAGATCCTCAAAACGTTGTGAGGAAATTAGAAAAGTATGGTTAACTATGTAATTTTTTTAATTGCAAGTTTACAATGTGATTTGCAACTTTTGAATAACACCACAAAGTTGCAATTTTGGAATTGTATTACCAAAAAATCATATTTCTATTAAATAATATAAGAGGCACAAAAACAGTACTGGAATGTTTTTATTACACTATCTTGTTCAATTATTGAAGTGTTTATATAAATTATTTTTAAAAATTAAGTAAAAAAAAAGGTCAAATCCCGAACACGACCCGACCCGTCCCCCCAAATCCCGGCCCCTCTACCGGCGGGATGTGGGACGGGACGGGACCTCTTCCCGTCCCGCCTATCCCGACCCGCCAGGCCCGCCGGAACCCAAGTTCTGACCCTCCCCCCATCCCGCCGGGTCCCGTCCCTCCAGGACCCACCCCGCCCCGTTGGACAGTCCTACTTTTTACCAACGTTAGTTAAATTTTTTAAATTTGCGACTACTTTTCATTATTGGATTTTTTATAAATTAAAAACACAATTATATTTTGGAAGAAATCTGGCATAGATCTTCCAAGGATTACATGTAAAAGATTATATTAGTATTATACTATATAAATTTAATTTTTATTCATTGATAGTGTAAAAATTTCTTGATTATTAAATCACTTGAAAAAAATTAATATAAGTAATTACTTAGAGTAATAGAATTAGCATGTTAAATTGCATTGATAATATAAATATTTTATAGATATAAATTAAATAAATATTGAGAATTCATGTTTGTAAATCAGAAAAAAGAATTGTAATCAGGAAAATAAATAAATAAAATAAGATTAAAGAGAGTAATATTTTTTCTAGGTGCATAGAGATATTTATGGAATCCGATTATTAGAAAAGTAGACGGAGAAATTAGAGAAAACGGTAATTCTTGAGTTTCTAAAAATAAAAGAAAATTTTGGAACAAATCTTTTTGGCTAATGTGACGGATCAAAAGGACTGGGAGAGGAAATATTTGTAAAAGATGATTAGTAGATGATCAAGAAATAGTCATATACATGAACAAGCGACAATGGCTGAAATAGAGAAAGAAGTAAGAACAAGTGTCACCAAAAGCAGGGTTGCAAAACTTAGCTTCATCATTGATACAAGAATTAATTATTCTAAGTGAATTGATAGAATGTTAGTTATAAAGGAGGTATATATACAGGGGAGAAAGGTTGGTAACTTATTAGGAAGAAAGTGATGTCTAATAATAGAGTCCAGGCTGTCAGGTGCTTTTGCATAGACGTAGTGTTAAGGTTGTACACCTCGGATCAAGACAGACGTAGTGTTAAGGTTGTACACCTCGGATCAAAATATGTCATCTGTGTAACAAGTTTTGGGGGAAGAAATTTCAATGTGCCACATCATCTAACAAGTTTAGTAAGTTAATTAAAGTATCTACATTTATTAAGCACATAGAAACATGTATGTGATTGACTACTCTAACTATGTCTTTTCCACTTCTCTTAATTAATTTGATAAATTTAATGTATCTGATTTCATGAAAACGTTTATTCATATTCCTATCAGAGTTCATGGAATGTTTGGTTTAGGACATTAAACTCTTTAGTAATTAATATGTTCATGCATTGAAAAACTCAGAGAGGTCAGTAACATTATAACACTATTCAATTTGTTTTTTCCCCTTATTTATTTACTACAATTTAGCTTATTTTAAGAATTCTGAAAATGTCTAAATACATTACATAATTAAAGGAGGAAGATGGAAAGAGTTTCTGCCACGACCCAAAATATCAAATCGTGATGGCACTAACTTCCTCAAGTCGGTAAGCCAAAACAACCCTCTTAAAATATTTTTTTATTAATTTAAATAGAATATTGCGGAAATCAAGTAAGTCAAACATAAGTCTTTAATTAAAAGTACAACAATAAAAATGCGGAAATATAAATCAATCCCCAAAACCTGATGTCACAATTATAAGAACGACTAAGAAGTACAATCTTGGGAACACTTCCGGAATATAATACAATATGTCTAAAATAGATAGACAGAAATAATAAATAAAAAAATAATCTGGTGCCACAAATCTGAATATATAGCGCACCCCGAATCCTTCACGTATCTGCCTCAATGGGTAGAGAAACCTCATGCACTACTAGTACTAGGATCTGGATCTGCACACAAAAGGAGTGCAACAAGTCTAGCATGATTACGGAAAGCACGTGTACTCAGCAGCATCGTCGACCGATCCTAAATAAAATGGAGATGATGGATGGTCGTCTGAATACCACTTTCATACTAAATTAATATATTCCAATAATAATAATAATAATACAATCCACCTTATGGATTCAAGCCTAATCTAAGGAATTCTTTTCAGTTGTCACTTATTTCACACAATCACCTAGCAGTTCATAAGGGCAGACTAGTAACCAAAAATTTATATTTTTCCACACTGGCATAATTATCAAAATTCCAAATAGCATAATAAAACAACAGAAAATCACTCAAAGATCAAGTCAACATTACCAATATGAAATGTATGATGTGAAATGTTATGCATATGCAATGCAAGACCTGTATGCACTCGTATACACCCATACGAACATTAACGAATAGAGATCCATGGAAAACTCACAAGGTCCATATACCGTCCGGAACCATTTACCATCGGACATGAAAATATATTATATATATGCATCACTTCGCCCGAAATAATTTCCCATCGGGCCATAAAAGTAACCATTCGGAACCATTTCTCATCGAACATCAAAAGTAACTCAAATATGTGTCATGTCATGTCCAGAACAATTTTCCATCGGAATGCATATGTATCATCAAGTAACATATGCATGTGATATTATGTGAAAATGAATGTAGCAAGAATAGCAAATTAGAAGCCAAATAAATACCACTTTTCTCATGTCATGTCCAGAACAATACGGAAAATATGTCAAAAATACATTCCGTAGACATCCATATTGCTATAATTAATTCAGAAACAACATCTGCCCGAAAAGTAAATTTTTGAGCTTCGGGATAAACAATAATTGATCCATAATTTCAAAATATTATTATCTGAATAATATTCTACACGGTTATACGAGTCCAATGACACGCATATTGATATATTTATTTTTTGAACTCGGACCCGCCACTGGAATAGGTAACTGTAGCCCACATGGCGAATCTAAAATTTTATTTCATAGAAACGTTGCCCACAATCTCCGAATGCTATATTCCAAATTTTAGCAAAAATCATCCATGAATCGACCTTCGAATCTAAGAATTACTAAAATTCTAAAAACTCCCATGTTTCATCCTAAATCATGATTTCTACCAAAAATTCTCAACATAATCGAAGATATAATCGTATAAGGATGATTAGAAGCTTACGCACTTGAAGTCCCTTGCAAAATCTGTTGAAATCACCCTCTACCGAGCTCCCAATGTCCAAAAATGGTGTTTGGGAGATGAAATCCCGAACTGGACATTTAATTCTATCCAGCCTCGCGATTACCCATCACGAACGCGACGGGCCTATCGCAGACGCGAGAGCCATCTGGCCAGGACCCATCGCGAATGCGATGACCATGCCACGAATGCGATGGCCACTGGTCAGCAGCCTTCACGAACACGGTCCAACCCCCGCGAACGCGATGACCACACCAGCAGTTGAAACACCAGTTTTTTCTAGTGTTTCTCAAAGCCGGAATCGATACCTGAAACTCATTCGAGAACCCCCGGACACAAACCAAATATGCATTATTATCATAAAATACATTATGGACCTGCTCAAGCATTCAGAACACCAATCCAATAAAGTTTAGATATAAATTTCCACGAAAATTCCTTAATTTTCTCAAATTTTAAGTTTATGGATATTGATTTCCGACATTCAAACGGAGACCTCGTGAAACAAACCAAAAGATCAACTAAGTCATAAATGATGTTTCAGACCTCATGAAATCGATGAATCACGATTTCGAACATGTTTACCCAAAAGTCAACTTTGAGTCAAACTAACTCATTTTCAATTTTCAAGATATTTACAACTTAGCATTTTTCTTTTCGAAATGGGCTCGGTTACCTCGAGAAGCGTGCCACACTTCTCGAAAGTTATAATTTTGAATTTTAAACCATTTAAAAGGGTGATTTTTGGGAGAATAATCATTAAAGTAATAAATGAACAAACGAGTCGTTACATCGGATATTAATCAAACATTCGCTCGTCCCCGAGCGACTAAATAGATTATGAAGAGTAGGAGTACCTCAACTGTCAAACAACTGAGGATATCTACTCCGCATATCTTCTTTGGTCTCCCAAGTATCTTACTCAATCGGACGGTTCTTCCATTGCACCTAACTGAAGCAATATCTTTAGAGCTCAATTTTCTCACCTGTCTGTCCAAAATAGCTACAGGTTCTTTATCAAATGACATATTCTGGTCAAGAAGAACCGAGTCCCATTGGATAATGTAGGACCCATCTGGATGATATTTCTTGAACATAGATACATAGAACACCGAATGGACACCTGATAAACCTGGAGGTAGTGCCAACTCATAGACTACCTTCACAACACGACGAAGGATCTCAAAAGGTCCGATATACCTCGGGTTCAACTTGCCCTTCTTTCCAAACCTCATCCCGCCCTTCGTAGGTAATACTTTCAACAAAACTTGCTCATCTTCCATGAATTTCGTATCGCGAACTCTCCGATTTGCATATTTCTTTTGTCAACTCTAAGCCGCCAGGAGCCTTTTCTGAATCAATCTCACTTTATCTAAGGAATCTCTTAGCAAATATGTACCCCAAGGCCTTACCTCAAAATCATCAAATCAACCAATCAGAGATCGATACTTCTTACCATACAAAGCTTCAAACAGAGCCATTTTAATACTGGAGTGATAGTTGTTATTATAGGCGAATTTCGGTAAAGGTAAAAATTGATCCCAATGACTACCAAAATCAATTACATATGCCTGTAACATATCATCTAGAACCTAAATGGTCCGCATATACTGGCCATCTGTCTGCGGGTGGAATATTGTACTGCGATTTAGCTGAGTCCCCAATTCCTTATGCAAAATCCTCCATAAGTTAGATGTGAACTGAGTACCTTTGTCTGAAATAATGGAAATAGGCACTCTATGTAACCTTTCTAACTCCCGAATGTAAATCCTTGCCAATTTCTCTTAATTGTATGTAACATGGACCGGAATGAAATGAATGGACCTAGACAACATGTCAAAAGTTACTCAGGCAGAATCAAATTTTCCCAAAGTCTTGGGTAACCCAATCATGAAATCCATAGAAATCCGCTCCCATTTCCACTCTGGTATAAGCATCCTCTTGGTCACACCTCCTGGTTTCTGATGTTCATACTTGACTTACTGATAATTTAAACACTGAGATACAAACTTTACTATCTCTTTTAATTCGAATCCACTAATAGTGTTGTTTCAAGTCACAATACATCTTCATACCACCAGGATGAATAGAACATCCAGAACTATGAGCCTCTTCCATAATTGCCTTGATCAAACCATCCACACGAGGAAGGCAAATTAGCCCCTTGATCCGAATAACATCCTCATCATCAAGTGACCCAAATCTGTGCCATGCCAACTCTATAATAATTTCTCATTGGACTGAATATATATCATCAATATCATTACACCATGGAGGTTCAGGTGGTATCCGCGGAAGAATTAGAGGTGAAGTTGGCTCAGTCAGAGCAAGATAGGAAGATCCATAGCAAGGAGGCAACCAGATTTTATGTCAAGCTTGCGGAGCTAGAGAAGAAGTAGGCTGATCATCAAGATCATTATGCCACTGTTTTACAAAAGGAGACTGGCTTGTCTGAGCAGGTTAGGACTCTGGAGCCAGATTTGTAGGTGTGTAAGAAAGAAAACGCTATTACAGAGGAAGTTCGGGCTCTCCTTGATAAGAGGCTCTAGGCCAGATGATATAGAACAATGAGCAGGTTGTAAGCAACAAGTGTTTTTCTGACACTAATGCTTTCCTTCAGGGTAATCAGGAGAAGAGCTGGCTAGGTTCGGCAGACGTGGATACCTTGATGTAAAAACTGAAGCATAGTTTTCTCTTGAGAAGGCCCATGTCGTGTGTCTTGCTCATAAGATTGCTTTTCAAAAAGCCGAGGATATATTAATTGACATTCATTCCTAGCTCACTACTACTCTGTCCGTAGAGGAGGATGCCTTTAATGCAGTGCATGTTCAGCCTCCGGTTGAGGATTCTGCCCAAGCTTCTAATAGCGAGGGGTGGTCATTAGAGGATGAATAAGAGTTTTCGATGAAGACTGAAGAGCAGCCTCTTGAGGCTCCGGCTGATGGTGATGGGGTCGAACCTGTGGGGGACATTACTAAAGAGGGTCCTTCCGGAGGCCAGCCTATTCTCCCAGTTTTGGAAGCTAAAACACCCCCCGAGGTTGATGGACATGGAGCTTCTATTGATACTACTAGTTCTTGATTACAATTTTATGTAGTTTTTGTGCTACTCCTGGATTTGTTTCGACATCTTAGCTGTGTTTCTGCTTGTTAAAATACATTATCTCCTATCTAAATATGAATGATTTTTCCTTGTTCTTTGGTTTGTATGGATTTTTGGTATTTCACGCGATTGCCTATTGCACGTTTGCAATATCTTTATTGTATTGTAAACCAAAATCAATTGCTTTCACCAGATCTGTGTGATAATATGTCCATCAACTACTACTCTAGTTTTGTAGGTATTTTTTGTGGACCGGGTGTAGAAACTATCCGGTCCTTTGAGGGGGAGCAGTTCAACCGTTGGGATCTTTCCACCCAAGGACCCCTTTACTGGGACTATGCTCTATATAGATTTCAGACTCATGTGTATAGGTTCCACAATTGTTTTATTTGCTTGTTGTGAACTGATGATGTTTTGCATAATCTTTTTCCCAATTTGGGAATGTTACTTCCGGGCTAGTATTTTATGATCACAAATTATATTTATCTTATTTATAATAAAATGAGAGGCCTCCTTTGTTCGACGCCGATGGGGAGAACGTCTTGGCCTCTTCGTTTTGCATGATGTTTATGTTTCCTTCACGCTTTGAGGCCGTAGGCCGTGTCGTGTGTTCGAGATGGATATTTTCGGGTTCAGGAGGATCGTTCGTACCAATAAATTTAGAGCGTAACCGGTGTGGCTTGAGCCTCTTTTATTGATGAAAGGTAAGCCATAAAACCCATGTACATTTGTTTTTGTGAACAAAATAGAACAAAAGGCACTACATTTAGACAACACGGAAGGAGCTTCTAGTTCTTGACATGGAGTTTTGGATGCACTCGTAAGTGCAATACATTTTACGGTCATTTCATCATGAAAAAACTTACTAGTAAAAACCCGGCTGGGAAAAAACTCGGTCAAGAATAAGAGTGCAACACATATTTTCCGACCCTTGTTCGCTGCCAATGGGGTAAGTTCTTCCGCCAACCTGTCCCAGTATTAGTCCTAGTCCTGCGATCATAGGGTTAGGGAAAAGATAAAAATAAGATTAGTTAGTGATTCATACATGTCGTCTTCAAGGTAGTATAGTGGGGGCAAAGTCTTCTGAAAATTCCGATAGGCTTTGTGTGTGTATTGCTGAGCAGAATTGATATGTTAAATTGTACTCGCTTATTTCAACCGACCATTTAGATAATCAGCTCTTAGGGTTCTCTCCCTGTAGTGATGTCTGTAATGAGGTATTCGTGACTACCGTCAATGGGTGACATTGGAAATATGGGCATATTTTTCTTGTGGTCGTGATGAGGGCCAGGGCCAGCTTCTTCAGCCCGAGTATCGAGATTCCGCCCATGTTAGTGTCTTGCTGGAATAATAGATGGGGAGTTGTATTTCTCCTTCATCCCTTACCAACGCGATGCTAACTGATACTTTTGAAACCGTCATATAGACAAACATGTGCTCCCCTACTTTTGGATTTGTCATTACGTTAGGGCTTGACAAATATGCTTTGAGGGATTGCAAGCTTCAGTGGAATTCTTGCATCTATCTGAACTCATTGTCCTTCTACATCAAATTAAAAACTTTGTGGCACTGATCTGAAGATCGGGACACAAATCTTTCAAGGACTGCGATTTTCCATGTTAACCACTACACTAATTTGACGTTATTCAGTACGTCCGGTATTTCCTGGATGGCCCTGACCTTATCAGAATTCATTTTGATACCGCAACTAGAAATTATGAAACTCATGCTAATCTGGTTGTAACCAGAGTATGCATCCTTGAAGCTGAGTAACTCGTGACCTACCATGGCGTTAATAGTTCGATTGATGTACGGTAATGGGAAGGAGTCTTTAGGACATGCTTAATTTAAATATTTAAAGTCCACACATATCTTGAATTTGTTAAGTTTCTTATGGAACACTACTACGTTGGCCAACCAATCCAGATTCTCCACTCTCCGTACCGACCCTATGTTGAGCAACCGTCCTACTTCCTCTTTAATGAAATGATCCCTGACGGTATATATCAGTCGCCTCTTTTATTTTACCGAGGGATGGTTGGGATCAGAGCTAAGCTTATGGATAGCTATCTCTACGGGGGTCTTTGTTATGTGCAGGTCAGACCAAGCAAAGAAATCGGAGTTAGTTTTTAAGGAATTTAAAAATGTGTCCCTGAGCTTGGGTGAAAGCTCTGAGCCAAATGTACCTTTTTTGGGATATTCTTCAAAAATCATCACGCGCTCTAGCTCTTCTGTTGTGGAGTCTGCATGGTCTTTGTCTATTGGTACAACAAAATCCTTTGGGATGGTCTGATCCAAGGATCCTGCTCTGATGGTTGCTTCTATATGTTGTTCCCTCTCCATTCCGGACATATCTCTCGACTCTGAGGTCTGTGATTGCTATTTATCTAGTTTGTCTTACCTAGGTACTGCTAAGACCAAGGTCTCTTTTGCTCGATCTATGTTGTGGTCTTCCCTAATCTCGCTGACCCCCTAAGGAGTAGGAAATTTGACCTTCTGATGAAACATTTAGGTGACCAGTTGCATTGAGTGTATCCACGGCCTCCCCAATATAACAATATAAGCCATGTCGCCGGATATGATGTCGAAAGTCATGTCTTGCTTCACGCCGTCAGCATGTACCGACAACTAAATCTCTCCCATTGTCAACTCACTAGACATGTTAAAACCTGCCAGTACCTTGGTTATCGGGATAACCGATCCGTCCGTCTTCATTTATTTCAGAACACATAGCTGGACAATGTTCGTTGAACTTCCTAGATCAATCAACACATGTTTAGTAAAAGAATTTTTATTTAAAGAGATATTACCAGGGCATCATTGTGAGGCGGTGCAAGGCTCGCGCAGTCGTCATTGGAGAAGCAAATGTCTTTGTATTCTAAGGGATCCTAGGTGCAGCTCGTAGTTGTGACAGAGATCTTAGACTTTTTGAGCAACGTGTATGTGACTTTGTTCACTCTCTCTCCCCTGATGATCATGTTGATAGTGTGAATAGGTTGAGGCATTTTGTTTAGCCTTTGCCCAGGTTTTTGGCTCAGATTGAACTTTGCCCGGTCACTAATGTATTCTTTTAAGTACCCTGCTCGCAGTAGTTGGGACATCTCAATCCTCAGATTATCGCAGTCCTTCGTAGTATGCCCATGCATGCTATGAAAGTGACACCATAACCTGGTATTTACCTTATCTGAGTTCGCTCGTATTTCTTCTGGGAATCTAGATTCCTTCATCATTTTCATTATTGCCACCATTTCTGCCGCATTTATATTAAAGTTATGATCCGATAATTTTGGGTGTCCAGTTTCTCTTGATGCTGATCCTTCGGGCCATGAGGAGCCCTTCCCAACAAGGCTACAATTGTTCCTGATGTTACCCCTTCTTATTCCATGACTAGGAAATCTGCGAGCATTGTATGGCTCGAATGTGGTACTCGCACTAAACCTTTGGTACGACCTTTTTGCTAGGCGACCACTGACATCTATTGGTGCTGACGTCTGTTGATCCTCCTTAATACGAATCGTGGCCGTGTATTTGAGGTTTATCTCACTCCACGTTTTGGCCGAAAACTCCCTCAAGATTTCCTTTAATTTCCAGGACGTATTCGAACTCCTTGAATTCAAACCATCTGTAAATGCAGCCGCAACCCACTTTTCTGGGATTTCTAGCAGCACCATTCTCTCCCTTTGAAACCTATCCATGAATCCCCTCGACGGCTCATCTCCATGCTACATTATGGCAAACACGTCCAGTTTATGTGTTTCCACCCTCTAAACTCCTACGTAAGCCTTAAAAAAGCATTTGCAAGAGTAGCAAAAGAGTCAATAGAGATTTCAGGCAAATGATTATACCAAGAGAGTACTCCCTTTATGAGCGTCTAATTGAATTTTTTCAGCATGATGGATTCAATCTCATAATGTTTCAGATCATGCTCCGTAATGGCTGCTTCGAAGGTTATCACGTGCTTTTGGAGATACGTGGTCCCACCATACTTAAGTATGTTAGGTGTTTGGAATCTCTTCACGATAGGGACAAGTGCCGCTTTTTGGATAACAGTTCCCCGTATTTCCTGGATCCTACGTCCTTTATTATAGGTGGTGCTCCCGGTATTTGATTCATCCGCTCGTTCATTTCCTTTTCAGTAGCCCTCCTGTTAATGCATATATCCGTTATTTTACACCATCAGCCTCTGTTTTGCTAGATTTTGGTGCTACCGAGACTTTCGCCACGTTCTGATTTGATGTTGGAGTCCTAACCCTGGAATGGTCAGCTATAGTGGTCACAACCCTCACCATGCGCTGCATCATTTCATTATGTGCCTTGAGCACGGCCACGACCGCATCATCCGTTAAGGAACATTTTTTTATGGGTCTCGGTCCTTTAGTCTGAGATTTGATTCGGTCCTTTCTTTCGAGCGTGTGTCTCCGAGGCCTTTCTATTCCCTCATCAATCAAACACAGCCGCTCTGTTCCTCGCTAGGTTTTCTTTATGGGAACTTACCTCTATTTTCCTCTGCTCCCATTCAGATTCCTCGTTATTCTCCGACATCGGCATCTCAATCGGATCTTCTATGCCTCGATCATTAGCTAGTACTCAAATGTTCTTGAGTCCCTACGATCTGTGAGAGTTGCCACGTAATCTTGACATGTTCACCCCAGTGTAATGATTATGCTCGGTTTTCAAAGGAGATCCTCTATGAATCGGGACAATACCACAATTGTCTATCCCCACAGATGTCGCCAAACTATTTTTTGGTAAAAATAGTTCTAACCAGAAAATCAATTAGATATTTATTTTTATAGGGTTTGAAAAGAAGTTGAGTTGTATCTGATTTGGGAAACTCCTAAACGAGTCCGGTTAAAGTGCTAAAATTTGAATGTGACCGATAAGTAATACGAGAAAATAAGCAAGATATGATTCGAGAAAGAAAATAAGCCAACAAATAATGGATCTCCGTGTATATTGCTTTTAGAGAGAAATAATATTTCCTCAGAGAAAAGAGTAATGCTAGGATTACAAAGTGAGTAAGGTCCCCTTCCTTCCCTCCTAAGCTATCCTTATATAAGCAAGGTTGGACTTTTCTAGCCTTAAAGTAAGGGTGACGTGACCTATATGACGTCCTAATGTTCATGTGTGTTGCGATACTCTGATTGAGACTGACATATGTGACTTGCAAGTGAAAGAGGGGAGTGAATTGAAATTCTAAAAAATATAGTGCAAAAAGTAAATGTTAAAGTAAATGACACTAGATATTTTATATTGGTTCAGATTCAATGTGAATCCTAGTCCAGTCCCATTGGGTTGTAAGGGTGTTCTCTGCAGCTCTTTTGAAGTATGTTTGGTGCAATGGATGGTTTGAATGGACCTCCTACATCTAGACTCAAAACACTCTTAATCTTTTGATACAATGCCTCACCAACTATACTATATCTCTTCTCACTTTTTGTTTACACTATAATTCACTTAGAGTTACAATGTTTATTAAAAGTAAAGTAGAGAGTTTGAGAAGTTGAGATAAAAGTATGTTTTGTTCGTATCATGAGCTGTCATATATAGTCTTCAGTGTTGTAGCCGTTTAGGCTCTCTAAGCAGAGAAAGCAACCCAAGAGATTTGATCCTTGGAAAACAAGAATATGGAGCATCCTAATTTCTAAGAATAAGGAAAGAGCATTAGGATGATTGGTCTTCAATTAGTTTCCTTCCTTGTGAGAGATTCTGTTGGTACTTGATGGAGTATCTTCCTTGATTGATGTAGATCTTCCTTAGTTGTTTACTTGTCAATGTTGGCGAATGGTACACGCTTCCTTAATTGAAGGGATCTCTTGATTGAGAACAATTAATGAGCATATTGTGTATATACTCCCTTCCTTTTGAGTACTGCATATATTCTTCTTTCCTTAGGTATACTAGTATGCTTCATTTGGATGAGAGCTATCTTTATTATCTTGTAGGCGCATCTTCAATTAGTTGGAATGATTGAATAGTCGGCTATTGGGCTCATCAATTTGCTTCATATCCTTTGAGTATTTCCTGCATAACAAACATAAGTCATCATTAAAAACTTGACACTAACAATCTCCCCCTTTTTTTATGATGACAATATACTCAAAGTAAAGTTGACTTCCTTGTTTCATAAGGTGCTCCCCATTGGGAGTTGACTTGATGCATATAGTCGACTATCAGTAAATAGGATGTGCTCCCCCTAAGTAGTTGACTTGAGCATATAGTCGACTCCCCCTGACTAGTTGAATTCTTTATCTCCCTTTGGAATCTATGAAAAAGACATAAAACAACATAGAGAAGCATAGCATAGATTTTTCCAATATCAGCAGCACATCAAACAAAAAAAATAGTATTTGGACTTATATCCACAAAACACATAACAAAAAATTGTATTAAAGGAACAATCGACTATTTAAAGTTCCTGAGCCATATCATCATCCATCTCCTGCCCTTGATCTTGATCCTGCTCCTGGTCCAACTCTTGTGCATACTCCTACTCTTGCTGCTGAGCTTGTTGTTATTGTTGCTGAGCAAAGGGTCGAAGAAAATAGTCCAAAGTGTTAACCACTGCATCCTTCACGGCATCCAATGTATCAGATATATTTTTTGGGATGTTATCAACACATGTTTGGATTTTAGTAGTTAACTTGACATCCTCCTTGAGGGCTTGATCAAGCATGACACACATCCTAGAAAACTCTACCCCAGCTTGCTTAGTGGTATCCTTCATCTTCTCCATTTGAAGTTTGGTGGAGACTAAAATTTCTTAAAGGAATAGAATTTGGCATCATAGCAGCAATATTTTCCAGGATTTCATTGGAATTGGAAAGTTGAGAAGTAGGGGAAGAAGAAGGCTTGAACTGCATAAGGTTTGGAGGAAAAGGGACCTCAGGATCCTTTTCAACCTTCTTAAGGATCCATACATCAATCACACAAGCATAGCCCATACTTGCTAAGGCTCTAGAGTCATAGCACTATTTGACAACAAGAAAGGGATGATCAACATGGTTCACGTTATGGGCTTCCATAATGCCAATGATAAACATACCATAGGGTATATTAGTGGAGTCAACAACTAATTTAAGCATACGATTGATAATGAGGGAGGCAAGATTTATCTTATACTTATGAACTAAATAATAGGTAAGCAGAGTATCTCATTGGGTTAGAGTAGAAAGAGAACCTACATGCGGCATGATGGTGGTGGCAATAATATGAGCAATAACACACTCTCAAATGAGAGGTTGCGAGGACCTAACATTGCTGGAGAGGGATAGAGGGATCAAGAGAGATACATCTTTTGGCTTGTTCAAAAGAAACTTCAAAATCAGAGGGACACAAACTCTTAGGTAATTGTGAAAAACCAACACAATCAAAGAGAATACGGGTTCCAAAGACTAAAGTTTCCACTTCATCATCTTTAGTAATGCGGAGATTTGCATAGAACATGTGAATGTGGTGTTCATACACATGAGGGGAGGAATAGGAAAAAACATTTGACCAACCTTGGTGGTCAAAGAACTTTTGAATGTGATTGTAGAGAGATGATATAACTTCAGAATCAATAATGCAGCCATGGGCGAGGATTTTACCTTTTTAGAGAGGAAGATGTCGGAATAGGGAGTTCCCCAGAAGCTTCGACGATCAGAGAAGGCAAATTCATAATCAAACTTCACATTTTTGGAAGATTTGGCGTACTCACACATAGTGGTTGTGCATTTACCAGAGGACTTGAAGGAAAGAGAATTTGAGGAGTTGTGTGGAGAAGAGAACACAGAGGTTTCAGATTCGATTTGAACAGAAGATAAGGGTTTGGTTTTGGGATTGGGTTCTACTGCTTTTGCAAGTGGTTTTGGGAGAGCTTTTGTTGGTTTTTACCATGGCTGAGATTTTGGAATAAGGATGAGCAGAGGGAATGGAGAAGAGAGAGAGGGGGGTTAAGTAAGAGGAATGGGAGATTGAACGAAAGGTGGAATATAAAGAGAAAATGGTTTTATGGGGAGACGAGATGGCGGAGGCGTCAGACGAGTGAAATGACGTGAGGGGTCAAATTTAATTTATGGGCAAGTGGGAGATCGTGTAAAGTGGGAAAAAAGAGAAAGTAATTATGGCAAGTTCTAAATAAAATTCGGATGAAAAGAACTTGTTGGAAAGGACATTAATAAGGAAATGGATAGATAAGTAAGGAAAATATAACATTAAATAGGTTGACCACTAGTAGCAAGAGATTTTCTAAGCATGTGGAATCTTTCTTCCAACAAGGGTTTTGTAAATATATCAACAAGTTCATTTTCAGTGCATACAAACTGTAATTCAATAGCGCCCCTAAGAACATGATCTCTAATAAAGTGATGCTTACTAGATATATGCTTTGCTCTAGAATGATGCACATGATTTTTGTTAAGCAAATAGCACTAGAATTATCACAATTAATTTTAACAGGTTTGAATAATAAATCATAATCACTCAATTGATAAATCATCCACATTAGTTGAGCGCATTGCCCAATAGCAATGTATTCATCTTCAGTGGTGGATAATGATACACTACCCTATTTTTTGCTATTCCAAGAGATTAAAGATTTGCCAAGTCGTTGACATGTACCACTTGTACTTTTATGATCATCTTTATCTCCTGCAAAATCAGCATCACAAAAACCTTCTAATTTGACGAAATCGGTTTTAGAATACCATAAACCATGAGAGATTATTCCAATTAAATATCTGATGATTCTTTTCACAGCACTAAGGTGAGATTTCTTATGAGCTGACTAATACCTGATACACCTGCAAACACTAAACATGATGTCTGGTCGACTAGCAGTAAGATAAAGCAGTGAGCCAATCATTCCCCTACATTTTGTTACATCGACAGGGTTACCTTCATCATCTTTGTGAAGAGAGCAAGTGGGACTCATAGAAGTTCCCATGAGCTTTGCATTACTCATACCAAACTTTTGAATAAGCTCTTTGGTATACTTGCTTTGGCATATGAATATTCCTTTGTCAGTTTGTTGAATTTGTAATCACAGAAAGAATGTTAATTCTACTATCATGCTCATCTCAAATTCACTTTGCATAAGGTTAGAAAATTACTTGCACAAATATGGGTTAGAACTTCCAAATATAATATTATCAACATAGATTTGAATAATAAGATTTTCAGAGGATGTTCTTTTAATAAATAGAATTGAATCAAAATTTCCTCTAGAAAAACCATGCTCAATTAGAAAGGCACTCACTCTATCATACCAAGCCTTTGGAACGTATTTGAGGTCGTATAAAGATTTTGATAGTTTGAATACATGATAAGGAAATTTTGAGTTTTCAAAGTCGAGTGGTTGTTTGACAAAAACTTCTTCATCAATGAAGACATTTAGAAAAGAACTTTTGACATCCATTTGAAAGAGTTTAAAATCTTTAAAAGAAGCATAAGCAAGAAACATGCGAATAGATTCTTCCGGAAAACTGGGGCAAATATTTTATCGTAGTCGACTCCTTCTTTGTCACACCCCAATATTGGGGGTGTGGCCGGCACCCGGCGCCTGGATGGTCCGAGAGAATAACCTAGATACCATCACATAAACATACAATCGACTAGGCCGACAATGCCTCAGAATAATAACTGTGACATACATGACCTGAAACCTTGCAACCTAAAGATCCCAACCTAACAGATATATACATACCAAGGTCGACAAGGTCATATCGAACCAAATGTACAACATAGAACCAATCTACAAAGACTTTAGGAGATTTTCAACATAAAACATAAGTCAAAACAGGGGCCCCGACATACACAAAGTACCAGAAAAGATGTAACATAACCCCAACTCAGCAATACTCCGGAAGGAAGTAGAGCTCACCAATAAATACTACTATTTGCACATGATCTACAAGGACTGGTCCTCTCCTTGCCTACCTAAACCTGTGCAGCATGAAACACTGTGTCCCCAAGCAAAAGGACATCAGTACAAATAATGTACTGAATATGTAAGGCGGAAATAAAGTGTAATAGTAAATAATCATAAAAGGGAGAGGTATAGAGCAACCCGAGTCTCTGAACTACTGCTAAGGCTATAACATATACAAATATCACGCCTACCCTATAACCATATTTGTGTCTCTACATCAACGTCATGAATCTATCTGTTCGACTTCCCAACTAATCAGTAGTAAACAATGTGTCTGCCCAGCCAATGGTAACCAATGATATAGAACTGCCCAACTGGTGGTAACTGCCCATCCTGACATCGCCCGGTGGTAAATGCATATATGTACCCGGCCATTGCTTGGCGGTGAATACATATCTGCCCGACCGGTCATAACCCGGTGGTAGGTAATAGTCTGCCTAACTAGTCGTAACTAAGTGGTAACACTCATATGCCAAACTAGTTGTCGCCAGATGGTAAGACATACAACTATGTCCATGCCCTTATAGGTATTCCGTACGTACATACATACATGAAATGCCATACTAGCCTTCTATGAACTTATCGCAATACGTAAGATCGTTACTTTCTTACATAACATTTGGGGATTACCATTATAACGATAACATACCTTTTCTCATATACTCTTTTGAGAGAAATTAACAAGGCAACATACATTATCTCTAGCCCTCATGGAACTAATCAAAGGATGTCAAGAACCATGGAATCCTATCAATAGTGAAGAACAACATATCCCTTTAGCGGATATTTCATTGTACGTCAACACTTCAATAAACATGACAAGAAAAGAAGGAGTGAGCCTTAACATACCCTTAATATCTTCCTTTGCAAGCTACAAGATACCGTCGATTGGTCAAGTTAATCTACAACAATAATCAGAAACCATTTCTTAGTTATGAATCCAGATCCAACATGAAAAGAGCGGAAAGCTCATTCTAGGCTAATTTGGGTAGCACCTCCCTTATGCCCTTTACTTTTCTCATACTTCAAACAACAATATCTATACAACCAAGCACCTACACAATCATATCCACCCTTATATCTACTATAGCAACCTTAACACGTAGTTCAACAAGTTACAACAACAATCACAACTCCTTTAAGTATTAATCTTATACTATCTCCCCATATAACTTAGCTAAGACTTATGTGTGATCAATTTCATATAAAAGGAGGGAAAACATATCTTAATCTAGAAAAATAAAACCTTTTCAACAACTCATCTTTTACTTAAGAATAAGGTGCACATCCACAACAACACCAACTATGTGGTTCTACTACTTCTACTTCACCTTTAAGGGGAGAGGGGAGTGATTTAACTTAGGATAGGTATAGGTACCCTTTTAGATGTTCTAGGGAGAGTTTAGAGTAGCCTAGGACTTGTGGAGGTCGAAAATGAAGTGAAATAAGGCCTCCACCACTTAAATAGGCAAAGAATGTCGGCCACCGCCTACCATCTGCGGGACTATATGATGGCCCATATGTGGCCGCACTTCCCTCCAAAAACTCCCCACAATTTTTTCTCCTCTTTTGCAGCCCCATCTATGAGGCGGATCACATCCGTGATGCAAAATGCTTAGCGTATCATCTGATCTTCATCAAACTTTGTCGAGGGATAGTTACTTTAATCCCGATAACCTCTAACCTTCCGTATATTCTCTTAACGTCCCTCTAAGTAATAGGTGACCCTCGAAAGAATCTCGAGATGCTAGAGCTGAAGTCGGCTAATTACGCTCTCCTTCGCATGAATAACTTAGGGGTACAACATCCTTCTCCCCTTAAGAACATTCATCCTCCAATGTTGGAATATTATTGCCCAAAGACTTTAAGTTCTGATTCCTTTCGGAAATTTTTGGAAGGACTTCCTCTGTACACAGGACTACCTCAACCTGTCGCGTATCATCAGAAACACATATATCAACTCGTAGACTAAATAGCACCACTCGTAATATAACGTTCGCCTTTCATAACCACACCATTATCCATAACATCATAAGGCATATTATAACTTTCCCCAAGATCCATTGGTTTATATCAAACAATGTTGGAACATTACTATCTTAACCCTCGGATTTTTTACTATAACAACTCACCCACGAGTGAGGTTACATTCTAAGGCCTATTGTACAGCTTAGGGTTCACAATCGACTTATACTCCGGATAGCATACATAATGGTAGAACCTAAAATGGTCAATACCTATTCTATTTAAGAAAAAAATGAAACATTGTTAGGATACCTTCAACGTAGTCAAGCGCCTCCTAATCCGGTTGTCCTATCCCTTGTCTTGGCCTATACCAGCTACTATTTGAGGCCCACGTTCTATGGTATACAGTGAGGATTTCGAACCTGCTGCTGATCCGGTTGGCTGAGTCATACTACCTTTATTTCTCATAGGACAACTTCACATAAAGTTATCGGGATCCCCACAAGTGTAACAGACATTATAATCCTAATGAAATCACCCAGAATAGGCACTACCACAGTGATTACATGGCAGATGTGGTGGTCTCATTTGCGCTGATCTTCTCCACTATTGAAAGCCCAAAGCTCAGGAACTCTGATCTGATCCTGAATAAACATATTTATCATATCCTAGCCCCTAGGCCCGAGAAGGAGTACTAACTATAGGATTGGCTGAAGGCCTAGGGTAATTCTAATCATACTCAGCTTGGCTGGCCACTAGCCCTTTAGGTTGACTCCCACCGCCCACCTCCTGTTATTGCCGCTTTCGATCTTCCAGATTCTGAGCATATGCCTGGATGAGGGAGATATCCACCCCCACGTTCAAGGAGGTCGTAGTACACTTATTAATCTGATCCAGTCTCAAACCGTTCACAAATTGGTGCACCCAATCACTCATTTTGGCCACGACTATAAAAGTAGAAACTTATCTTTCCTAATACACTCATCTCACCTTCCTGTAAAAGTAGAAACTTATATTGCCTGGCCCTTCGAAGTTCTATCGGTAGATAATATTGTAGAAAGGCCTTAGAAAATTTCTTCCATACTACTGATGGTTCATTCGATCCTATAGACTGCACCCACATCTCATACCATACAACTGAGACATCCACTGCCTTAGTATCTGTAGCATGTATTACTTACAATGTCATGTACATCTGATCTAAGAAATTCTGTTGATCTTCATTTGGATCAGATCTTGAGGACACAAAAGGATCTAGATTGATGAATTCTATGACCCTCGCACTGACTTTCCTATCATATGATCCAGCACCCGCACCCTGGCGCTGGGCCTAAACGATCACTAATCGAGTCAACAATCGTGATGCTCTTCGCAGATATATGTCCTCATCATAAGTCTCAAACGAAGGGGTTGGAGGCATTGGTTCCCTCACCTTCCCTTTTGGCTAGATAAATCTCTTCCATTCACAGGCATCGCTATATCTAAAACAAGGCAAAGGGTCAAGAATCCAATTCCTTACACTTCAACTCTATCACACGATTTGGAATAAAAAGAAAGGTAACTAAAATAAATTTCTTGTAGCCTCTTATTTATAAATGTGGTGCACAACACATCCATAAATAAGTCTCTACTGCACGACTTTGTAAGCTCCCCGGGATAGAACTACTCTGATA
The DNA here is from genome assembly GCA_034509755.1 of Anisodus tanguticus. Classification (NCBI taxonomy): domain Eukaryota; kingdom Viridiplantae; phylum Streptophyta; class Magnoliopsida; order Solanales; family Solanaceae; genus Anisodus; species Anisodus tanguticus. The sequence goes on along the minus strand of CM067555.1, from coordinate 30,718,800 downwards.
CCAAGTTTGTCATACCCCAACCTTGGGGGGTGTACCTAGCACCCACGCTTGGGCGGCCCGAGAAAACCACCTGGATACCATCACACAAAATACAATCGCTCGGGCTGACGAGGTCTCAGAATAATAACTGTGACATACACGACATAAAACCTTGTATGCTGAAGATCCCAACCTAAAAGATATATGCATACCAAGGTCGTATCGAACCAACTGTACAACATAGAACCTATATACAAAGCCTCTAAGAGATTGTAAACGCAAAACATAAGTCGAGATAGGACCCCTGACATACCCAAAGTATCAAAAGATATGTAACATAAACTCGACTCAGCAATACTCCAGAAGGAAATGGAGCTCACCAATGAACGTTGTTATCTGTACACGATCTATAAGGGCAGGTCCTCTCTTCGCCTACCTGGACCTTCATGGCATGAAACACAATATCCCTAAGAAAAGGATATCAGTATGAATAATGTACTGAATATGTAAGGAAAAAATAAAGTGTAATAGTAAATAATCAGAAAAGGGAGAGGTATGGAGAAACCTAAGTCTCTGAACTATCGTTAAGGCTATAACATATACAAAGATCACGCCTACCCTATAACTCTATTTGTGTCTCTACATCAACGTCATGGATCTATCAATGTAGGCGAATGGTAAATGCTTCCTTAATTGAAGGGATCTCTTGATAGAGAATAATTAATGAGCATATTGTGTATATACTCCCTTCCTTTTGAGTACTGCATGTATTTTTCTTTCCTTAGGCATACTGGTAGGCTTCATTTGAATGAGAGGTATCTATCTTGACTTGTGGGCTTAGCTTCAATTAGTTGGGCCGATTGAATAGTCGATTATTGGGCTCATCGATTTGCCTCACATCCTTTGAGTATTTTCTACATAGAAAATATAAGTCATCATTAAAAACTTGACACTAACATTATGAGCCTCCAGATACACTAATTCCTTCGGATATGCTTTATACCCAATACAATACTAAACAAAGATATGTAATATAATCAAATTTTCAGAATTGAGAACTAAAAAGAATTCCCTTCATCACATTCAAGAGACTCTAAAAAATTGTCAATTGATTTAGTTCATAATTTTTATTGCATTATTATCAAAACTAAAAATTCATAACTTTAAGTAGCAAAACCATGTTTATATGATCACGTTGACCAAGAAGAACTTACAAAAGAATTTTCAAATTATGTCTATTTAGCAAATAATCATGACTCTCCTCTTAAAACTCAAAATAGAGATGGTAGTAATATTAAGTCTATGTTACATTATAATTTGGGGATCTTTAGTTCCATTTATAATTCAAGTAATATATCACACTAAAATTTAATCAACGCTTGTGGTAAAAAGGGGAATATCAATGTCAACGACAAAAGTCTTGGTCATGACATAACACCTGAAATATCAGGTAGAAATATATACACCATAAATATGCATCGTCTTAGAAGTTGTAGTATAGTATTCCACATCTTAGAAATTGTAGTATAGTATTCCACATTGTATTATCTTTAAAATATTTCAGAATTGTGATTTGTTGTACTTTACTTTTCTGTAACTTCTATCATGATTACGTTTCGATTGATTCACCTATCGGGTGGAGTTAAATGTCATCATAGCCTAGGTGAGATTTTGAGTCGTGATACATTGATTAGAAAAAAAGTTTTTTTAGTTATTAAGAATTGTCCTTCTAGTGGACTAATACAGAATAAAAAAAAGTGATTGAGTTCACGCGTATAACAAAGTGGGTTAGCTGTTACGCCTCGTAGTGTTATGTTCCATCGCATTGTCAATTGATACCGGCATTCCGGGAAGATATGTGATCTTACAGAAGGATAATGATAATTTATAGGTTGTATACGGGAGCATCAGAGTGTATGGAAGTTAAACGGATTGAAAAAAATATGTTTCGACGAAAATCTGCGAAATCTCATTTTGACGGCCCAAATTAACGGACCGTAAAAATAGGCCCCCACCGTATTTTTGGAGGAAGATTGTACGGTCCAAATTGATGTACCATACAAAATTCTATGGACCGTCAAACTTGTCAATGGCCGACTTAACTTCGGGTTTAATCGATTTAAAGTCCATTTTGGGTCATTTTTCATCCAAACCATTCCGAAACTTTCTTTGTAACCCTACCAACATATTTTCATGGTTTTAAAGTGATTTCAAAGCAATTACACCATAATTCTACTTGTAAAACAAGGGTAAGTAAATGAAAATACTTCTATGGAGTTGTTATGCACTTGAGAGTTGTTCTTAGAATTAAGGAGATTGGATTAGATGACATACTTGTTGGGTAAGGTAAGAATTACACTTCCTTTCTTGTTCCTAAGATTATTCATGTATTAATTAAGTGTTTGTCTGAAAAAATCTATAAGTTAGAACCCTAAAAGAAAAAGGATGTTGTTGTTTCGATTGTGCATGGTTGGAGGCTAAGTATATGACTTGTTGTGGCTAAAACTCATGGGAAGTAACTTGATCATGTTATAGATGTTGTTTGTGCTTATTTAAAGTGTTGATCTTAATAACGAAATTACAAGCTAGGAGGAGAAATGACTAGAAATTATGTAAAGGTGGTTCTCGTTCATGTTAACTTATGTTGGGTTGATTTTGTAAGATTGAGCTATTGAATGGATTCGTAAATACATGGATAGAATGGTGGTGATAAGTAGCGGTGACATCGAAGAATTATTATGATAGAATATATTTAACTTGAACCATGATTGATCCGAAACATCTTTAATACGTAGGATATCGTTCGAAGGGCGGCCGGAGAATTGTAAGCTAGTATTGTCAAGGCAACAAAGGTATGTAAGGATCAGTTCCTTCTTTTTGGCATGATTGTAAAATGAAATCCGACAAGAACTCTATTCTAAAGTCCTTACGAAAGTAGTGGTGATTCTCCTGCGGGTGTTGTTGTGTTTTACCATTCCTCATCAAGATTACATTCACGTTCCAAAGTATTCCTTTGATGTCAATAAAAGTCGGCTCCTTTTTGTTTCCTGAAATATAAGCTATAATGTGATCTATGGGTCCTAAGGAGTCGTTGAAAGAGTAACAAGTGATGTGTTAACCCTCATAAGGGAGTCGGAAGTGTAATGACCTTACGTCACTTCGATGAGTTTAAAAAGTATTCGGAAATCCTTAAAGAGGTCAACATATGCATGTATTAAATATCTATATTGTCCTCAGAGACTTATGGCGTTATATATGTAGTTATACATCTATGAGATTGATGATATTGCCCTCAGAGGCCTATAGCGTTATATACGCATCTTATGCTTACATGACATTGATGATATTTCCCTCAAAGACCTACGACGTTATATACGCAATTATTATACACATATATACAGTTTGATGCATTGTGACATTATGAGTTCCAGGTGGTATTTCTCACTTCCTTGATTGTTGTTGGCTCATTTACAGTTTCAACCTTAAATATTCAGTACATCTTTCGTACTAATGTCCCTTTTAGGGGACACTGCGTTTCATGCTCGCAGGTACAGATAGAGATGCATATGATTTCCTCACAGTAGGTGACTCGACTCAGCTGAAGGTTGTCACGCTCCTTTTCTCTGGAGCATGTCTAGTGAGATAATAGGTATGATGGGTGTATATATGTATATAGTTGGGTATGGCGGGACTCTATCCTGGCCAGATATTGTCGTTGTACTCTTTAAAGGCTTGTAGATAATCGTGTTGAGTATTATGGTCTTGTATGGCCTTGTCGGCCTCTTCGGTGGACTCGTGGTGTTTATGTCGGCCTTGTTGTATATATATATATATATATATATATATATATATATATATATATATATATATATATATATATATATGTATGTATAGGTTGAACATTTTCTCGCGTGCGTGGGGAATTGTGTTTTGTGTTCAGAGAATCATTTATCAGAGGCATGTTCGGCCTATGTGTTGTTGAGTATGTCACAGGTATCAGGATTGGTACACTCGGGACTTAGGGTACCGGGTCCCGGCCACACCCCGAAGGTTGGGGTGTGACAGTAGCAAGAAAAATGTGTCTATTTCCTTTCCGCTGTGCGCGATATAGACTACAGAAGTCTAAGACGTCACTTAACGTAATATTTTACAAACTTTCTGTTCTTTCTACACAATGCAGACGAGAGCCTGATCCAAGTCACACAATACGGACAAGAGCCTGATCCAAGTCACTCAACTTAATGTTTATAGATTTGGTAATGCTTTCTATCTCTTCTACAATTTTGTTGTTTTTGTTCCATGTTTATAACCAGAAGAAATTGTTCAATTCTGGAAAATATTTTAAATATCATATTCACTGTTTGAAAAAAGTTATCGTTAAAACGGTATATTAACACGCCCCAAAATAAATTTTATACTCCATATTATTTTTCTAGCTAAAATCAAATGCCTAAAAACCTTTAGTTTATGACATTTGTTTCAGTCTACTTGATGATGATGCATATGTTGGAAATTTGCCTTTGGCGGGGAGATGCGTCCACCCGTCTTTTATGAATTAAACATTTCCGCATGTTGGAGGCTTTGTCTCTTCACACATGCATAATCAACTAAGTGAGTAGATGACCGTAGGGCCAAGAATCGTCAAATTTCGTTGAGAAATGATAGAGATATTGGTCCACGAAGTAAGGTGTTTGAGGCATGAAAATGTGGTGTGGGACAAATCTACCACATCGGTGGGAAAAAGGAAGAATTGCTCTCTATATAAGTCTCTAAAATGGTAAAGGGTTTGGGACCCCAAGGGGTATCCCATGTGTTTAAAAGAGGGAGGACCTAGATGTGCTTGGGTTCAAGGCTAAGCCCATACGCGCGCCGCCGCCGCCCGTCCGATCTCGGGCTGCGGGCTGCGGGGACTTTCCGATATTATCTTTTTGTACCCCAAATTGCTTAATATTTACAGTTTGGTCCCTAGAGTTTCTAGAAAGTTGATTTTGGGGTGACGGAAGGCAGAAAACTTTCTAGCTACCGTTGGACTGTTTTCTAGAGCATTAACCAGCCATTATTTGGCTGATTAACTCCTCCATTATCACCCTTCTTCATGTCCATAATTCAGCCTCTCTTGATGGCCATTAACAGCCTCTCTAATGCCATTTACAGCCCTCCTAATGGCTATTTACAGCTGTGTTTTGGGCAGTTGAACAGCCCTCTTGTGATGCTATATTTTGAGTTGTTTTGGCTCAATTGTAAAGAGACATACGTGACTGAAATTCAGCTCAAAACAGTGAGCAAAATTGTGATGAAAAAATAGTGAGTTAAGACCCTCATATATACAAGATATACACAACAGAGACACACTATATACACAGAGACAAAAGAGAAGAGTAAACAGAAACTCTTCCTTCCTTTTCCATATCTTCACAAAGTCGATTCATATTTGTTTTCTTCGTCGGGCTCAACCTATTGGCTTTGTAGCGTTGAGATTAAAGTGTTGTTTAATCTTGGGAGACTATTGCCCGCTAACGTAAAAGCATATATATGGGGCAATCTTGTCTTAAGGACAGAGGGCAATCACTCGACTCAACACACAACGTTGTAACCATCCGATTTAGTTGTTTCTTGATTTCGGGTTATCAAGATTCAAGACACAACAAGCTTGCGGCGCTTTTGAAGATTGGCCTATTTGTTCAACAAGATTCAATTTCGAATATTGAATATTTGTTTATCCTTTCGAATACTTGTAATAGTTATTTACTTCCCGTACTGCTTTATAAAGTACAATAGAGCACCAATAGCATATGCAGTGAAAAATACTTGTTTTGAAGGCACTCCTATAAACGTTGAAAGTATACCGGATTCTATTGGTCGATTCAAAATAATCTCATTCTTTTAATTAACTAAGGAAGAATTTGAAAATTGATAAAATTTGATAGGCATAGTTTGTCTCAAGGAAACTGTGTTGTCAAAGGCTCGTTTAAGGTGTGCTTATGCCCTGAAACTTAGAAAAGTTCAGGAGAGAGTGTTCGTCTCGCTCGAGATGTGCTTCACTGTAGGCAAAGCACTTAGGTGTATGCCTCATTGCCCATAAATTCTATCTTGATAATGCGGCACTAAACAATAAAATTAATCAGCAAAAGAGATGTCAATCATTACGGAAAATATAATACAGTCAAACCTCTTTATAATGACAGTGTTTGTTCAAAAATTTCATGGTTGTTATAGTGAGGTGTATTTATGTATAGTGTCATTTAATATTTAGATCTTATTTAGCTGTTATAAACAAAAGTACACTAATAATTAAACAAAATTAATATACTTGTTAATTTTAAAACCTCAATTGATTTTGGTATCTCATTAATTAAAAATTGAAAAGACTAATGAATTACTAATAAATCTATAACTAGTTGTACCACACCGATAAAAGTTAAAATCTAAGGAAAGTGTACATTTAAAATTATTTGAGAATTTAATATTTTAAGTTTGACATAAATTCTACAATTGTAAGTTGTTTCGTAAATTTCAGTCTCTTAGTGATAATATAACACTTGAATTGATGAAGAATTTTGTCCAAACTATCAGCAAAAGAGAACTCAATAGCTTTCCCTTAAAGGTTGTCTAAGAGCTTAACATAAATATTTTAATGTTTTAATGATTCATTTTTATACATAATATATTTTTTACAAGATATTACTACACAATATTTGAGTATGATTGTTATAGAGGGGTAATTTTATAAAGAGTATACCGCTATAATGAATGTCAATGTTGTTATAGGTAGAATGTTACTATAAAAAAGTAAAATATAACGTGAAAAATCAGTTCCAGAGAAATTCAGGTCATTATAATCAATTATTGTTATAACGAATGATGATTATTGAAATGTTTGACTGTAATTGAATCTGTTACTTTTTCATGCTTTACGTACATATTTCTACTTGTTTCTTAGCGACTTAGCGTACCTTTGTTCATTGAAAGCCTAAACTTTTAATTGCGTTTTGCACTTGAAGCCGTAATAAACTTGAAACACTCTTTAAAACCTTTTACTTCTGACAACACCGCAAAATAGGTATTATCTTTTTTAATTTCCTCATATTTAGTTGATCAAACTATTTTAAGAAAATACTTATTCTAAAAAAATAAGTTAGTTAAGAAATGATTTTCGCACTAAAAGTAGAGAAATTAGCAATTCGCGCAGATTATCCCTTACCACCATCCCCAAACCGCCTACTTTTTAGGCCGGCTATTGCCCACTGTGCATGAAATATACATCGAGAAATTAAATTATGCAAGTCATACCACCAACACCAACACTACTTATGCGACACCCTTTAAATTTTGACAAGTGGATTATTGATTCCCTCTATATTAATTTCGTAAAACTATACCAAATTTAGATCTTCTTCCTTGTGTCCCCCCATCTCTCTCAGATTCATACGAATCCAAATATACCATGTTCAACAAGCTTAATCCCCAGCAGACACCAAGTCTTAAATTCCAAAATTTCTTTCCTATTAGCGATCTTGACTTTAATTTCAGTAAATTCTTTGCATATCCTATATTTAAACTTACTAAAGCAACCAAGTCTTTTATTTTTGCTCCCACTCTTTTGGTGTGTACATCCCCTCGGTGAGGGGTATTAATGGTGACAGCAGCGATGAGGTTTTGAAATCATTACTCTTGGGATGTTCTTTTTTTGTGAGAACGAAGAATTTGCGGAGAAATTGATAATGGTGGTGATGATAGAATTAATATTGAGATTATTCTTGTCTTTACTCTCTTGTAATAATATTGATCTGATAGAGAAGAAAGTGAGGTTTGGTAAATGGCCGAACGAGAAGGTAGTGTTTCGTTGTGTGACTCACATAGTAAAATTTCTCACACAATTACGCCATCGGCTCCTATGCACCAAATGGTTACAATTTTGTACTAGGGTTATCTGTCAATACAATCTGCATATATTTCTTCATGATCATGACTAACATATAGGAACATAACCTATCAAATATTACAAGTCTACTATGCCTTAATCACAAGCTAACTAGGGTTAGCTGAATGGATTCTCAGTATAAATACTGCTAAACAACAACATACCCAGTGAAATCCCACAATGTGGGATTAGGGTAGAGTGTACGCAAATCTTACCTCTGCCTCGGTAGGTATCCCACAATGTGGGATCTAGAGAGGGTAGAGTGTACACAAACCTTACCTCTGTCTTGGTAGGTAGAGCGGTTGTTTCTGAGAAATCCTCGACTCAAGACAAAACACAAACTCAACTCAAGCAAAGTAAGACAAACAAAGTGAGTAAATCATGGTAGCAAATTCTGAAAAGAAAAGGCAGCAAAAAACAATAACTAATACAAGTAAATAAGACATACAAAATACACATAGCAATCAAACGATCTTCAGATGAGTAGAAAACAAAACGAAAGAATGAGTGGATAAGTAATTTTTCTACAATAAAGGGAGCTTTGATTCACCACAAAATTTTAGATGACAACCATTAATATTTACCCGTGTTTGAAAAAGATAGGCACAAAATGAAACAAAAAAAATTAAGGGTAAAGATAGAAGAAATAATCAACTCCAGTAACACTCATTTCTCCCTTGAAACCGGGCAAACTGCAAAAGATCTGATTCATGATTCAGGACATAAAAGTGTAAATTATGTCCTCACACAGAAATACCAGACAAAAAGAGAAGTACAACTACTGCCTCAATCTTCCTCCTCAGCCTCATTCTCAGCAATGTTGAAGTACCTCAGCTCATAGACATTACGATCCTTGTTTGAAGAAATAACTCGAAGCCAATCACGGACATTATTCTTCTTTAGATATTTCTTTGTCAAGTATTTCAAATACCTGGTCAAATAATACACATACCATCATTACATAGAACATAATGGTTGAGAATATCTCAAGAAGAAATGAATCAGCCAGCTCCCATATTCAAAAAAATCAATGAATCAGGATTGTAGGGAACACGCAGGACAGAGTCCTCATGGAGGCTCTGGGTCTGCAAAATAAACCTCACTAAACAGCAAAGTGGAGAGGATACTTCTAAACTTCATTATAACAACTGAGGTCATGTTTAGAGAGTTCTAGAGCACATAAATATACTTGGGAATTCAATTGTATCTAGTCGAAAAGGTAAAAGTCAGAATTGCTTTAGATACAAAAGAGGCTCATACAGCATAAATGTCTACTGATAAATAGAAAGGGTACCAATTTACAGTGATGTGGAATTGAAGGCCAACTGAGTAAATGTTTTACATGCAAGGCAAATTTGTGTAGTTTACTAGAAAATCACATTTATATTCAGTAGTGTTGACCCTGATGTTACTTAACCAGGTAGATTGTATCCAATTCAACAAGCAGAAGAATGCTAATCCAATTGTCACCTTACTTAAAAGGACCGACCAATAAATGAAGTTACACATTAATATAATGAAGTTAGTGTGAAACTAGACCAGTCAAAATTAAAAATAAATAAAAAGCCTGATTCTTTTCAAAATTCAGAGCTCTGAATACGAAACTAGACAACTCTGCCAAATTGGTACATAAGATGTTTGTCATAAGGCACAGTTAATGAATGTATAATTTTTTCTAAAACACTAAGAAAATAGTAGTAACTAATTATAGAGAAAAAGGAACATACTCAGGAAGACATTTGCAACTCAACAATATAGAGATAAACAACAACTAGTACTTGGCCTCTAAGATAGATTCATCACTATCTATTCAAGAAATTAGGGGTGTTTTACCGCTTGGAGAAAGTGGTGTCGGAGGTGACGGTAATCTTGGTCTTGTCACGAGTGATAGTGACAGTGTCACCGAGGGCACCGGCTTTTCCTCCAACTTTGATGCGTTCCTGCAGAAATTTCTCCAGTGAGGCAATCTCCATGATTTTATCCTCAACCGGCTTTGCACAATCAATCACGAATGTTGCTCCCTTCTTCTTTCCACCCTTGGTGGCTCCACTACTTCCTTTGCTCATCTTCTCCTTTGCTAAATATTCACCTGCATTTCAACCTACCAATATCATCAAAAGAACACGGAAAAATTTGGTAGTAATATGTAAAGTGGAAGAGTGAACTGACCTGAGTCGATGTGTTAGGAGTCAGCTGCGGCTATGACGAGGTTAGGGTTTAGTGAAGTGGGGTTATATAATACATCAATATTCAGGTCCATTAACATTTGGGCCATGGAACCTTGCAGTCCAGGCCCCTGAGGTCGCACCTGTTATAAGAAGCTGTATTACTAAGATGTATATATACTTTGTTATCTATGTATTTTATTTGTATATTCATATATAATCATCTATATCTATGAATATACTGAAAATTATACAGGATTATAGATGGGTATACATGAATATACACAATTATAAATTGTAAATAATTGTAGAAAAGTTTGGAATTATTGGCTTCATGCGGTGTATATTCGCTATAACAGTGTATATTCAATGTATAACAATGTCTAATCAATGTGTGCGCGCGCGCATATATAGTGTAATTTTACTACCAAAGGATGTGGTGCACTAGATGATATTGCTCCTCACTTAACCAGAGGTCTCGGGTTCGAGCCCTGGGTTGAAAAAATCCTTGGTAGGGAGCGCTTCCCTCAAATGGGTCATACGTGACTCGAATCCTAATGTAGTCGGGCCCCAATGTGGATACCGAACACTGAGTGGGAAATCAAAAAAAAAAAGGTATGAGATAAGATAATTTTTTTCATAAACATTAGATTCTATATCGAGAGAGTAGTATGAGATAAGGGGTATTTCTGATTTTCTCTTATCTATCGGGAGTTCAGTTCAGCGTCACAAACTTTTTTGTTTTCATGCCAGAGAGTTCTTAACAATATTTATGTAATGAAAGAGTTCAAAAAAAATTCCTTATTTGATCAGATTAAAAAGAAACTTTGGGATTACTAAATCATTGAGAAAAAAAGAAAAAATAAACATATAAAGCAACGGAGTCATCATAATATTTTTTAACTCTCCGAAAGGAAGGATGTCAATTTGATCATTTACTCATTTGAGTATGATAGATTATCTTTTTCTCTTTCTTCAATAGAAATGAGGGGGTCAATTTTCTTGTAGAGCCGTATGCGCACGCGCTGTATGACCCCCTCCTTTCTATTGAATAAAGAGAAAAAGAGAATCTATCAGACTCAGATGTAATTTAAGTCTTTCAAGTGAGATAAAAATTCACTAAAAATTGTTAAATATAATTAAAAATCAAGTAAAATTTATTATCGTCTTATGTTTGCAGAGAGAATATATAGAAGTAATTTATGTAACTTAAATTGAGTCTACTTAGAGATTATTTTAATTTATTCAAAAAATAAAAAGTAAAATTTAAAACAAGAAGTGCATGGGTATTTACTATCAGAAATTCAATACGTAATATCAACATTCAATGTATATTCTTAAATAATCTAATTTTTCAATTATTTAATCATTTTATTTTACCAAGTTCAATGTTCCCCATACTATGAGTGAAAGGAAAAAGTGAAAGACTACCACTAAAGCAACCCAAAATAGGTGTGTATAGGTTTAGAAAATGCAAAAAGTAAAATTGAAAAATGGTAAGAGGTAACATTAGAAGAGAATGTATATTTTAGATTTTTTGTTATTCTAGATGAAAACAAATGTTAGGCTTTGCTAGTTGTAAACTGTTTTTTTTACCACTACATTTGCATAAGAAACCCTTATAAGTGTCACACCCCAAATCAGAGGAGCGTCGTCGGCACTCGGTGCCTTACTTGCCCTAGCGTGCACATCTGTAATACTGAATATACATAATTCATACTGTGGACGACAAGGCTGAATTGCATCATAAGATTGAACTCTATAAGGTGGCAAGGCTATATGAAATAAAACTGGAGCAATCTAGCTCATAAATACAGGGGATTCAACCCAAACACATATATACAAAAATGGGTCGTCAAGGCCACCATGCGTTCTATAACAACAAAACAACTAAGGCCGGCAAGGCCAACATAAACTTCTAAACAACATCCAAGCCTACAAGGTTGTACTGGACAAACTAGAAAACACATGACATATCTACAAGCCTCTAGAAAATATCAAGTGTAATATGGACGGGACAGGGTCCCGGCCTACCCATCAAAACTATAAACAACTCAAAAATCACTCCTGACTCATGACCTAGCAACTCCGAATGATAAATAGCTTACCAATCAACTGAACTCTGTAGTGCCTACTGTGGAGGCCTGACTAGCTGTCAATCAGAACCTACACACATGAAATGCAGCATCCCTAGCTAGGGGACATCAATTCGAATAGATGTACTGAACATGTAAGACGATTGAATAACTGAAATTATAGGCATAATAGCTAAACATGTCAAAGAGATAGAAGAGAAGTCTGCGGATGTACTTACATGTTCTCTACTCTCATCATATAGTAATATCAACAGCGTATCAGGCCCTATCGGGTCTCTGTGAATAAGTATAATGTACCGGGCCTTAAATGAGGCTTTGTGGATAGACAAAATGTACCAAGACTTAAGAAGGCTTTGTGGAAATATGAAAAGTCACACCACGTCACTGGGGGCTCTGTAGTGTACACAATGTACCAGTCCTTAGCGAGGCTCTGTAGGATAAATATAATGTACTAGGCTATAGCGAGGATCTATGAGATAAATATACGACATACCAGGCCATAGTGAGGCTTTTTGGGATAAATATATGATGTACCAGACCATATATAGACTCTGTGGAATAAGAAACAAGGTGTCAGACAATCAAACATAATTCAAACAGTTGTCGCCAACCAAGGACTGAGTCCGTAAGATCTATATATACTCAACTAATGAGGTACTCCCGACAAGGAACACATCTCAATGATATCTAAAAATGAGGCACGAACTAGTTATAAACTCTTCTCTTGTACATCTCTAATGAGTATCATTTTAGGTACGGATTCATGCTATAGAAAGAAGGGATAGCCATTAGATACCTTATTGTTGAACTCCCACCAACGCTGTCGGACAAGTTAGGAAGAGGTTACATACCTTAAACAACCCGAAATCAGCCCGCTTTGCCCTGAGATTTCAAGAAACAAATGACTACGACAACTTAGTCTTTGATAAAGGAAGAGATCCATTCTCAATATTTGTTGTTGCTAACATTTTGTTGCCTCCTTAATAGGATGAATCGTTCACAAATTTCTTAAGAAACGTTGTTGCTTATATGTTGCTTAGTACATTCTTGCTGCCCATTTCTCTTAAGATAATGATCTCAATTAGTGTGAAAACTCATAAGTAATTCTCGTTAATTAGAATGTGGGCCCCACATATTTAAGGTGTCAAATTCTCCTAAAGGCAAACACCACCTCATATATATATATATATATAGTCATTTCTATACCTCTTGATATGCCACCACATGGCAAGGTGTTTCCTTAGTGCTTATCCACCTAATTCAAATTAACACACTTAATCTTTCACTAAATTTTCACATATTACCAATCACGCACATAATTATCTCCTTGATCTCATTTTCTTATATCCAGTAAATTATTTTTAACACACCTCATATACTTATAAACATGGTCATGTGATGTAGAACTAGCCCATAGCCCCTTTTGGCATACACAAAATTTTATTTCCAACCATCGTTGTCACCCTTTTAAGTCTGAAATTATTTCGGGGCTTCATCTTTTTATAAACCGAGCTCTTTATTTTCATACTTAAATGTAATGGCCCGTTTGATCATTTTTAGCTAAAGACTTTTATTTGACCAAATTATCCTTCCGTAGACCTTGTGTGGGTTTATGATGTGCGGGGATGGGTAGAACAGATCCCGATGTGCCTTTATATGATTTTCGAAAGAAAAACCCAAAATGAATAGTTTAGAAGTTATAAGTTTAACCCAAAATTGACTTTTGAGTATATGTGTTTGTTTCCGGGTTCCGTCGCTTCCGATAGTTTTGGAGGGTCATTTGTGACTTAGTCGAGTTATTGATTTTCTCCCAAGGTGTTCGGGTGTATTTTGTTACCGTATTTGTCAAATTGTGTAATTTGGATGTTTTGAGTGATTTTGTAGAAAAGTATGTCTTAACTTGGTCGTCTGAGAAATCTGAGTGCGCGAGCGAGTTTGTAGCGTTGTTTCCTTCATAGAAAATTAGCTAAGTTTCCTAGTTGCTGGTTTCTCGTGTAGCGCACCAGCGACCCTCTGGCCGCTTCTGTGGGGCTGCCTCTACAGAGGTTGGCTCTCAAAAGCAAGCCTTGTTGTGTTTGACATTTCCGCATCTGTGAGATAAATTCCACTCCTGCGCCCATATAGAAGTTTAAGTTGAGCCGCTTCTGTGGTAGATTTTCTGCCGAAGTAATTCACCTTGGCGGTGTCAATTCCGCCGAAGCGAAATCGCTATTTTCCAGAACCAAATTTAATTCCCAAACAAATTCACTTTCCCCAAAACATTTTTTTGGAATTAGAGCTCGGTAGAGAGGGGATTCTTGTGTCTTCAATCATCATATTTCTTGGAGGAAAGGTTTTTCATCTATTTTCATTTATTAATCATTATTTGGGTCTTCTAATCTTAGTATAAATCTTGATTTGGGGGAAGAATGTAACCTAGATTTCTATGATAAACAAGATGCTTATGATTCATGATTGGAGATTGATTAATGATTTCATGGTTGTAATATTGTAACCTAGCATTGAATAATGATGGATGATGGTATTGAAAAGGTTAATTTGATGATTGAAATCCTTGTTAAAATTGGGGGAAAACCTAGGGTTTAAATTGGGGCTTTTTGCATAATCATGAAATAAAGGGTCCAAACGTGTTTCCAAATTAATTTAAGGATATGATTATTTAGTATATGATCTTGCTTTTTGAGTAATAAAGTCTCATTTTTTTCTACCGTGGGCCCGAGGTCGATTTTGCGGTGAACTCTTGGATTGCTTTAAAGACTAAGTCCTTGTGTTTGTGTTAACATTACTTATTAACGTGGAACCTATGTGATAGACTATGCGTATTACAAGGCGTTTTGAAAGGGCAAGGCCTACGTTGAGGATTGAGGTTTGTGGCACCTGCTCGGCTTCGAGGTAGGCTACACTTTATCTTTTTAGACTTCGATAGAAGTACGTAGTTGTTATAAATATTAAGGGTATTAGACGTATTTAGGGGTCCCACCTTAGCGGTTGTGATGAGCGCTTGGGTGGGTAATAATTTTCTTCTCAATTTATGACATTTATATTGCAATTGGAGAATTGTGCTTGAAGTTTATAAAACTCATCATCAGTTTCTTCATTATCCTTAATAGCCTGACATTTATCTTTTGAAATGCAGGTGCAAGGAGCTTCTTCTGTAGAGGAGGAGTAAGGATCTTCATAGTCTGAACTCATAATCTCTAATGAGTCATTAGACTCATCTGATGAGACAACAATTTTCATCAAAGCATCTTTAATGCTTTCATCTATATTGAGATTCTTGATCTTGTAGATCTTCTTCTTCTTAAACCTATTGGCGTAATGTCCTTTTTCACCACATGCATAACATGTAGGAGACTTTTTCTCTCTCTTAGGGATATAACCCTTCTTTGTATTTATGGCTTTTTTCTTTGCAACATACTTTTTGTAAAAGTCAGATTTGTACTTTTCATAGTACTGTTTTTATGGGGTCTAATCGTGTTTTTTCTCCTTTTCCCATTCTGGTGAGAGGTCAGTTCATCAGTTCATCGAATGTGAACTTTTGGCAGAATTCCCCTAATTGGGATTTTTTTGTCAATTTCTGCTTTTTAAGCTGTTTTTGTAATTTCATATCATTGCATAGAGCTAATCCTTCTTCCATGCATTTGCCTATTAGCTGACTGTAAGAATAAAGATCCCATTGGATATGAGAATCCCCTGAATCCTTTCGTAAAGTTCTCTTAATCTTTTCAGCAAAAAGAGAGAGAAGTCCATCTATGAATCTGGCTTTCCAGTAACTACTATTGGCTTCTGGGAGGTTTCACACTCTGCTAAGGAAAACATCCTTATACCACCTAAATAAAGTTAAGGTGGGGCACCTATAATTTTGCAGAAGAGTTATGATATTATCATAATTTCCTGTAAAGTGATCTAAAATGGTTAGAACGAGAGTAAAAACTGCACAAGGTTGGACCTCATTACCCTTTTACTTTACAACATTATGAATATAAGCTTTTTGGTCTGGTGTGAGATAATTATCCCACCATGTTTTAAGATGACCTGTGAATCCTGCAGTTATCATCTTAACGATGTACGCATCAATTTGGTGATTACCTTTGGTTGCTGCAGCATACATGATGATTTTGTGGCAAGTCCTGAAGATTTGACTATCAGCGCCACCATATATGTTCCATTCAATAATTTCTGTACCGGTATAAGCGGTAGGCTCATTCTTATAATCTTGTTCTTCAATTAGAACATCCATGGGTAAAGAGTGGCTGGTTGAAGGGAAAGGGAAGCCAGAAAATCCAGGGAATCGACGTCCCCCAAACCATTAGACTTCCAGAGAAGAGGAGTAGGCCTCAGATAGTAGTAATTTTCCGAATTGAATTTCGGTTTCCATTTACCCTTTCTCATCTCAGCAATTTGTGATTCATTGTCGACTCAGATAATTTATCTGTACTAATCATCATAATAATAGATGTAGAACCATCTTTTGGACAAATCTTCAAGTTACTCTGAAATTGAGAGAGTAGATTTTCAAGATTTTTTACTAATGGTTATGTGGTCTTTTTTGTCAGGGAAATTCCTTCCATTGAAGGAGGAGGCTGGATATTTTTTGGAATTTCTAGAGATTTTGGAGATTGGTCGGTAGAAGCATCAATCTTGACTCGTTGGCTCTCTATAAGAGATTTGAGCTTGTCTACCTTGTTATGTAATAAGCTCATTTGTTCACTAATAACCTTAAGATGGATATTGGTGTGGTTATGTTGTTTGAACAGGGTGTTGATATGATCAATAGTAGGACCGTTATGAAGGGTCTGATGTATTAGCTTCATAAAAGGTTGGGTATGTAAATCATTGTTACTATTGTCCCTTTTTAACGAAAATGGTTCATCTGGAGGGTATATACTCCTAAAGACTTTTTTGGAATCTAAATGTCATTGTCTTTCAATAATATTGATATTGGGTAGAGCATAGTCTTCGACAAACCATCTAACAAAAGGCTTATAATCCTGCTTGGTTTGCAACTCATCATAAAATTGATCTCTAATAGAACATTGTTCTTTTGTAGTAAAAAATGAAAAAAACCATCTTCTAAAAAGATAATAATCTTTACTCAGAAAGCCTTTCGAAATAATTTTTCTCAAACCTGAATCTGCACTATAATCCAGAGGAGAAGCACGAATATGGTCGCTATCCATCTTTAAAATAATCAGTGAATCCTATTTCACTGAGAGTAGGATCTGTGTTAATTCCTACAGGAATTTGATCATCTCCTATCTTGATTTTATCAATCTTCTCATCCTGAGAGATTTTTGATGGAGTGACGACCTTATAAAGATCTTCAACCTGAGAGGTTGACGCTCTAGCAGTAGAAGGTCTGGGAATGTCATCGAGAGGAGAGAGATAATAATGAGATGACATTGATCTACCCAATTTAGGCGGTTGTTTTGCAAATTGGAGATGGATATTGCCATCAGTAGTTTGAACTACATGGGCAATCTGAGTATCTATCCTAGGTTGGATTGGAATTGCTTTTTGAATTAGCCAATCATCACGATAATCAATTTCATCCCAACTAATAGGTCTCATGTTTGTTATCTTATACATTTTGGCTAGGTTAGTTTCTATAAGAACCGTTTGTCTATTTCTCTTATCATCCATATACTTAAAATTAGGATTCATGGTATCTAATACACGAAAATAGATACTATAACAGATACACATAACTTATGTTTCAGGCATATAATTATAACCATGAGCTTTTACATATAAAGTTAAAGCATGCAAAATATTTGGATCAGACAAAGATAAAGTAAGATTTGGTCTGACATCAAAATAAACTGGTCCATAAGCCAGACTGGATTGAATAGCACCCATAAGAGGTTGCTTCCAATTTAAATTCCTAGAATCTCTTAAAACAATCATAAAACTTTCAGGTAAACCCTTTAATGTTAAAAGTTTAAATGCAATTTGCACTAATCCAATATGCAAAAATTTATAATGCAATTTTTGATATATTTCAATATCAGTGTCAGAAAATAATTGTATAGTTTTTTCTTGGTTATCCATTTGGACAGATTCTTCAATAACCTTTATAACATGGCAATTTCGCAAATTTTCAAATATACCAAAATTATAAGTATCTGATACCCCACATTGATGACTTTTGATCAGCTTCAGGGTGCTTCAGTATTTTCCATGATCGAGTTGAGGTTAGGGTACCATCAGTTGAAGATTAGAGCGGAGGCTATTTCGAAGACGACCTTCAGGACTTGTTATGGCCATTATGAGTTCTTGGTTATGTCATTTGGGCTTACTAATGCCCCCACAACCTTCATGGATTTGTTGAATGGGATTTTAAGCCTTATTTTGATTCTTTCATCATCGTTTTCATCACACCCCATAGTTTCATGTTCCTCCACGACTTTAATTGATACCGAAGTCCTGGAAAGATGTATGATCTTACAAAAGGATAACGAAGGTTCACAACTTGTTATAAAGGTACCAGAGTGTTTGGGGAGTTAAATGGATCGAAGAAAGTACGTTTCGATGAAAACATGAATTTAGGAAGTTCAGCGGTGTAGTTGATGGACCGTCAAATACTTTGACAGACCGTCAAATTGCCCAAGGTTAGCCATCAACCTTCCTGGAAGTTTAACGGACCATCGGAAGTTTCACAGTTCGTGTGTACCGTCGAATTACGGCGGTGCAGATCTAGATACGGGTTTATATGGGAATTTCATGATTTGCATCTGATTTTTCATCTATGCCAAACCCTAACACTATCCCTAGACCCTCTCTACCATACTCTAACATCATAACACGAAATTAAGT
This sequence comes from Anisodus tanguticus, assembly GCA_034509755.1. Lineage (NCBI taxonomy): Eukaryota > Viridiplantae > Streptophyta > Magnoliopsida > Solanales > Solanaceae > Anisodus > Anisodus tanguticus. The sequence continues at coordinate 30,699,823 of CM067555.1, read as the reverse complement.
AAAAATCCGCAAGAGTTACGCCATAAACCCTGTGATTATAGTGAGAATCATTGCTTGTAGCCATCTCTTCCCATGAGTCCTAGCGACTGCGATGTTGTGCTGTGAACCATTCAGAGGCTTCACTCATGAGGCTTCGGCTGAAAAGCCTCATTATTAGTGCCTCATTTCCTTTGGCCCTGACTAGCTGGTCACAGTAAGCTCTCAGGTAAGCTTTGCGGTTTCCTGTCCCGTTGAAATGTTCAAATTTTGACACTTTAAAGCCCTCCAGCAAATCCAAGTCGGGATGCATACATAGGTCATCATATCTTAGTCATGTCACTTTGCGGGGAGCCTTTGTTTTCTTTATCGAACAGATCTTTCATCTTCTGTTCCATTTCTCTATCCCTTCAATCTTTCTCGGCCTTCCAAGCCTTCTCCATCTCTTCGTAATGGTCTAATTCTGGCGAGGAGTCGACATGAGTAATGGGGGTATGAAAGGATAATGTGGGGTGCGCGGGGGGACTTTTAAGAGTTCCCACAACTCTAGTAGTGTTAGGGTGGTAGTATTTTAGTGAAGGCTGGGATTGCCATAAGTTGGTGGTGCCTGAAAGATAGGCACGGACTAAGAGGTCCCAGCTATGTGAGTGGAATTTAGTGGAAGTGGTGTTTGGTAAGAGGCCCTAGTTTGGGCACTTAGGAAATGTTCATGTACCGGTGAGTTTAAGGATGGAAAGAGTGGTGGAGACCTTCTTGCCTCAGCAGCAGCTGCTTCTCTGGCAGTGTTAGCAACTTTATTCTTTGCGACCGGTTCTTGGAGGCCGGCTACTTATTTGAACAACATGGCGATTATGTCCTCGTAGTGTGAGGCATTTTGAGGATCTTGAGGAACTACACCCTCAATCAGAGTACTTTTGTTGCGAGTATCCTCGGAAGTACCAGTCATGTTGGATTGGTGTCTTGGTTCAGGGATACTGCCGCGACTTTGGATTTTGTGAAGTATAATTGTGTTTTGCAATGGATCAACCCTTTTCTATAAGAAGAAAAACATGGTTCAAGTATTTATGGCCTTGTTACGGTCTTTGAGAAATATCACAGTCCCTAAAAGGCAGATAGCAAATGCTAATGGTCGAGTAGCTTCCCAAGCGGCAAATGAGTGGAATTCTACCGAATGTTTTACGTAGCCCTGGTTGGACCCAAATAGAGTGTAGAGATCCCTAAAGGCTATAGTTTGGTGAAATATCTAATTGGCGCTAGCTAAGGACAACATCTTAAGAACCTCACTGGGAGTCGGCTTGTGGGGTATTAGAAGGTTGCGGTCGGGTTTCTTTCTCTGCCTCAAACAGGTTCCTACACTATCTATGCAGTCTCGGGTTTCTTCTAAGGTCGAGGTTATCTAAAAGTCTCTAAACCTAAATACCATTCTTTCGTTATCTCAATATCCGGTAAGGACTTCAAAGAGGTCAGGGTTGCCTTTCATAGTTATGAGAGAATGAAGGTGTCCTAGACAGTCCATTACTTTTTTTCGATGTTCAATATTTAACCATGCCCATCAAACTTAAAACATCTCAGGTGCTTCTAAAACCATGTCGAATTTCAAAATGGGAGGCATCTACAAAACAAAGAATAATTAGTTTCCCCCTCAAGGAACAATGGTTTATCACACACGAGGCACATAAATGCTTCTACACGGCAAGTAGTTGGATGCAGTGCCTTTAGGTTAGAGATCGTTAGGATATGGGGGGGTCAGCCTATCAGGTCCAGGATGGTATGTGATACCTAAACCTCTCTATGTCTGTATGCGCTAATATAAGGGATTTGGCTTCGCGAGGTAAACCATTGTCGACTGTTGAAATGACCGAATACTAACTCCGTCTTCAACATGTTTCAAAGAAGTGTTTTTGGTCTTATACTGGAGGGTGACTGCGAATCCGCATAGCCACCTTTGTGAACAAATGCAAGTGTGTGTGCATGCCATTTGACGAAAGGTGAATGCATGAATGATAGTTTATAAGTGCAATATTTAAACACATAAGCATTTTATATCATTTAAAAACATGTCATATTGGAACCTAGGTTTATCCGCAGCAGAGTCGCCATCTGTTACAGTTCTATTTTTCTCATATAGGTTAGCATACGAAAAGAGCTACTCAGAATTTAAATGATGCCCTAAATTGGATAATTGTGTTTAGAATCGCCACCTAATTTATAGGTAAATCAGGAAAACCAATGTGAAAGGATTTATTCAAATTCCTTTGAAAAATCCTATCTAAACCATAGTCGAGGTAAGAGTTCTGGTGATCCCTCGGAGAAGGTGTTAGCACTTCGATATTAAGGATCCGTAGAATATGATTGACCTACGGGTTCTATAGTATGCTTTAAATGATAAAAATTGCTTTAGTTTTTAAAAGTCTACAAAGTAATTGTCATTCTTGTGTATTCAAAAACTCAAGGTTTTGTTTAAAACACAGAATTAAAAACTTCGCCAAAAATAGTATGCACAAGATGTTTAGTCAATCTCATTATCGAACTAAGAACAATAAAATGCGAATTTGATTTGAGTAGAACTCTACATTTAGTCACATCGCATTGACTAATTTCACACTTTGTACCTTTTGAAATTCTTTTCAAGTTTTGAAAATAGTATAGTTCCACTTTAGAATAACAAGTTTGATTTTTATCAAAAGAGATGGAAAATAGTTTTTCTTTTGTTCTTTTAGCATGCTACAATCCTTATAGTCAACTATAATTTATCCAAATCCTTCAACTTAAGTACAAGATATCTTAAACCTATTAAAATCATTTAAGTCAGACTCCACCCAAAAACTCAGCTTTAAAAGTGTCAGTTTTAGTCCATTCTTATCCGAAAAGAAACAAAGCCCATTTCAGATTTGAATTCGTGATTTATTAAAGCCATGGTTTAATCATCTATAGCAGCCTTAGTCCAAAAATTATTTTTTTCTGTTTTCCCGATGTTAAGAGATCCAAAAATAGTCCACTTTTTCTTTCAATTTCAGATTTGAACAAAAAATTTTGAAAAATCAATTGGCGATATCGTTTTTCTGATCCTATATCATAACCATAAGTTAAGTTCCAATATTCAAAGTATTTTTACACAACATATATGATATATACGTATACATGTTAGTGTGAAATGGAAGAAGGAAAAGTTTAGGTTGGCAGGCCTACCGAAGCCCGTTAGTTGGATATTTTTACCCATAGTTAGGCATTCGTGTAAATATTAGCTTCTCTTGCCTTTTTATTCGATCACAACGGAACTGATTGGCTTAATCGTCTAGGATGCAGCAGACTCAATTGATTCAAAGTGATTGGCCTAAAAAGGCCCATCTAGGCAGTGATGCGAGGTATGCAAGGAAGAAAAGGAAGAAGCAAGTTAGAGGGTACCCCACACTTATCGTATCAATTGCCTGTATAAATAAATGAACAAGAACCCATAATAACTTATCATTAAATTTTCAAAGAAAATCCAATTGCCCAAAATAGAAGTGATGCATATGAAAGGGGATAGGAAGGCAAACAATGGGCCTAGCCCAATAAACGATTCATGAAGAAGAAAGGCAGAAGTAGTTATTATCTATGGTCCATACCCGCTAAAACATACATATCATGATGACTACAAGTGATATACAAAGTGGTATACGGCCTATATACTTTTGTATACTAAATATATTCAATATATAATTTGTATACCAAGGTGTATATTGAAGTATATTCTCAAACACCATACATACCAAGATGCAGAAGTAAGCAAGACATACATAACAATTTCCCAGTCTTCTTGTAGCCATAAGCACTGGGCATATTCAATGAAAGTGATACTAATCCGACATATACTACCTCATTCATATAAGAAAGGAAAAGAAAGCAATCATGTTGGAGTAATAAGTGTGAGGGAACAAGGGACACAACAAACTGGTTTAATCAACACACGAGGATGCATAAAGAGAGCTTAACAAGAACAATCTCAATTCACAACAAAAGGGACTAAACTGAACTAAGTATGGAGCAATCATGAAAAAGAATTGGGGGGGGGGGGGGGGAAATGATCTGCATACTCCTATTATTACACATTGGATTATATCAGACTAAGATATTCCATAGCATATGCATTTCTAGCCTAGGCCAAACAACACATCTAAATAGAGAGAGGAGCATATTGCACAGACATGGAGTACATGACAGCACAACACTCAGCTATATGTTGGAATACTCAAATAATCATGTGGACCAATAGACAAAGTTCAAATTATATCATTAGTCATCTTCCAATATTCCTACAGTTTTATCACCTCTCAGTTTATCAGTATATCTAAAAATGACACGAAAATATCAATACAACCTTTTTTATCCTATCTTATAGTCTTAAACCTAATTCTAGTGGTCAAGATGGCCATAGAAAATACATGTGAAGCTGAACATGAATTTGGGAGTTAGCATATACATCAGTCAAACATATATGAATCATTTATTCATTTTTTTAGACTTTCCTAAGTTCATGCTCAAACAAAGTCTCAATTAAGATAGAAACAATGAATAATGAAATTTAGGATTAATTAGAGACTAACTAAGAACATGCTGGGGAAAGGAGGACAACTTAAACTCTTATGCAATCAGGTTCTTATTAAGGCAAGACATGCTGAGGTTTTGATTAAAACAAAACCAAATGATCCAAATTCTCAATATGTCAAGTTATTTTAGACTTAAATAGAGACTAAACAACATAACATGGGTATTCACACTACATTCCAATAATATGTAAACTCCCAAAAAAAACCAGAGCACACATTATGCAAGCCTAGATTCTCCTTAACAACCTACTTTTATCTCAAACAAACTCTGGAAAGCATGAAAGACATACCAAGTAACTTGTAATAGACCATATTTATTCCAAAGTTATTAGGTGGTTTAACATAAGTGTAATAACATTCCCTTGCTAGTTATTGATTATCCTAAGTTAATTCAAAATCAACTAGAAACAAACAACAAATTAAATATGTCATTTTAAGACATAAACAGAGACTAGGTGATGTAATATGAGAACTGTCAAACAAGGCATGGTCCTAAAAAAATTAACACTTGCAGCAAATAGACACAGACTGTCCTTAATAGATGATTTTATCTTTAAGCTAGTATTAAATGACAAACAAATGTGGTGGAGTCATGGATTAACTAAACTAATCTTTTAAAAGGTTAAGCATGTTCCTTCTATCATCAAGTAATTCATTAATTGGTTTTGCTCAAGTGACAAATCCAAGATCAACATTGCACTAATTTAATAGCAAAGAAAGGTACAGACTGCAACAATCATATTAAACACTTTTAGAATCATTTAGATAGGCACATAGTGTTAAAAAAAACTTACACTGGGTATTAAGTTAACTAAATGACTTGTTTACCCACAAGATTACTTTAAACCAACAAATTAGGCATTTACCTATCCAAACTCATACAAGCAGTTAACCAACTCAATATGCTACACTAGGTCTATGGACAGTTCAATCATATGCTTATCCATTTAAGAGATTCATATATGGGGAAACTACCTTAGACTAAGATGATAAACACTTTGACACACAAACAAGCTATCTAAATATCTCTTAACAATAACTTGACTACTCATACATGTTGGATATCATCATAGTGACCAAAACAACCATGGTAATGAACACTAACCAAATATAACATAAACTAAACATGCTAGATATCAACCTATAAATCATAATCAGTCACTAAATCCTAGTTAAATATTCTTAACAGTCAAAAATGATAAACACCATGCATACTAATAACTGATTTTATGAACATAATATCAACTAGTCTAACTAAACATGTTAATAACTAATTAAAAATCTTAAAAAGGTAGCGAAATATGCTTAATCAACACATAAAAAACACAACAATCACATATTATGCAAAACCTATTGAAATTAAAGAAAATAACAACAAACAGAGAGAATTACCTTGTGTGGAGGCAGCCGAAAGGCCGAAGGAACCTTGTTCTACACTCTCGAACTCGATCACTCACAAGCACACAAAAACGAATGTTTTAAAACTAAGAAGACCAATTAGGCTAACTCTGGGTTCCCCAAAAATGGTTTGGATCCTAACTCAAGCGAAATCAATCAATTTTAAACACGATTAGGGCTCTAAAAATATGAATGCCTAAAAATAAAGTTTTGGACCCTTGACAATGAAGATCGAGGTTTGTATTTATAGGACCAACATGGAACCCTACTCAAACTCGAGTTACTGATGTGAGAGAAACATATTAGGGGGGGAAATTCTTTCCATTAGTCTCTCAAGGAGTTCACATTATAATAGGACAAAAATGACAGCAAATACTTGTAGAGATAGGTACTGAGAGGGGAAAACCTCACCTTGGGGGTTGGGGGTGGTGGTACGATAGTAACTTGGCGTGGAGGTGTGAGAGAGGAGGCATTAAATGCCCTTTCCTCTCTTGTCAAGGCAAACGACACAGTAAAGCAATCAGACACTGTCAATTTTGCCGTTAGAGGCAATTGAGGTAACATAGAAGAAGGGGAACCCCAGGGTTTCCTTTTGTTTTGGCTCTGACGACGAGGCCTTTCCTCTTCCCTTTACGCCTAGCAGCGTTGGGCTGGGCCTTTATGGCTTGGGCTTAGCTGGAAACTAAAATAAAAAAGGGATTGACCCAATGTTTCTTTGTAAATGAAAAATGACTATGGCCACATTTTACAAATGTGGTCATGTTTTAAACTCTAAAAAAATGTCTGAATTATTTCACAAATAGCATAATTAGAATAAAAGCTTCGTTTTAAGTCTAAATTTGGGACTAATTGGAAATTAGGAACTTAAAACCATGCAAACGTGTTTTAAATTAAAACATGAATTAAAATTGAGATGCAATTCTATTATTGTATTTAATTAACAATTTCCTGAGTTTGACGGAGCGAGAAATTAATCCTATAATTTTGAAAATTCATTTTGAGATAATTATATTTATAATTATCGGTTAAAATTCCAAAATTATAATTAATGATCAGAATTATGTAAAATTAGGACATGATATACAATATATATACCAAGTGATACTTTTTCAAATGAAATGACAAAAATATTCCAAGCGTAATTCGTAAAATCATATTTACTTTGTGAAAAGTATATCCCACTTCGTGTATGGCGCGAGAACTCTGAATAATAAAATAAATTATCATAGGGTTAAAATTAGGTGTCAACAATCTTATGAAAGGATAACGAAGGTTCACAACTTATTATAAGGCATCTGAGTGTATGGAGAGTTAAAAGGATCGAAGAAAGTACGTTTCGACAAAACCAAGAATATGGGCAGTTCGACGGTGTAGTTGACGGACCATCAAATACTTTGATGGAACATCAAATTGCCCAAGGTGAGCCGTCAACCTTCATGGCAATTTTACGAGAAGAATGACGGACCGTCGTAAGTTTGACGGTCCATCAAGTGCACCGTCGAATTATGGCGGTGTAGATCTGGATACAAGTTTATATGGGGATTTCATGATTTGCAACCCATTTTTCATCTATACCAAAACCTAACACTCTCCCTAGACCCTCTTTACCATACTCCAACATCCTAAGATGAAATCAAACAAAAATCCACAAGAGTAACGCCATAAACCCCGTGATTATAGTGAGAATTGTTGCCTTCTTGAAGAGTGGGTTTTGAAAAATTCTAGAAACAAGTTGGATTACTGTTTCAAGGAGATTTCGATATGTAAAGGTAACTTTTACGCGTCTCTAGTTATGATTATGATTAATTGGCGATTTGGAGAAAGTTATGAAAAGTTCTCATAAAACTTCACAAAATTGTGAAATTTTCGTAATATGAATTGTTGGGTTGTTTTACTCTAACTATAAGTTGAATTGGATGATGGTATAATTGTACATCTTATGGATTAAGGAAAGTACGGTTTAAGGAATTGTGAGGCTGAATCACATAAGACTTCTCGTACAATAAAAGCCTAAGGAATCATATATGCTAGAATTATTGAAGAACATCTAACTGAGTTTTTATGGAAATTATATTTTTTTATTGGAGCCGTGAAATTGAATTATATGAGAATTCTTTGTAAAGGAATTTAAGAATCTGAGGTATTCGAAGTTGTTGATAAGATACTTACATGAATCTTTCTATGGAATTTGGATTCAATATTGACATCAATTTTATGTGATATAGATAATCACCCGTAGGAAGTGTGAAGACTCGTAGGATGATTGTTGCATTAAGAACAAGGTTTGTTAAGGCTTACTCTTCTTTATTTTATCATGATCATAATGAGACGAACGTAACAAATGATATCCATAATGACTCCGCTCTTAGATATGCTAGAAGTTGACGTTCTTGACTTCCATATAATGATAGTGATCTTATCTTCTAGCTTGTTGATCCTTCAAAGTGAGTTATGTTGATAATTTTAGTTCTATAATGTTAATCGGAGGTGCAACGACCATACGTCACTCCGACGAGTTCAAAAAGTATTCAGTAATCCTTAAGAGGTCATCATATGCATGCATTATATATCTATATTGCCCACAGAGACCTATGCGGTTATATACACAGTTAAACATACATGATATTGATTACATTGCCCACAGAGGCCTATGGCGTTATATACGCAGCTTATACATACATGACATCGATAATATTGCCTAGAGGCCTATATCGTTATATACGCGATTATACTTCATTATGCATATTCTGGACCACGGAGGAACTCATAGTATAAGTTATATTTCCACTACTTTACCATACAATTATTTTCAGTTATAGTTTTAATTTTTTTCAATGGAAACATTATACTTATTTACAGTTTCAGACTTACACATTCAATACATTTTTCATACTGATGTTCCTTTCCGGGGACACTGTGTATCATGCCCACAGAGAGAAGTATATGATTTCCTCATAGTAGGACTTGACTTAGCTGGAGGTTGTCATGCTCCTTTCTTCCAGAGCTATGTAGTGAGCTGATAGCTATGACATATATGCATATGTGTGTAGTTGGGTATGGCAAGGCCCTGTCCTGACCAATTATTGTCAGTACACTCTTTAGAGATTTGTAGACAGTTGTGTATGTGTGATAGTCATGTGTGGCCTCATTAGTAGATTTATTATGCACACGTCGTCCTTGTTATATATATATGCACAGTTTAGGCCTTTTCTGAGTGTAGGTGGCTATGTACGTATTTTGTCGAGTATGTGTACGAGGCCTTGTTGGCCCATGAGCTGTGGTATATCTCTCAGGTATCAGGATCGGTATGCTCAGGCCTTAGGGCGTCGGGTGTCGGCCACCCCCACACAGATTGGGGTGTGACATTTTCATTGATGACATCTTGGTGTATTCTCAGAGTAAGGAGGACCATGAGAAGCATTTGAGGGTGGTTCTTGGTTGGTTGAAGGAAAAGAAACTATATGTGTAACGAGCCATCCGATCGTTTTTAGCTAAAGATTATTATTTGCCTATTTGATCGTTCATGTGGTGTTTATGTGGGGTTTGTAATGCATGGGGATAGGTGGCACAAATCCCAAGGTCTATTTATATGAGTTTCGGATGAGAAACCCAAAACTAGAACCTTAGAATTGGATAGTTTAACTCACGGTTGACTTTTGAGTAGATGGGTTTATTTTCGGGTTTCGTCACCTTCAGTAGCTTCGGAGGGTCATTGATGACTTAGTCGAGTCATTAGTTCGCTTTCCGAGATAATCGGGCATTTTTTGTGGCCTTATTTGTAATATTTGGATTTTTGGTTATTTTGGATGATTCTTCAGAAAAGTATGTCTTAGCTAGGTTAAATGGGAAATTCGAGGCTATAAGTGAGTTCGTAGCACTGTTTACCTTAGACGAGCATGTTTGATTTATGTTCGGGGGTCCCGGGAGTGTTTCGAATGTTTGATGGGAGTTTGGTATTGTTTTCTATGATGTGATGTCTAGTGTTTGCCTTAGCGGCACCTCTATTCGCTTGTGTGTGTGCTCTTCAGCGGGAGGTTGGCTCGCAAAATTTGGGGATGGGAGATTATTGAGTTTCTGCCTTGGCGGAAGATTTATCCACATGGGCAAGTTCTCCTCTGCGATATTGATATCGCCATGACGTTGGGGCGAGGTGTCAAGTGACACTGCCTCAGCGAGGTCATTTCTCGCAAAAGCGGATCCACGCTAACAAGGTCGATTCCCCTGGGGAAGAATTGCCAGTTCATGTGTACTATTTAATTATCTTGGTCAGAATTCATTTCCCAAAATAGAAATTCTCGAACCTAGAGCTGCCAAGAGAGAGTTGATAGAGGTGTAAGACTGATTTGATCATTGAGGTAAAGATTTCCTTCCCTTGTGATTTCATTTTATGCTTCTAAGTCCTTTAATGGTGACATATTATGTTTATAAGTTGGGGAAGATGAGTTGTAAGTTTATTTGAGAATAAGAGAGTTAAATCATTGATTAATGGAGGTTTTATGGATTAGATTGTCTGAATATTGTGAATTAGTGATGGATTATGCTAGATTATCATGTTCTAAAGCTTAATTTGAGTAAAGAAGCCTATTTCAAATTGGGGGAAAATTCTAGGATTTCCAAATTGGTGTTTTTTGTATATTGTTCAATTGAAGGTTCAATTGTGTATAGTTTTCCAATTAACTTAAGGATATGACTACCTAGTATGTTTTCTTGGTATTTGGGTAATAAATTTTGATTCTTGGTAGCGTGAGCCCGGGGTTGGTATTTAAAGTCTTGCTTTGTGAAGGATTATGTCCTTGTGTGTTATGTATGTTGACACCTAATTTTTATCCTCCAATAATTTTATTTAATTATTCAAGGATCCTGAGTTATAAACATAGTGAAATATACTTTTTACAAGACGAATGTGATTTTACAAAATTATTCCAGGAGTATTTTGTTAATTCATTTAACAAAATATTATTTGGTATATATATATTGTATAGCATGTCCTAATTTTATGATATTTTAATCATTAATCATGATTTTAAAATTTTAACAGATAATTATAACTTTAATTGTCTTAAAAATTCTCAATTTAAAGAAAGTAATGTTCCACTCCGTCAAAATCGGGAAATTATCTAATTAAATACGATAATGGAATCATATCTCAATTTCACAGCACGTTTTAAAATGAAAAGGATTTTTGCATGATTTAAATTTCCTAAATTCTAATTAGTATCAAATTAGAGATTAAAATGAAGCTTTTAATTCAATAAGGTTATTTACGAAATTATTCGGCCATTTTCTAATTTAAAATATGACCACATTTGTAAAATACGACCACAATTGATTAAAATTGTTTTAAAAACGCAATGGGCATTTTCTTTTAATTTCAATTCGGCCGAGCCCAAGTTAATTAACCCACACCCAGACCAAAGTCAAGCGTAAGATGGGAAAAACCCTAATTTTCTCATTTTCACGATCTAGAGGTGAGAAAAAACCCTAGCAATTGTGGTCAATGCCCAAAATTGGCAAAGGTACAGTGCCAACAACCTTGTGCAGTAGTTGTGTCGCCTTTTTCAGCAACGACAATTAATGCCCCGTCCATTCTCTACCCAGAATAAGACAAGGAAGGTAATTTTCTCCCTTCTATCTCTAAGTTACCTTTTTTCTGCGATGTTTCTTGATCAAGGACGAAGTTCCTTAATGGATTTTGACTTATTCAATTTGAATATATCAATTTCGATTGGTCGATTTAGAAAGGGAGGGAAATTTCCCCCAATATCTGATATCCCACATCGATTCTTTATCTCTGCTATGGTTTTCATTGAACCCTATAAATATAGACCTTATTCCTTCATTTTGAACAAGTCTTACCCGGTCCGGAGGCCTGAGCGTACCACTATAATATTTGAAAAATGTAGTATGAAACTTGGGCCGACAAATCCTCCAAATAACCATTTAAGACAAGACTGATTGATAACCTACACGCAGAAGAGTCCCAACATGATATAGAGATAAAGATAGCTAAAGCCGACAAGGCCACTAGATGAGTACATGATTAATAAAAAGGGGCCCACAAGGCCACAACATGCATACACCTACTATACACAAGTTTGAAAGCCTCTACAAGTTCTATATAAACAACAACAGGTCGATATAGAGCCCCGACATGCCAAAACTGCTGGTAACATATATAACAGTACCTAAGGACTCCTAGAGAAGGGAGTGCGACAATCATAGTTGAGCAAATCACCTACTGAGGAGGAGCGTTGCTCTGTCTATCTGTACCTGCGGGCATGCACATAGTACCCCAGAAAGGGGAATCAGTACGAAAGATGTACTGAGTATGTAAAACATGATCAACTGTAAATAAATTAACTCTAATCAAGGATGTGAGAGATACCACCTGGAACTCATAATCTCACAATACCTCAAACTGTATAGATGTGTATAATAATCACGTATATAATGACGTAGGCCTCTTTAGGCAATATCATTAATATCGTGTTTGTATAAGCCGCGTATAATAATGCCATAGGCCACTGAGGGTAATATTATCAGTGTCATATATGTATATTTATATGACCAACAACTGAAGGACATGTTATGCTTACCAATCCAGTTGGAGTAAAGTAAGGTGATGAATATAAGGAGGGGTGTAAGTGGGTCGAAATTTAGTTGTAATCGGGTCGACCCAAAAATAGGATTCAAAGTGGGGTTCTCGGGTGGGGTGTTTCTACCGGACAATGTGGTGTTGTGGGGCATTTTCAGGTAGTTTAGGGTAGATTCAGACATAGGACTTTTATGGGGGTGTTCCGGGTGTATTTATGGTTGTCTTAATGATCGGAGTTTGGTGGTTTGATAGTCGCAAGGTGGCGGAAGTTGTCTGAAACAGTAAGGTCTCCGTAAGGGTTGTATTGTGGATGGTTTGTGGTTGTCTGGTTTGGACGGGAAGTTGTGGGTGGTTTAGGTAAGTGAGATTTAGTGGGGATGTTTAGGACGTATCGTGGGATGTGGTGATGGGAAGAATGAAGTTGTTTGGTCAAGGAATGAACATGGGATGCTAGGTGCAAACCCGAGAACTAACCAAGCAATGGACGGTCGATATAACAAGGATAGAGACACGAGGGTTTTAATGCTTGAGTCGACACCAAGTTGAAGTTGGCGAATTGGACAAGGTCTTGATCGAGGTTTCTAAGTACAAGCTCATGAACAAGCCAAGTGAGGGTGGCCGGTAACCTTATGATTGACCCTAGGCTTGGGTTTGGTTGGATCACACAAGTTCCAACATCTACTTGCACCAAGGGGGTTCCTTAAGCTTGGGCTTAGCTAGGTCACACAAGTCTTAACCAAACTTACACCGAAGGGATTTTAGCTTGGGTTTAACTAGGTCACACAAGTCCTAGCTTCAACTTACACTAAGGGGTTGGTTTACACAAGAACCGAAGTCCACACAATGACCAACTAAGATAGACAACACACAAGTTGAATACTTTAGTTTTTGAGTAAAACTTAAGTTTTTCTATTCATCAACTCTGCCTTTTATAATATCCTAAGGGTCCTATTTATAGTAGTACATGTACCTTTCTAGAAGACAATTAAAGACACAAACTACTTGGCCAAGTGTGGACAAGTGGGAAGGGTCTCGGGTTTCTTAGGGAGCAATGATGCTTTCGGCCAATTTGAACAAATGGGAAGGTTTCAGTCTAGCTTGGTAATCAAGGATGAATTCAATCTTTTCACAACTCTTTGTGGTTCCCATGTAGAAGAATGCATGAGCTTGGCTCCTCATAAATCTCAACTTCTTGGAATATGTTTGGAGGCTTCCATTCATTGCATATGTGCCTTGGTGAGTTATTTTCGGCCAACTATTCATCTCCCCTAGGCAGATCTTGATGTCTTCTATGTAGTCAAATGCATTAACTAGTTAGTTCATGAATTCTCTTTTTGGAAGCCTCATCTTCTAGATGATTCTTGTCCTTGCCATCTTGTCCTCCCTCTCTCGGCCTAGTCATCCTTTTGGAAGACTTTCCAGCCTAATCACCTTATTACAAGGCTTAGTCATTCCTTCCTATTTCATGGCTCATTAAATGTGTTCTAAGAAGAGTTAGTAGTTAAGCTAAGAGCTAAATATAAGCTAAAAGAAACAAAATAGTTTTCGGCCAAGACCTACATACAAAACCAAAATAAAATGTTGTCTTCTTAAACCTTCATGTGAGGCCGTTCATCCTACTCCACATTTCATCCCATTTGAGGCATTTAACCATAGGTTGATGGTGAGTTGTTGGTATCTTTGGCAAGCTACTTAACGACTCAAGTTGGGAGTTTAAGTCCACAGGCTTTCTTACATCAATTTCCCCTAAAATTCACGCCATCTAAATATAGTACTAAGCCTTCAACAACACGTATTGATCTAATACTTCCACCATTAGATAAGTCCAGAAGTTTTATCTTGTGGGTGCCTTCCTCGAAACTTGCCAAATATGGATCAAAATACAAGCCAATCAGTTTTGTCTTAAAATGATGTTCGTATTGTGCCATGAATCCCATAAAATATAGTGCCTTGCCATAGGTAGAATAATGTCATGGTGCACTAGTCAATGTTGTTCTATACCAAAAGATGTCACCTACTATAGTTTCACGTTCCACTTCCCATGCCTTTTATAAGGAAAACTTATATAATTCGATCCCACAATCCTTCAGACGCACCCTCCTTAACCCGTCAACATATGTAAGCAATTTGATTATCAACCTTACCTTATATCTGAAGTAAAACAACTGAACGAGTTACATAACCATAATTCTAAAGATTTATGAGTTTTGACTATGAGAATCCTTTCACAACTTGTTCCAATACATCCATTAACCATAAGAATTGATAGAGTTGGACAAAACTCACCTTTACATATAATAATCTCCCTAAAACAATAGCTTGCTTCACTTTCAAGGGTTTCTGGAATCGGTTTTACAAGGAGAAGATGATTGCTATGATAACTATGAGATTTATCACGTTGATCTTGCTTGATTTGGATTAGATTGAGATTAGGATGTCAAAGTATCTTAGAGAGGATGTGGAGGGTGATTTAGGGTCTGTTTAGATTTAAAATGAGGCCCCAAATTCATAGTACCCGATTTATACCTAAAAACGTATTGGCACCACCCAAAATGACTGTCCATTTTGATGGTCCGTACAATTTTGTATGATCCGTCAATCTGGTCAATCAAACCAGATCCGTGGCCAGTCATTCTTTAGGCCATTTGACGGTGGATCAGTCTAATTTGATGGTCTGTACAAATTTTCACGGTCCATCAATTTGGACCGTCAAATTAGAAATTTGGTCATTTCGTTGAAATGAATTTTCTTTGATTTGTTTAAATTCCATACACTACGATACACCCGTAAACAACTTATAAACTCTCATCATCCTTCCGTAAGGTCGCACCTCTTCTCGAAATATCGGTAACAATTGATGACATGGCGGAACGTAAAACTATAGGCCTTAAGAACATTCATCCTCCAATGTTGAAGATTGCTCTAACACTTAGGGTTTCAAAAAATTTTGATAGAGTTTCCTCTATAAACATGGCCACCCGAAACCTACCAACAAACCCAAACTGATAACCAACACCACACAGGGCTACAAGATAGCATGACAATATCCAATTGGCCTCACACGATAGTTTATATACGCAGGAATCAAAGAAGGTTAGCCATAACTCACCTTAACTTTCATTTGCCATACTCTGAGCTGCGCCTTCTATATTTGTCTCAACATTAGCACCTAAAAAAAGTATATGACTTAAGATTGATGGATATAATTGAAACAAGAGAATCATGTCGCACTAGTATAGATATAAACTTGGGGTTTGGAACAAATAGAGATATCAGGACTTCATATCTTCTTCGGCCTCCCAAGTCATTTCTTCTACATTGTTATTTCTCCAAAGTATATTAACCAAAGCAACTTCTTTGGTTCGCAATTTACAAACTTGAAGGTCTAGGATAGCAATGGGAATTTTTTCATAGGATAAGTCTTTTGTTACTTGAACATCTTCAATAGAAGTGATGCGATAGGGATCGCCAGACATTTACGAAGCATAGACACATGAAACACAAGATGAACAACTTCTAATTCTGGGGGAAACTCAAGCTTATAGGCTACTTGGCCTATTCTCTAAATGATCTGGTATGACCCAACGTATATAGGGCTAAGCTTACCCTTTTTGCTGAACCTCATCACGCCTTTCATAGGTGACACTTTTAAAAATACCCAATCTCCCACAACAAACTCTAAATATCGCCGTAGATTATCTGAGTAGGACTTTTGTTTGCTCTGAGCTGTCAATAATCGCTGTTGAATTAGCTTCACCTTTTCTACAGCTTGTACCAAATCAGGTCCTAGTAGTTTTGTCTCGTCAACGTCGAACCAACCAATAGGAGATCTGCATTTCTTCCAGTATAGAGCCTTATATGGTGCCATCTAAATACTAGAATGATAGCTATTTTATACGCGAATTCAATAAGTGGCAAATGGTCTTCCCAACTTCCCTTAAAGTCCAAAACACAAACTTGTAACATATCTTCGAATGTCTGAATAGTGCTCTTGGCTTGCCCATCTGTCTGAGGATGAAAAGCGGTGCTAAGACTAATTTGAGTACCCAAGCCCTTCTGAAAAGACCTCCAAAAGTTAGCTGTAAACTGTGCACATCTGTCAGATATAATAGACATCGGAACTCTATAAAGTCGAACTATCTCTTTAATATAAATCTTATAACAATCCTCAGCCGAGTAAGTGAGCTATAGACTAGTAGAAAATGAGATGACTTCGTGAGTCTATCTACGATAACCCATAGAGAATCAAACTTCTGACGAGAACTAGGCAGTCCCATAATGAAATCCATATTAATCGCCTCTTATTTCCACATTGGGATCTCTCTATTCTGTAGAAATCCTCCAACTTTATGATGTTCAACTTTAACTTGTTGGAGATTAGGCCAATGAGCAACAAATTCTGCGATATTCTTCTTCATATCGTTTCACCAATATAGTTACTGAAGGTCATGATACATCTTAGTAGAACTAGGATGAATAAAATATATAGACTGATGAATTTCTGCCATGATCTGCCCTCGAAGCCCTTCTACATCGAGTACACATAGCCGACCCTTATACTTGAGGACTCTCTCTCCTGATAATTCAAACAACTATTTCGTTTGAAGGGGAACACAACCTTTAATCCTTACCAGGGTTGGATAATCAAATTGTCATGCCTTTACTTCTTCCACCAAGGAAGATTCGGTGGCATCCTAAACTATAACACCTGCATCTCCTACATCTAGTAGTCGTACATTTAGACTGGCTAATTGGTATAGATCTCTAGCCATCTCTAGTTTGTCACCCTCCACATGTCTCAGATTGCCCATCGACTTACGGCTTAACGTGTCGGCTACAACGTTTTCCTTGCCCAAATGGTATAAAATATCCATATTGTAGTCTTTTAAAAGTTCAAGCCACCTTTCGCTGCCTCAAATTCAAATCTTTCTTCCTGAATATATATACTGCAAGCTCTTGTGGTATATATATATATCAACATGAGCTCCAGACAGATAATGACACCATCTCTTCAGAGCAAATATGACAACCACCAATTCCAAATTGTGAATCTGGTGATTCTTCTCAAGTTTTCTTAGTTGCCTCTAAGCATATGCAATGACTTTTCCATGCTACATCAGAGCACAACCCAACCCTATTCTGGAGGTATTGCAGTACCCCACATAGCGCTCCAATCATTCACGTAGTGCTAATATAGGTGCTGATGTTAGTCTATTTTTTAATTCCTGAAAACTCTTTTCACAAGCATCTGACCACTGAAACTTGGTTGCCTTATGCGTCAACTTTGTCAACGAAGCGGCAATAGAAGAGAAATTCTATACGAACCTTTAATAGTAACATTCCAAGCCTAAGAAACTATGCACCTCCGTAGCAGTTGTGGGGCTTGGCCAATTTTTTACCACCTCAATCTTCTGACTATCCACTTTAATGCCTTCGTCCGATACTATATGATCTAGAAAGGCCACTGAGTTCAACCAGAATTCACATTTAGAGAACATAGCGTATAACTAGCAATCTTAGAGTATCTGTAACACTGATCGCATATGATCCGCATGCTCGACTTCAGATCGAGAGTATACCAGAATGTCGTCAATAAACACTATTACAAAGATATCTAAGAATGTTTTAAATACCTAATTCATCAAATCTATAAAGGTCATTGGTGCATTGGTCATACCAAAAGACATAACAAGAAACTCGTAGTGTCCATATCTAGTCCGGAAAGTAGTCTTTGGAATATCTTTCCCTTTAACCCGTAGTTGATGATATCCAGATTTGAGATCAATCTTCGAGAAATACTTAGAGCCTTGCAATTGATCAAACAAATCATCGATTCTAGAAGCGGGTACTTGATTTTAATAGTCGCATTATTCAACTAATGGTAATCAATACACATTCTTAATGAATCATCCTTACGAACGAATAACACTGGTGAACCCCATGAGGAGGTATTAGGCCTAATAAAGTCCTTCTATAGGAGATCTTTCAACTGCACTTTAAATTCCTTTAGCTCGGCAGGAGCCATTCGATACAGAGAAATAGATATAGGTTTGGTATCCGAAAGTACGTCGATAGCGAACTCAATTCCCATTTCAGGAGGAACGCTAGGGAGTTCATCAGGGAATATGTCAGGAATTCACTAAAGACAGGAACTGATTGAAGGGTTTGAGGATTTGCCTCCGCGTCCTGAACTCGCATGAGGTGGTAAATATATCCTTTTGAGATAATCTTTTGAGCCTTAAGGTAGGAAATAAACCTACCATTTGGCGCTGCAACATTTCCCTTCCATTCATGGACGGGATCGCTTGGAAAGTTAAAGCAAATGACCTTCATCCAATAATAAACATTAGCAAAGCAAGAAGCAAGCCAAGCCATGCCCATAATAACATCAAATTCCACCATCTCCAGCTTATTTATGTCGGCTATCATATGGAAAACATATATCTTTATATCACAATCCCTATACACCAGCCTAAAAATTATAGGTTCACCCACAAGAGTAGACACTTCAAATGACTTATGTAACAATTCAGGCTCCTTTCCACACTTACCAACAACTAAAGATGTAATATAATACAAGTTGGAACCCGGATGTATCAAACCATATACGTCAAGAGAGAAGATAGATAATATACATGTAAGACATTTGGAGATGAATCAAGGTCCTGTCGACCTGACAAAGCATAGATGCAGTTATGGGGACCGCTCGAACTAGTTGCTTCTCCTCTACCTCTGCTCCTACTAGCAAGTTCCTGTGTGCCCTTCCCTGAAGGGTGTACTAATGAAGAAGAAGCTACCAAATACCCAGTCGGTTATGCCATATCTCCTCCACCCCTCATCGAATAATCCCTATCAAAGTGCTCTGGGTAACCACAAGAATAATATATATCTGTCTCTCGATGACATTACCCTATATGGGCCCTTCCACACTGAGCACATCGAGTTATTTGTGGCCTAATCTGGATTAAATCTCCCTATACTATGGGCCTGGTGCCCATGAACTCTGACCCTAGCCAGAATAATTGGTCTAGTCACGACGCTGACCTTGGAAATACGGTGGAGCTCTAGTCATCGGATATGATGGGCGCCTATGATACTGAGGTATAAATCCACCTCAAAACTCCCTTGCATCACCTGTAGATCGGGCTCTCTTATGCTAGACTATATTATGCTCTCGACTAGCTCGCTGCTTCCTCTAATGATCCTTTAGATTCTGTGTATAGGCTTGAATATGGGAGATATCCATATTTGGATTTAATGAAGCTATCGTACACTCATTTACCAAGTGTGTCCCCAAACCATTAACAAACGGATGTTCCCGATTGCTCATATTAGTAAAGATCGTGGGAGCGTACTTAGCCAAGGAGTTAAATTGAAAACTATAATCTCTGACGCTCATATTACATTGTTCTAAGTGTAAGAATCTGTTTCGCCTGGCTTGTCGAAGCTCGACCGACAGATACTGCTGTGTAAAATTGCTTTGGAGAACCTCTAGCCCAAAGGTGGGGCTTGGTGTCACTATGTCTGATCCCACATCTCAAGCTAGGTCGTGGCCACATCCCATAATCTATAGGAATCTAACTCTACTTCTTCAGCATCCGTCGCATGCATAACTTGTAAGGTCCACTGCATCCTATCTAAAAAATTATGTGGGTCTGCATTGGGATCTATCCCTGTAAATACTGGAGGGTCCAAGATAACAAAGTCTCAAAATCTTGCACTCACTGCCCTATTAGCAACTCCTGGAGTTAGACATTGGGCCTGAGAGACCACTAATCGAGTCAATAATTGCACTGTGCTCCACATATATAGATCCTGATCAGGGGCAATAAGAGGAGGGAATAGAGGTACATCAGCTCCCTTCTGTCCCACTGGAGGTGGTAGGAGTAGAGTCCTGGAGGCTCGAGATACAACCTCATCTTGGTATTCTGGTCTATCCAAGTTAGCAAGTGGTGCTTGAATGGCACCCTCTCCCGCCTCCTCATATAGCTTCACAAAGCCTCTTGTCGTCTAGTAGTAGTAGGCATACATGAGACTATAAACAAGATGAAGATTAGGGATGAACACTTATGACTCAGCGCGATCGCACGATCTAGATCAGGAAGAAAATTAACCATCCTAAATATCATGTAGCCTCCTACTTATAAGTGTGGTGCAAAACACACCCATAAATAATACTACTAGATATGACTTGTAGACTCCCTAGGACAGACCTGCTCTAATACCAAGTTTGTCACACTCGAACCTTGGGGCGTATGACCGATACCCAGTGCCTGAAGGCCTGAGCGTACCACTATAGTATCCGAAACATGTAATATGAAACTTGGGCCGACAAGGCCTCTAATTAACCATATAAGACAAGACTGTATGATAACCTACACGCAGAAGAGTCCCAATAGGATATAGAGATATACAGATAGCCAAAGTTGACAAGACCACTAGATGAGTACATGATTAACAAAAAGTGGCCCACAAGGCCACGACATGCATACACCCATTATACGCAAGCCTAAAAACATCTACAAGTGCTATGTACACAACATCAGGTCAAGACAGGGCCCCGCTATACTAAAACTGCTGGTAACATATATAACAGTACGTAAGGAATCCTATACAACAACCTCGAGAGAAGGGAGTGCGACAATCACAGCTGAGCAGATCACCTAATGAGGAGGAGCGTCACTCTATCTATCTGTACCTACGGGCATGAACACAGTACCCCAGAAAGTGGCATCAGTACAAAAAATTTAATGAGGATGTAATGCATGATCAACTATAAATAAACTAACTCTAATCAAGAAAGTGAGAGATACCACTTGTACTCATAATGTCACAATACCTCAAACTGTATAAATGTGTATAATAATCGCGTATATAACTCCATCGGCCTCTGAGGGAAATGTCATAAATGTCATGTATGTATATGTTGCGTATATAATGCCATAGACCTCTGAGAGAAATATCATCAATGTCATATATGTATAAGTTGCGTATATAACACCATGGGCCTTTGAGGGAAATATAAACGCATAATATATATTTGTATGACTAATAACTGAAGGACATGTCATGCTTACCAATCCAGTTGGAGTGACGAAAGGTTGCTATACCTCCGATCAACATTATGAGACTGATATCATTATCATTACATGACTATATCAAACTCACAGACCATGAATAAACTTTTTGGGAGCAATATTATCTGATCATGAATCAACATGAAGATTTCTAGGTACTAAGAGTGGAATTGTTAGGGAGTAGCGTTACGTTTATGGTCCGTTTGTATAGGTCTTGATAAAACAAGAAAGGAATTAAGCCCTACATACCTTATCAAAGAAGCTATCTATGATCCGTGAAGCCTTGCACACGATATGGACGATTATCTAAACCATATAAGAGATTTGTTATTAATATGGAATTCATATACCATAAAGAAGCCCACTTAGGCATATCATCGAATAACTTGAGTACATAGCATTCTTAGGATTATTTTATAAGGAAAAATTATATAATTCGATCCCACAATCCTTCAAAATGCACCATCCTTAAAACCTCAACATATGTAACCAATTTTATTATCAACTTTACCTTATATCTCAAGTAAAACAACTCAATGAGTTACATAACCACGATTCCAAATGTTTACGAGTTTTGACTATGAGAATTCTTCCACAACTTGTTCCAAAACATCCGTTAACCATAAGACTATATATAAGAGGATAAAACTCATATTTACGTATAATAATCTCCCAAAAACAGCAGCTTGCTTCACTTCCAAGGGTTTCCGGAATCGGTTCTACAAGGAGAAGATGATTACTATGATAACTATGGGATTTATCACGTTGATCTTGCTTGATTTGTCTTAGATTGTGCTTAGGATGTCAAAGTATCTTAGAGAGAATGTGGAGAGGGATTTAGGGTCTGTTTAGACTTCAAATGAGGCCCCAAATTTATAGGACCCGATTCATACCCGAAAAAGAATTGGCACCGCCCAAAAGGACGGTCCATTTTGACGGTCCTTACAATTTTGTACGGTCTGTCAATCTAAACTGTCAAACTAGATCTAAGACCTGACATTATGCATGCCATGTGACGGTGGTCAGTCTATTTTAACGGTCCATACAAATTTGTACGGTCCGTCGATTTGGACCGTCAAATAAAAAATTTGACCAATTTCATTTAAACGTATTTTCTTTGATCCGTTTAACTTCCATACACAATGGTACACCCATAAACAAATTATAAACTCTCATAATCCTTTCTTAAAGTCACATCTCTTCCCGGAATATCGTTAACAATTGATGACACGGCGGAACACAAAACCACGGTGCGTAACACTAATTGTGCTGAATTTGGGATCAAATCTCTTTGGTGGAACCCATACCTAAGTGTAATTAGTTTATTACAATTAAAATGTTTTATTTCGTGTGATTTGCGAGTATTTAGAGGTCCGGAGTTGAAGATTTAAGCTCAAACTCGACCTTTAGGTTGCCTCCACACATGGTAATGTCATTCCCCTTTTAATTTCTTTCTTAATTTGTGTTTCATGACATGTTGATGGAAATATCCCCGTGAGCTCAAGGTGTCCAATTGATCCTCAAGGTGATAAGCGCGGGGTTCCAAAGATGTTCAATCAACCAATGATAATGTGCTTAAAAATGCATAGAAAGCGGAGTGGAGTTTGAGTTATCACATGATGATCTAAGAAGCAAGTTTTATTCGGCCTTCTTGTTGGTCTTGGCCGAGACCATGTTTTCTTTTAGCTTGTTGTTTTCTTTTATTTCTTAGCTTAGCTTTTAACTCTTAGCTTAGGACATGATGTAATGTGTAAACAACTCTTAGCTCCCATTAGGACACAGTTAATAAACCATGTAATAGGGAAGAGGGAGACAAAAGCCGAGAGGTTCTCCAAAGGGACCAAAACCATATAAAGTTTGTCCAAGCCACGATGGCAAGGACAAAGGATGACTTGGTCGACACCATGGCAAGGACAAGAGACTTCTAGAAGATGGATACTTCAAGGACTTAATTTGAAGAAAAGAAAGTTGTCCAAAGAGAAGGCCAAGAGTTGACCGAAATTGCTTGTCAAACAAGAACAAAGAATGGAAGCTTCCAAACTAGTCCCAAGAAGATGAAGTATTGAAAGGACCAATCAATCCCCTTTTCGACTTGGACTACACAAAGAGGTGTGAAGGAGTTTGAACTCAATTTTTCTCCAAGAAAGGCCAAACCTTTTCCCATTGATCACACAAAAGTCGAGAAGCCTCTTGGCCAATAAGAAAACCCGAACCCTTTTCCCACTAGGCTGAAAGTTTGTGTCTTTAGTTTGTTTTCTAGAATAGTCTTTTGTTTACTATAAATAGGAACCTTAGGACTTGTAAATGGGCAGAGTTTGATAAATATAAAACTTGAGTGTTTTACTCATTTCACTAAGTGTTTCAATCCGGGATTGATATTCTTAGTTGGTGCTCCGGGAGTACCATTCGGTTCTTGGGTGAACCAAACCCCTCCCTTCGGTGTAAGTATCGATTAGGACTTGTATGGCCTAGTCTATACCCAAGCTTGAGGAAAACCCTTGGTGGTAAGCGAAGGTTGGAACTTGTGTGATCCAACTTAGTCTAAACCTTGGGAGCAACAAGGGCATCGATCACCATCACTTGGCTTGTTCACGAGCATTGCGAATAGCAAATCCCCGTCTTGACCTTGTGGTATTGATCACACCATCCTTGGTGTCGATACGGGCAGTAAAACCGCTGTATCTATATCCTTGGGCCTATCCTCCATATTTCATCAACACTTAACCATCATACCAAGTACTTCACCAAAAGCGTACCAATCTATAGTTGGCGTGTGCCCGAATTGCAATTTGCATTCCGTGTTCATTACTCGACCATTACACTTCAACCCTTTTACTATCACATCCCAGAAGACTCCGTAAACATCCCCATCAAAGGCCATCCCCCGAAACCACCCACAAAGTCCCGTCCAATCCTGAAAACACCAAACAGTCCGCATAATACACCTTGCCGACGACCTCACTGTTTCAGTCCCGCTCCGACATCATCAATCATCAAACCGGTGAACCCCGACCATAACTATAACCCTTAAAGTGTCTATAATACCCTCCATAAACTCCTAAACCCAAACCCCCTTAATCCACCCGAAACAGCCACTACATCCACACTGTCCGGTGATAACGTCCCAACAGAGAACCTTACTGTTTCAGTAAACGTCCGTCACCTTTCCATCATCCAATCACCAAGGACCGACCATCAACGCAACCCTCAACGCTCCCAAAACAGCCCCATAAAACTCCTTGATCCGACTCCTTGTGGATCCACCCGAAATGACCCTCAAACACCCCACTGTTCCACCAAACCGAGAATCCGAGAACCCCATTTTGACATCCAATTTTGGGTCAACCCGAACATCCTCCACACCTGACCCACTTACCAAACATCACCCCTCCTTATATCCATCAGATTGGTATCAGAGCCAAGCGTTCATGTCCCACAACAATGCTATGGCTATCATAAATGAGGAACTTAGGAGGGTTATGTCCAAGTTAATCGCGGAACATGTGCAAGCCGTGAGAAAAGAATGTGATCTCCCAACCTTTAATGGAGGTATGATCCCAAAAGAATTCCTTGAATGGCTAAACACCATTGAGGGATTTTTCAAGTACCGGCAATATGACGATCATGAGTGCTTCAAAGTTGTCAAGTCGAAGCTCAAATCATTTGCTTCCGATTGGTACGAAAGTCTAAGAACCAAGGGAAAAAGAAGTGGCAAGACCAAGATTTACTCTTTGTTAGAAATTAAAGAAGCATATGATGAGAACATTTTTGCCAAGGGAGCATGAACAAAATCTAAACTTCCAACTCCCCACTTGTCGTCAAGAAAAAGTTGAAGTGGCGTCATGCCGCACCTTTAGAGGCATGGTTGAGAAACCGCAAAGGAGAGGTGATCCAAAGCCTTACATAAAGCCCTCCAATGTCAATAAAATGGGCAGCACCCTTTTCATCAACCCCTTGTATAGTCACAAAGTTGAAGAGAAAGATCAAAAGGTAGAAGAGGGTACCACTCCTTTTACTAATCCATTATATGACCAAGGAGTTGTAAACGAAGACACGGAGAAGGTAGAGGTCACCATGGGGATATACAAAAGAAGAAGAAAATGTTTCCAATGTCGAGAATCGGGACACTTTGGCAAAGAATGTCCTAACCCCTGATTAGTGACAAATGAAGATGGTAAATCCTTTGAAGAATCCGAGGCCAAGGAAGGTTCCGAGACCTCCTCACTTGATGTACAAAAGATAGAGGAAGAATCTAAGAAGGGGAGCACTATAGTTGCCGACCCAAAAGAGCCCTTAGGAGTTATAGGTGCGGATGTTCTTTCCACCGGACCATCACCAATGGAAAGTACTGAGCATTCTCTTGGTTTATTTCCAAGATGTTCATTACACAATCCGCAAGCATATGCACACAATCCGTCCAAGGAAATGATCTTAATGGAGGCAAAAGAAAATGAAACATGGCACCCGTGTGTTGAAAGCCGAGAGGTCAACAACTTCATCATAGGGAACAAACTCCATATGCTGAGGTTGAAATACCTTTTTCATGGATTAGGTGGAGCCAAATTTTTCATCAAGATGGAAATGAAAAATAGCTATCATCAAGTGGGAATTCGAGAAAAAGTTGAATCAAAGATGACACTCGGAATTAAGCTTGTCTTGGGCAAATAGTTTGTGATGCTGTTTGGACGGTGTGAGGTCCCAAACTCTTACTTACACAAGGTGTCACGTCCATCCTTGGGGCGCTTAACATCTTCCGAGAACATTGATGCTAACTCACCCAAAGCGGAATCTAAACAAAGGTGGTCCGAGCCTACGGGTATAGTTGCGGCAAATAATTTTTTTGGTCTGGCTTCTTTTCCTCATCATTTCATACGGGGGATATTGTGACCTTGCTGCCCCTATAAACAAACTCATGAGGAAGGATAAGTATGAATGGTTCCAAGGATCAACAAGATTCCATGAATCGTCGGAGATTTGTGAAGCCCCGGTCCTACCCGTGCCATGCAATGAAAGGTCATTGAGCATCAAACATGAAACAAGTATACGTGCCATCTTTTTCTCTATCAAAAAGTTTAGTGGTGTACCATGTCATCATTCTACCTATGGCAAGGCAACATGTCTTATGGAATCTGAGATCCAACATGAACATCATAAGACGGCCAAACATATTGTCTTGTATTCGGATCCGTATTTGGAAAATTTTGAAGAAGACACCTACAAGATAAGACTTCCAATTTTATCTAATCGTGAAAATATTGGATCAACACTTAAGAATTTTTTTTAACCCCTAGACGACACAAATTCGAGGACAAATTCTTTCAAAGAAGGGGAGTTTGATGGAAATATCCCCGTGAGCTCAAGATGTCCAATTGATTCTCAAGGTGATAAGAGCGGGGTTCAAAATATGTTCAATCAACCAATGATAATGTGCTTAAAATGTATCGAAAGTGGAGTGGAGTTGGAGTTATCACATGAAGATCTAAGAAGCAAGTTTTATTCGGCCTTCTTGTTGGTCTTGGCCGAGACCATGTTTTCTTTTAGCTTGTTGTTTTCTTTTATTTCTTAGCTTAGCTTTTAACTCTTAGCTTAGGACATGATGTAATGTGTAAACAACTCTTAGCTCCCATTAGGACACAATTAATAAACCATGTAATAGGGAAGAGGGAGACAAAAGCCGAGAGGTTCTCCAAAGGGACCAAAACCATATAAAGTTTGTCCAAGCCACGATGGCAAGGACAAAGGACGACTTGGTCGACACCATGGCAAGGACAAGAGACTTCTAGAAGAACAAGGACTGAATTTGAATACAAGAAAGTCGTCCAATGAGAAGGCCAAGAGTTGACTGAAATTGCTTGTCAAACAAAAAACAAAGAATGGAAGCTTCCAAACTAGTTCCAAGAAGATGAAGTCTTGAAAGGACCAATCCATCCCCTTTTCGACTTGGAATCCACAAAGAGGTGTGAAGGAGTTTGAGCTCAACTTTGTCTCCAAGAAAGGCCAAACCTTTTCCCATTGATCACACCAAAGTCGAGAAGCCTCTTGGCCAACAAGAAAACCCGAACTCTTTTCCCACTAGGGAGAAAGTTTGTGTCTTTAGTTTGTTTTCTAGAATAGTCTTTTGTTTACTATAAATAGGAACCTTAGGACTTGCAAATGGGCAGAGTTTGATAAATATAAAACTTGAGTGTTTTACTCATGTCACTAAGTGTTTCAATCTGGGATTGATATTCTTAGTTGGTGCTCCGGGAGTACCCTTCGGTTCTTGGGTGAACCAAACCCCTCCCTTCGGTGTAAGTATCGATTAGGACTTGTGTGACCTAGTCTATACCCAAGCTTGAGGAACACCCTTGGTGGTAAGAGAAGGTTGGAACTTGTGTGATCCAACTTAGTCTAAACCTTGGGAGAAACAAGGGAATCGATCACCCTCACTTGGCTTGTTCACGGGCATTGCGAATAGCAAACCATAGTCTTCACCTTGTGGCATTGATCACACTATCGTTGGTGTCGATACGGGAAGTAAAACCTATGTATCTATATCATTGGTCCTATCCTCCATATTTCATCAACACCTCATCAACACTTAACCATCACACTAAGTACTTCACCAAAAGCATACCAATCTATAGTTGGCGTGTGCCCGGATTGCACTTTGCATTCCGTGTTCATTACTAGATCATTACACTTCAGCCCTTTTACCCCCACATACCATAAGAAAACATAAACATCCCCATCAAAGGCCATCCCCCGAAACCACCCACAAAGTCCCTTCCATTCCTGACAACACCAAACTGTCCGCATAATACACCTTGCCGACGACCTCACTGTTTCAGTCCCGCTCCGACATCATCAATCATCAAACCGGTGAACCCCGACCATAACTATAACCCTTAAAGTGTCTATAATACCCTCCATAAACTTCTAAACCCAAACCCCCTTAATCCACCCGAAACAGCCACTACATCCACACTGTCCGGCGATAACGTCCCAACAGAGAACCTTACTGTTTCAGTAAACGTCCGTCACCTTTCCATCATCCAATCACCAAGGACCGACCATCAACGCAACCCGCAACGCTCCCAAAGCAGTCCCATAAAACTCCTTGATCCGACTCCTTGTGGATCCACCCGAAATGACCCTCAAACACCCCACTGTTCCACCAAACCGAGAATCCGAGAACCCCATTTTGACATCCAATTTTGGGTCAACCCGAACATCCTCCACACCTGACCCACTTACCAAACATCACCCCTCCTTATATCCATCACATGTATTAAGTATTGTATGATTAGTTAAATAAAAATGCATAAATATTTTAGTTTAGAATTAGTCTGAGTTATGTGTGACCTGTTTGAAATCAAACCAATAGCTAACTATGTTTAAACCTATAAATAACTTAGGAAGTGTTGATGATTAGACTAGTTAACTGATTAGTCATGGTTTAGTGTTAGAACACTATTGTAACCACATTAGAGTCATTTGGTGGTCTAAAAATGGAAAAAAATACCTTGTTTTAAAACTCTGTGTGTCTAATAACTTTGATTGGATATAACTGTTAGTCTATTTGTCTGAAGAGGTTAACATGAAGACATAAGATCAAAAATAGTAGAAACACAATTATAATATGGATTTAGGATGGATTAAAATGATTAAATATGTTGCCACACATAGTTTTCTAAACTATTGATACAATAAAAGCTTGTTTAAGGTTAATTTAAAGTAAAATAAATGATACTTAGGCTAAAAACAGTATGTCTTAACCTAGTATTATAAATGCGTGTATGTATTGTTCCTGCTTTGTCATGAATATGAATTTGACTCTCGGCTTAAAATAATATTTCTCTGTACTCTTCTATGAAATGAGAATGTGTTTTGTACCTGTCTACTGATATGATTTGAGGTTATATGGTGTTGTTCATATGGATAATAAGAAGCTTGTGATTGGATGGTTGTTATGACCTAATTGAGTTATGCTTATATTATTCCATGCATCTTTGCCTTTGTGATTGGATGGTTGTTATGACCTAATTGAGTTATGCTTATATTCTTCCATGCATCTTTGCCTTGTTTATGGTTTATTTACATCAAGTTTACTTTGACTATGCTGGTTCCAAATGTTGTGCACTTCTATGTCTCCTCGATGTCTATTACTGCAGTATGCCCATTCTCCTTCCATTAATCTGGTAGACCACATAGGATCAATTGAGTTCTTATTCTATATAGTATTTTCTAAGTCATTGGTTAAAGAAATGAATGCATGAGTAGTTCTCTAGTAAGGTGTCCCCTTTCTTTCTCCAATTTTCTATTTTTTTAATTAAGCTGCTAGCTGAACTAGCATGACGTATCTATGTGTTTGTTATGCCTAATATGATTTAATATGAATCCTGTGAATCCTAAACCTTGAACACATATATTTTTGTCATCACTAGTATAAAATTAAATCACAAAATGGTAGCATGAACCTGTTTCAAATGAATCCTGAAAGCTCAACCTCATGTCTTCAATTTTTTTCTGGGTTTTACTTGTTGGCCATGATTGATGTCTACTAAAGTTGCTTTGTTAGGATTAGAATAGTCTACCATCTTCTTCATTTTACTTAGTGAATCATGTGAAATCTAAAGCTATGTTTAGTTTAGAAAACTGACAATAGGATCATTAGGACAATTTGAAAGTTATCTCTGCCATGGCTAAATTATGGGTGACTGATATATATATTTATATATATATATATTATATTGTTTGTTTACTTGGTATGCTTTTGGTATATTAGGTTTAAAATCATGTATATTTAGTATATCGTTCACATCTTGCCATAATATGCATGTCTACTGGGCCTAGCCCATTTATGTGACTCTATTGCTTTCATGACATGATTGTAACATGTTAGGCTAGGTCCATGGATCCTGCTTTCTCTATCTATTCTTCCGCTGCCTATGAGATGTGTATATTTGGGTAAAGCCCAATTGTCTATCCCTTCATCTTGTCATCACCACTGTTTTAGCATAGGGCCGGTCCAAATACATAATTTAAATTTCACTTGTTGTGGGCTGTTTATTTTCTTATTCTATGAATTAATTGAATGATAAATTCTAGATGCCCTCTAACTTGCTTATTTGTTTTCCCCTCCCTTCCTTTCCTTGTTCACGATGGCGATGGCCCTATTGGGCCTTAGCATCTATTCCAGTAGGTTGGGCCAAGGCCCAACCAAATATCATTTCTTGTCGAGTCTGCTTGTAGATGCGCATTGAAGGCCCAACTATGGATGAAAATAGCCAACTGGAGGGCTTAGGTTGGCCCATCATCCTAAACTCAAAAACTCATTCATTTTCGTATATATATGTATGTATATGTACTTGTAATAAAATATATTTTCATTTATTGGAACCCCTATTACGGTTACGAATCTTGGATAGGCAAATAATACGTACATCGTTTAGATAGGATCGCCTAAAAAGTGAATTTGAAACATTGATTAAATTATGATTTTCTAAATAAATGGACTATTTTGGTACTTTGAGAAAACTAGAAACAAGAAATTGATTGTCAAATCGGAATTGAGACTAATGTTGGATATTTTAACTCATAAATTGGACTTTGAGATAGAAATGACATAAAACGGGCTGAGTTTGGGCTTTGGATTACAAAATGGATTAATGGACTGATTTGGACCAAGTTTGACACTTTCAAAGGGTCGGTTTTTGGGCTAAATCCCACCTAAAATAGTTTTAAAGAACTTAAAAACCATATTGTACTTTAGCTGAGGATTTGGGTATTGTAATGTTAGAGTATGATTTGGCCTCTTGGGGTATAGCATTCAAAAGATGAAAGAAAACCATTTTCTATTTATTTTTTTCAAAAATCCAAACTTGTCATTCCAAAAGGATTATACTCATTTTTAAACCTTGAAAATATTTCTAAAGATACAAGTGTTATTAGACAACATTGTTGGACTAAAAGTGGGGTTCTACTCAAATTAACATTCGGGTGTTCTTAGTCAGAAAACAAGTTGTCTAAATTATCCACGTGCATACTATTTTAGCGGAAGCCGAACTCTTTTGTTTAAAAAAGAAAACTATTGTGTTTTGAACAAATAAATGACAAGTATTTTGTGGATTTTTTTAACACTTCAATGCAAATCATTTAAGCATGATATAGAACCCATAGATCAGCCATAATATACGGATCCTTAATAACGGGGTGTCCAACACCTCCCCCGGGGGATCACAAGAACCCTTACCTCGACTCTGGTTTAGACAGGATTTTTTAATATCTTTTGTACAAACCTTTTCAACTTGCTTTTCCTAATTTACCTATAAATTAGGTGGTGACTCTAAAACAATTATCCAACTTAGAGCACCATCACAAATTCTCTGTAGCTTTTATGCCTCTACATAAAAATAAACTGTAACAGAAGCGACTTCGCTGGGGATAAACCTAGGTTGTAACCATATGGGTTCCAATACAACATGATTTTAAATGATATAAATTGCCTATGTGTTTAAATACTCGCAATTATAATTGTCATTCATGCATTCATCTTCTGACAAATGGCATGCACAAACTTGCATCAGTGCACAAATATGGAAATGCAGATTTCGCAACCATCCTCTAGTATAATACCAAAAATATTTCCTTGGAACACGTTGAAGATGGATTTGGTTCGCGGTCATCCAACAGTCGATAACGGTTCACCCTGGATTGTCCGCTTGAGTCTTGAGTCCTTTAGTCATTTGCTAAACAACTCTAGTACAACTATGATAGAACGAAGCCAAATCCCTACTGAACTAGCACATGTTGACCTAGATAGGTTCGGGTATCTCAGACCTACCTGGACCTATTAGGCTGACTACCTCGTGTCTTGATAGGTTGTGACCCGATGGCACCGCATCTGACTACTTGCTACATGGAAGCATAAAATGTGCCTTATGTGATGAACCATTATCCCTTGGGAGAAAAATTAACCATGTTCTATTTTGTAGATGCATGCCAACTTGAAATTCGAAATGGTTATCGATGCACTTGAGATGTTGAAAATTTGGTGGTCATGGCTAGATGCCCAAAAACAAAGAGAAGTAACAAACTGTCTAGGACACCTACCCTCCCTCGTGACCATGAAAATAAATAGTGACTTTTTAGAAGTACTGGGATTGAGATAGGATGGTGTTTAGGTTCAGAGATTTTGAGATAACCTGACCCTAGAGGAGATCCAGGATTGCATAGATAGTGTGGGAACTTGTATGAGGTGGAGGAAGAAACCCGACCATAACCTTTTTGTACCCCACAAGCCGAATCTCGATGAGATTCTTATATTCTTAGGTTCTAAGTCATTGGTTGAAGAAATGAATGCCTGAGTAGTTCTGTAGTTAGGTGTCCCCTTTCTTTTTCTAGTTTTTTGTCTGTTTAGTTAAGCTGCTAGGCGAACTAGCATGATGTATATGTGTGTTTGTTATGCCTAGTATGAGTTTAATCTGAACATTGTGAATCCTAAACCTTGAACAAATATCTTTGTGTCATCACTAGTATAAAATCAAATCACAAAATGGTAGCATGAACTTGTTTCAAATGAATCCTGAAAGTTTAACCTCATGTCTCTGTTTTTTTTTCCTGGGTTTTACTTGTTGGTTATGATTGATGTCTGTTAAAGTTGTTTTTCTAGGATTAGAATAGGCTACAATATTCTTCATGTTACTTAGTGAATCATGTGAAATATGAAGCTATGATTAGTTTAGAAAACTGACACTAGGATCATTAGTACAATTTGAATGTTATCTACGCCATGGCTAAATTGTGGATGACTGATATATATCTTATATACTGTTTGTTTACTTGGTATGCTTTAGGTATATTAGGTGTATAATCATGTAGATTTAGTATATCGTTCACATCTTGCCATTATATGCATATCTACTAGGCCAAGCCTATTTCTGGGACTTTATTGCTTTCTTGACATGATTGTAATATGTTGGTCTAGGCCCATAGATCCTGCTTTCTCTGTCTATTCTTTTGATGGCTATGGGATGCATATATTTGGCCTGAGCTAAATTGTCTATCCCTTCATGTCACCACCACTGTTTTATCTTTCAGTTGGCCTGTTACACCTCAACCTTGGCGGGGGGAGGGTTGGCTAGCACCCAGCACCAGAAGGACTAAGCGAACCAACTGTAGTATCTAGAGCCTGTAACATGAAACCTGGGCCGACAAGGCCTCCATATGACCATATAAGACAAAAATGTATGATAACCTGCACGCAGAAGAGTCCCAACATGATATATATAGATAACCAAGGTCAGCAAGGCAACAATAAGTGTACACTACTAACAAAGGGCCAACAAGGCCACAACATACATACATCCACTGTAAATAAGTCTGCAAGCCTTTAAGAGTGCTATAATGCAATAACAGGTCGGGACAGGGTCCCGCTAAACCTAAAATACTAGTAATATGTACAATAGTACCTAAATACTCCTGTATAGCAACTCTGAAAGAGGGGAGTTCAACAATCATAGTTGGACATGTAGCCTCCTGAGGAAGAGCGCTGCTCTGTCATCTACACTTGTGAGCATGAACATAGTTCCCTAGAAGGGGGATCAGTACGAAAATGTACTAAATATGTAGGGCATAATCAACTTTAAATAATGAAACAATAAATCAAGGAAATCAGAGAGGTCATAATAAACTCATAAGTGTCACACTAGACCAACCTGTAGGTATGCATAACTATTCGATCGCGTATATAATGCAATAGGCCTCTAGGTGCAATACTCTGTATATAATAGATCGTGTATGTAACGCCATAGTCATCTGTGGGAAATATGATTATTATTATATCTGCATAGCCACATATAGAACTCTATAGGCCTCTGTGGCAATGTAAATACATAATATATACATACAAGGGTCATGCCAAGCCTATGCAGGACTCATCAACTAGTCGGGATGATGTAAGGTCGTTGTACCCCCCACTATTCTTTTGTGGACTCATATACTCTTTTACCTTGGGAAGATTAATCATAAAGAAGACATCTTACCTTAGTTTCTTAATCGTGAAGTGCTAACTATTGCTTTATCCATGAAAGGGGACAATATCAATGATGGATCATCGGACTTAACGAATGATGGATACGTACATAATCAAAGAGTGGAATAACCTTAAGAGTCTTCTTAATCCACTAAGAATATAATCTTTACTAAGACATGTTCATATCGATTGGTATAGAAAGGATCATGCCATAACAGAGAAGAAAATAAGCCCTACATGGTATGAACAATTATCTACATTAAAACAAGGGATTTATATCAATATCAAACTCATATCGAATAAGATGTTTTATTTAGGAAATTTTTCCAACAACTTCCGTACGTGAAGTTTTAGAGTTATACTATCATGGATTCTTGCTCAATTTAGCATCGCCATATTCCATAACTCTTTTCCTCAACTACACAACCTCACCAACATAATTCAACACCACTATTTACTCTTAATCTCAAACAACAATACCAAACAACAAGTTGACACAACTTTATATAACAAGAGATATTCTTTCAAGATCATACCACCAAACTCCTATAATTATCAAGTTACCTCCATCAATTCATCAAGCTAAGCTAAAGGATATCTAAAAAGGGATAGAACTTTACCTTAACCAGCCAAAACATTTTCCATAACAACCTTCCATCAAATCTCCAAGAGCTCTACGACTTTACCGAGCCAATTAACAGAGATTTGATGTGTTCTTGATCCTTAGAAAGAGAAATCACCTTGGATCTAAGTAAAAATGTTCTTCAATGGTGGATAGGATTTTGGGGAATGTTTGAGAGTGTTTTGGAGCCCAGCGGGTCAAAGTATGAGAATAGAAATGAATTTGGCTGACCCTTGACTTAAATAGTCAACCAAACATATGCCCATATGCGGCACATATGCCCATATATGGCTGAATATTCCACCATGGTAGCAGTGAGGTGTTTGAAAAGTGTCCTTGATCCGCGACCATATATGTGAGGCAGAATGGCCTTTGCGACATACAACTCTTAGCGTATTGTCAAAACTTCGTTCATCTTTGTCGACTTGTACTTCCTTTGTTCTTATTGACTTCCAATCCTCCGAAACCATTCCTTAACATCCTTATACATCATACTAATCCTCGGAAATGATTTCAAGGTCCCACGACTCAAGTCAACTGACTATATTTTTATTCGAGCATGAAATTACGGGGTGTAACACGGCCCAAATACTCAATTTAAATTTCACATTTTGTGGAATATTTATTTTCTTATTCCATGAATTAATTGAATGATAAGTTCTAGATGCCCTCTAACTAGCTTCTTTGTTTTCCACACCTATTTTCCTTATTCGCAACGACTATGGCCTCATTGGGCCTCTGCATCTATCCCAACCGATCGTGCCAAGGCCCAACCAAATATCATTTCTTGTCTAGTCTTCTTGTAGATGTGCATTAATGGCCCAACTATGGGTGAAAATAGCCAAGTGATGGTCTTAGGTAGGCACACTAGCCTAAACTCAAAAAGTCTTTCATTTTTGTGTATATATGTATGTATATGTACTTGTGATAAAATATACTTTCATATATTGGAACCTCTATTAAGGTTACGAATCTAGGATAGTCAAATAATACGTACATCATTTTGATAGGATCGCCTAAAAATAAATTTCAAACCTTGATTAATTTATGATTTCTTAAATAAATGGTCTGTTTCGGTACTTTGAGAAAACTGGATAAAAGAAATTGATTTTCAAATCCGAATTGAGACTAATGATGGATATTTTAACTCATATATTAGACTTTGAGATAGAAATGACATAAAATGGGCCGAGTTTGGGCTTTGGATTACAAATGGATTAATGGCCTTATTTGGACCAAGTTTGACACTTTCAAAGGGTCAGTTTTTGGGCTATGACCCAACTCAAATAATTTTAAAGAACTTAAAAACCATCTTGGACTTGAGTTGAGGATTTGGGTATTAGAATGTTAGAGTATTATTTGACCTCTTGGGGTATAGCATGCAAAAGATGAAAGAAAACCATTTTCTATCTCTTTTTTTAAAAGAAAAACCCAAACTTGTCATTCCAAAAGGATTATACTCATATTTAAGCCTTGAAAAAATTTCTAAAGATGCAAGTGTTATTAGACAATATTGTTGGACCAAAATTGGGGTTCTACTTAAATTAACATTCAGGTGTTCTTAGTCCGAAAACAAGTTGTCTAAATTATCCATGTGCATACTATTTTGGTGGAAGCCCAAGTCTTTTGTTTTAAAAAGAAAAATCTTGAGTTTTGAATAAATGAATGATAGGTATTTTGCAGATCTTTAGGACTTCAAGGAAATTTAAATCATTTAAGCATGCTATAGAACCTGTAGGTCAATCGTATTCAATGGATCCTTAACACCGTGGTGTCTAACACCTTCTCCGGGGGATCACCAGAACCCTTACCTCGACTCTGGTTTAGATAGGGTTTTTCAATATCTTTTGAATAAAACCTTTCAACTTAGTTTTTCTAATTTACCAATAAATTATGTGGTGACTCTTAAAGAATTATCCAACTTAGAGAACCATCACAAATTCTCAGTATCTTTTATGCCTCCACATAAAAGTAAATCATAACATTGTATGATTTATATTAATGAATAATATATGCATGATTAGACTTTAATTATGACAAGGCACACCGGAAGGGAAAGGCATCACTGAGGCTTGATTATTGGCGCTCTTATTCGTCCCAGAGGTAGGCTACCGTTTACTTTCAGAAAACATCAATAGAAGTGCGTAATTAGTTATAAATATTAAAGGGTATTGGGCGTGTTAGGAGTCCCACTCAGATGATTGTGATGAACGCTTGAGTAGGTACCGATGTTGAACTGTGATGATGAGTTTTGGGTAATCAACCTTGTGCTTGTTCTGATTCCTGATTGATTTGGCTAGTCGCTATTTATGTGGGCTCGTTGCCATATTTGATATCGTTGTTTTTATTCATCACACATGTTTGATATCATATCCTATTTACTTGAATGATTTTGATGTATTCTTGAAAGCATGTGATATTCATCTCTATACTTGGTTGCATCTCATTATATCATGATTTCTTTCTTTGTATTATCATTTGCATCCATACACTCATGGTTCTGATGATATTGATATGGAGTGGTATGATATATGTTGTGGGTCCAAGGGATCGGAAAAGTAAGAACTATATGAGATTATGGCAACACTGAGGTGATGATGATGATATGTGAAGGAACGAGTTGCATTCCGGCAACAATTATTATTATAGCCAAGAGCTAGGCTCCGGGGGAAATTCTGGTGGGGTATATGCACTTCGTGGTTCCCCCATGGGTCTACAATCATAATAAGAACTTGACGTATTATACACTGGATAATAAAGGTACCTAGCATATACATTGCATTCATATCATACTTATATTACATCAGTGACTATTTGTGGATGTATTTGATACTGGATTTGATTATTGATGACTTTGTTAGATTTCAGATTTGAAAGGATTGTACTTGCTTATGATAATTGGATTACTTTTATTGAACTAGTCTGGAACCTGGATGACTTAAGTGATTATTAAATCTTACTTGAATAAGGTAATATATGAACTCTGTGAACCATTCTGTGGACTATGTGACAATACTTGAATTGTTGAACTGTTAGTATATGATTATTTGGTGTTAATTTGATATTTATCTCTTTTTGCATATATTTTGTCGTTATCGACCTATGATGTATATGGGGGTATCTTGTGTACTCATGATACACTTGTTGCATCATTTCTTGATATAGATACAAATCCTTCTACTAGCTCAAAACCACGTGGCTGAGTTCAAGTGGTTGATTCTCCAGCATTCAGGGTGAGGATGCTTCCTTCAGCATACACTGGGATGCTCATATCTCTTTTTATGTTTTATTTGGTTCCAGAGACATTATCATACTTTCTCATTATGGCTATTCAGTTTTGGCACTATGTTACCTATATTCAGTTTATTTAGTGCTATTATATTATAGACCAGATGTTTGGGGGCTTGTATTAATCTTATGGCTTATCTATTTTGCATTTATGCTATGAGATAGATTATATAGTATTTGCTATCTTTCTGCTTTTATTTATGTCACATCATGCAAATGATTGGGGAGTGGTTCGCCTACCAGTGAAAATGCGTAAGTACCATCACAATTCCTGAAAAAAGGTCGTGACAGTATGCTAAGTTTTTGAAATGTGAGTTTTGGCACAGTTCTGTGGAATTTTTGGAGAATGTAGTGTCGAAGGAAGGTATCATGGTGGATCCTAAGCAGATTGAAGCAGTTAGAGATTGGGCTAGTCCTACTATAGTGACCGATATTTGGAGTTTAATGGGTCTTGTGAGTTATTATCATCGATTTGTGAAGGGCTTCTCATACATTGCTTCCCATTTGACCCGATTGACTCATAAAAATGTACCTTTTTAGTGGTCGGATGAGTGTGAGGAGAGATTCCAAAATCTTAAGTCAATATTGACCTCAACCCCAATTTTAGCCTTACTTGTGGAGGGGAAGGATTTCACTATGTGTTTGACGCTTCACGGATTTGATTGGGTTGTGTTTTGATGCAGGAGGGTAGAGTGATAGCATATGCATCAAGACAGTTGAAGGTTCATAAGAAGAAATACCCCACACATGATTTGGAGTTGGCAGCGATAGTCTTCGCCTTGAAGATTTGGAGGCACTACTTGTATGGGGTTCATTGTGAGGTATTCACCGATCACCGCAGTCTTCAGCATGTGTATAATTAGAAATAAGTGAATTCTAGACAGTGCAGATGGATGTAGTTATTCAATGATTAAGACATGACTATTATTTACTATCCGGGCAAGGTCAATGTAGTGCTGATGCCTTAACTCAAAATGAAGTGAGTATGTGCAGATTGGCGCGATTGATTGTTGATGAGCCCTTGGCATTAGAGGTTCAATATTTGGCCAATGGCTTTGTTAGGCTTGATATTTCAATATTGAGTTAGATTTTGGCTTGTGTTGAGGCGAGGTCGTCTCTTTTGGAGCAAATCAAGGCCCAATAATTTGATGATGTGAAATTGTCTAAGATTAGAGATAAGGTGTTGTGCGGGAAAGCTAAGGAGGCTATGCTTTATAGTGAGGGTGTCTTGAGGATTAAGGGGAAAGTTTGTGTTCCTTGTATTGGAGGGTTTACAAGATTTATTATGATTGAGGCTCATAGTTCTAGGTATTCTATCTTTCTGGGTGCAACGAAGATGTATCTTGATATGAAGCAGCACTATTGGTGTCTTAGTGTCTAAATTGCCAGCTAGTCGAGTATGAGCACTAGAGACCGAGTGGTATGACTTAGAGGATGCCCATACCTAAGTGGGAATGAGAGAGGATAGCTATGGACTTCGTAGTTGGGCTACCGAAGACATTGAGCAAGTTTTATGGAATTTGAGTTATTTTGGATCGATTTACCAAGCCTGCACACTTCATTCTAGTTCAGATGACCTATAATTCTTAGAAGTTGGCCAAGATTTATATTAGAAAGATTGTTCGGTTGCATGGAGTGCCTATGTCTATCATTTCAGACTGGGGTACTCAATTTACTTCTCATTTCTAGAGGACTTTGCAAAAAGAGTTAGGTACTCATTTGGATCTTAGCACAAGATTTTACCCGCTGACTGATGGTCAGTCCAAGCAGGCCATTCCAGTTTTGGAGGATATGTTACGGGCTTGTATGATTGATTTTAGTGGTCATTGGGACTAATTCTTACCTTTGGCATAGTTCTCTTACAATAATTGTTATCACTCCAGCATTAAGATGGCGTCATTTGAGACATTGTATGGTAGGAGATGCTGATCCTTGATTAGTTAGTTTTATGTATTCGAAGTGAGGCCATGGGGTACAATCTGTTGAGAGACTCATTCGAGAAAGTGAAAATGATTCAGGACAAGCTCTTAGAGTCTCTAAGTAGAAAAAATAAATATGCAGACCGGAAGGTTTGATATATGGAGTTCATGCTTAGTGATTGGGTTCAATCTGAGGTCTCACCTATAAAAGGCCTGATGACATTTGGCAAGAATGGGAAGTTGAGTCCGAGGTATGTCGAGCCATTTGAGATTCTTTAGAGAGTTTGTGAGGTGTCATATGAGTTGGCCTTGCCACCAGGCCTTTCATGTGTTCATCTGGTATTTCATGTTTTCATGTTGAAGAAATACCATGCTGATGGGTCCTACATCATTCAACAGGACTCTATGTTATTTGATCAGAATCTGGAATTTAAAGAAGAGATTGTGGCCATTTTGGACAGGCAGGTTAGGAAGTTAAGGTCAAAGGAGATTGCTTCTGTGTAGGTGCAATGAAAGCACTGTCCAGTTGAGGAGACTATTTCAGAGATGAAGGTTGATATGTGAAGTAGATAACCTCAGCTCTTTACTGATTCTGGTACATTTTACCTTTCATTCCTTCCTATTCGAGGAAAAACATTTATTTAATTGATATCTAATGTAACAACCCGTTCGGTCGTTTTTGGATTAACACTCTTACTGACCAAATTACCTTTCCTGTAGACTCTTTTTGGGGTTTGTGACTCATGGGTATGGGTGGTATGGATCCCGATATGAGATAGATATGTTTTGGAAGAAAAACCTAGGTTTGAAGTTTTTGAAATGAAAAGAGTTGTCCCAAAGTTGACTTTTGAGTATACGGGTTCATTTTTGAGTTTCATCACTTCCGGTAGGTCCAAAATGTCATTTATGACTTAGTCGAATCTTTGGTTCGCTTCCCAAGGTGTTTGGTTATGTTTTGAGTCTTTATTTTCTAATTTGTGAAATTTGGAAGATTTGGGGAAAATTGTAGAAAAATGTATCTTAGCATTCTCGAATGAGTATTCTGAGTGTGCTAGCAAGTTTGTAGTATCGTTTACACTTGGGTATAGTTTGTGCCAGGGAGGTCTCAGGTGAGTTTTGGATGTTGGATGGTAAATTGTAAACTTTATCCCGTTGTTGTTACTGGTGTAACTGCACCAGCGGTCTGATGACCGCACATGTGAAGCCACTTCTATGGAAGTTGGTCCGCAGATACGAGCTCCGATGGGATTGGAAAAGACCGCATCTGCGGATCCTTATGCGCAGGTACGAGCCGCTTCTGTGGTGTCATTTCCGCTTCAGTGCATTTCGGCCACTTATGTTTTATTTGTTTATAAAATTATGCCCAAATGGGCATTTTATATACTTAATAAGCAAGGTCCAACAATAAATGGCTGGCCCAAATCGGGTCCAGCCCAAAACAAGTAAAACAAAAAACAAATATAACATTTGGAAAAATTAAAAAAGGAAATTGGTCTTTGATGCCCTAGATTTTCACTAGCAGCTTTCTCTCTCT
Source organism: Anisodus tanguticus (assembly GCA_034509755.1). Taxonomy (NCBI): domain Eukaryota; kingdom Viridiplantae; phylum Streptophyta; class Magnoliopsida; order Solanales; family Solanaceae; genus Anisodus; species Anisodus tanguticus. The sequence continues at coordinate 30,657,810 of CM067555.1, read as the reverse complement.
ACGATGGAGCTTCTATCACCGCTGATGTGGAAATGATGATCGGAACTACTTCTATCATGTCCTCTTTGTGCCATTTCTGATCCGCATCTCAGGTTATTGAACTTATTGCCATTGTTGTAGCTCCAAATCTGTAGGTATGCTTTAGACACATGGAGTTCTTAATTTCAATTCCTCTTATTTTTTGTTCCAGCTGATTTTTTCCTTGTTAATGCTTTGAATGTACTCAATATGCACTGTCTAAGCTTGGATGTCCACCGAGTTAGAAATCCAACTTCCTCAAGCTCTCCTTTGACACGATCTACCTTTGAATCTGCAAAAAATTCCTGAGAACAAACATTTTTCCTTACCAAGGAACTAAGGTATAAATTCTTTTCTTTAGTTATCATCTCAGTGTCCTCAAGTGTTGTTATCCCCTTTGAGACCTGTTTTCCATAAGTTGGGGCCACTTCTGCAGTCAAATATCTACAGAATCTAGGCCGCTCCTGCAAGGAAATTTTCGCAGGAGCGGGATCGCTGAATTAGAAACAATGAAAAGATCCCAAGTCGAATTCATTTTCCATTCTCCACTTCACTCAAGTCTAAGCTCGGTTTGGGAGAAATTCAAGGGTTTCCATTCATTCCACTCTTGGGGTAAGATCGTCACCTTATTTTCATTATCTATTGATGATTCCTTTACTTAATCTAGGGTTTGAATCATGATTTGGGGACCGAAAACCTAGGGTTCATATTTTTAGTTAACTGGTCTGATGGGTCCAACAAATAATTAATTCTAACAAATATCTAAATTCTAAATAAAAAATAAATAATAGACTAAGATTCTAAATAAAGGATAATAAATAAACGGGGTCTTCTACGTTAAGAGAGTGGAAATAATGAAATTGGATGCCAAGTTTAGGTCTTTAATGATTGATACTTCAGATTTAGGATAGTTAATGATTGGGGAACCTATTGCTAAGATTGAATTTTTAATTAAATTCCATGATTCCTAAGTGAAATTATATGGTTTAACCTAAATTGGTTGTTTTTTATATTAAGTGCAATTGAAGGCCCAAATGTGACTAGATTCGTATATAATGTAAGGATTTGATTAATTAAACCCTAAATATGCTTTAGTCAAGTTAAAGTTCCGATTTTACCCTTGTGGGCTCGGGGTCACTTTGGAGGTCGTGTGGTCGGTTTCCTTGAAAGGTCTTATATTTATGCTTGTATTTAGAATTATGTGTTAACGTAGAATATATGATAATAGATTACGAACGTTCGGAGGCACTAAATAAAGACAGCCTTGGCGTGGGACTAAGATCGTGGCACTTGTTCGGCCAAGAGGTAGGCTACAATTTACTTTATTTACACGCCGATAGATACATGTAGTATATATATCTATTGAGAGGTATTGGGCATGATGGGCCCCTCACCTTAGTGATTGTGATGATCACTTGGGTGAGTACTGGTGTATTATGTCTTGGGGGATCATCCCTGGCTTGATCCCGACTGCTGTTATGTGTGCTTTTCACCATAATTGATCTTACATGTGATTGTTGATTTGAAATTACCTTATCACTCTATGCCTCATGGTATGAAAAGACTGATTATTTGTAATTGTGTGTTATTGATAATTTCAAGGCATGTTTTTACTCATCTCATGAACATGATTTCATCTCATACTTCATGAGTACTTGATTTATTTACCGTTGTATTTATACACTCATATTATCATGATATTTGGGATGGAGTTGGTTATGTAATTTTTTTGGTCCGATGATACCGGGAAACAAAGGTAAATGATATTGCTATGAGATGATTTGGATACTACGATGATGTCAAATGATATGGATCGATAAATGAGTCCATGATTTGGTGTTCTAAACTGTCTAGTGGATCATTCCGATTGATTCTGAGCTGTATATGGACTCGCAGAGTCCCTCATGAGTCATGACTATGTGTCGACATACAATAGAATGTGTATACCAGGTTGTTGAGAGGTACCTTGAGTTCATGCATATCATTCCATTAAAATTTATACTTCTTATGTGATTTGCACCTATTTGGATCTTCTATGTTGAGATGATTATGTGTTAGACAATAACTTCTATGTTCTGAGATGACCTAAGTGGTGGACAATAATTTCTTGTTGAGGTGACTTATGTGTTTGGTGAAAACTGTGTAGAATTTAGGATACTTCTGAGTCAACTCAATTTTTATATCTGCTACATGTTATCCGTTGTGGATGACCTATGATGCTTACGGGGGTATGATGTGTACTCATACAACACTTGCTCCATTCTTATTTGGATGTAGATACAACGTCGTCTACTGGTGTCAGATCTCGTGGCTGACGTCCGAGGCTATGGACCAAAGATTTCATGGTGAGACTGTCGTTCCTCAGCAACCCTGGACTCTCCATTCCTCTACTCATGTCTTTGTTTTCTACTGTTCAGACAGTTTTCAGACGTTATATTCCTTATGATATTTAGTAGCTCTTGTAGATTTTGGGGAATGCAATAATTATATATTAAGTATTTTATGACTTTTTATATATTTTTGGCAAGGCAATTTAGTACAAATTACTTATTTCCGTTTTTAAGTTTATTTTATGTTGTTGGGTCTGGAAGTGGTTCGCCTACCGGGACATAGTATAGGTGCCACCACGACTCCCGAAAAGGGTCGTTACAGGAAAATAAAATAAAAATTGCTATACTTATTTGTCTTTAAAACTTATTTATATCTCACAGATCGGTTCCAAGACAAACCTAGTAAAGAGAATCGTATTTTAAAATTCTTCTATAGTGCGAAGACTCTATGAATCCGCACTGAGCTCGATATTTGTTGTCACCGCTTAGATCAACGGAACTTGCAAAAAAAAATTGAGTTAAATAATTGTGCTGAAAACTCAAAAATAAAAAGAACATGAAACTTTTTTTTTCGTCAATAGTATTTTCTCTCTCTAGGCTTTGTGTTCTACTCACACACTTTTAACAAAGTGTTTTCTCTATATTCCTATTATATCGTTTTCATCACCATTTATATAACATCACATATAAAATCTTTTCCTATTTGATTAATACGATAATTTAATTCCAAAAATAAATTTTATTGAATTTTTCTTTAGAATCCAACTCCTAGTTGGAATTGCATGACTGCCGAGAGTCCTTGTATGGATTTAGACGTGAATATCCAATTTTAAATTGGATTCACAAGATAGTGTCCATTACTAATATTTTATTTAGGAAGAGAAGGAGGAGGAAGAATAGGAAGAGGAAGTGATATTATGCACACATAGATTTCTATTTTATGCGGTGTCTGATTTTCGCCTATAGGATGAACCACGTTACCCTACTTGTTCTATGCGTTGTAATTACGAAATATTAAGAACTCTAAAGTAAAAGACATAATACTTTATCATGGAAACCACCCGGCTCACAAGGGAAGTAAAAACCACGACCTACGCCTTTGTATGATTTATCCCCAACTCCACTACAACGGTGAGCCTCTACAAATTCAAGTTACAACTCTGTAACCTGGGAACTACACTCTAATTCCTATCTTACTAATCTACCCCATAACAGACATGGTCTTATCCTGATCCATCTGAATCACACCCTTGCTAATCCAATGGCCAAGAAAGAACACTTTCGTCTGAGTACTATTTCATGTACAACATTTTTTCCTTCTACACTCGGAACACTGTACTCAGGAATCCAAACCTCTAGTGACTGACTTTAAAGTCGCCACCCCATCTGCTTTAGTCTCAAATATGGCGGAAATTAAGATGAACGGACTGGACCAAACCTCCCTATGTTGGTATTATCGCCACAAAGAAGAGCTTTTAGATTTTCCAGAGAAGATAGGATCAGAACTTAATAAATTTAAAACTTTCTATTCCATATCGCCAGAAGGCTTTATTTTCGATATGCCACTCCTGTCGCGATTGACTAAAAGGTAAGTCTATCGATAGCTCAGTTATTAGTTCGAATCCAATTTGTGAGAAGAGTCTAAGCTAGATTCATTTATTGACCTTAAAGAAAAGTAAGGTCGAGATCAAGGATCGAGAGTTTCTAGATTTGGCAGAAGAAGCATCCCTCATGGACAGCTAAGCGAAAACCTACTCAGAACAAGATCGATAACTTGAGTTTTCTGAGCCGACCAAGGCTCTTCAAGACCGGTCTTTCACTTCCAAGAAGTAGGAATAGGACCTCTCCCTGTAGGTCGAGCCTCCTTTTCAGTCTCCCTCTAGAGTAAGCAATCTTTAGAAGTCTAAAATAAGAAAGACTTATGAACCACTTAGGAAGGATAAGAGTCGTAGCTACAAAGCAAAATAATTTTTCGGAGGTGATGTGACAATACTCACCTGAGCCTCTCTGGTGGCATTAGTTACCACATTCATTAAGTGACAGCCTTAGGATCAATACCCCATTTGACTTTGAGATAGAACACATAAAGGGGGAAAGTCATAGCCTCCCTTATTTTCTAACAATAAAATGCATTTTGGAAAGGCCAATAACAATACATCGCCCTTTGCATTCAAAGAACAGAATAAAAAAATGATTCAACCTCAAACCAGTTTAAATGTAGTGGATACGAACGGAGAGAAGTAACCAATCGATGAAAGAACATGCCATTTTGAAATCTTTCCTAGCTACCTAGGAAGGGGAAGAAAATTGATTTATAGGCAGAATCAAATATGCATTACAGACAAAAGTATTCAGTTATTGGGAAAAAATCAATATACTTCTAACGTAGAATCAGTATCATCTACGACAGAAATAAAACATTGGGTCGAACTCTTCTTTGGTCTCCAAATGTCATATTATATATATTCAAAAGTTACAGAAAGGCAACTACTAAAGCTCATCTTCATTTCCATAGCTACATGGTAAGATAGTCTTGATAAAGCCACATCAAACTAAAAAGTCACACCCCAACCTAGGGAGGTGTGTCCGTCACTCGACACCTTGTTATCTATGTCTTGAAAGACAAGCTAGTCCAATAAGGCCGACCTATAAACTCATCAACGCTACTTAGGCCGACAAGGCCATATGCTAAAGTATATGCAAGCAGTAAAACCCAAAATATGGTAACTCTATATGAACTGGATCTTTCCACACAAGCTGGTACTCGACAAATCTACTGAGGAGGTCCCTTCTACTGTCTATCAGGACCTGCAGGCAAGAAATGCAGTGCCCCAACAAAGGGAAGTCAGTACAAAATGATGTACCGAGTATGTAAGGTAACTGAAATAATTGAAATTGAAACTAAAACTGAACTGAAATATAAAGCATACTGAATATAAACCAAGAATTAACAGAAGTATGAAGGCACACTTACCTGTCTCGGACTCTTAAACAACTATACAAACCATAAAAAACTCTCTAGGCTCGTGTAAGGAAGCTAAAGGAAGTAAATAGCCCCAAAGGCAATCAACGTATCCTTGAAGGCAATCTGTATAGTCCCGAAGACAATTTATGTAGCCCCGAAGGCAAGTGCACATTATATATAGCCCAAAAGGTAAGCGTTAGATAGCCCCGAAGGCAATTAAATATGTAAGATGTTATAGCCCCGTAGGCAAGATGTAACTATATACGTTCTATTAGCATACTTTCTATTATCTTAACTATTTAGCTAACTATAGGCTCATTCCTAACAAAGGGAAGTCACTACACTAAGGTCATGATATAGTAAATTTATGCCATAAAGTCTGACCTTTAACCATTTACACAATAAAGACTCGATCTTTTACTTCTTTTCCACTTTTAAACTAATATTAAAGGAATGATAGATACACAGAGTCACAATAATACATGCATGTAATAATATTATGGAAAGTACGGGCTTCATACCCCAATCACTGATTCAAAGGATCATACTATTCTATCAGCTAGTGCCAAAGCATGACATACACTACATAATTTAAAGGTGCAAGTACCCATAACACGTCATCGGTATCCGATACAAGTTCTCATCACCTCACAAGTATCGGGACCCCCTTATTATTCCAATTATGCCCTCTTATTTAATTAATTAGAACAACCATGATGCTTTAAATAAGGTACAAGATCTCAACTTGCCTGGAAAAGAAGTCCGGTATTCACATTGAAGCCTTGCCTTTTCGTAATGCTTCTGAATGGTCCAAATCAATTTAAATATGTAAAGTACGTTAACACACTATTTGATAGACACCTTGTTCCTAAGATAATAATCCAGGTCAAAAAGTCACTCAAAACGCCAATTCTAAGCTTCGAAGGTAAAAACTATAATTTCGTCACCAATTCGGGTTTAATATAGTAAAAATATTACTCTATAGGTTTGAGCGGGTCCATTGATACCCATATTTCTTACTTTAGTTCAGAACCCCAAATTGACCCTAAAAAGGTAACCCCGAGCCCCCAAGGGCAAAACTGGAATTTTATTTGAGAATTTATTTAACCTTAAATTATATTGTCCAAATCCATCAAATCACTCAATTCCGTCCATGAATCAATCCACAAAATCGATATTTTTCATTCTCTTATCCTTAGGGCTCAAAACCCCAACTTCTACAACCCAAACAGGGATAAAAATGATAACCGATAGAAATAATCATGAAGAAACATCAAAATAAAGGTTAGATACTTACCTCCACCCCAAATCATTGAGTCCAGAACAATTCAACAAAAATCACCTCAAACGCAACTCTAGAACTCAAGATATGATGAAAATACCAAATGGACAAAGTCTGAATATTTAATACACAAGGGTTTGCATTTGTGATCAGATCATCACAATTGCGACCAGATATCACATTTGCGACTGGATGTCACATTTGCAACCAAAGGTCCGCTTTTACGACCACATCAGAAACCAGCAACAATTGTCTGCACTAAAACGAGCATAACTTCCCCATACGATGTTGGAATTCGACGATTCTTTTTGCTATGGTTTTGTAAGTATGATATAGATCTTATGATTCAATCAAAATAAAAATCAAATGTCATTTTACCAATAAGGTACCCAATTATGGCTAAAGAAATGACACCAAAACTTTAAACACATGCGCGACACAACCCAAATCAATCCAAAACTCATCAGAATCTCACAAAAATAAGCGGACAAGTCGAAAATCATCCTACGAACCTGTTCGAACCAATAAAACACACAAAGGAGGCCATCTTGACTAGATGTTGGCCATGCTCAATTTTAAATCATCTCAAAGGCTAATTGCTCAACCAACCACCTAAATCACACCCAAACGTCTCGAGAACCGAACCAACGACTCAACTAAGCCATAAATCACATTTTGGACTTAATGAAATCAACAATTTATTTGAAAAGATTCATTTACTCCTTATTTTGACTTTGGTCAAACTTCTTCACTATTAACTTAACGATTTCCAAAATATCATTTTCCATACCCAAAACTCATCTAAATGACTCAGAAATCACACCATTATTCCCTACAAGTCATAAACATCAATACGAAGCTAATGGAACCAACAAATTTATAATCCGGGACTTATTTCTTCCCGTGACCATCTTTCACCATCAATAGACATGTTAAATGCTAGAACCCTACTTAATTGTCAAAAGACCAACCGAACGAACTCTATAATTAGCTCCGTCAATTTTTACATGTCATAAATAATATTTCAAATCTAATGGAATCTTCAAATCGACAAGCAGAGCATGTTTTCCCAAAATAAATAATTTATCCAAATAATTGAATGCCAAAATTTCCAAAGTGAAACCTTCTCCCAAAGTGAATTAAACGATATCCGTTAGAATTCAAATTTGTTAGTGAAGTAAAATAATTATTACGGAGCTTTTGGATTAGACAACACACAAAATAGAGTATCGGTTCTCAAAACAACCGGTCGGATCATTACATCATCCACCACTTGAACACACGTTCATCCTCAAACATAAAGAGAAGAAAGGTACTCAAACTATCAAAAAGCTGGGGATATTCACATTGCGTGTTCGACTCAATATCTCAAGTAGCATCATTGACCGGATGATGCCTCTACTGAACCTTCACTTAAACTATCTCTTTGGATTTCAACTTCTGAATCTGCCTATCCAAAATGGCTACTGATTGTTCCTTATAAGTGAAATTGTGGCTAAGCAACACTAAAACCCATTAAGTCACAAGAGCACAATCCGAATGGTACTTATTGAGCATCAAAATATGAAATATGGTGTGAATACCTAATAAACCAGGAGGCAAAGCCAACTCATAGGCTACCTCACCAATACGCTGAACAATATATAATGGGCCAATATACCTAGGGCTCAACTTACCCTTCTTTGTAAACCTCATCACACCCTTCATGGGTGAAATTTTCAGTAGAACCCGATCACCAACCATGAACTCGAAGTCACGAACCTTCTGCTCTGAATAACTCTTAATGTAACTAAATCTTCACCACTCATACGTCATTAGGGTCTTTTTTATTAGTCGGTCACTATTTTCTCCAGAAGCCCATGACATAGTCAAACTCATTGATAAATTCATTCTTCTTTCACATTCACTTCACAAACAGAGTAATCTCACAAAATCAACAAGCTCATAGTTTAAAATGACTCGTTACAATGATTCCCCAAGATATCAAGCGAACCTGCAAACTCAACCTTTATTAAGAGACTATACCCGACTATTACCACAAGATTCAATCATCCATAGTAACGTTTTTCTAGATGAGTACACCCACCACTTGTTCTCTTCTTATCACTAAGAATGATCCATTTGAATTCCCTTAATTACATCCCTGTTATGTCGAGTAATCGAAGACTCTTCACACACACCCTAATACGAAATCTAACTTTCTCATACCTTATCACAGAAGATCGTCTTTTAGGTTTATATGCTTTCTAAACTTCTCTTCATAGCCTTATCAACTATTCCTTTTGTCCAATCAACTAATTTATCAAAGTCTCCATTTGTCTTCGAAATATTAGTACATGTCCCATCTCATTACATCTCGAGAATCTTTATGTTATGCTAAAACCTTTCAAGCGTAGTTTTCAAAGCCACAATGCTTATCATATGGTTATTCTGCTAATCATACCATTTAGATTCATTAAATCTCTTTCCATTACCTGTTATACAGTAATGCACTTCCTCGGATTTTGAGCAACTAACCACTGAAACATGGCTATCATGTAGTCGTTTGCACCATCACTCCCATTTCTTAGGGATATCAAAAACTAGAGAGTCTAAATCATAACTATACCCAACTAAGTTTGGAATCATAGCTATATATGAATCTGGTCACGCGTCCTCATCACAGTGACATATCTCTTACCATACCACGTGATGTCACATCTACCCATTCATGTGCAAACCCAAGGATGTATCTCATTATCAATGAGAGATTGAAACAAAGAAGTTTAGATCTTTAACCGAATCGCATACGCATGATGGGTATTAAAAGAATAGAATTTTCATAAGTATCTCATAGCTTCTAAAAGATAAGTACAAACATATCTGTATTGATCTGCAAGACTCTACTAGACATTGTTCTTGTACTTGTGAGATCATGGAACTTAACACTCTGATATCAATTTGTCATGATCCAATCTACCAAGACGTGATGGCACTAACCCCAAGGATTAGTAAGCCAGACACAACTAATTAACATAAGTTATTTAGAGAAATCAATTGTGGAATAATAGGGTAAAACACTTTTTAAGACTTTAATGAAACCTTATTATCGAATTATACAAAGAGTTCAATAATTTTCCAAAACATGATGTCAATAGTACAAGAATGAACTAAGAAATACAAGTCTGGGAATACATTCTGAAATACATAAATGTCTAGAAGTAGAAAGATAGAAGAGTAAATAAATTAGGAATTCGGTGCTACGAATCATCTGGTAGCTCGCCTCGAATTCCTCATGTCAGCTCCTCAACGGGATGGATAGTCTCAAATACCACTAGAACTAGGAATAGATCATGCACATATAAAAGGTGCATCAAGTGTAGCGTGAGTACGGGAAATAACGTGTTCAACAACATCATCTACCGACCCTATCATAAACGGAGATGAGGGTTAGCCTTCTGATTAATACTTCCACACTAACTATAATTAGTTACCACAATTATAATAGTACACTAAGTCACGAAATCATTAGTCCAAACCTAGGTTGTAACATCTAATTACTCAAGTTTGATAAGGTTTCCACATAGACAAGAAAATAGAATTTGATTCCACACAATAGGTACTTCACCAAAATATAGATGAAATGATATGAGATGTAAATAAAATATAACTCAAAGCAAGGACTTTCCATCACAGGTGCACACATATTCGAACATTAATAAATTGTGCCCCATTACGAGACTCACGAGGTCCATATACCACACAAGCTTACATAGTACTTCTCTGTAACCACACAACCTCAATCCTTCTCTCTAGCAACACAAACTCACACAATACCTATCTCTAGCCACACAGGCTCGTAACATATCCTTAAGGATCTGAATAGTCCACTTGAACTAACCATCTGTCTGGGGTGAAACATTGTGTTAAGCTCAACCCGCGTACCCAACTCCTTCTGCATAAACCTCCAGAAGTAGGATGTAAACTATGTTCCCTAATACGAAATGATAGAAATGGGCACCATATCCAATTGAACTATCTGTCGGATGTAGATTTTGGCCAACTTCTCTGAATTACTAATAATCTAATTCGGTATAAAATGAGTCGACTTCATCAACCAATCCATATCCACCCAAGTAGAATCAAACTTTTCCAAAGTCCATGGTAATCCTACCACAAGGTCCATAGCAACTCTCTTTCTCACTTAATCCGCTAAATCTTCTTGTAGCTTACCCAATAGTGTGATCCTCACACACTTGATGAGGCTCCACTTAAAACACCCAATTATCAATTATAACCATAACTCCAAATGCATTTGGTTGATTATGCAATTATAATCATAGTTGCCATGATCATTTACATGAAGCTGCAACCCGTTGCCTAACATGTACCAGTAAAGTATCCTGATTCTACTTATCTTTCTTTCACACTTTCCACAGTCGTATTTGGTACAAGGAATCCATATATTACATGTAGATACACAATTCAAGTCTAAATCATAACTCCATCTGATTAGAAAATAATTTGTGCTTTTGTTGAGCCAATTCCAAGCATTCCCCATCAAAAACTAACCTTATCTAAGGCTATTTGTGCAAATTTCAAATCCTTTAATTTCATTTCGATGACCTAAAACAATTGAGTCAATTCTCATCGCCCAATCCCTCTTACTCATTCAAATAACATACTATGTGCATCATCCTAGTGATTATCTTATTGAGTATAACTTTCTCATACGATTTGAAAATTCATCAATTCTATTAGGTCCAGAATGTGATTTATGGCTTAGTTGAGTAGTTGGTTTAGTTCCCAAGAGGTTCAAATGTGATTAAGGTGATTGATTGAGAAATTAGCCTTTGAGATGATTTAGAATTGACCACGATCAACATTGAGTGAAGACAACCTCATTTGTGTGTTTTGAGGGTTCAATCAGGTCTGTATGATGATTTTGGACTTGTACGCAAGTTTTGGTGAGATTCCAATGAGTTTTAGATGAATTTGGGTTATGTTGTGCTTTTGTTTGAAGTTTCGGCGTAATTTATTTAGCTATAAAGGGGTACCATATTGAGTAAATAACCTTTGATTTTTGTTTTTATTGAACTATCAGATCTGTATCTTAATTACAAAATCATAGCAAAAAGAATCGTTTAATTTCAACATCGTATGAGGAAGTTATGCTCGTTTTAGTATGGACAGATGTTGTTGGTTTCTTGTGTGGTCGCAAATGCGAGACCTGGTCGCAAATGCGAGACCTGGTCGCAAATGCGAGACCTGGTCGCAAATGCAAGGTGTATTAAAATTTTAGACTTCGTCCATTCGGTATTTTCATCATATCTTGAGTTCTAGAGCTCCGATTGAGGTGATTTTTGATGCGTTGTTCTTGTCTCAACGAGGGGTAAGTATCTAACCTTCATTTCAATGTTCCCCATGATTATTTCTATCGGTTATCATTTTATCCATGTTTGGGTTGTAGAAGTTGTGGTTTTGAGCCCTAAAGATAAGAGAATGAAAAATCTCAATTTGGGGATCGATTCATGGATGTAATTGAGTGATTTTCTTAATGTAGACTATATAAGTTATAGGTAAACCAATTTACAAATAAAGTTTCAAATTTACTCTTAGGGGCTTGGGGTCACCCTGTTGGGGTCATTTTTGGATTCAGAACTAAAATATAGCAATATGTGTATCAATGGACGCGTTTAACTATGTAGAGTACTTTTTTGACTTATTGATCCCGATTTTGTGATAAAATTATAATTTTGACCTTCAGGGCTCGAAATTGGGTTTTGGGTGACTTTTTCGACCTAGATTTTTATCATAGCAATATGAGTGTCTATGGGATCATGTGTTAGAAAAAAGTACAGTGCGAGCATGTGTAGTATATGGACCTCACGAGTCCCCCATGAGTCATAATTCGTTAATGTTTGAACGTGTGTGTACCGCTGAGAAGAAAGAAAGGCCTTACATTGCATTGTATTTCATTTGAATCTCATCTCATTTCATCCATATTTTTTGTGAAGTACTTACTGTGTGGAATAATATTCTATTGTCTTGTCTACGTGGAAACCTTATCAAACCTGAGGGACTAGATGCTATAACCTTGATTTGGAGTGATAATTTCCGCGACTTAGTGTATTATTATGATCATGGTGACTAATGGCAGTCATTGTGGAAGTGGTAATTAGTATGCTAGCCCTCATTTCCATTTAAGATAGGGTCGGTCAATGATGCTGTCAAGTACACATGTTTCCCCGTACTCACGCTACATTTGCTACACATTTTGTGGGCATGTTTTATTCCTAGTTCTATTAGACTTCGTGGTTATCCAGCGCGCTGAGGTGCTATTCAAAGGATTTGAGGTGAGATATATGGAAGAATCGTGGCATCAAATACTTCCTCCTTACTCGTTATTTCTGCCTTTTCATTTCTAAACAACTATATATTTAGAGATATATTTCCATGCTTGTATTTCTTAGTTAGTTCTTGTACTAGTGATACTAGATTTTAAGAAATTATTGTACTCTTCATATTTTTCTATATTAAGGTCATTAAATTCTTAAAAAGTGTTTTACTTTATTATTCTGCAATTGATTTCACTAAATGTTGATCCCAAATGCACACACAAGTATACGCGGTCATACAAGTAATATAAGATTTTAAGTCCAGATGTCGTACCCACGGGGAGTTATGATAAACTATATACTAAATAAAACTAATGCTAATTATCTAAAGAAGAAATAAAATTCAAAGTTATATTTATAACTAAAATAAAAGAAAACAAATAATGAACTTCAACCAAGAAATAATGGTTTTTATTGGAGAAGAGATAGATATAGGGTTATGACCACTACCAAAGCAGTTTTAGTCTTCTAATCGTTAAATCTATTTTATTTCCTGGGTTACTAGTTGACTAGTTGATTTATACTTTATGAGTATCATCCGAGTTGCTCACAAGCATGTTGATGCTACTATAACACCTATATTCCTATGATCGTGAGGGGTAACAAGAACACATTTATATCTCCATATTCAACTAAGCAAGACTAAAAGATATATTCCTATCCTCAATAGTGAAACGTATAAATATGAACAAGCTCTATTTATTCTTATTACGCATGCAAATTTTCTATCCCTAGTCCAACTCACACACCGCAAATAGTGTTTAATTAGAGATCAAATAACTAAACCATTAACACCATGAATAAATAAATAATACAAAGATGGAAAAACCAATAAATATAAATGATAATCAAACCTCAACTTTCATGATAGCATCAAAATCCCAGAACTAAAGAGTTTAGCTCCACATAGACATGGAGAAAAATAACAAATCATCTGAATAAAAATATAAAACAAGTATTATAGAGAATAGAAGGCAAAACACTATAACTCCGGCCTCCACGACGGCTCCAAGCTCTCTTTAGGTCTAAAGTTCTAAACTCAGAGTCAAAAGTAATCTCAAGTTACGTAAAAACCCTGTCTCATGGACTATTTATAGGTGTAGGAAAAATCCAGATGAAATAACCGAGTCCAAAATCGAAATGGGAGAATTTTAGTCCCGAAATTACACGGTCCATTGCATACTGTATCGCATCAAATAATTGACGCTACTGCTATGAATCAATTGCAATTGTTCTGCACTTGTTTTGTTTCCTTTTGCTTTTTTTGGTTTGGGGGACACAATTAATATGTGTCTTCCTTCTTGTTCCCACACTGTTTTTCTCCATTTGTTTTCTTTCCCGTGTTTTATTCAATTTTTCTCCAAATCTTTTCAACTTCGCACCTCTTTATCCCTACATAGTAAAAATATAATATTAAGCACAACTGATAATAATTAATACTCAAAATACAATTAAAAGTATTAAAATGTGAGGCAAACAATGAATAAATATATGCATTTTAGGCCGAACATCACCAACCCATACTTAAACGCTTGCTCGTCCTCGAGTAAGCAATTAAACCACTCTCAATAAATCAAGCCTAGGAACATCACCACTTTGGTTGATACCAACAATTAGGCCCTATAGGAACTCAACTTATCAAATATACACTTCCTGATCATCATACAAGCTATACAAACGAACAACAAACTTCTAACCTCCTAACCTCAAGTACAAACTCTAACTCATTAAATTTAAGCTCGCTCATCTATTATGTCAAAGAAATCTAATAACATCACCTATATATCATGAAACAAGTGCCCCCACAAGAAGAAATATTCCACGCACTTAAATCAAATAATTGAATCTAATTTAAGGACTTAGCATCAAAGCACAACTCTCGCACTCACAAAGAAATTCATATGTATGCACAAAGAATCATAAGATTGGCCATTATGTACATCTCCACTAATTAAGCATGGTTTATTAGAATCAAATAGGATTTTAACTAGTTTTAATGTTGGATAGGGACGGGTAGAAAATTATATAATAGTGACTTACACTTTCCTAAGCACTTTGCACTTTTAGACTTCATGACCCATCATTTTTCTCTCCTCACTTTATTTTTCAGCTCTTTCTTCATCAATTATTTCACAAGTATTTCCCTCATATCAAGAACGTTTCAATCATTATTATTTTTTGAAACAATTTTTTTCATGTCACATTCTTTCAAAGAGGCTCTTTTCATCACTTTGAAACTATCATTGGTCACATTTTACACTCGATCATCCCTTTTCTTCAGATTTCACGATTATATCATAGTCTAAACTAAAGTGCTCAAGGAAGCAGGGTGAAAAAACTATGGATTCAATAAAAGGATCAAGGCAAAAATACATCTACCAAACGAAAGGCTACAAGCTCAAAGGGCTAACTAGTGATAACAATATCTGAAAAAGGCTAAAATTCACAAGACATATCAATATCCACCGAATACAAAATCCACTCTTGTACCAATTGCATCATTTTCCTGTCAAACACGTCAGATACCAATTTTTCCTTTCCTATTAACGGAGATTAATCTATCCAAATCCTCATCAGTATGCCTCCATCACATAACACAAAAAGTACTCTTACCAATAAACCCTAAGAAGTCTTATGTCACTGCATGTTTCCCACAAAAGTCATCCTTCATGTCGTTATTCTCAACTGCACTTTTTTATTACACGCGATCACTATACTTTTGCCAAATATGATGATCCTTACCAAACTTACACTTATCCCTGCATATCAACGTCTACTACCCTACCACTGATGAATCGTTGACCTGTCATTGGTACACCCGTGCCACGCACACCATCATAATGCCTTGACGAAGTTGAAACTTTTCCCAAAATCAATCATATCATAAAAAAAATCACTCTTGTTAAGCCATAAATGCACTTTTGCAACTTTCGAACAACCCCACACGGAAAACATAGGGATCATATGACCCTCCGTACCATCTCTCCTATTTCTCAAGAAAATCCCCACAATTGAATCCTCAAGCCAAAGCTAGAACTGAACTAGGTCACGCGTCTGAATTAGGATAACATATCTTGTACCATACCACAACACGTCATAGACAAATTATTCGCATAAGAATTTAAGGACGAATTCCCACCTTCCGTGGGTGATTAAGACAAGGAAATTTAGATACCAATTGGAATCAACTAGATACCAATTTGAATGAAGTAGCACGAAAGAATGAAGTAATTTGAAGTTTTCTAAATGTCCTATAGCCTCTCGCAGATAAGTACGAAGCTCATCATACATACCCGCAAGACTCTACTAGACATGCTCTTGTACTTATAGACTGGGTAACCTAGGGCTCTGATACCAATTTTTTACGACCCAAATCACCAATCGTGCGGGCACCTACCCTTTTCCCACTTGGTAGGCGAACCCGTCCCTTACAGATTTATCCAACAACATAAATAAATAATAACAATAGAAGTCTAAAAATATAAATATATGATAATGCGGAATATAATTACCCAAGAAATCTGGTCTGAATAGTACAAGAGCTTCTAAGACTACAACATGAATAAAAGTTACAACCACAACCTGAATACAACTTCTGTTTAGAAAGAGAATTAAACAAAAAAATTAGATGAACTCTATGAGATCCTTGAAGGATAATCGAACTTCGCTGAAGTTCGTGCAACAACTCTACACCCGAAAAAGAGTGTAGCACGAGTAGTATCAGCACAAACATTACGTACTGGTAGGTATCATAGGCTGACAACAGTTAGCTAACATATATAAAGGAAGAAACTAAAGAATAGACATGCTCAGAATAAAGTACAAACACTATAATAGTCCAAGAGTAAACAACCCAAGTGTAGAGTATCCAGTCAGAATTCAAGAAAATACAAAAAAAGATATAATCACTAAGCACATCCACGTAAGACTTGCAGTAATGTGAATTACACTAGGTCTCAGTAGCATACATTCATAGCCTAGGTGGAACCTCTAGTCCTCGAATACATCATGTGTCTAAGTAAGAGATTAACAAGCAAACAACATCTCAAATGAATCAACAATCAAGGAATCAAGGCTGAAACGTATGATGCAAAACAATGAATACAAAAACCAGAATCAGAGATACGAGTGGATGTAATATAAATGTATGTGTGATGCAATGCAATGCGATGCACTAGACAACTGTCTCATATCGTACACATGTGCTTCGAGCGGAATATCTCTACGTCTAGGCAATCGTGACTCATGGGGAACCCGCGAAGTCCATGTACCAGTCACTCCACATACACAACTTGGAGATGACTGTACCACCTACCACACTGCTAGCCATTCCGCACACAACTCAAAGATGGCTATGATATCAAATATGTTGCAGGAATCACGGATATATCCTCCTCACTTATCACCATTACGCCAAACACAAGTAATATCAATGTATCATGGAACTGAGGATGAATGCATGTATGAATGTCAAATTCAACACTAATCATAAGATGAATAAACATAACTGCACTCGTAAATAAACTACCAATTATGAACTTATTCCCAATATATACAATGCCACATCCAGAACAATTTCCTTTCGGACCACATAGGTAACAATTATTATATATACAAGAGAGGCCATATGAAATATGCGCGTAGCAAACACCAAGATAGGAGGCCTCAGATGTTTCACTTTCCCTCTTATCATTATTAATATCGAATCACAGTTCACAACAATGAATCATGTAGAATGTGTATGATTGATATACATTTATCTCAAGTGTAAATCATAATCAAATCCCAATCGTGGCACACATGGACACATATAACAATATCAGTCTCAGGTCAAGTCCTTCTATCCATGATATTACCAAGATAAGTGAGAGACAACTATATCACAATCATGATATGGAAACTAAGTGCAAATCCAATATCAAAAACTAGGGACCAAGCCAATAAATCACAAAGAGGCAACGAACCCAGAAATCAGTCAACAATACCAAACCTAAGTAATCCATCCCAACTTCATACCCAAAATAACATGGTGTCTCTTACAATAACTAAATTTACACATGATTCGATAACCGAAGTCTAACTAGAAGGTAAGCTGTAACCTACCTATATACAGAGCGGTAGCCACAAGTAATCACACTGGAGCCTTGCCTTTCCGGAGAGCCTCTTGAATAATCCAAGTCTAACCATAATTGACTTCTAAGTTAGGAACAAGAAAGAACAACACCCATATTGCTATACTATCTTTCGAATCAAAATCAATTACACGAAAAAGGGGGAAACATGCCCATAAGGGTAAAACGGTAATTAAAGGATGAAATCGGTAACCCAACATTCTAGAAGTTCTAATCTACTCACCAATTTCTAAATTAGTTCAATAATAGGTTAATTTCATCAAACAATGCAAAAACCCCAATTTAGGCATAAACCCTTGATTTTCCACAATCAATTTCTCAACAACAATGGAAGATTCAAGCCTAATGGTTACTAAATAATGAAATTCCTGCTTAGACTAGTACAACCCTTCAACTTATCTTACATTTTGGCCTAATAATTAATTAATAATAAGTGGGTAGAGTCTCATCTTCTTCAACTACTTTATTACATTTTTTCCCACGAATGAATCAACTTAAGAAAGGTAAATAAGAGTAATGCAAGGCTAAGAAACTTACCCCCAAGAAGCACCTAGATGCTTAAAATTGTCCTAGGGGTGTTATGGGGAAATAATTTTTAGAATGGGGAATGTAGAGTTTATTTACACACTTAAAAGGGCTCTAATTTCCCGTCATCTGCTGCAGTGGTCAAGGTCCGTTGCAGTGGAACCCGCACCTGCACCCTCTAGTGGCGCCTGCGGCACAAGACAAAAACTCAAATCCTCCGCTGTAGCAGCTCACTGCCCGCTTCAGCGGACCTCTCATTAGCTGGGGCGCACTGAGTCTTGCCCCAGCGAAGACACCAGACACTGCATAGTTTTTTGTTTCCATAATTCAATACCGAAACCCGATAGTCAGCCAAGACCTCCCGACACAAACCATATATGCACACACATGTAAAAACACGCAACGGACTCACTCGTGATCTCAAAATTCTCATCGAAGGTCTATTTAAACTATTCAACCCCCAACGTCCTAAAAATAACTCTCCAACCAATAATCCAAAATTCTCTCGAGTTCTTCGGGAATCGAACCGAACATCCCAAAAAGTCATAAGGGGTCATCCGTACATTTCGAAATCAACGGATTTCTAAAAAAGGTTTGTTTACTCAAAAGTCAATTATCAGTCAATTATTTTTCACTTTAAGGTTCTACTTCACATAAGTCATCATAAAACTCTTCCGGCTATCTCGGGATCCATGTCGCCCATCCCCATAGGTCAAAGTCATACTAACGGGACTCGGGAAAGGGTCAATGAGGGTAAATGGGTCAAAAGCACAATAATGACCAAACGAGTCATTACATTCACGGGAAAGTACTACTCAAACTCATGCCTAAATATGCTAGTATCAAGCAAATCAAAAGGGTTTTTTTTCTTCTCTCTTTAATACTCCGAAAAAAATTACCCACTTCAAAGGTCTCTCCCGAGAAAGAACCGAAAATCTAAGAAAGTGGGTGATGTATGCCACTAATGAGTGACTTAAGAAGATACTAAAGAAAATAAAAGAAACAAAAATATTTTTGAAATTTTCCATTTTTTCTGATTTTTTTAAGACTTTAAGCCTCAAAAACTAATAAAAAAATTCTATATCATATTTGTCATCACCCTTAACCTCAAACATTTACAATACACGTGGACACATATTTTTCAGCCCACACTTAAGACATGCATTGCTCTCAATGCATCTACACGCAAAATAAAATAAAACAAGTAAGACCCATTGCCCCTAGGGGTGAGCACGGCTACAGGGTACCCAAATACCCGACCGGAACCGACACTAACGGGTAGGTTCGGGTAGATATATTATAATAACGGGTAGGGTCCGGTAGTAAAATTAGGAACCGATCAATGTCGGGTCCGGTTCCGGCTCCGCAAATAGAGACAGTGCCGGACCGGAATCTCGAACCGATACCCGGAACCTATAAAATATTAAATATTTTTACTTTTTTGAGAAACATTTGGACCACTTTTAACTTTCTCCAAAATTGTTTGTTGCACGCCTGCACATTGATTTTCCCCACCCCAAGACACAAATATTTCAGCTTTTTCACCCCTTTATTCTATAATACTTTTTGTGCCCTAAGAGAAAACACACAAAACTCTCTCAATAGCAATGGCATTTTAGCTACACCACTGAGCTTCATCATCGTCGTTGTTGAAGCTTTCTCTCAGGTACTTTCATCGTTGTCGTCGTTGAAGCTTCACCTTTGCCTCTTTCTCTCCCTTGGTTGTATTCACGTCGTTCCTAAAATGCATATGGGTTCATATCTAACTCTTCAATTTCTTTTTAATATCCTATGCTTCTGTTCAATTTCAGGCGATACTCATCTTCAATTTGTATTACTTTTTGATTTGAAATGTAAATCTATTTTTAAAATTTGTGTATATTTTTGTAGCTCAGAAGATGAAATTTAGAGATTTACTAGTATAAGAAAGCTTTTTGTTTGTATCGAAGAGCCTATGAACATGAAAATAAGTTTAATTTCAGATATTTTCAAATTTATTTTGAAATCAACACGTTCAATTAATTGAGTGTCAAATTTGGCTTACAATTTTAGATTTTGGTTACAGAATTAATTTTTTTACAATGAATAGGTTTTCTAAAACTTCTTATAAGGGTACTAAAAACTCCGATTGCAGGCTAAAAAACTACTGGATGAAATTATTCTAGAACTCTTTTTTATTCTCATAGGCTAAAAATTGTTGCTTAATCTGTGTTTTTTATTTACAGGGTACCCGGGAACCTACCCGGACCCTGCGGGTCCGAGTAGGTTCCGGGTAATGATTGCTACGGGTAGGTTCCGGGTAATAAATTTAGGAACCGATCTTTTACCGGGTAGGATCCGGGTAGTTAAAAAATGTTAGGGTATCCGGACCCGCTCACCCCTAATTGCCCCAAGGGTTTTGTATAAGCTCATCACCGAAATTGCTAATCCTCTAGAGTTTTCTCGCGAGCTTCAGTACCTCTGTCAAATCCACCGCGGTGTTGCGAGAACCTTATCAGGTAGTGTTTAATCTCTCTTTACTACAGTGCCTTTTTGGTGTTCAAATGCTTTTATTCTAAGAAGTGAACATAAATTTGCTACAAATTTTTGATGTAATACTCTAAATCTTGATGGATTTGAAGTTGTGAAATAAAAAAAAACTAGTTTCAATTGAAGAATTGTTTAAGGGCTTCTCATATTCTCTTTTCCGTAATGTTTTAAGATCCAGTTAGCTTAATAATAAATTCATGTCATATTATGACAGAAATTAGTCTATTTGTTCAATTTCTTCTATGCCTATTGGTTATGTAAGCTAACTGAAGTTGTAATTTCAGTAAGAATAGTAGATGTTGCCATAAATGCTTCTCTAGAGGAGATGGATGATGGATTAATTTTGTCAAAAAGGGAACTTCAAGTCTCTTGTCACATTCTTTCCTGTGGATTCATGCTTGCTCACTATTTTAAAAGGTCTTACTCTGGATATGGTGTTGTACTCTTTGCAATTTGGAAACACATGGAAGACTTTAGTTTATGTAATTTTTTATTCATATTGTTGATCTGCTAGGTTTCTGAAGTTGTCTGGTTTAGTATATTTTCTTGAGAATTGGATATAAAAGCATTGTCGCTCATAGTCCTGAAAGCACATAATCTTCAAGAGCTAAATCTACTCAGTCCTTTATCTTTCGGTTTTCTATTTGGACTCCCAACATTTCAGTTATTTGTTTTTATTAATTGGGTTTCGTCGTGCTAATGAATATGGTATCATTTTTTTATACGTATGAAACACATTATTGTTCTGGAAAACCTTAGGTATGTTTTGATTTTTTCAGGCAGCGATTGTTTCGTTATGGTGACCATCCGATAAAGATTGTTCATTATCTGGTTTTGTGATATTTTTAACTGTTATCGTCTAAAAAAAAATTCGTACTGAAATGCCTTCATGAACCCCACACTGTTCTATTTCAAACAGTAATCCACCATTATTATCAAGGGCAGTGTTAATATTGATTCACTGCCTATTGCAAATTTTACTTTGTTCATGCTTGCAAATTATCTCCTTTTGCATTAGTAGATATTGACACAATAATAAGTAATGACTTTTTCTTCAGAAAAAGGACTACTAGTATATAATGTTTTAGCAATCTAACTAGATGACAATTTACAGAGTTAATTTATAAATTGCAAGTTTCATATTTATAGACATCTGGGTAAGGATTTGAGTTAGTTGAAGCTCTCTATTTTGAGATGCCTTTAATCAGGTCGAATATGGTTTCATTCGTAGTACTCATCACTTTCTAAAAGACTTAACTCATTTGTGATGTCTTCAAATCAAAAGTAAAATGTTGTAAGAAAGATGTTCAGCTAGAGGGGATCATCAAAGGTTCCTTGTTTCAGTGATTTGTCATTCTAAATACTTAAAATGTATCTATTCATTCATCAAAGGTTCCTTGTTCCACTCCTAATAGCATCTCTTTCACACTATTACTCTACCAATAATCCTCGTTCGGAGGTATCATCTTTGGTCTCAACTCGCGGACATTGTTAGTCTTGAGGTAGTAGTAGGGACTTCTCATATGATAAGTCCTTCGTAACGTGTATGATCTGAGAAGGACTTGCAATATACTTTATAGTTATCACACAGTCTAGTAAACACCACATACTAAGGTCATCTATTTTCCAAAATCTGATCACGCCGTTCATAGGTGATTCATTAGGGATATCCAATGATCAACTCCGAATCCTCAATTTTGTCATCGCATATCTAAATACGGTTTTCTTATGACTTTGAGCAGTCAAAAATTGTTCTTGAATGACTTCACATTCTTTACAACTTGGTGCATTACATCAGATTCCATTAACTCTGATTTACTTTGCCTCAAACCCCTTTGATGGGAGTTCTATGTCTCCACTCAAATTAATTCTTCTATAAAGTTACTCCGATGATTTGGATAACAATCGTTGCTATGTACAACCTCAATAAATGGTAGGTGGTCCTTCCAATTTCCCTTGGAATCCAATTTGTGAGTTCATAACATGTTTTCAAGCGATTGAATCACACGTTTGTCTTGTTTATCTATTTGACGGTGGGACTAGATTGTGTGATCAAACCTTGTAATTGTGAATTGAGTACCTTGTCGAATGTACATTCTTGCATAATCCTCGACCGTATAGGTATCTCTGATTTGCAAATAGTGGGCTTGCTTGTTAGCCTATTGGTAATCACTAAGATAATATCAAACTTATAAGGGGAGTAGGGTGAATTATTAATAGCTTCCTTGTTAATCATTTCTATTTTCACATCGATTCTCATATCAGCTTCTGGGGCTCATTCTTTGCCTACTAGAAATTAGGTCATTAGACTACCTTCTTTGCAACTTCTCTTTAAGCCATTCCATTGATACATTCCTTTGATATTATGATACGTCTTGATAAGTCTGGGATAAATAGGACTTTGCAGATAGTATATCCCTATCGTATTCTTGTCTGATAGTTCCGCTAAGGTCAAAACACACAGTGGCCCTAGTACCAGAGGGTACCATTTCCATTAGGCTCGAAAAATGCAATTTTTTTCTCTAAACACTGCTTCTAACTTTTCATAAAGAGGAGATCTTTGCCCTAACATCCTTTTTTACCCCAATATAAGAGGGGACTCTACTTCATTCTAAGTCTTAAGGCTATCATCATTCAATCCATTAATTGGACTCCCATTTAGCTAACTAATGCCTTCGACGGGGTCAACATCCTTCTTTATCCTCCACATTAGTCAAGTCGCTTGTTGATACACAGTTGGTAACGTTATCCAAATGATGTAGGATTATTAGTACGTGAGACCCTTTAAAATATTAATCTATCACCACTTAGCTCTGTTTGTCCAAAGGTGTGTGGGAAACCTTTATAGTAGTAGTCTCAACATGAACATTTCGTGAACAATACCATCGTATCAAAAAGGCTCACCTCACCAATTTGTAGTTTAAGAATACCCCTTTTCTCTTTCTCGTTAGCGTTGGTCATAGCAATTTCTTTTCCCTTTTTCTCTTTTTGACTCTTACTCATTCATCTGTCCATTTATCGTATTCTTATTCATTCTGGAACGTCCTAGCATATACGATTTCAAATTTTGTTCCTAATCCTAATTTTTCATGCTAATATCCTGTTAACGTATTCCCCTATTGGGTACGTATAAAATTCTATAGGATTTGACATTTCAAGACATTATTCTATATCCAAATCTAATTACTAAATTTAACAAAAACCTCTTTAGTTGTCTCCTGGCTAAGGCTTCCCATTAACGGTACCAATTTCCTTATTTTCGTTAGCTATGAGTTACTTGCTTTATTCACCTCGTAGAGCCCTTGGTCACCTCAAACACTCACAATCACCTTTATTCATCCATCACCTCATCTTGGTCTAATACTCCTACCTCTTAACATATTTCTTTACTGTCTACCTTGAGTTCTTAAACTCGATTTTCTCTTTTTGACCAGTTGTATACTTATATCGAGCTTTACTCACCATCACTTCTGTTTTCATACTTTTCTGAGGGTCATGGATGTATTTATTGCGGAATCGATGTTTCACACATTTAGATCCAACTCGTAATCTTTACACAATCTGAATTTCCTTGCTTTAGTAATGATTAGGTCTCCTCTTAACCCATTTCTCAGTTGTCTTACCTTTACATCCCCGTTTTGAGTTATTTCGGGAAGGGGGTCTCTTTATCTTAATGTATTCCCCATACTAGATTCTTGAACATCAAAAGTCTAGCATCTCTAGTTGTAGAGTCCTTTACTGCCCTTTTTTTACCGTCGGTCTTTACGTTGTCCCAAAGCAACCACACCTTTGTGAAGTCCGCATAACTGTAATATCACTTATGTTCATCCTTCTTTTTTGTAATCCTCTTGCCTATCCATTATTAGGCGAAACACATTTCTGCCTCGATACCTCGCCTTATCATCCCATTCACATTTACTAATTATTTTCATGTTTCTTTTAACTATACTTCAATTGCTCTGAAGTTTTCGTCATCACTTGTACTATTCTTATCTAGATGTGTCTAGAATTGTGACATGTCGTGCAACGAATTCAAAGATCTTACCAATCCAATGCATACATCATACTTTATCTTACTAGTCTCAATTCATGTAATTTTCAACAATACGATATATGGCTCCTTTGCGAATGAACGAGGAATTTATGTCATCTTCTATTTCCCTAGACAGGTTGATCCTTATAACTAACTTAGGATCACTATTCCTAGTGAGTCACTCTATGTAATCATGTCAATGGTCAATCCTGACACGATTCAGTCGTGGTTATCCATTCTTATTACTATTATCCTAAGGTCATCCTCGATCCATTCTGGTCAAGGTATAATAATTTTTGTGTCGCGCGTATATAATTTATCCTCCATTCTACTTGTCGTGGGTCATCACGAAATAGATGGAATCCTATAGACTGCTGAACATTCAATTGATGCTTTATGCATTCAATCTTAAAACTTACCTTCGTCTTATAATTCTTCACATAATTTGGACTTTCATTCGACCATTGGAGTAACATGATACCACATTCTCGGGATCTACCTAACATTTTGGGAAAGGGAAACATATTATATACTCTATCGCTTTGTCAGGTGTAAGCCCCAATCCCTTCCAATCTACTACGCATATATGTGGTTCTAACTATCATCTGGCTGGAAGCCTTTTTCTGGACATAACCTTTATATCCATACTTATTCCTACCTGAGTGCCCTTCCCTGCGGGTGGTATCGTAAAACGGATCCCTAAGATGGAGGGAGGGTGGGTGCAATACTCTCGAACACAAAACAAGTCAATACTAAATCTACAAGAGATAGAAATGTCAACTAGGAAATTGATAGCATACCTGCATTCAACATTTTACCTCGAACAACATCGGAGCTTGAGGTTTTATCTCCACCCTTACCTATACCATTCTGGCTCAACTTAGAGAACTTTCGAATTTTATAACCCTAACTACCACATAAAAAACAACTCCATGTTCCTTTACGACATAATCCGGCGTGCGCTCGACCATACTGACTATATAATAGTCGGAATGGCCCCACTTAGTCGACATTACTCTGACCCTAAAGTTCTATCCTGCTAACCGTACCATTGTAGCTCATCACTACTCTATCATCCTCTGTAATCACCAATCATCCTAGCCCTCTTGGTCCTTTTACCATAATTAATTGTGTCAAACCCTTTAAATATCGGTGGTCGCTGACCTATGAGCTCCCTAGACTGTGAACTCACTGACCCTTCAAGGGGCCTATCATTGTGAGATACTCTCATGTGGCGTTGTGCCTGGGAGGCAACCAATGTAGTCAATACCTGGTCCACTCTGATGATATCCTCATCAGACGGTGTTTGTGGTATAGCTAATGATACAGGAGCTTCCCTCAGCTCTTTCGATACTATAGATGACTCACTCATATCTTCTAACGTGTCTATTTCAATGGAGGGTGAATTACTCGAAGAAGGCACCGGTGCAATCACAAGCATGATAGGATTATGAGTGGGATGCTTATAGCTCAGCTCTATTGCACGATCTAAAACAAGAAAGAAAGTAACCATTTTAAATGCCTTGCAACCTCTTGTTTATAAGTATGGTGCACAACACACCCACAAATAAGACTTTACTAGACACGACTTGCAGATTTCCTAAGATAGACCAGCTCTGATACCAAGTTTGTCAAACCCCAGCTTCGGAGGGTGTGGCCGGCACCCGGCACCTGAACGGCCCTAGTATACCACCTGTATTTTATATCATGAACATATAATTGTCTGGACCGACAAGGCCTCAGAATGACAATCACAAGAGAAAATGGAAATGACAACTTAAACAAGTGACAGAAAAACTAATATGTGTACGTATATCGTAAGGCCGACAAGAGCACAACTAATCTCAGAAGGCCATAACAATAGTACTATCAGAATGACAAGAAGGTCGACTAGGCCATACAAAATGACAATACATAACTCACTAGTCTACAAACCTCTAAGAGTCATAAAATAACAACCAGGCCGGGACAGGGCCCCATACCCATAATATGTACGTAAATGCATACCCAAAATCAGACAACAACTCCTAAAGAAGAGGAGTGCTCCAACTCAAGATCAGTAGTGCTCCTACCGAAGGGCACCTGTGGGCATGAAACATAGTAGCCCCCGACAAAAGGATATCAGTACGAAAGATGTACTGAATATGTAAGGTAAGTAAACATGTATAAGAATGTAATTTAAGAGTAAGGTACATAATTCAAACTGAAACTCAGAAGGAGGCCTCAGAGGAAATACAACTGATACAACCATAAATATATGCATTTAAGTAAAATCTGGCCACTCTATGGGGCCATATAATATCATATCAAATCCCTTTGTGGGGTGAGCTCATAATAAACTACCCGGCTATATAGGATGCGATGGTATCCTCCGACTATTGTTATTGTCGCTACGTTAATCAACTTTCATGTAAGCAAGAATAAATGCAGAGTATCATATAACCAAAGATAAATTGAACTACGGGAAGGTACTCCCGACAAGGAACATACAAGATCCATGAACATTTCAAGAATAAGGAACAAATATTAGGAGTAGAATCATTATTGAAGGACATTTCGTTGTGTATTGTTATCTAAAAGATCATGCCAAAAAAAAGGAAAATTAAGCCTTACATACCTTTTGTAGTCCAATTGATACAATCTGGAATGTATTCGAGTCGTACAACACTTTGATCTACAACAAAGGATAACAAGACTAACGTTAAGCCGAGGGATAACTAGAACTCAATATGACGTGCTACAAGCTCGATTCTTTAGCTCAAAATTCATTAATCTATTTTACTCTTTCCATACCAAGTCTCACTTCCACAACATCCTTCATAGGTTACAAGATTTTCATGATTTTCCAGCCATTATGACGTCAAGAACACCTCCCAAAACAGTCCACAACATTTCACAATTCCTAAATGACTTTTCGGTCGTTTATTCGTATGTTCTAGCTTGAGTAGTTTAGCAAAGACTTAGATATGCTTGAATACAAGTTAAGGAGGAATATCTTACCTTAGTTTTGTAGCTACAACCCCAACTTCAAGCTTACTTCACTTTAAAGTAAGTCCCAAATTGATAACAACATGAAGACTTGAAACCCACAAGTACCACAAGCTTTTCGGTGTTTAATTTACATATCTAGCCTTGGGGTTTGTTCTTGGACTGTTGGGGAACTTTAGGAGAGAGTTTAGGAGTGATCTAGGGCTGTTATGATTGAAAATTAGTTTAAAACATGAAGGATCTCTTAAATAACACTTAAATGTCGGCCAACGCTTCACTTTTACACTAGGTTTTACGCTCCGTAAAATATTTTATGCCCCGTTTCTTCTCCACTATTTTTATAAAAAAATTCCAAGTTTCTGTTTAATTTCA
The DNA here is from genome assembly GCA_034509755.1 of Anisodus tanguticus. Classification (NCBI taxonomy): domain Eukaryota; kingdom Viridiplantae; phylum Streptophyta; class Magnoliopsida; order Solanales; family Solanaceae; genus Anisodus; species Anisodus tanguticus. The sequence goes on along the minus strand of CM067555.1, from coordinate 30,629,259 downwards.
CAGTGGGAAATCATAATTTTACGTCCCGTAATTTAGATTTACGGTCTGCTCTGCAACCCTTTCTTAAAACGTCCATAATTTCTTGCAAAGAGCTCCAATTAATGAACGGTTTGTTCCGTTGGACATTAGACTCGATGAACATGAATTTAACTCGTTGAAATTTAATTTAAATAGGTTATGGACCCCATAAATCCTCATATACTAGAAGATATACCCCTAAAAGTTTGGGCTAAAATTCTGCCTATCATTTCCCGAGTTTCGACGAACTTAATTTCTTCGATTCGTTTAACCCCGAACTTTTACGAAACATACTTAAGACTTATTTAAACCTCTATTAACCTTGTGGAGGGATCTCAACCTCACCAAGCTTATGTTATTTATCCTACGACGAAAATAATGCACAAAGTACGGGGTGTAATATAAAGGTATGTACATTTCTGTTCCACCACTCCTACGTGGTTCTGCTATCATAACCACTTGGTTTGATCTTATGGATGACTTTATCGGCACCGTTTGTATAAATGACCCTCTTGGCAGTTTGTATGAATGTTTTGCTGAGTAGATTATGTGCATGTCATTGAATACTGTGGCTTTTCTGACAAAATTTATATCATTTTGACTTTGGGAATGAAGACTATGGTCTTTCCGATCAGATTTACATCATTTTGACTATTGGAGTGAATACTACAGCCTCTTTGACCAGAATTACATCCCTTTTGATTTGGGGAACAAAGATTGCGGTCTTCCAGATCGAATTTACATCGTTCTGACTCTTGGAGAGAATACTGTAGCCTTTTTGACCGGAATAACGTCACTCTTGATTTGGGGAATAAAGATTAAGGTCTTCCCGATCGAATTTACATCGTGCTGACTCTTAGAGTTAATATTGCAGCCTCTTTGACTGGAATTACATCAGTTTGACTTTGGGAATGAAGATTGCGGTCTTCCTGACATGATTTACATTGTTCTGACTCTTTGAGTGAATACTGCAGCTTTTTTGACTAGAATTACATCACTCTGACTTTGAGAGCAAAGATTGTAGCCTCGTTGACCGGATTTACATTGCCTTGACTCTTGAGGTGAATATTGTGCCTCTTTGACCGGAATTACATCACTCTGACTTTAGGAATGAAGATTGCGGTCTTCCCAATCGGATTTACATTGTTATGACTCTTGGACTGAATATTGTAGCCTCTTTGACTAGAATTACATCACACTTGATATAGGGAACAAAGATTGTGGTCTTCTCGATTGGATTTACATCATTCTAACTCTTGGAGCGAATATTGTAGCCTCTTTGACCGAAATTATATCACTCTAACTTTGGGAATGAGTACTATAGTCTTCTCGACCAGATTTACATTGTTCTAACTTTTGGAGTGAATACTATAGACTTCTCATCCGGAGTTACATCACTCTGACTTTGAAGACGAAGAATGCAACCTTTTTTACCAGATTTACATTGTCTTGACTCTTGGAGTGAATACTGTATCCTCTTTGACCGAAATTACATCACTCTGACTGTGAAGACGAAGATTGCATCCTCTTTGAATGGATTTACATTGCCTTAACTCTTGAAGTGAATACTACAGTCTCTTTGACTAGAATTACATCACTCTTGATTTGGGGAGCAAAGACTATGGTCTTCCCGACCGGATTTACATCGTTCTGACTCTTTGAGTGAATACTGCAGCCTCTTTGATCAGAATTACATCACTCTGACTTTGAAAATGAATATTGCAGCATCCTGATTGGAATTACATTATCTCAACTCTTAGAACAAAGACTACAACCTTCTAACCGGTTTTACATCATTCTGACTCTTGGAGTGAATATTGCAGCCTCTTTGACCAGAATTACATCACTCTGACTCTTGGAGTGAATACTGCAGACTCTTTGACCAGAATTACATCACTCTGACTCTTGGAGTGAATACTGCAGCCTTTTTGACTGGTTTTAAATCACTCTGACTTTATGACAAATATTGCAGCTTCCTGACCAGAATTACATCATCTCTACTCTTAGAACGAAGAATGCAGTCTTCCGACCGGTTTTACATCATTCTGAATCATTGGGCAAATACTGTAGACTTTTGGATTGGAATTACAATGCTCTGACTTTGAAGATGAATACATCATTCTCCTGACTAGAATTACATCATATCGACTCTTGGAATGAAAACTGCAACCTTCTGACTAGTTTTACATCATTCTGACCCTTTGAGCCAATACTACAACCTTTTCGACCAGAATTATAGTGCTCTAACTTTGCAGATGAATATTGTAGCATCCTAATCGGAATTATATCATCTCGACTCTTGGGACGAAGACTGCAGCATTTTGATTGGTTTTCCATCGTTTTGACCCTTTGAGCGAATACTGCAGCCTTCTCGATCGAAATTACAATGCTCTGACTTTGAAGACAAATATTGCATCCTTCTGACTAGAATTATATTATCTCGACTCTTGGAATGAAGAATGTGGCCTCCCGACCGATTTTACATCATTCTAACCCTTTGAGCAAATACTGCAGCCTTCTCGATCGGAATTACAACGCTTTGACTTTGAAGATGAATACTACAACCTCCTTACTGGAATTATATCATCTCAACTTTAGAATGAAGATTGTGGCCTTCTGACCGATTTTACATCATTCTGACTTTATACGGCTCTCATGGCTGGATTGTTTTTCATCATCTTTTGTGTAGGGTGTGACCCTCTCGGTCCGATTATTGTTTCTTTTGTCTCTTCATCAACTGTGACCCTCTCGGTTGGATTACCATTTTGTTAATTTGTCATTGTGACCGTCTCAGTCAGATGGATGTTCTGTGCTTTTGTTGGATGTGACCTTCTCAGTTTGATTGCCATTTTGTTCATTTGTACAACCTTTTTCGTTCTGTTTATGCCGCCTTGGCGTCGCTTTGTTCATTTTGTAGCCCTTTCGGCTCAATTGTGCCGCCCTTGTGGCGCTTTGTCCATTTTGTAGCCCTTTTGGCTCGATTGTTCTACCTTTTGGTGCTTTGTTCATTTTGTATCCCTTTTTGCTCGATTGTACCACTTTTTGGTGCTCTATTCATATATAGCCCTCTCTGTTCATTTGTTCCACCATTGTTGTGCTTGTCTATTTTATAGGCCTTTTGGCTCGATTTACCTCTCTTGTGGCACTTTGTCTATTTTGTAGCCCTTTCAACTCGATTGTTCCGCCCATGTGACACTTTGTTTTCTAGCCCTTTTGGCTCGATTGTGATACCCATTGGCGCTCTGTTCATATATATCCCTTCTCGGCTTGATTGTGTCGCCCTTGTGGTGCTTGTCCATTTTATAGACCTTTTGGCTCGATTGTGTGGCCCTTGCAGTGCTTTGTCTGTTTTATAGACCTTTTTGCCTGATTGTGTCGGCCATGTGGCACTTTGTCTGTTTTATTTCCTTTTTGGCCCGCTTGACTCATTTCCTTTCGATGTTAAGAGATGTTATTACTCTGATGCCTTTCGATCTTATGGCAATCACCCTGATGTTTCTCTCGAAGTCCACTATGATATTCATACTAACCTGTACTTAAAGAAGATGATTAGTAGCTACGTGGTCACTTTGCCAATGAATTTAGTCAAAATAATATTTAAAAAAAGCTTTTAGAAAGATTAATGACATATACGAAACCGCCGAGCATCATTCGCTCATTATAGATGCAAGCCTTTCTTTCTATCGGTTTTGGCGATCTTCGACCGAACTTTGTAGTCTGATATAGATTTCCTATATTTGCAGGAGAGCTTGGTATCCCTCTTCAGCGAGTTTTCCCAATTTGAGGTCGAGGGGAGTCATCGATGACTTGAAGTTGACTCTGCAAAACTTCAAAGCAAAATAGTTAGGGTAGTTAAAGGAAATGACAAAGTAGTTATTAGAATTGAGAGTAGAGTTAAAGATGCCGCTGTTTGTTTTGTGCAATCGAATAGGATTTTTGTTTGAGATTCACGGTCGTCATTGAAGACTCGGTGTCTGTTCCGAACACTTTGTGAGGATCATGTTTGGGCAAGTGATGTCATTGATCCTTGATACTTAGTCTTGATGTGCTAATCTTTGGCAATGTTGACGTGCAATTCCTACGAGATTCGACTATAATTGTCAATAAAATCATAACATTGTTATGATAAAAAAATGAAGGATAAGATAATGCAGTGGTTAGCAATAAAACCATTTTGGCTTATATGGATTAAGGCGTGAAAATCCAGTTGACGCCTCATAGTCTTAATTCTTGATATCAACTTTACATAATGCCGTCACCTGTAATATTTTATGAACAAGTGTTAGTAGACATAATGAAGTGAAAGGAATATAATTGAAGGTTGAGTTAGAGGCAAAGTCATTTCTGCTTACAAAGTTGAGGATGTGGCGGGCCTAATAACGCCTTTGGTAAAGATTGATGGACTTGTCATCGACTCGGGGCTTGTTGCCTTGTAGCTTTCTTGTCCCTGCGCTCATAGAAAGTTTTTTAGGGTAAAAGTGATGGAAATATGAACCCTGGGATAAGTATTGGATGGGTCGAGGACTAAATAGCCGATTTAGGGACGTCATGTAAAGCACGTTCCCATTTGTTTGGATTTTCGTAAAAGGGATGAGTTGTTTGTTTGTTTGGGTAACTGGTGTTCCCATTTATTTGGATTCCCGTAAAATGGAGTAGTTATTTATTTGATTGGGTAACTTTTTTGTTTGAACAAGAATAGCAGAGTTGTCGAACTTTTTGAACAAGTTGCCCTAGTTTCTAGTCCTAGGGTGCTTAATTCAAAATGTTCACGATTGAAGATTTGAATAGTTTGACTGATTCAAAGACATGCCCTTGATCCACTTTGAGAGTCCGTATTTTGAAGCAACGAAAGAATGAAGATTTGAAGATTGATTCAAAACATGCCCCAGTTCCTCACTGAGGGTCTGTAGTTTGAAATAGTGGGAAGAACGAAGTTTTGATGACTGATTAAAAAACGTACCCTAGTTCCTCACTGGGGGTCAGAGTTTGAAATAGTGGGATGACCATACACTTATATAGAATTGCCTAAGTATCTTGCTGGAACAAGAATCAGGTATGACGTAGTTCGGACCCGAAACTGATGCATTAGCCCATTCATTTTTAAAAGTGAGGGTGGGCGATGACTGGTAGCATCTGAATAAATGAAGACTATCATTTTTTAGATGTCAGATATTTTAGCATAGCGCATAGGTGGGCTAAAATGATCATTACTTGAGTTTTTGTAAGATCATGATAGTGTAGCGCATGGATGGGCTAAAAAGGATCATGACTTGAATTTTGTAAGATCATGATAGTGTAGCGCATGGATGGGCTAGAAAAGATCACGACTTAAGTTTCATAACAGAAACCCTTTGGCGGTCCCCACGAGTCAATCAAACGAAAAAGAAAAACTCAAAAAGTAAACGTGTTAGTCCATTGATCATAATAAATAGGGCATGTAACATTTGTTTTGCTTGAAACAGAATAGTCCAAAATTCGGTTGAAAAGGAAAACTTTCAAGGACAACCTAAGCAGTGAACTGAATGGACATGATTTTGACCATCCTACTGACTTGATTGACTCTAAACTAATTAAATGTCACTAAAATGATCGATCACGGGTGCGACTTTTGTAATCATCTGGTGTAAAAATAAATTTTATGGACGACGTGGTCAAAGAGCATTGGACAATGACCCAACTTTGTTTTCTAGACAACTTGGAGTGTCTGGATTTTGAAAGGGTGTGTAACCCTAACAGTCGTTTGGATGTAGCAAAATGAGTTTTAGGAATAAAGTGGTCAACCGTAATTAGCGATGACCGGACTATTGTTCTAAAACTCTGAAGGTTTAAAGGACCCGAGAGGTGCGACTCTAGAACAATTGAATGTGAAAAAGTGCTTTTTAGGAACGACGTGGTCTACGTGGATTGGAAGATGACCCGGCGCTTTTTCTTGAAAGCCTAGAACATTTGGAATTTGACGGAGGGTTTTGAGGACCTAAAGGGTGCGACGCTAGAAACCATTGGGATGCGGAGTGGTCAATGATAATTGGACGATGACCCGACAACGAATCTGGACAACTTGGAATTTTGGACTTTGACGTAAGGTTTTAAGGCTTACCTCGGGATATGCTTAACGACATTATAAGATTTTGGAACCGAATAATGGACCATTCGTGTTCGAAGCAAAACAAATGTCTTTATACGCATAAATCAAAATAGGCATGGAAGAGCAGATTATATAGCACGTAAACAATATATATCGCATATTAGCATATATGTGACCTTTTTTCAACCAAAGTTAAACCTATCGTTTAAAGGAAGCATATTCCATTAAGACGTTCCATTCGCCCCAGATTTATACAAAATTTATGAATATCGAATGTGGATACATACTAGGGGAACGAGGTATACAAAATGTCAATCCCGCGCAGGGGTACAAATCCTGGACCAAACCGCCGTGAACCGTTGTCGATTGTTGGACGACCGCAAACCACCCCCATCTTTGTGCACTGATGCAAGTGTGTGTGCGTGCCATTTGGCAGAAGATGAATGCATGAATAATAGTTATAATTGTGGGTATTAAAACACATAAGCAATTCATATCATTTAAAAAACATGTTGTATTGGAACCCTTATGGTTAGAACTTAGGTTTATCTCTAGCAGAGTCGCCATCTGTTACGGTTCACTTTTATACGGGGATGCATAAAAACTACTATAAATTTGGGATGGTGCTCTAAGTTGGATAATATTTTTAGAGTCGCCACCTAATTTATAGGTAAATTAGAAAACCCATGTGAAAGGCTTTATTCAAAATCAATTGAAAAATCCTATCTAAACAAGAGTCGAGGTATGGGTTTTGGTGATCTTCGGGGGAAGGTGTTTGACACCCCGGTATTAATGATCCGTAAAATACGGTTGACCTACGGGTTCTATATCATGCTTAAATAATTTGAATTGCTTTAAAGTATTTAAAATATTCGCAAAATACTTGTCATTCATTTATTCGTAACTCAAAGTTTTTTTAATAAAAAACTCAAAGGTTTTATTTGAAAACAAAATAGTTAGGCTTCCGCTAAAATAGTATGCACGAGGATCAATTTGTTTTAGGACTAGGAGCACCCAAATGTTGATTTGAGTAGAACTCCACTTCTAGTCCAACAATATTGTCCAATTTACACTTTCATCTTTTGGAAAACATTTTCAAGCTTTTGAAACTAGTATAATTCATTTGAAATGACAAGATTGATTTTGATAAGAGATAGTGAAAACGGTTTCTTTTATTCTTTTGCATGCCATATTCCCAAGGTCAAGTTATATTTCCTCAAGTCCAAAACCATTACTTTAACCCAAGTCCAAGATAGTTTGATTTTTGTTGTTTTTGTCTAAAATCATTTAGTTGGGCTTAGCCTGCAAACTCAGCTTTAAAGAATGTTAGTTTTTGTCCAATTTCAAAGTGCAACATCCCATTTGCTCAAGTAAAGCCGCTCAGACTCAAACTTGGGTCATTTAAATATGAACAGTCCATCCAATTAGACTCTAAGGCCCAAGTAACAAATTTTAAAAAAACCTAAAATCAGTTTCAATTTCAATTTTTTGAAAATCAGTTTCTTGTTCTCAATTTTGATATCCAAAACAGTTCATTTTCCCTAAATTCAGATTCATTATCGATCCCCAAAACAGTCCCTACATTTACTTCAAACTTCTGAGAAGTTCTTATACTCCCATCTCCTGGAGAATAACTGTATTCAATTTCCAGATTTAAACAAAACTTTGAAATTCCCTTTTTGGCAATCTAAACTAAATGATATACGTATTGTTTGCCTATCCTAAGTTGTAATCATAAATAAATGTTCCAATAGTAGTACAAATTATTTTTAATACAAATAAATACATATACATGCACATATATATAAGTGAAAAGAGAAAGAGTTTAGGCTGGTAGGCCTACCTAAGCCCACCAATTGGCTATTTTCACCCATAGTTAGGCCTTGAAATGCAAATATTAGCTTCCCGGACTCAATCAAGAATATGTGTAACTGGGCCTCTGCCCAATCGGCTAAATGTGCAATGTTTATGGACAACTCGATCTCGGCTGAATGAAATGACGGGCCCAGTAAGGTCCCATCTCATCGTAATTCCACATAAAGAGAGGGACAAACTAAAGCCAAAGTTAGAAGGTATCTTAGACTAATCATATAATTGATTGTGAAATAAACAAGCAAACAAACCATAGCAAGTGCAATTTGTTGCAAGATATATCAATAAAGCCCAAATCAATAGTGACTAGTCAGAGAGGCAGAAGGAGCAAACAGTGGGCTAGGCCCAATCCCAAACACAAAAATGAGCACATAGATAGAAAAGAAGATGCATGGGCCAAGCCCTAAAATTATAGTCGTGCGAAGAAAGAAAACAGTGATCACAGAAGTGAGCCAGGCACAGTAAATCATTCATGCATGTATACACTTGAAATATGGGATATGTATACCTTGTATACTCTGTATGTTTTGGTATACAACCCGTACACCTTATTGTATATCAACATGGATTTCCAACAAATACTATGGAAAAGGCAAATGCAAGCAAATAGATGGGATACACATCCTATACATCACACAGGTCCTCAACGTTTCCTCATACGCTTCATGATTTTAAATTAGAACCAATCAAACATGCATTCTTTGAATATTCAGGATATGAACCAATGAGATTACTCAGTCAATTATTTATCCTACTATATTGAATTATCTAAACTGTATTGTCATGTTACGTATGTATGGAGACAGGTCATTACAACTTAAATGAACAATTCATAAAAATGTCAATAGAATTAACCAAGTAATGGTGGAGTTCACTACATGAGCAGACAACCATCCACCAAGGCAAGTGAGGGAAATTCAAGTAGACATGCATGAATTTAGCATGGAACAGACATGTAGACATGCTAGAAACACCAACAATGCAAACATATGGCTCTTCATGAAGAATATTTCAACAAAGGTGACACAAATGGCTTTCCTACCCATAATATGTTGTTTGTTCTTAACTCAGAATCAATCACATACATGGGACTTCAAGTGATTTAACAAAATGCACTAGTATGACTTATTCGCTTTTGATACCAGCATTTTCATACTGCTTTAAATTTTTTTGACCGGGTCTGACCATTTCTCTTGCTTTGTCCTTGTTTTGCTTTTGCTTTTGCTTTGCTTGTGCTTATGCTTTGTCTTGAGCTGAGGGTCTCTAAAAAATAGTTACTCTACCAACCAAGGTAGAGGTAAGGTCTGCGTACACACTACCCTCCCCAGACCCCACGTTGTGAGATTTCACTGGGTATGTTGTTGTTGTTGTTGGTCACATGCTAGACATGCTTTAGGTAAACATATATGATCACTTGTGCAGACATGTAAGCAAGTTCAGACTACTTAAACTAAATATGCACAAATGGCTGTCTAGTCTTTTAGCAGAACGAAGGCACAAGAAAGAGCTTACTCAAGACCAAGATACAACCAAAGGATTTTACATTGGTTTTTGATTCATCTAGCCTTAGGTCAAACATGAGTGTAGATTCAGCATGCTTCAGGCTAACATAGGTAGGGGCAAATCATGGTTGTGGACTACTAAACCTTAACAAGATGACTTCAAAACACATAGCTTAATTCTCACAGACAGGGTAAACTTCAACAGGCATGTGGAGTGTTTAAGTTGAACTTATCAATTTTAGAGATCACAAAATAAATCGTCATGGACTCATTCAAGAATTAGTCAAGCTTCTTATTACATTAACTTAGGCATTTAGATGTAGATACGGTACTGTCACAAGCTATTAGACCATCACATGTAGAATAATATCCATGCAGACATAGTCTTAGTACACACACAGAGAGATTCATGAATTTAGACATGATTTGGGGATCCTAAGATAGGCAGAATTAATGTGTTAATGTTACATGGTTCAAAGTGATACAATAAATAGTCCACACTTTTAAAAAGTTTCCAAACAGCAACAAACAACATTATGAACTAGACAACATATATTATACTAACCACATAAGCTATAACAGGCTTGATCTTATCAAACTCAACAGAGAGGACGGTAATATGGGAAAATAAACTAAAGCAAGACATTATACCTACAACATGTGATCCAAGAGAGGTACTCATAGCAACATAAGAGGCAAACTTGATTTCTAAAATACACAAACACACTAAACTTTGTTTAGACTAGCAGTGATGGAGGGGTTTATGATAATGCATTGGACAGGCTCTAAATGATCCTTTGAACACTTGTAGCTTCTCTATTCAAGTTAAATACCTTATTCAACTTTCTTAGAGTCTTCATTCCCTTCCTTAATTCATGTTGAACCAGTTTATATGTCATGTTTTACTACATGTCTTCACTAGCATACATCCGATGTGTGAAAAAAGTACCATACTCATCTTATGTGGACAAAATACACATATAGTTAAGATAAAATACTTTATTTCATTTTTTTTAAAACCTCCTAAGAGTTATAATGGTCATGATAAGAGTTCTAATTACCTAGGAGCAGAAATAAGCCAACTGATCCAAACACCAACCTATCTAATCCATTTCCTAATTTCAAAACTAACATTAGATGGCAACAAAATAAACTATGTTAACAAGCTAAACATCATATCATCCCTACTCATTGATAAATGCTTTAGACAACTTGTTAAGACTCAAAACAACTTACACACAGCCAAAGCAAGCCTCAAACAAGTATACTGGTCACCATATAAACTCAAACAATCCCTTCATAGCTAAATATTCCTCATATACACACAGTAGACCTAGTTTCTTTTCATATAACTTATTCATGACTTCAAATGAGACTCAAATCTGTATCTTAATCAAATCAATCCATCTTTACTTAATTAAACTAGATTTAGATCAACATATGGATGTCATTGTTTAGCATGAACAGTTCATATATTAACTAAGCATGATCTTAAAGGACTAATCACATGTTTTATAACCTAAATACCTAATCAAATCACACAAAACAGCCACATGAGTCCCAACATAGCACTTTATAATCATCACATAACACTTTAAAATGCTACAACAACTAAGAATTGATGAAATTGAACTAAAACATAAAAAGGATTAAGGGTTACCTTGTATGGAGGCAGCCGAAAGTTCGATGGTGAGCCTGTTCTTCACTCTGGGGACCTTGAGCTCACAAATCATACAAAAAGAAGGGAGTTTTAGTTGTAAAGGACCAATTAAACTAATTCTGGATTCCGTCAAAGGGCTTGGATCCGAGCTTAAGTGTAATTAGTCGATTTAAACTAGATTAGGGCTCTCAATCAATATGAATGCCACAAAACAAGTTTCGGAACCTTAAAATATAGGAAAAGGGTATATATTTATAGGGTAAGATGAAACCCTAACAGAGCTCATTAATTTGATGTGGGAGAATCAAATTAGGGGGAAAATACCCTCAAATTCGTTCTTTAACCAATAGGGATCGAGCATTTGAAATTAAATCAGACAAGGGACAATTAATGCTTGCAGAAAAAGTACAAAGAGGCGGCGACCTCACTTTGGATTAGGGGTGGGTTCTGGTGGTGTAGAATGAGAGAAGGGACGGAAATGAACGCACGCCATTTCTCTTCTCGGCCGGACCAGCTCTGTGAAAATCAACGTACCCTGCTCTATTTCCATTTTCGGCACTTGGGGATGAAGGCTTGCTGAGCGGCTAGGGCTCATGAGGCTTTCCATTATGGAGGCCCAGAATGAATTTGGGCGTTTTCCCTTCATTTGTTATGATCGTGGGCTGGGCCTGGGTCAATCGACCTAGGCTCAGCCGAATTAAAAAAACAAAGCCCAATGCATTTTATTTTTAAAGAGAATTAAAATCATGGTCACATTTTGTAAATGTGGCCATTTTTAAATTAAGGAAATGACTATTCAATTAGAAAAATAACCTAATTAGATCAATAATTTTGTTTTAAGTCCAAATTCTATACTAATTTGGATTTAGGAAATGTATATCATGAAAATTCCTTTTAATTCAAAACATGACTTGAAATTGAGATGTAATTCTCTTATCATATTTAATTTAGACAATTTCTCGACTTTAACAGAGTGGAACATTAATTATTTAATATTGAGAATTTTTTTACGAATTCGCTTTGTCTACGAACAAGGAAGCTATAAGTAATGCAACTATTAATCTGATGAAGAGTTCGATCCTGGCTTAGGATGAACGCTGGCGGCATGCTTAACACATGCAAGTCGGATGGGAAACATGGAAAACCATGTTTCCAGTGGCGGACGGGTGAGTAACGCTAAAATAATTACATTTATAATTGTCGGTTAAAATTCCAAAATTATGATTAATGGTCAAAAATTATAAAATTAGGACATGATATACAATATATATACGAAGTGATATTTTATCAAATGAAATGACAAAATGCCCTCGACATAATTTGTAAACTTATATTCACCTTGTAAAAAGTATATTTCACTCCGTTTGTGACTTGGGATCCTTGAATAATTAAATAAAATTATTGGAGGGTAAAAATTATATATGAATCTGATATTGATACATATCCTTCATACAATGTAGATAATCATCCGTAGGAAGTGCGAGGGCTCGTGTAACGTAAATAGCTTCGATGATAATGTATGTAAGGCTTTACCTTCTTCTTCATTGTTGGCATGATTTCAAGTTAAACGTCATCAAATCGGCGTTCCAAAAGTAACTCCTATTCGTAGAAGATACAAGCATGGTTTCTCTTAATCATTGATATTGTGTATATTTGTAACTCTCAAAATTGGTTCCCTAATCATCATACGTTCCTTGTCAAAGGCGTTTCTCCTATTCTATTAAGATTATTGGGCTTATTTCCTTATCAGAGTTATTTAACACTCTTCTTGAAAACTTTGTTTATACCACTGGTCCTCTGATCTTTATATGTCCCTTGTTGAGAGGATTCATTGGATTCTATTGAAATCCATTGGTTGGTTTCCCTTGTGGGGATTGTGTATCATATCTCTTGATAGTCGTCGTTATATTATTGACCTTGAGTTCATGATGAATTGTAACATTGGCTGTAAATGAGTTCAATAATGATTGATGAAGGGTTAACGACCTTGTGTAACTCCCATCATGTTTTATTGGGTTTTTGAGGTCATTCATGCATCATATATATATATGGGTCTATTTTATGACATTGAGCTGCACTATAGTCGGCCGAGTATAACAGTTATAGGTACACACTACTGCAGTAGGGTACGATAACACTGAGTCCTATTAAGGCCAAGTATGATGACACTGAGTCCCATTTTAGGGCTGGGTACGATATGATATTGGCATTGCCCCAAAGTGTGGCTATATATATATATATATATATATATATATATATATATATATATATATATATATATATATATATATATATATACTAGTTTTCGGTGATCTTATGCATTGCATATGCCCACAGTGGCTTCCCGAGGTCTAGGTTGTTTTTTTACTCTGCCATGCTCTGCATATTGTCTTTACTTATGTTTACCTGCCTTACATATTCAGTATATTTTCTTGTACTGATGCCTTATTGTGGGATGCTACATTTCATGCCCGTAGGTACATATAAATTATACAACACTCCCTCGTATTAGGTAGTCTAATTCAGTAGTTTTCGTCAATATGCTCCTTCTTCCGAAGCTATGTAGTGTGTTTATTTTGCTGTATATATTTATGCATATCATAGGTATAGAATGGCCCTTTCCCGATTAGTTGCTACTCCATGTCATGTTAGAGGCTTGTAGACTAGGGTCACATGTTTAGTTGTTTGGTATGGCATTGCCGACCTCTTTTGGATAGTTTGTTGTATCTATGACAACTTTGTCGGCCTCAAGATATGTATATATTTGTTTTTGGGCTTCATCTGAGTGTAGGAACTTGTTGGCTCAAGTATTCTTGTGTGTAGTTCAGATACTATGGTTGGTACACTCGAGCCTTGGGGTGCCGAGTGTTGGCCATACCCCTTGAGGTTGGGGTGTGACAAACTTGGTATCAGAGCAGATCTATCCTAGAGAGTCTACAAGCAGCGTCTAGTAGAGTCTTGTTTATGTATGCGTTGTTCACCATATTTATAAGGAGGCTACCTGACGCCTAGGATAGTTCTCTTCTTTCTTATTCTAGATCGTGTGCTAGAGCCGAGTCGTAAGAACTTGATCCCCTAATCCATAGCTGGTTTATATTTTCAATAATGCTTGTTACTACTAGATAACAAAAGACTATTCGAAGGTTATATGTGGAGGCAGGAGAGGGAGTCGGTCAGGTAGCACCTACTAACACGGGGAAATATGAGCATCATGATGAGGCTGTATCTCAGGCCTCTAGGATTCCACCCCCACCACATCCAGAGGAGCCCAGGGGAGCTGATGTACCTCAAGTTGCTCATGAATAGGATCTCGATATGCGTAGTGTAGTTCAGTTATAGTCAGGCCCAAAGACAGGTTCCTATCTCTTCTAGAAGAGCTATTAGGGCAGGAGTTTTGGACTTTATTAATTTGGATCCTTCAGTGTTTATGGGGTCAGACCCAAATTCTAATTTGCAAAATTTCTTAGGCCAAATGCAACGGTCTTTAAGGGTAATGCATACCACCAATACTGAATTCGTAGAGTTGGCCTCATATAGACCGTAGGATGTCGTTGTGACATGGTATGAGATATGGGAGCAGTCCAGGGGACCTCGTGCCTCATTAACTAGATGAAGGGAGTTTTTAGGCCTTTTTATAGCATTATTTGCTAGTAGAGCTCCGACGGGCCAAGCAAGACATATGAGAATACATTATGCAGGTTAACTCTTTGGCCATGTATGCCTCTACTATAGTATCTTAAATAAGTGATAGGGTGCATCAATTTGTTAATGGGTTGGGTCCACATCTGATAAATGAATGTACTACAGCTTCTCTAAATCTGGGTATATACATCTCTCTTATCCAGGAGTATGCTCAAAATTTGGAAGACTGTAAGAGGCAACAATAGGTTGATCGAGAGCGGGATAGGGGTCAGCATAAGAGCACTCGATCTATGGGTGATTTTGGTGAGTTCAGCGGTGGACCTAGACCCCACTCTTCTAGATATTTAGCCTATCCAACAATCAATGTACCCCCATAATTTTGAGGACCGAGCTGAGATCGATCTACTTATTCCGGACATGGTCAGCATTTTCTAACATTAGGCCCACAGTGTAGAGGCGACTATAGTCAAGAAAGGCCGCCCTTGCCTCAGTACGATCAGTGTGGTAAACCCCACTCCAGGCCATCTTGGCAGAATTTAGATTTGTGTTATTCTTGTGTACAATCAGGCCATATTATGAGGAATTATCCGTTAAAGGACAGAAGTGGCATGGCATAGCAGACTGGGTCAGTAGCTGCATCTTCATCTTCAATATGCCCTACTGGGCAAGGGTCACAGCCGCCATCCATCCGATGTAGATGTAGAGGTGGAGCATCCACTTTGGGTGCTAGCCAGAATCGTATCTATGCGCCAGTAGGTCGTCAAGATCATGAGTCATAGCTAGACGTCATCGCAAGTATATTATTTATCCTCTGTCGAGGTATGTATGCATTAATTGATCCTAGTTCTACTTTATTGTATGTCACTTCGTACATTACTAATAAGTTTGATAAAGAAGCTGAGTCATTAAGTGAACCGTTTGCAGTATCCTTATCGGTTGGTATTCCTACAAGTATCTCGAGACTATACAGTAGAAGTTTATGGACGTCGTACCTTAGTAAAACTGGTAGAGCTAGAGATGGCAGATTTTGATGTGATTATGAGTATGGATTAGCTAGCTTTATGTCATGCTAATGTGGGTTGTCGGGCTAAAGTCGTTAAATTCCATTTCTGGCGAATCAGTTTTAGAATAGAAGAGAAATGTCGTGACACCTAAGGGTATGTTTATTTCCTACTTTAAGGAGAGAAAGATGATTTTCGAGGTCCATATACACCATTTAGTCCGGATACATGATGCAGAAATGAGGTGCTCAATTTGTAGCTAACTCTGGATGGAATGACATGGTGAAGTGTTGAGATAGAAATAGATGTGCTAATGACAGAAAGATAGACCGTGACGAGAAGGATAAAAGTGAACAAGGCCATGACTATATGGGTCCCATTAAGGTGTGATTGGAGTGAGATAATATAAGAACCTATAGTGAGAAAAGAGGTCGTTAAGACTAAGAATACCAGGAAGGCGCTAGAAAGGTACGTTAAGGGGTAGTGACCTGATAAGGGAAATGAAATGTCACGCATGTAAAAGGTATCTGCAAGAATATTGAACTCGACTAAAGGTTATTCTATATAATATAAATGGAGTGGGAATCTACGGCACAGTGTGATTAAGGAAGTCTTTTCTTAAAGCGCATGAACGGAAAGTATTAAGTCCTAAAGCAAATGACGGAGTTCGGATCTATGTAAGATGACCTGATTAGGACATAGTTGAACAACATCATGTAATGGTAAGTCCTATAGTATCTATCTTGAACCCCATAAAAAGATAAGCTGACGACCGTCCTTTACAAGATAAGTACCATCCGAGGTAAGGGTCGACAATAATGTTTGAGACTAGGGGAGTATATCAGGGCATTTTGTAATGAATGATGCATGATACAAAGACGGATGAATGAGCAAGTGTTAAATGAAGTGAGGAAATAAAGTCGTTTATAGCTACGAGTAATGAGAGAATGCAAAGAGGTTTTCTCTTCTAGACCCTGAATATAGATTTCGATGATACTATTTATGAAGTATTACGAATAAGGAATTGCAAACCCTAAGAGTTCTAGTGCACCGACCGTTGAATAAGGCTGAGTTATGGAAGAAATGAAGGCTTACTGATTTTTTTTAAAAATCTTATAAATCTAAATCCTATCGTTGGAATTAGATAATAAGGTACCTGCCGTATAATCGCAAACGGATAAACTGGAGCGGAAGTCTAAGGATAGGAATTACTCTAAGAGATGTATCAGTAAATCAAATAGACATCTGACTAATCATTTAATGGCAATACTCTTAAGATTCACAACTTGTTAAGAGTTATCCTTAGTACGGGACAATAAGGGCCATCAGGGTTAAGATCCCACTTTCAAGAAAGAAATTGGAGAAGGTATGTAACAAAAAGAGATCGTCAGATGCCATAGCCATTAGTGTATTCTTGATGTCATAGAGCCACAAGGCAAGACTTTGATAGAGATTCATCATCCGTAATACTTTATCTGCCTGGGATGTACTAAGATATATTAAGATATTGAATAGGTGTATTAAGAAACCAACAGGAGAAGGAACCTCTTGGAAGGTATATCCAGTATGTTAATTATCACCAAGTATTGTGGGACACTAAGAGACAATGGATGGGCTCAGGACATTGAAGACCCGATGAGAATGAGAGACAATTAATGTGATTTATTTAAGGGTTACCTTACCATTGTCATAAATTGACTTAATAATCAGGACTACCTATGCATGTGAAGAGTATACAAGATTATAAGAGAATGATTAATCTCCATGATGTTCCTGGCAGTATATGAATTAGTAAGGATGCTCAATTTATAACTAAGGTCAGAAGATACACTTGAGGGCATGTTATGAAATTGCGCAGTAGATACTAAAGGAAGTTTGGATGACTATATACCTCATAAGTAAGTGGCACGCGATGACGACTATTGTGTTGCGCACCAGAATGGTATTATATAAAGCTCTAAATGTGTGAAGATGTAGGACCTCTACATGATGATTAGAAATGAGCAAACCAAAGTCAATGAGATCAGATTTGAAGTACTAAGTTATAAGAAAGATAAAGTCGCATGACAGAAGATATCGATTGTCTAAGATCATCAGTAATTGGTGTTAAAAGTGATGGTGATTGACAAAGGGTGATAAGGATTATGAATTGCCTAGGGAAAAGGATAAGGAAGCTAATAGTAACCCTCGGTAGTTTGGGGTTGGAGTGTAGTCAGGGTCTGCATTAGCATGGAAAAAAATTGAAAAGAGAGGCAAGCCTAACCTCAGGTACATCGGACCATATACGATTGTTCAGAAAATTTGCCAGGTGGCATATAAACTTGAACTACCTCTAGGAATTATAGTAGTTCATCTAGTGATTCATAAGTCGATCACTTCATATATACATGATAAATCTCTTTCATGTTACCCTTGTAAAGTATGAATTGATATCCGGAGACTTGTTGGGCAAAGAAATCTCAGTTACCATGTTGAGTTACTAAATCAAGAAGTTTGAGGCCAATACGGGAAGAATAACTTTTATTATAGTGTCGTGGGAAAGTACTAGTATGGAAAGGATGACATGATGAATAAAGAAAGATAAGAAATTCAAATATTCTCGCTTGCTTAAAATTATGAGTTTACGTTATCACTCGTGCGATATGATTTCCCTTACTTTTGTCATATATCAGCTTATCTTGTTTGCTTATATAGGTAATGTTATTAAGGAAGATATGACATATGCAGCCTAGAGATCTGATAGTTGAGATGAGTTATGGTTAACCGCCTTTTGATTCCTTAGTAGATGGATGGTCGTATGGAGCCATTATTATTGTATATTGGTTATATGTGGCCCTGTATGGCATTGGTTATATGTGTTGGGCTGCTTGATAGGTTCTGAATAGTCATGGCTATATAAAACACTCTATCAAAATTTCCAGAAACTCCCTAGGAGTTAGGATTCTGAAGATATGTCACCCCTACATTCGAGGACGAATGTCCCTAAAGGGAGAAATATGTTACACCTCGTAGTTTATCGTCTAGTCATGCCGTCGATTACCACCGGTACCCCGAGAAGATATGAAATCTTATAGAAGGATAATGAGGGTTTAGATCTTGTTTATAGAAGTATCGAGGTGTATAGAAGTTAAACGGATCAAAGAAAATACGTTTCGACGAAATTCGCAACTTTCTAAAAATATGATCCAAATGTACAGACCGTACATAAATGTACATAGCATATAATTGGAGCCTTGATCGTAACTTTGTCTGCAATTTTCAATTTTCAGCTTTTATTATACGGTCCAAATGTACGGACGTGCCTCAATGTACGGACCGTACATTTGTACCGTACTTTGTGGCAGTGGCTTTTCTTTTTCATGTATATACTTGTTGCTCGATTACAACCCTTATTTTTCTCCTCTTCCAAACCCTAACCCTCTGTGAAAACATTTCTTAAGATTCTTTAAGTGTCCTAAACAATAATCTAAGGTAAACTACGTGAGATCGATGTAAGGAATCCCGTGGACATCGTGGAATCGTCATTCTCTTCGTCATATTGATCTTTGGGGAATTCTTAGCCGTGAAGAAAGCTTTGTTTTGGAGCGATTCTTGCAACTTAAGGTAAGTTTCATCTACTCCATGATCTTCTTAAGATATTACAAGAGTTTAGGATGGATTCGTTGAAGGATTCTTAAAGAACAAGTATTTGTAAAATCTTAAAGGTGTGGACTATTTCACATGATTTGAAAGTGTTACATGAAGTTGTGAGGTTATGGATGGAGTTGTGGTGATGAGTAGGAGTAGTAATGAAGATTTTTGTGGTGTTATGTGTAGAGTTTGATCTATGAATGATCTTATGAACATATGCATTCAAGTTGCTTGATGAAATATCAAAATGAACTTTCTTATAAGATATGAATATGATATTGATACAAATCCTTCGTACAATGTAGATAATCATCCGTAACAAGTGCGAGGGCTCGTTGAACATAAATAGCTTCAATGATAAGGTATGTAAGGCTTTACCTTCTTCTTCATTGTTGGCATGATTTCAAGTTAAACGTCATAAAATCGAACGTTCCAAAAGAAACTCCTATTCATAGAAGATACAAGCATGGTTGATCTTAATCATTGGTATTATGTATAGTAGTAACTCTCGAAATTGGTTCCCTAATCATCATATGTTCATTGTCAAAGGTGTTTCTTGTATTCTATCAAGATTATTGAGCTTATTTCCTTGTCGGAGTTGTTTAACTCTCTTCTTGAATACCTTGTTTATACTATTGGTCCTCTGATCTTTATATGTCCCTTGTCGTGAGGGTTTTTTGCATTCTATTGAAATCCATTAGTTGGTTTCCATTGTCAAGATTGTGTGTGACAACTCTTGATAGTCATTGTTATATTATTGACCTTGAGTTCATGATGAATTGTAACATTGGCTGTAAATGTGTTCTATAACGATTGATGGAGGGTTAACTACCTTGTGTCACTCCATCATGTATTATTGGGTTTTTTGAGGTCATTCATGCATCATATATATATGAGCCTATTTTATGACACTGAGGCGCATTATAGTCGGCCAGATACGACACTTTATGTACACACCCTTACAGTAGGGTACGACAACACCGAGCTCTATTAAGGCCGAGTACGATGACACCGAGTCCGATTTTAGGGCCGAGTACGATATGATATTAACATTGCCCCAAAGTGTGGCTATAAATATATATATATACATAACTAGTTTTCAGTGATATTATGCATTGAATATGCCCAAAGTGGCTTCCCTAGGTCCAAGTTGTTTCTTTACTCTACCCTACCCTGCTTATTGTATTTACTTATGTTTACCTACCTTAAATATTCAGTACATTATTTTGTACTAATGCCCTATTATGGGACGCTGTATTTCATGCCCACAAGTATAGATAGACGATACGACACTCCCCTACAATAGGTGGTCTGATTCATCAACTATCCTTACTATGCTCATTTCTTCCGAAGTTGTGTAGTGTGTTGGTAGGTATTGGTTTTAATGTATATATTTATGCATATCATGGGTATGGCATGGCCCTGTCTTGACCAGTTGCTACTCTATGTCATGTTAGAGGCTTGTAGACTAGGGTCACATGTTTAGTTATTTGGTATGGCCTTGCTAGCCTCTTTTGTATAATTTGTTGTATCTATGACGGTATTGTCAGCCTCAGGATATGTATATATTTGTTGTTGGTTTTCTACTGCGTGCAGGACCTTCTTGCATCTTATCTTGTTTTCATTGCTTAAAGGCCTTTGTCGGCCTAAGTGTTGTTGCGTGTGGTTTAAATACTATGATGGGTACACTTGGGCCCTTGGGTGTCGAGTGCTAGCCACACCCCCTGAGGTTGGGGTGTGAAAGAGGTGCGTAATTTCATGGGCTTGGCAGGTTACTATCGCAGATTCATAGAGAATTTCTCTTCCATTGCCGCTCCATTAACAAAGTTGACTCATAAGGCAGCTAAGTTCCAATGGTCTGATGCTTGTGAGAATAGTTTCTAGGAGTTGAAAGGTAGATTGACGTCAACACCCGTCTTAGCACTTTCAGAAGGATCAGACGTTATGTTGTGTATTGTGATGCTTCTAGAGTTAGTTTGGGCTGTGTTCTAATACAACATGGGAAGGTTATCACATATGCTTCAAGGAAGCTGAGAAAGCACGAGCAGAATTACCCAACTCATGTTTTGGAGCTAGAAGCCATTATATTTGCCCTGAAAATATGGCATCATTATCTTTATGGGATTTATGTTGACCTATTCACTGGTCATAAGAGCTTACAATATATATTCAGACAGAGAACTGAATATGAGGTCGAGAAGGTGGCTCCAGTTGCTAAAGGACTATGATGTTGACATCCTATACCATCTAGGTAAAGGAAATGTGGTGGCCGATGGATTAAGTGATAAGTCTATGGGCAACCTAAGGCATATAGAGGCTGATAAGTTGGATATGACCAAATATCCATGTCGATTGGTCAGTTTGAGTGTACAATTGTTTGATGCTGGAGACATGGGTATTATAGTTAAGAATACTGTATAATCATCTTTGGTAGAAAAAGTAAAAGCAAGGCAATGCAATGACCCAGAGTTGGTTAGGATAAGAGATGGTGGTTACATTTAAAAAACATTTATTTGAGTTATCAGACGATGGGGTTCTCAGATAGAATGGTTGATTGTGTGTGCCTGACATTGGAGGACTCCGAGGGATAATCATGGCGAAGATTCACCAGTCTAGGTATTCCATTCATCTTGGTTATACTAAAATGTACCATGACCTTCAACAGATCTACTGGTGGAACGATATGAAGAAAAATATTGCAAAATTCGTGGTCCAATGTTCAAATTTCCAACAAGTAAAAGTTGAACATCAGAAGCCCGAAAGAGTTGATAGGCTTATGAAGTCAACTTATTTTCTACCTATAGAAAATACTTATGCGGCCTAGGATTATGCTAAATTATATGTCAGAGAAATAGTTCGGTTACATGGTGTTCTACTTTCTCTTATATATGATAGGGGTTCCTAGTTTACAGCTAACATCTGGAGTTCTTTTAAGAACAATTTGGGTACTCAAGTTAATCTCAGCACAACTTTCCATCCGTAGAAAGATGGACAGACTGAGCGCACTATTCAGATGCTCAAAGATATGGTGTGAGCTTGTGTCTTAGACTTCAAAGGGAGTTGGGAAGATCATCTGCCACTTATCGAGTTTGCCTATAATAATAGCTACCACTCCAATATTAAGATGGCACCGTATAAAGCCCTGTATGGATGAAAATGTAGGTCTTATATCGGCTGGTTTGGCTTAGGTGAAACAAAGCTATTAGGGCCTGATTTAGTACAACATGCAGTAGATAAGGTCAAGCTTATTCAGGAGCGATTGCTAACCGCTCAGAGTTGTCAGAAATCTTATTTCGGTAATCGGCGCCGGGAATTAGAATTTGTTGTTGATGATTGGGTGTTTCTGAAGGTATCACTTATGAAAGGCATGATGAGGTTCGGCAAGAAGGGCAAGCTTAGCCCTAGGTATGTCTGATCGTACAAAATCATTCGAGAATTGGCCAGGTTTCTTACAAACTGGACATACCCTCAGAAGTAGAAGCAATTCATCCGGTATTGCATGTATCTATGCTTCGAAAATATATAGGCGATCCTTCTCGTATTACCCCTATAGAGAATTCCAAATCATGGAAGAGTTATCGTATAAGGAATCCCTCTTGCCATTCTAGATCGTCAGGTACGTAAGTTGCGGACCAAGGAGGTAGCTTCAGTTAAAGTGTTTTGGAAGAATAATAACATGGAAGAGATGACATGGGAGGCTGAAGAGGACATAAAGTCTAGATACCCCTATTTATTTTAGACTTTAGGTTTACAACGTTACTCATATGATACAACTTTCTTATTCCTATTTTAGCTATCAAGCTTATCATATATTTATATATTTATATATCTAATTTAGGTAATGATCTTGAGACATATATGGTAGATGCAGTTTAGAGTTTCGACGGTTGAGGTGAGTTATGATTAACACTTTACTTTTGAGTAGATAGATGGTCGTGTGAGGCCAACATTATTGTATTTTGGTTGTTTGTGGCCTTGAGTGGCATTGGGTATATTTTTTGGGTTGTTTTACAGATTCTAGGTAGTCCTGTTTACAAAGGAAACATCGCTAAAAGTTTCAGAAATCTTAAGAGTTAGAATATTTTCCTAACGTTCTAGGACGAATATTCTTAAGGGGGGATGTTATGCCTCATAGTTTCACGTCTAGTCATGCTGACGGCTAACACCAATATCTCGAGAATATATAAGACCTTTCGGAATGGTAATGAGGGTTTAAAGATTGTTTATAGAAGTATCGGGGTGTATAGAAGTAAAACAGATTGAAGAGAATACGTTTTGACAAAATTCGCAAACTTTCCAAAAAGTACGGTCTAAATGTATGGACCGTACATCAATGTACGAACAATACAATTAAGGATTTTGGCCATAATTTTTCTTGCAATGTTTCAAGTTTCCGCTTTGGATATACGATCCAAATGTACGGACAATATATTTTTAACGTACATCGTGGAGGTGGAGACTCTTTTTCATATATCAATCATGTCCCTTGACTCGTAAGCTTTATTTTACATATCCCCAAATCGGAGAACACTTCTCACATCCTTTCAAAGGTCTCCTAAGACGTTGGAACTAAAATCACATATAAAGTACGTAATACCGACGTAGAGAATCACGTGAACATCATTAAATCTTTTTCTTCTTTGTTGCTATGATTTAGAGAAGTCTTGGTGACAAAGTAAACTGACAGACAAAGTAAACTGAGAATTGGAGTGTTCTTGGTGGATTTAAAGTAAGTCTCATCTTCTTTATCTTACTCATAGGTTTGTGTAAGTAAGTGAGTTAAAGATTAATGGAGAACTCCTAAATAATTTGTGTTCATGAGCCTTGGGACCAAGTAATGTTCCATGGGCTATTGTTATGTGATTTGAGCTACTAAATGAAGTTATAGGGATATGGGTAGAGTTGTGGTGATGAGTAGTGGTGATAATAAAGATTGTTGTGATAAAATATGTAGAATTTGAGCTACAAATAATCCTACAAAGTTACGCACAGAAGTTATTTGACAAAATGTCTAGGTAAATTTCTTTATAAGCCATGGATTTGATATTGATACAAATCATTTGTGTGATATAGATAATCACCCGTAGATCTTATGAGGAACTGTGGAACTTATCTAGCTTCGACAACAAGGTATGTAGGGATAACTTCCTTCTTTTGCATGACTTGGTATAAACGTTTCTTGAAACTAAATTCCTCTCATTAAGTTTGGGACAACCATATTCCTCTCTTGTTAAAGTTGTTCATAGTCCTTGTATGTTTCTTATGATTCCTTGTCGGGAGTGATTCCTATATTCCATATGTACCTCATAAATTAGTTGAAGAGTCGATGAACATAGCGATAATAATAATAGTCGGAGGATAATGACCATAGGTCACTCCCACTCTATTCATGGTGTTCCTTGAGATCTGTATTGCATTGAACCTATCTCTCTCTCTCTCTCTCTCTCTCTCTCTATATATATATATATATATATATATATATATATTATATATTATATATATATATATATATTTTTTAAGCCACGCTATAGTCGGTCGGGTACGAAACCTATATATGAGCACCACTACAGTTGGTTTTGACATTATCGAGTCTTATTAAGGCCGGGTATGATATTACTGAGTCCTTTTGAGGCCGAGTACATTATGATATGATTTACCCACAGAGAGGCTTGTTATTATATTATATGTCCCATTCGACGGCTTGATTTTTACATACATGCATATAATCATGGTTATGACAGTTGTATGCCCTCAAAGTCTTTTTCTAAGTTTCAGGTTTACTTTTGTACTCTTCACTTGTATTACATTCCTTATTTATATGCTTTACCTACCTCACATATTCAATACCTTTTGTACTAACGTCCCTTTCTGGATACCATGTTTCATCCTTGCATGTACAGATAGACAAACCGACTTGACTCCACAGTAAGGTGTCTACTTCTAGCTGTTGGTTGTTATACTCCAATTTTTCAGAATTGTTGTACAGAGTCGGTAGGAATTACTACATATATATATGGTTATTTTAGGTATGTCGGGGCCCTGTCCCAACTTGATGATACATGTTAGTACTCGTAGAGGCTTGTAGACTAGAGGTTTTTGTATATATGTCTTGGGTGTCCTTGTCGGCCATTGTCAGTTGTTGATATACTTGTGACGACCTTGTCTGCCTTAGTTTATGTATATATGATGTGTTGGGCCTTTTCTGCGTATAAGTTATTGTTGCTTTTTGTCTTCTTATTATCATTTAGAGGCTTTGTCAGCTGAGGATTCGTGTCATGTGGTTCATGTATTACAATTAGCATGCTCGGGCCTTAGGGTGCCGGGTTACATCCACACCCTTCAAGATTTAGGTGTGACATTCATTACCTTTAGGCTATGGATAAGACAAAATTTCAAATTTTCCCTTGCGGTCTCGGGTTCATCCTTTTGTGTCCATTTTTGGTTTTCGAATCAAAGTCTAGAAATACGAGTGTCTACAAACTCATTTTCTTAGTAATAACGCGTATTTGATAGATTGGGAGTGTTACAAAGCTTTACAGAAAGGAAAGGGAGCTTGAGGTTCTAACACATTGCTCGACATTCAAGTTGTGTTAAAACTCTGTTGAGGGACCTTTTGATAATTAAAGACTATAAGTTGAATAAATAATGGGTAAGTGTGTAAGAAGGGGGTCTCGTACCCGTGGTGTGATGGGCAATTGTACGACTAATGATTTTAAGTCTATTACTATGTAGTGACGGTTTATAATTCGAGAATGCCGAAGTTTATGGGCATTAGCTGATGAATTGTTGATTTGGTTACTTTTATGTGTTCATGTTTCTTCATTGAGCCATATATTTGCAATAGTTGAGGCAGTTACACATCATGACCTGAACTTCATTGAAATGAAATGCATCATCCTTCCCCTATTCTACTGATATTTTATCCTACAGATGCATTGGCATGAGATCGAATAGGATTGAGGGTGGAGCACATGGATATTGTCCATGTTGCGATCATGATATAACATATGAGTTGGGCAGGTGGAGATCATCCATGCTGGGGAGTGATATACATATTAAGAGAGATATTGTACCTAAGACTTATGATTGCATTATACTTTTCATTTTACTTGATTATGTGCTTTATTGATATTTGGGCATTACTTGATCTTTGATTACCCTTATTTTTGTGGATATTGGATTATCTAATGCAATATAAACTTGAACAACTAAAAGATGGCTTTTTCATAAAAATCATGTCACTACTTCTTATTTCTGTCAATGAGATATACATGTTACATGCTGTTTCGCACTCATACTACATCTTACATTAAGATATTGTATTTTAAGTTTCAGACTTGTACTGTATTGTAGTAGCTCTCGTACTTATGACCCCAATCTTGGGTGGAATTTAAGCTATTTTGGCATTTTATTTTATGAAAGACTTAGTATTTGGATTTTTGGCTTGTCTCTTTACTTTTTTGATCATTTGACTAAATTAAATTGATAAAATTACTGGGTTGTCTTACCTACAACAACAATAACAACATACCCAGTGAAATCCTACAACATGGGGTCTGGGGAGGGTAGAGTGTACGCAGACCTTACCTCTACCTTGGTAGGTAGAGTGGCTATTTTTGAGAGACCATCGACTCAAGACAAAGGACAAACACAAGAAAAACAAGACAAACGGTCAGACCCAGACAAAAAAAGTTAAATAAAAAATTTAAAGCTGTATGAGAATGCTGATATCAAAAGAAAATAAACTATGATAGCATATTCTGAAAAAAGAAGAAGTAACTAAAGTAGGTAAATAAGATAAACAAAGTACACTAGAGAACACACAACAACAGAAATCAAACGACAGGGGAACTGGGTTGGCTTACATATCAGTTGGAAATATAGGTGCCATCACGACTTATGTTTTTTGATTGTGACAAAAGCAATCAACCTTTGAAGAAGTTAACTAAAAAATACTCACTTGAATTTTTATATTCATACTGAAAATTTGATATGTAACTAAGTTAATTATATTTTGGATATAGAAACCTCCATCAAGGTTTCTCTTCATGACTCTATCTCTGGTATGGTTTATGATATTATATTTACTTTTCTGGTTTTGATTTCGTTGTTTTGAGTTTTTCTTTTTGTTTCGAACCCGGTGTCTGGTACTCACATTGGAGACTGACTATTACTAACATACTCATTTTTTGAATTTTCGAAACAACCTTTTAAATTAACAAAAAAATCAATGTTTGAGCATCAACCAATTTAATGAAAAACACAAAATTTATGAGCTAGATTTATTACATGTCACGACCCCTTTCGGGAGTTATGGTGGCACCAACACTATCCATCTTTTTAGGCTAACCACTTCCAACACAATCAACATAAACAAAATCATAATGCTGAAAAGAATTAATTAATATTAACTAGTCTGACCATATATATAAATAGTCATAAAATATTGAATATCTAATTGTTAAACTTCCCAAAGATCTGGTCTAGTCAGTACAAGAGCTACTACATGAGTGGAATATAAATGTCTGAAACTGTCTCAACATTGGAAAATAAAGACAGGAGTAAAGAATAGAGAGTCTAGGGCTGCTAAGGAAAGGCAGTCTCATCCCGAAATCTCTGGTCCAAAGCCTTGGACGTTAGCCATGAGGTCTGGCACTAGTAGTCGGTGATGTATCTGCATCCAAAAAGAAAGCATTATATGTAGCATGACTACACATCATACCCCCGTAAGAATCATATGCCGACAATGACAGATAACATGTAGCAAATATAAAAATTGAGTTGATACACAAGTATTCCTAAGCTACACAATATCGGTTAAGCACATAAGCCACCTTCACATAGCAATTAATGTTTAACACTTAAGGTAATCTCAGAACATTGAAGTTACTAGCCAACAATTAATCACATCAACATAGAAATTCCAATTAAGCACATTTCTCATAAATATTATGAATGTTAATGAATGATATGCATAAATGCAATGTTACCTCTCAATAACCTGGTATACACATGCCATAGTATGTTGCCTCATAGTCATGACACACGGTGGACTCCATGAGTTCATATACCGTTAACAATCAACCGAAATGATCCATCAGACTGGCTAGAGCATCAAATCACGGACTCATTTGTCAAGCCATATCAATTCATTTCAGTTCAGTATTCAAATTATCTCATTACAATATTATTTACCTTTGTTTCCAAGTCTCATTGAACCAATAACATTCCATAACCAACTCCATTCCAATATTAGGATAATATGAGTGTATGAATGCAATGGTAAATAAATCAAGTAATAATGAAGTATGAGATGAAATTATGTTCAACATATGAATAACACATGCCCCAATATTATCGATAACACGTAATTTCACATAATCAGTCTTTTCATATTAGGAGGAATAGAGTGATGAGTATTTCAATCAACAATCACAAGTAAGATCAATCATGGCGACAAGTCCACATAACAACAATCGGGATCAACCTAAGTATGATCCCCCAAAGCACAATACACCGGTACCCACCAAAGTGCTCATCACAGTCATTAAGGTCGGACCCCCATCACACCCAATACCCATAAATAGTTATAAATACTCCATGTATCTATCGGAGTCTAATAGAGAAAATTGTAGCCTACCTCTCAGCCAAACATGTGCCATGAACTAGTCCCATGCCAAGGCATTTCCCTTATGTAGTGCCTCTGAACGTTCGTAGTCTATTATCATAGATTCTATGTTAGCACATAACTCTAAACACATACATAAAGACAAGACTTTTCAAAGAAATCAAATACTCGATCCCCAAAGCGACCCCAGGCTCACAGGGGTAAAATTGGAACTATAAAATTACAATAGCATACT
Source organism: Anisodus tanguticus (assembly GCA_034509755.1). Classification (NCBI taxonomy): domain Eukaryota; kingdom Viridiplantae; phylum Streptophyta; class Magnoliopsida; order Solanales; family Solanaceae; genus Anisodus; species Anisodus tanguticus. Next base: position 30,599,986 of record CM067555.1, on the reverse strand, counting down.
CGTGGTCTAATTAATCATATCGTTAGTTTTGAGGGTCAACTAATTCCAATTAGGTCTTCATTTCACTTTGAACATAAAATCCCCAAATTAGAAGAACCCTAGTTTTCATTTGAAAAATCATGGAATTTTATTATAAATTCATGATATATAGTAGTTCCCCATTAACAAACCTAAATCATAAGAGTCAACCATAAAAGATTAGTTGTTGCCATCAATTTCATATAAGCATTCTCTTTTAACATTTGGGTAAAACCCTAGGTTATCCTCTCCAAGAATCATAGTACAATCTATAATTTCAAGAAAGGAAACATAGGTAATTAATGACACAAGATTAGAATCACCTCTAAGATGGAATAGTTGAAACCCTTGGAATCCTCCCAAAATGAACTTAGACTTGAGAAATGTGAAGTGGATAATAATTTTCTGACTTGAGGTCTTTTAATATTTCAGATTAAGCGATCCTGTTGTTGACACTTAATTTTTACCCTCCAATAATTTTATTTAGTTATTCAGATTTCTGAGTCACAGACGGAGTGAGATATACTTTTCATAAAATGAATATGATTTTACAGTTCCGGGTGTGTTTTATCATTTCATTTGACAAAACATCATTTGTCATGTATATTGTATATCATATCCTAATTTTATATAATTTGGTCATTAATTGAATTTCAACCAACAATTATAAATGTTATTATCTCAAAAGAATCTTAAAAGTTAAAAGAATAGTGTCCCACTCCATCAAAATCGAGAAAATTGATAATTAAATACAATAACAGAATTACATCTCAAAATTTAAAACCACATTTTAATTTTAAAGACATTTGCACTAACTTTAAGTTCCTAGTTTCAAATTAGTGTCAAATTTACACTCAAAACAAAGCTTTTAAATTAATTTTGCTGATTACAAAATTGTTCATTTGAAAAATGTGTCCTTCCTCAATTGAGTTGGTTTTAAATCACGATTTTGGGCCTTTACTCGTCTAAAATAACTCGAGCCCAGGTAAAAATGACCTAGTCACAGCCCAAGCCCACCAGAGTATAAGCATAAAGAAGAAAGCCCTTATTCATATTTTAGAACAAACCCTAAAAGGGTTGTCTCTCTTTCATCTGAAGGCTCTACGACGCCTCTGCCATTTTGTGCAAGGCTAGAGCTCGTACGTTGCCTTCTAATAGATTCTGTATGGTTGAAAATGGCAAGATCATTAATTGCTCCTGCCAGTTCACACCAAACGCCACCGTAAAAGGTGAGGTCGCCCCTCCTTGTACTATGCTTTTCTACGATGGTTTAATTACTCTTGTCCGATTCAATTTCAAATTCTTGTTTCTCATTAGTTGAAGATTATAATTGGATGTAATTTCCCCCCACCCTTACAATTTGATTCTCCCATATCGGTCGAGGGTCTCGGCTAGGATTCCATTTGAATTCTATACATAGTGACCCTCCTCCCATAATTTAATGGTGTAGAACTTGAATTCCAGGCTTGACATTGATTTGAGCCGCTTTCAAGCTAAAAAAATTCTCAATTAATTATACTTAAGTTGGGATCCAAGCCCTTTGGTGGAACCCAGAGTTAGTTTAATTGGTCGATTCACAAGAAAAAATCTTTTTTTCTTACGTGTGTTTGTGAGTTCGAGGTCATCGAAGTGAAGATTCAAGCTCTACTTTCGATCCTAGGCTGCCTACACACAAGGTAAACACAATTACCTATTTAATTTCTTGTGTAGTTTACTAAATATGATCTATTTATGTGTTAGTTAAACATGATTAGTAATTGTTAGTTCCATCGTTTGTTATTAGACATGTTTATCTTGTTGTTTGAGCCTGATAGATTAGTTGTTGAGTTTGATTAGTTACTCTTATCCACTATTTGTGTCCATTACTGTATTTGTTAGCATGCTTTAGTCAATAGTAGGCCTCTGTTAATACTTATGGTGACACTTGTTAGTGTGATTAGTCAAGAATGATACTTATCATGCTCATTTAGAATCAATTCTACCATATATAACCTAAACTATATTTGAAAAGGTAACTTTGAACCTATAAGGACTAATATACAGGCTGGTTATAATTTAAAATAGTTTTAAATGTTTATTTGGAAGTTCTAGTTAAGTGGATGAACCTATAGGATAATGACATGTTAATGGTCTGAAAAAGATTTGTAGAAGTCTTAATGTGCTCTATGTGTTTAAGATGACGTGTAGACTTGGAAATATTATGTTAGCTGATGAAATATTTAGAATTGCTGAATGTGAAGGTTGCATTAGCCGTGAATGTACTATTGGGTTGATGCAATGTCTACTCTACTGATTTGACCTCTGCTTTGATCATGTATGAGTCATATTGATGCAAAAATCTCAGTGAGCTCTAGGTTCCAATTCGATCTTCGAGGTGATAAGCTCGGAGTTCCAAAAATGGTCGATCAACCTATGATAATGTGCTTATCATGACATGAAAAGTGGAATGGAATTGGACTTGTTACATAAAGATTCAAGAAGGTGTTTATATTCGGCTATGTATGTCGGTCTTGGCCAAAGACCATGTTTTCTTTTAGCTTGTCTTTATTTCTTAGCTTAGCTTTTAGATCTTAGCTTAGGACATACTATTCCATGTAAGAACTACCTTAGGACACAATTAATTGTCCATGTAAAGGGTGACAAGGCCGAGAGTCCTCCAATAAGGTGACTAAGACAAAAGGTCTTCCAAAGGGATGACTAGACCGTGAGTTGGAGGACAAAGTGGTAAGGACAAGAGACATCTAGAAGATGGGGATTTCAAGTAAGAATTTATGAACTAAAAAGTTCATGAATTGGCTATGAAGAATTCAAGGTCGGCCAAAGGGGGAGGAAGAGTTGGCCGAAATTGTTCATCAAACAAGTGCAAGGAATGGAAGCTTCTAAAACACATTCCAAGAAGATGAGATTGTTGGAAGAATCAAGTTCATGCATTCTTCCACTTGGAATCCACGAAGGGATGTGAAAGAGATTGAGTTCACTCTTGTATCCAAGTAAATACCTTTCCCATTGCCTTGGTTTAGCCGAAACATCCTTTGTCACCAATTAAACCTAAACCCGTCCACACTTGGCCGAAAGTGTACTTGTAGTTTGTGTCTCTTGATTTGTCTTCTAGAATGGTCCATTCTCTACTATAAATAGGATCCTTACGACTTGTAAATATTCAGAGTTGATTTACATATAAACTTGAGTTTTACTCATTGGTAAGTGTTTCAACCCGGGGTTGTGATTCTTAGTTGGTTCTGTGTGAGCCAAACCCCTTGGTGTAAGTTGAAGCGAGGACTGTGTGACCTAGTTAAACCCAAGCTAAGGTTTCCCTTTGGTGTAAGTCTTGGTTAGGATAGTGTGACCTAGTCAATACCTAAGCTCGAGGAACCCCCTTAGTGGTAAGCAAACATTGGGACTGTGTGGACCAACCTAGCCTAAGCTTCGGGTTACTAAAAGGGCTTCCGATCATCCTCACTTGGCTAGTTCACGGGTATTGCACTTAACAAACCCCGGTCTTGACCTTGTAGAATGGGTCACCTTATCCTAAGTGTCGACTAGGGCAGTAAAACCCCCGTGTCCCTATCATTGGGATCATCGACCACATTTCACTACAAACACAACAACCAAACACTTAACCCAAAACGTACCAACCAACACTTGGTGTGTGCCTGGATTGCAACTAGCACTTCGTGTTGATTCCTAGTCCAAACAACTTCAATCCTTTCACCACCAGGTCCCAAAACTGCTCTGTAACATCCACTACAAAGGTCTCCAACTGAAACCCCACAAATACAACCGTCCAAACCGAAAACACTAAACGGTCCACATAACACACCTTACCTATATGATCTTCCCAAGAACTTGAAAGACAAAAATATGCTTGTACCACTCGAGAGCTCCCTAGCACGACATTGAAGAGTATGAAGCCTTCAAATTAAAACTAGAGCACTTGGTTAACACCGAACAGATGTGGCCCATGATATAAGACCACAATTAGAAAAGCCGCTAGAAAATGCGTGGTTGTAAGGATGACGACCCGCCATGGATTCAGGGATAGGCCATATTTTGGGTAGTTTAGGCGTCCCATTTATAACTTTCAATTAAAAGTATCCCCCTCCCAATTTTTGTAAACAAAACCATGTCTGTCATGATGTCCTAAGGAGACATACATGGGAAGCCCATATAAGGCCTAGTCAGGGTAGAAATTTAGTTTCGAGTAGAGAAAATTAGGATATTATTTATATGTAACCCGAACTACAGCAGGGCCTGATTTTCGGAGGAGGGATACGTAGGCAGTTTATATAAGACTAGACCCCTATAATATATAAATTATAATCGCCCCCTTTTAATTATAGGATGTTTTCAAGTTCAATGACATGGAGGCGAGTCAACCACAAAGTTTCAACCCAAAACCCTAAAAACAAAAAATTGGCCAAAATGACCAAAATACCCCAAAATACCCCAAAATAAAAAAACCAGTCAAGAGTATGGATCGAATACATGAGTCTATGTGCTTTTCTTACAACTTATGTGTGATATCTTGCATTATAATATCCGACTAACGTACTAAAATCATTTGCTTTTGAGTTGTTTTCCTTCTTATAGTAAGAGTCGAACCGTCGCGGAACATTGGCATATTTCACAAATCCAAAGCCACAAAAGCATCCTTAAACCAAGACAACCAAGACAACATGACTGGTACTCCTGAGGATACTCGCAACAAGAGTGCTCTGATTGAGGACGTAGTTCCTCAAGATCCATAAAATGCCTCACACTCTGAAAACATAATCACCATGTTGTTCAAAACAAGTAGGCCTTCACCATCCTTTCCATCTCTAAACTCACTTTTACCTGAATATTTTCCAAATACCTACACTGAGGCCTCGTACCAAACACCACCCCCACTAAATGCCACCCATATAGGTGGGACTTCACAATCCACACCTACCTTTCAGGTGCCACCAACTTATGCCAATCCTAACTTTCAGCAAAATACCACTACCCATGATACTCCTAAAGCGGTAGACACTCCAAAAAGTTGCCTCGCACACCCCACAGTATCCTTCCATACCCCAATTACTCCAGTTGAGTCCTCGCTAGAATTAGACCATTACAAGAAAATGGATTAATCCTAGAAGGCTGAGCAAGATCGAAGAGATAGTGAAATGGAACAGAAGATTAAAGATCTATTTGAGAAAAAAACAAAGGCTCCCGCAAAATGACGAGACTCAAATATGATGACCTCTGTATGCATCCTAACTTGGATTTGTTGGAGGGCTACAATGTGACCAAATTTGAACATTTCAACAACATAGGAAACCCCAAACCTCATTTGAGAGATTACCACGACCAGCTAGTCGGGGCCAAAGGAAATGAGGCATTGCTAATGTGTTTTTTTTAGCCAAAGACTCATGGGTGGATCCTCTAAATAATTCACAGCACAAGATCTCAACCGCTGGGACTCATGGGAAGAGATGGTTATGTCCTTCATGGATAGATTCTGCCTTAATGTGGAAATTGTACTTGATCGCTACTCATTAGAGAAAATTCATCAAAAATCAACAGAGACCTACCAAGAGTATACAAGTAGGTGGAGGGCTGAGGCTGCCCGAGTACAACTTCCGATGAGTGAAGAAGAACTAGTTTTGACATTCATCCGATATTAGGATCCAGATTGCTATGACAGAATATTAGTCATGATAGGAGGTCGTTCACCGATTTGATCACTATGGGAGAGACTATAGAAGATAGTCTCAAAATAGGAAAAAATGCCAGAATCATGAATAAAGCTAGCTTGTCAAGCTCCGTTGGAGCTGCCAAGGCAAAGAAATAGGACGTGGCAAATGTCTTTCACACCCCAAGCCCGAGGAGTCATAGAAGAGAAGGATCATGATCATCATTCAATGCATACCAATCTCCACATTCGAGCAACTACATATCATCACCCTGCAGTCTTGCACCAGTATATTATGCACACCAAATTACCAAGCTCTACAAATAAATTACCGAACACCTATACCCACTGTCCAATCTCCACTTTGAAATTATCATATTCTCGTGCCACAGATCTAGCGCCCTATAACCAGCAAAATCATCGTTATCAGCTGCCTCCGACCACATACAATTTGCCTCACTTGAATTTTGAGAAGAAACCTCATCGGGTATTCATACCACTTCCAAAAATGTGAACCAGTCTATTCACTAAGCTAAGCGCCGACGGTCACATCAAAGCCATGCCACCGAAGTATACTAATCCAGAAAGCCGCTTCTACCGGCCCGACCAGACTTGTGTTTACCATTCCGAAGGAATTGGGAATTCTACCAGAGATTGCATCAATTTGAAGTACCAATTGCAAAACATGATCGACAAATGAGAACTCATCATAGAGGCCACATCGCCTAATATGGATAAGAATCCCCTTCCAAATCATGGCACCAATCGCATACAAATGATAGAGAGAGAATAGGATTGGGTGGCAAGCCGACCATTGGCCTAAGAGGGCATTGAAAGTCTAGAGTGCATAATCGCCTCGCTCACGTTGTAAGATAACCCTATCCTTAAGATATTGATTTTGTCCCCAAAGAAGTCGTTTGTGGTTCAAGTTCCCCAAATGGTCATCACAGCTCCAAAAGAGCCATTTGTAATCCTAATACCTCACATAGTCATCCCAGCTCTTGAAAAAGAAGTCGCAGCCGTAGCTCAAGGAATGACGAGATCTGGGAGGTGCTATGTGCCCAAAGAATCGGCACAAGAACTACTCCGCAAAGAGACTAATCCAAGAAGGACCATCACTGATGGGGAAGCTGAGGACTTTTGGCTTTGGATACAGCCGAAGGACTACTCCATTGTTGAACATCTACAGAAGACATCGACCAGAATTTCAGTGATTTTACTACTCTTGAGCTCTATGCAGCATCACTTAGCCTTACTAAAAGAGGCTAGACGAAGTCCACATCTTGGCAGGGATGAGTAGTGAAACACTGGCCAATGTAGTGGGCCACATCATCATGGCACATCAAGTTTCTTTCTCCGACAATGAATTTCCAAGAGAAGGAACAACTCAAAACAAGGCTCTTCACAACACCATCAAATGTTGAGGCAAGGTTATTTCTAGAGTACTCATTTATAGTGAGGCTGGACTCAATATATGCCTCGTATGGACATTGAAGCAGTTAGGGTAGAACATCGGAAAGGTAGTCCAATATCGTACCAATGTGAGAGCATTTAATGGGGCACAAAGTGACCCCGCGGGTGAAGTGGACCTCAACATACAAATGAGGCCCACCGAATTTACCATAGAATTCCAAGTCATGGATGTCAATACCAACTACAATCTCCTATTGGGTAGACTATGCATACATATGGCTGGAGCTGCGCTATCATCTCTACCTCAATCAATAAAGTTCATCTAGGAAGATCACGAGGTCATGATCCATAGAGCGGGAAGTATCTATAATATTCCCGACAACTCGGTACTAGTAATTGAAGAGGTCCCTACAGATAATGACTTCCACGTAGTGGAGCTTGCTAGACTCAATACCCGGGGAGATGATGAAGACATCCCAATACTACCAGCCCACAAGATAGTCACCAACATTATGCTCCAAAATGGTTTTGAGCCCAATAAAGGCCTAGGACGAGAGCTCCATATCACACCCCAAACTCTACGGGGGGAAGGAGGGGTGGCCGGTTCTAATGACCATTCTCCTGTGCAAGCAGAACTTTTGGCCGACAAGGCCGTACTAAGATATATCACCACAACAACTCTATATAAGGGGGATTAATCCAACACATATATACAATGGGACATGTAACATCACAACATTGTTTAACAAAATATAACTTAGCCGACAAGGTTGTATACACCCATATTATACATACCAAAATATGTTTGTGAGCCTCTACGAGTAACTGAACTAACATATGGCTGGGATAGGGCCCCGACCTACCCATACTGTAATATCTCCGCTAAAATACTCCATATATATACAACCAGAAAGCTCCGAAAAGATGAAGCTTACTTACTGATGGATGAACTCGATAGCTCCTACTGCGGTGGCCTAACAGAGTTTCTATCAGAACATACGACATGAACACGCAACACTCCCGACAAAAGGGACATCAGTATGAAATAATGTACTGAGTATGTAAAGAAAGAATAACAATATGCATTTATAAACTATAAGGAAAATCATATAAGCAATATGAAGTGATTAGCTGTAAAGGAAACCATAAGCAACCTGGGGCCACATGGGGTGAATAATGAAACTCTGAAACTTAATACCACCTATTTGGATAGGCTTTTTCTATATGAACTTTCTTTGTCTTATAGAGCGAGGTATAACATGTCCTTAATCTTAATTATATGTATGAATATGCAATGTAATACAATGTGCACTCTAGTTCATATATGTGTTGTGAAACGCGCAACCCTATCCATCATATATGTATGTTGTGGAACATGCAACCCTATCCAATATATGTATTATTGAAGAACGTGCAAGCCGATCCAATATATGTGCTTGTTGCGGAACGTGCAACCCAATCCTCTATATAATACATTTGTTGCAAAATGTGCAACCCGATCCTCTATATGGTCATGATTATATGCATGATATCAATGTTAATGAAAATATGTCAATACAAATGTAATTAGGGGTGTGAATAATAGACCAATGATAATAGTGACTTTTTGGCCCTCTTTGAAACTCATAACTCTTTGACTTTATTCTTAGGACAAATCTTCTCCGACTCGAAGATTATATCTTTTTGGAATGCTTCCTTTCGAAGACTTATGATATGATCAGTAACCAATAATGAGGATCATAAGAATATATGAATAAGTGATAAATACTTCTCAACGTATGACTTTGATAGACAATAGAGTGGGGTTCTCAATGTTTCTTTTTGAAAATGACAGCCCTTCGAATTTCATGCTTTTGAAAGAAAAGGATAACCTTACATACCATATGCACGAAGCAATACATCGTGCTATCAATTCTCATACTATTCATGACCGATTATCTATAAAAATAAAGGATTGATATCAACATCTATTCTATATTCAATAAGAAACCTTACTTAGGTATCTTAGCGATCACCTTGACTTAAAAAGGTTCTTAGTCTTGTTTAACGAAAAGGATATTTAGGTAATTTAGCCCCACGATTATCCAAAACATACCCTCTTAGGTATATAATACCTACAATCAGTATATTAATCAATTTCAACTCACAATTTCAATAAAACAACCCACAACTCAACATATCACAACTTCATAGGTTTACGGGTTTCGGCTATGAAATTCCCTTAACAACTAATCCCAAATCATTAATTAATGGCAATTATTGATAGAGTAGGATAAACTTTACTTTGATGCATCAAAACCTCCTCAAGTCCACAACTTGCCCCAATTCCTAGGGTTTCCAAACCCAATTCTATAGGGAGAGATGATTTCTTCAATTACTATGGGGATTATCTCATTAATCTTGTGGCATTTACCTTAGTATTGGTCTTGGGATCTTATAGTATGATTGATAGGGTTAGAGAGAGTCTATACTGAGTTTTGGGAAAAAATGAAGAGGAAAACGTCACGACCCGTATATAACCCAAAAAAAATTCTCCACCACCATACTTTGATAGACCGTCAAACTTCCGACAGTCCATCAATAATCCCATCAAACTTCATGGAAGATTGATGGCTTAGGCTGTGTATTTGATGGTTCATCAAAGTATTTGACGATCCATCATCTGTCCCATCAAGTTGCCCAGTTTTCTATTTTCATCAAAATGTACTTCCTTTGATCTATCTAGCTTCCATATACTCCGGAACTTCTGTAAACAAGTTATAAACTTTGGTTATCCTTTTGTATGGTCGTACCTCTTTCCTGGACTCAAGTATCAATCAACGATGCAACAAAATTTGAAACTATGGGGTGTAACATCCTTTTCCTCTTACGAACATTCGTCCGCAAATGTTTAAGATATTCTTAATTTCTGAGGGTTCTCAAAATTTCAGCAGAGTTTACTTTATAAACAAGACTATCCAAAATATGATAAACAACCCAAATATACATCCAACACCACCCAGGGCGATATAATCACAAAATATGATTAAGTTGGCCTCACAGACCAAGAGGGTTAGCCATAACTCACATAAACTGCCCTATGCCGTATTTTGAGCTGCACCTTCCACATCAGCCTCAACATCAACACCTGAAGAATGAAATAGGACTTCATATATTCTTTGGCCTCTCAAGTCATCTATTTTGTATTTTTATTCCTCCACAACACTTTAATGGATGCTATCTATTTAGTCTAAAAATTCTGCAATTGATATTAAAGAATCATAGTTAGGACCTCCCATAGGTTATGTCTTCAGTAATCTGAATACTACCTACATGCAATACATGAAAGGAATCTCATATGTATATTTATAATATCATTACAAGAGAAAATGAATAAACTGCCTCTAGCTCAAGGGTCATTTAGCCAAGTCTCTAAGTAATACCATATGGCCCATTGTATCTGTGCCTTAAATTTGCTTTTCCGGTCTAATTCTCGTTACACTTTTTATGAGTAAAATCATCAGTGTTACCTAATCATGAACAGTGTTATTTAAGTCTCAGTATCGCACATCGGTGGGTGTCTTCTAGAAATCTTGGACTTCTTGCCAAGATGGAGTGATTCAAATAGTCGAGGATTACACTACCTAATCATGAATGGTGTTATTTATGAGTAAAAGGACTAACACAAGTTTAAGTAAGTGTTATTTTTTTTTGTCAAGTCAATCCATAGACGATCTTTATTCCCAACCAGACCAGGTCTCATAAGGATATATCCTAATAGTGACATAATAATATTTAGAATACACATCTCGTAGTGGGGTAAATGACCATCCCAATTATTTTTTAAGTCAAGCATACCTGCCCACATCATATCATTGAGCGCCTGAATTATGCGCTTGGCCTGACCACCTATCTATGAATGAGCTATATCAGGGATTCCCTTGTACTTCTAAACCTTCCTAGAGAAGTCTTAGATTTTTACTGTATTCGAACCTCTTCATTTTCATTAAACAGTTAAAATGTCTCAAAATATTATCATCCCTTTTCGTGTATAGCTAGTGTAATCCTCGACTATGCGGATCACTCAATCTTGGCAAGAAGTGGGTCAAACATATATATCTATTGACCATTGATTACCTGAAGCAGCATTTCTGATAAAATTAGGTATAAACCCATACTGGACCTCTGAATCATTTTATCCTTTCCAGGTGGAAATATGTATTTCTCTCTATCTGCCCACTAGGCCTCTAATGCTTTATCATTACTAGATAACCATGGGGTATCTATGACAAAACTTGCACTTCTTTGACTTTTTTCATTATTACCTCCATCTATGTCTTGAGTAGGGTAGTACGTCTTTGTTTAAACCAGATGAATATAATTTCTAGAATGAAGCACCTTTACTCTAATCTTGTCCCACAATCAGCTACATCTGGGACGCATGATCAACTTAGGTATCAGAGAACTCCATCCCCTTTAACTTAAACATTTGTATTCTTTGTTGTAGAACATTATCTTCTGGTAATATTAACTTCAATTTCCCATAGTGTTACTTCTTTAATTTAACATAGAGGTGATACTGATACTTCGTGCGCTATAACTCTATTATCATTGGATTCCTAAAATTTGACCCCTTGTATTTGCTAACTACCGAGGCTCTTTGCTGGATCTTATCTCTCCCCAGCCTCTAGATGGGCCAAATATCTTATACCTTTTATCTTATGTTGTCTTGAAGTCTGTTATTTTGTTTTGTCAAACATTCTCTTTTATCTTGTATTAGGATCGGATTCATGTATGGTTATTCCTCCATTTTATCATCTAAGGGAGGAATCACTTAGTTTTCGGTATAATATTTCTATTTTTATTGATTCCCATACTTGGATTCTCAAATAGTTGAAGGAACAATTCTATACTCTTGCCTTCTCCTCGCATTTGCGGAATACCCTTCAATTGAAGTCGAATTTTTGAAACATCTCTCTTTTAAGGAGAATTATGCTATACTCTATCATCTGGGATATTCTTTATTTACATTCAATCTCGATAATTTTTATTCTTTTTAATAAGGCTTATAAGTCGTTGTATCACTACAACTTGTTTATGGGAGAAGCTTATCTTTGAATTCTACTATTATCACTTAAAGGTGTACCGAAGGTCTTCGTGGTTACTAAACATATCACATCACACCTCTATTGTGTGCTTACTACTGTCCACCTAGAATCTTAGGTCTAAAACTCTCTTTATTTTTCCCAACCGCTCTTAAGCGTAAACAACCTCACCTATTTATTTATTTGGAATATGTGCATTACAATGCATTAATTTATCTCAACCCCTATTATTCAGAATTTTCTTATCAATCTTAGCTTAAGTCTCACATTGAGGTCAACTCTTGGTGTCTCATTCGACTAACATAGTTGGCAATGAAGTGTTGACATCTTCCCTTATTGGGTACACATCCATACTCAAACCTTCATATTCGAAGTAAATTCCTCTTTTGTCTATTTGCTAACATCTTTTTAGAAATATATATAAAACAATCACGTCATCATGTATTCCTACAAGATCTTGGCCCATTTAACTACCTACAGTTATCCTTCTTACTCTTACTCTCACTTTTGCTCTGGTGGTACTAACTATAAGCATGACCTCTAACCGTTTGCCTTCATCTCCAGGTTTCATAGTTCATTATCTCGATTTGTTTCATACTAGTCCTTTGTTTTCCATTTCTTTTTATCTTATATACTCCTTGAGAGTTGAGATTACTTATGGTGAAATTATAACTCCAGGATCTGAGAAGATCCTATAATAGGAAATGATATATCAATTGATGCCTCGTACACCCTTATGGCTAGCCTGCTTCTAGTCTTTCACACACATCATCTCTCGATGTAACTCAACTTACTCTTCTATTGTTTAATTCTGATTGACTACTCCTGGGTTTACATATGCCACTGTCTTGATTACTCCTAATGTTTTACTATATGAGTCCCATATGTCTAGCGGCTCTTATAATTACTTTAACTCTCCTAATTGGAAGGCTACCACCTATCCTTTCTTATTGTTAATACCTACATACCATTTGATAGTCGTAGCATATCCACAACTAGATAACACAATCTTGTTTCTAGGAATTCTTCATTGTAACCTGCACTTCTGCTTACTAAAACATCATATGAGTATATGTCAATTCTTTCCCATACAATATCCTATATGCCACTCTTTGTCCTTGGAGACTTCTTTCGTGAAATATCAGGTCGTTAAATCTATATTCTCTGTAGCATGTGATCCTTTAATAACTTATAACTTTCTTAAAAGCAATACCCTCTTAATAGAGACCACTGAATCGATTGCATACATAAGATTCCACATGTTCGCAACTAACATGCTTTGTCTCAATAAACTTTTTATCTTCTAATCAAGACGTTAACTTTAAGACTCTTTTTTATAGCCTTTAAGGATTTCTCTTTTCTGTCACTTATTCTCTTACTATTTGATTGTTTTCTCCATAATTTCGCAATATTTTTTGTTACAGCCATCCCCCGAGTTTCTGACACATGTTTTATTTGACTGAGGAGACCTTTTTTTGTTTGGTATTTCCCGATTCATAGATCTTGATGATATGATCGGTATATTCTGTTGACCATTATCAATTCAAATTTCCTTATATTCTTGGTCTCATAACACTTTATTCTTCTCAACTCAATATTTACTTATTCTTACCTTTTTATCTTACTTAACTGTGCTCTGGTCACCTTACCATACTTTACTCTGCGACTCTCAGTCGTTTCCCACATTTATTTTGATGTCCCTCATACTTATATTATTTTGTTGCTATCATCCTTACTCCTTATCTTAGTCTGAATACTTCTAACAAAACATGTTCTTACTTTTAATGTATTCTATCTTAATTGCCCTCATTTCTAAGCATTTGAAATTCCTGCTTTACTTTGTACATAAGCCTTTCTGGGAAAAACCTTTAACTTTCACCTAAAGGGTTCATTAGTTGGCCCTCATGGACCTTCAATATTCTTAAAAGTCATATTCAACCTTCTATTTCCTAGGCACATCAGGTACACACCTTCCGAGGGGTGCCCCTACTGTCAATACTTTAGCACTTTCTATCTTTATTTACTTCTTACTAGGATTACATCGCTTATGAAGGTGGAGCATCATTACCTTGTTCATTGTTATCTAGATTTAGGCCTCGTTACGATCTTCTATACTTCAGACATTGGGTACGATTTGCTTTATCGCTCATACTCTTATATTTCAATATCATACTCGCATCTCTGGCGTATCAATAATCTAATCAGAATCTTTCGTCGACTAGCTTTGAATATGAATTACCCAAGGTCTTTCTTATTATTATACGAATAGAAACTGGGTAAAGCACGAGTTAGAGTGGAATTTTCACAACTCAGCTCTATTGCACAATCTATGAGATGAAAGAATAGAAACCATATCTAAATGCCCTGTAGCCTCCTGTTTATAAGTGTGGTGCACAACACACCCATAAACAAGACAATAGTAGACACAACTCATAGACTCCTTAGGACTGACCTACTTTGATACCAAGTTTGTCACATCCCAAACTGGAGGGGTATGGTCGGCACCCGGTGCCCTGCTGACCCGACTGTACCACTCTGATGACCAGTCTTCTGTGCAAGTAGAACTTCAGGCCGACAAGGCCTTACTGAGATATCACTACAACAACTCTGGATAAGGGGGATTAACCCAACAATTAATATATTAATCAATTTCAACTCATAATTTTAATAAAATAGCCCACAACTCAACATATCACACCTTCATAGGTTTACGGGTTTCGACTACAAAAAATCCCTTTACAACTTATCCCAAATCATCAATTAATCGCAATTATATATGGAGTAGGATAAACTTTACCTTGATGCATCTAAGCCTCCTCAAATCTGCAACTTACACCAATTCCTAGGGTTTCCAAACCCATTTCAATATGTAGAGATGATTTCTTTTATTATCGCGGGGATTATAACATTAATCTTGATTGATTTAACTTAGGATTGGTCTTGGGATGTTATACTATAATAGAGAGGGTTAGAGAGAGTCTATACACTGAGTTTTGGGGGAAAATGAAGAAGAAAATGTCAAGACCCGTATATAACCCAAAAATAATTCTCCACTGCCATACTTCAATGGTATACTCGACGGTCTGTCAATATTCCCCGTAAAACTTCCTGGAAGATTGACGGCTCAGGATAGGTATTTGATGGTCCGTTATCTATCCCGTCAACTTGCCCAGATTTCTATTTTCATTGAAGCGTACGTCCTTCGTCCGTTTATCTTCCATATACTCCGAAACTTCCGTAAATAAGTTATAAACCTTGGTTATCCTTTCGTATGGTCGTACCTCTTAGCGGGACTCATGTTTCAATCGATGATGCAACGGAATGAGAAACTACGGGGTGTAACACTCCAAGGCATTCGGGAGCCGATGGCACTGTCAGAAAATAAGTATCGTTTCAGTTTGGGGTATATACCCACTTCTGCAAAATCCTTTAAGGCGGCGAAGAAAAAGAGAGGATCCCCATATATGAGGAAGCCATTTCCCAATCTGCACCAGTCATTTCCGATCCGCACGCCCACACACAATGGTGGGGACCCCGAAGAAGGTTTGGGCATGCTATTCTAAAAGAGGAGTGTGCTGCAATAATAGAGGAATGCTTTAAAGCATCCACAATCCGTGACGTTGACCTAGATGAATAACTATCTAACTAGACCTCTACACCACTTTTCGCTCCTAGGTAGAGAGATCATTTCAAAATTTATTTTCAAAAAATCGATGAAAATCGGCCTGAGGCCCGAGTTTTCACCCTTTATGTCTTTAACTTTCTAAGTATTGTTCAAAAACAGAAATGAATTGATGATTGATTCGAGTCAGGACCATAGTTTGTGGTTTAATCGAGTTCAATGAAATGCCTCATTCATACAAAAACAATCTTTACTCATTATTTATTTATGTATATAACAGGTTTCTACAAACTAATAACGCTTTGACTTGTCTTTTCAGTAATAACATAAAAATAACTCATAATGTCATGATATGTCATCACACGAGCGAGTTTAGTGATACAAATGATAAAGAGTATGAGGAGTATGATGAAGAAACAAAATTATCAGAAGACCTCATGGACGAGGAAGATCAGTTTGAGAATAGGCAGACGCCTAATCTGGATGAGACAAAAGTAATTGACCTCAGATATGGGAAATAGTTTATGTATTCGCGTGGTCCTACCTAGATATGCCCGCATTGAACACAAACATAGTAGCTCACAAGCTGCCTATCAACGAGTGGTTCACCCCAGTTAAATAGAAGATTAGTTAGTTCAAACCTGACCTCTGTATAAGAATCAAAGATGAGGTTGAGAAACAAATAAAGTCAGGAGTTGTGCAAGTAACTCCATACCCCATATTGTTGGTCAATATTGTGTAAGTGCTGAAGAAGGACGGGAAAATTAGAATCCGTATGGAGTACAAAGATCTCAATCGAGCTAGTCTTAAAGATAATTTCCCACTTCCGAACATCCACATACTTATTGATATTTGTGCAAAGCATGGATTACAGTCATTTGTGGATTGCTTCGCTGGTTATCACCATATTCTAATGAGCGAAGAAGATACTCCAAAAATGGCATTCATCACTCCATGAGGAGTATACCACTATAGTGTAATGAAGTTTGGTCTAAAAAACATCGGCGTCACCTACATGAGAGCAATGACCACCATATTCGCAGAAGGTCCCGACCACATCATACACTTGTGAATATTCATCAACAGACTTCACAAGTTAAACCTGAAATTGAATTAGGCAAAATGCGTATTTGCAGTTCCCATCGGGAAATTGTTAGGGTTTATCGTCAGCTGCAGGGGCACTGAGTTAGATTCTACCATGATTAAATCCATTCAAGAGCATCCACCGCCTATAACCAAGAATTATGTAATGGGATTCGTGGGGAGGTTGAAGTACATTAGGCGCTTCATAGCGCAATCTACAGTGATCGTGAATCCCATTTTTAAGCTACTGAAAAGGATGCGCCCACCAAGTGGATGGATGAGGTCGAAATTGGAATTACATTGGGTGCTTCATTACTTTGCAGACTTTTAAACACTAAATCAATTTTTATCATTTAAAGCATGCTATTGAACCCGAAGGTCAACCGTATTCTACGGATCCTTTATACCAGGGTGCTAACACCTTCTCCGGGGGATCACCAAAACCTTTACCTTGACACTGATTTAGATAGGATTTTTCAAAGGAATTTGAATAAACCATTTTGTAATGGTTTTAGATAGGGCACCATCCAAATTCTTAGTAGCTCTTTTGTACGCTAACTCGTATGAAAAAGCGAACTGTAACACCCACTCATGTGGAACATTCTTCACAGGAGCGGCCTCGCTTCTACAAAATTATGTCCATAGAAGCGACCCCTACTTAAGTGACAAAGGAGCATCGAAGCGAAAATAACATTGCAGAAGCGGCTCACATCTGCAGGTGTGGCCATTAGATCGCTAGTGTGATTACACAAGAAATAGTAGTGTCACGACCCCAAATCCCATTTGTGCCATGAGGGCACCTACCCAAACCCCTTGGCGGACCACTAACATTCAAGACTGAAATAAATATATATAAATGCGTAAGAAGTAAAGAACAACAGAAGTAATGTCAAGAATACATAATCCTTGAAAAAGAAATCCCCAAAATCTAGTAGTCACAAGTACAGAGCTACTGATTAGAATACAAGTTTGAGATTTAAATACAATAATATTGTTTGAAAAGTAAAGCACAAAAGATAACATAGAAAGATTAAAGTGTTCCAATGTTGGGATAGAATCTGCGGCTCACCCTGTACTTTCAAGAAAATGTCCAAGCACTGCGTCAAGCTCCTCAACTAGCATCCGACTCAGTACCTGCACATAAAATATAACAAGTGTAGAGTGAGTACTAGAAGCACGTGTATTCAACAGTATCGTCGACTGACCCTAACTATAACGATGGCAAGGGTTGATACTCTCCGATGCCTCTCTACTAGTTAGCCAACAACTATGTATAAAGTAAATCAGTCATGCAAACCTAATAGTAGTTTCTATAATTATATTTATTACAAAGATCATCAATACTCACAAGTCTTTCCACAATTACCAAGTATATACTAGAGTTAAGGAAACTTAGTGCTACTGAAATCAGCCTAAACCCCATACAGAGCGTCTAGTCCCATCAAGTCTCACAGTGAAATCTTAGATAAAGTGTAAGTCTCGTGTACTAGAATTCCTTCTACTAAGAGTCACAAGTGTCACACCCCATCCTTGAGGGGGAGGGGGTGGCCGACAATCGACACCCTAAGGCCCGAGCAAACCAACTATAGCATTAGAACACCCTAACTCGATTCATAGGCCAACAAGGCCAACAAGTAACAAAAACAAGATAAGGATATAACAATAACCTGCAAGCAGAAGCGGCCCAACAAAAGAATATATGCATGATTGAGGGAGACATGGTCATAACAAGTGCATCAACAACTAACAAGAAGGCTAACAAGGCCAAAAAAAATGAATATACACTAAACAGTAGTCTGCAAGCCTCTAAGAGTACTATGATACATCCACTGGTCGAGATAGGGCCCCGCCATACCCTAAAACACTAGAAATATATACAACTGTACCTATCAACTCTGTATAGCAACTCTAGAAAAGTGGAGTGGGATTACCCATAGTTGAAAATAGGTACCCTACCGAGGAGGTATGCTAGCCTGTCTATCTGTACCTGTGGGCAAGAATACAACATCCCAAAAAGGAACATTAGTACAAAAGATATACTGAATATGTACGGTAGGTAAAATAGGTAAATAAAAAATTATAATACCAGAGAAAAGATTATAGAATCAAATTGAAACTCAGAAAAAGGTCTTTGAGGGAATACAACTGATATAACTATGAATATATGCATGTAAGTAAATTTAGGCCACTCTATGGGGCCATATAATATAGTATTAATTCCCTCTATAGAGTAATCTAATCACAAAATACCTGGCCATATATGATGCATTAATATTTACCTAACTGATCAGTGGTATTCACATATAAGTGCCTGCCTGGCTGACTATAATGCAATGTAGTAAGAAAATAGATACATATATATAAGTGTAATGCAAGACAGAACTCAAGAGATATCATGAACATAGTCGAAGTGACCTATGGTTGTTATCCTCGGACTATCGTTATGGAATCTTACACAGTGCACATTACAATCCTATCATAGTTCTCAAAATCAATCGTATCACAAGGAATATCATAAGATGTAAATGACGGTCCCAGCATGGAACATACTAGAGTTCATAAGCAATAACAAAAGGGAAACACAAGATCAATAAACTACCAAGAATGGAATCATTAGATGATATTTCATTTCACTTTTAGTCTAAAGAAGATCATTCCAAAAAAGGGAAGAGCCTTACTGTTACACCCCACGATTCTACATGCGATCAAAAGTATAGTTAATTGATTTAAGTTGTGGAAACTCAAGGCCCTTTATGAGACGTATGACTTATAAGAGTATCAAAGAGGTATAAATAATGTTGGAATTCAATTGGATAAAAGGAAACACATCTCAGCAAAGTTTGACGAAAATTAGGCGATACGCTAAGCATTCCTCCCCACGGAAGTCGATCCGCATCGCAGATCAGGCCACTTATTAAGACCCTAATTTACTCCTCTCACTGACCCCATATGCGTTATGCTCTATGACTATATATGAATTTATGCGATGCAGATCCATCCGTACAACAGAGGCGGTGGAGGCTTCTATAAATAGCCAAAAATCGGTGGCTTTCCATTTTCATTACAATTTCGACCCCAACTCTTCCCAAACTCTCTCAAACATACCCCTAGGGTTCTTAGGTCATCAAATACTTATTCCATATAAATATGAAGATAAATCCTCCATAGATAACCATTAAAGAGCTTGGAAATCTTGTTCGTAGTAAGTTGGAGTGAAGGATTTTCTTGAACTTTGAGAACAGGTTATGCCACAACTCTTCTTGGTTGATTTAAGGTAGGATATTGATTCTCTTAAGGATATTTATCTTCCTATAATTTGTTGGAACTATTGATGAAGGTAACTTGTGGTAGTTGAGCTAGAAATCCATGAAAGGATTATCATGAGTCTTGAATTGTTATTGATCAAATTTTGTGATGATCATAGCTAAAAGCTAAAGGGTATAGTGTTAGAGACTATAGAACATGTAGCATGATCTTATTGTTATTGTTGTTATGATTGGTGTTGTTATTGCTAAAAGGGAAGTTATAACATCTTGGTAGCTTTGTACACCATAGCTAGAGAAACACACCCTCTAAGTGATAGTCGAATTATTCCAATGAACCGATTCCAAGTTTATTGATCTTATCTTGATCCAAAACCTCTATGTTGTGTAGATAATCACTCGTAAAGTATTCGGGGTTCGTGACACATTGTTAACTAAGCAACACAGTTATGTAAGGCTATTTCTTCTATCAAAAGCATGAAATTCAAAGTGTTTATCATTTTCAAAAGAGAAATGCCAAAGGAACTATTCTATTTGTATGTTGTTTATCCTTGTCAAGAGTAGTTATCTTGTTTTTATTGTATTCCATACTTTTGGTTTGTTGGATGCTCATCCAAAGTAGCATGAACCTCCGAAAGGAGTATTTCAATGAGTTAGTCGTTATGTCGACCCAAAGTCATTCCATAGTAAAGTCGAAGAGTTTTGAGTTCCAAAGAGGCCACCAGTGCCATTATATTACCTATACATATATACTATTCACACCATCGATGCGAATAGCCGGTGTGCAATTGTACATGTACATTATACACACCTAGAGTTATAATCGGAGGGCAGTTACTTATATATGCATCCATCCATCCACCTCAGAGTATTACCTAAGGACAATACCATATTACACACCTCGAGCTATAAGCCGAGGACATATTACCTAATAAGTCTTATAGATAAAGGTTTCAGAGTTTTATTTTTATCCCTACATGGCACACAGGTTATCAGGGTATCATATCACTGTTATGCTCTTCTTTACAACTTATACTTTCATATTGCTATTCATTCTTCATATACCGATACATTTTTTGTACTAACGTCCCTTTGGTCAGGGATGATATGTGTTCATGCCACAAGTCCTTATAGAGGCCCTAATAGACCACCTCAGTAGGAGTTGTTGAGTTCTAGCCAGTAGTGGGTAAGCTTCATCCTTTCTAGAGCTCCCTTGGTCAGGCGTCGAGTAGGTCAGTTGTATATATGTATATAATGGGTAGGTCGGGGGCTTTTCCAGACCATAAGGAAGTATAGGTACTTATAGAGGCTCATAGGCTTGTGTTGTATATACAGTTGTGATGTATGGTCTTGTCGGCCAATTTGTCTTTTACTGATTGGTTTTGCAACCTTATCAGCCTTGTTTATATATGTATTTTGGGTTGATCCCTCTTTGCTCACCTTCAGAGGTTATATTACATCTTGTCCTATATATTATGGCCTTTTCGGCACTCCCATAGTGTTGTTGTTTGGATTATATCCTAGTATGACTTTGTAAACTGAAAATTCTATTCGTGTATGAGTCATTTATCAGAGTGGTATGCTCAGGCCAGTATGGCGCCGGGTGCTGGACACCCCCTAGATTGGGGTGTGACACTTACATACCTTAAAGTTGCTGCTCTATTGAGAAAGATCAAGCTTGCCTCTTTCTACAGATCAATCTACAATAACAAGGGATAATACTAGCGTTTAATAGCTTAGACTTAGCTAGTCGTAATCATACTACTTGGTTAAAGAGCTATATTCTCTTCCTAGTCCCTTCCCCTCCAACTCTACAACCATAGCTTACAACTATATCATCAACAACCTCTTCAAATTCATCACTTATAACTTTAATGAAATCTCCATAAATGAGATCAAGTCCCAACATAACACAATCTTTAAAATTTCTTCTTCCTTCAATTTACTTCTATAACATAACAAAATTTTGAAAGCTTATATATGCAAGAGGGGGAAATCCTTACCTTAGAAACCAAATATCCACCTTAAACCACAAATTGATGTCGGATAATTCCACTCAAAACATTAGAAAAGGAGAAAAATAGGAGGAAGTCAAGTACTACAAGGTTCTTGGTGTAATATCTGAGTTATTTCCTTCAGAACTTAACTAGGATGAACATGGAATCCTTATAGAGGATTTAGGGATTCTTAGGAACATCTTTGGGGTGAAAATGGTGAGAAATGAAGGTTGAAACACTTTTAAATCGCGAGAAGGTCAGCCACCGCCTCAACTTCCATGGTGGAGGTTCCGACTGTAAACAATTTTACGCCGATCAACCCCGACCGTAAAATATTTTACGGCCGTAAAAGGCCACCGTAAAATATTTTATGGCAGTAAAAGACCAACGTAAAATACCTCCTCCTCTACAAACATTTTGTTAAGCTTTACGGTGGAGGACCTCAAGTTTTATGGCCCGTAAAACACCTTTACGGTTGTAACTCCAATCGTAGAACATTAAAGTCTTCAAAGTTGCGATTAAACTTACTTCCTTTGGTTCTCTTAACCTTTATACTTCATGTTACTTCCTTAACTTGTCAGAACACTCTACTATTCTTACGGGAGATCTCATATCTTGTCTTAACACGTAGACTAGTTAACAATGCTTTTGGATGTGAAAACTACGGGGTGTAACATCCTTCCCCCGTTAAAAACATCCGTTCTCAAATGTTAGAAAAATATTATAATTCTCAAGATTCCTGAATTTTGGCAGAGTTTGATTTGTAAATAGGACTATCCAAAGCCTTTTAAGTAGCCCAAATATATATCCAATCACTCACAAAACTATAGAATAATATAACAACATCATATCACCCCTACAAAACCGTATATTTACGCAAAAGAATCAAAAGGGTTAGAAATAACTCACTTCAACATTCTTCTGCTGACATCTGGGTTGCATCTGCCATATCTCTCTCAACAATATTACCTAAATCAAAATGTAGAGATTAAGCTCGATAGGTAGAATATGAATAAGGGAATTGTATCGCTCGAGTGTTAATTTAAACCTGAAGCCTAAAACAAATGAGGGTATCTGAACTTCATAACCTCTTCGGACTCATATGTCATTTTCTCGATGTTATTATTCCTCCAAAGTACTTTAACCGAAGCTACCTCTTTAGTTCACAACTTACAGATCTACTGACCTAGGATAGCAACATGGATTTTCTTATACGATCGATTATCCATGACCTGAACATACACAATAGAGGTGATGCGGGAGGGATCATCTAAGCACTTACGAAGCATATATACTTGGAATATTTATATAATTGATTCTAACTCCCAGGGAAACTCAAGCTTGTAAGCCACTTGGCCGATTCTCTGTATGATTTGATACAGTCTGATGTATCTGGCGCTAAGGTTTCCTTTATTCCTGAACCTCATCACACCGTTGATAGGCGATACCTCAAGAAACACCCAATCTCCCAAATAAAACACTAAGTCTCGATGCCGGTTATTTGAATAGGACTTTTGTGACTTTGAGCTTTCAACAATTGCTTCTGAATTACTTTCACCTTCTCTATTGCTTGTTGTACCAAATTAGGCCCTAATAACTTTGTTTCACCAACATCAAACCAACCGATAGGAGACCTGCACTTACACCCATATAGGGCTTCATATGGTGCCATTTGGATACTGGAATAGTAGCTACTATTATAGGCGAACTCAATGAGCGGAAAATGGTCTTCCCAACATTATTTGAAGTCTAAAATACAGGCTCGCAATATGTCCTCGAGCGTCTGAATAATGCGCTCGGCTTTCCCATTTGTCTGTGGGTGAAAAGCTGTGTTGAGGCTAATATGAGTACCCAACCTTTTTTGAAAGGACCTCCAGAAGTTAGCTATAAATTGGGCACCTCTATTAAAAATAATAGATACCGGAACTCCATGAAGTCGGACTATCTCTCTGATATATAATCTGGCATAACCCTCAACTTAATAGGTATTTTTGTGTCACACCCAAACCATAGGGGTGTGTGGCCAGTACTCGGCACCCATACGGCTCGAGCGAACCACCTAAATATCATTATGTGAACATATAACCATCTGTGCCGATAAGGCCTTGGAATGATAAATGTAACATACACGACATGAAACCATTCAAGTAGAAAATCCTAACCTAGAAGATATATATACATACTAATGCTAACAAGGCCATACTGAATGAATTGTACAACACAGTACCTCTCTACAAAGCCTCTAAAGAAGACATCGACATAATACGTTAGTCAGGACAGGGCCCCTAACATACCCAAAGTGTCAAAATGATATAAACATAATCATAAATCAGCCACACTCCAGGAGGAAATGAATCTTACCAACTAAAGCTGATATCTAAACGCGATCTACAAATGCGGGTTTTCTCATCGCCTACCTGAACCCGTGTGGCATAAAACACAGTATCCCCAAACAAAGGGACATCTGATGTATATAAGGAGGGGATTGTATGATTAGGTTGGTCGGATTTGGATAGGGACCGGGTGGATACAAAAATGGGGGTCAAATGGAGGTTGGCGGGTTTCCAGGCAGTGTGTGTTTTGTGGGGTGTGCAAGTGAATTTGGCAGGTGTTGGGCTAAGGCGTCTGGAGGATGAACTAGACATGTTGTAGGTTATGTTGGTGGTTGGTATTCGGTGGTTGGGTGGTGGTAAGGTGGCAGAAACTGGTCGGGACATAAGGTTGGCGAAATAGGGGTGCGATCGGGATGGTGGGGAATTGGTTGGGGGTTTTGGGTGTTTATGGAAGGAGTTGGTTGACGACCTTTTGGGTGTGAGTTGGGGAAGTGTTGGAGTGTATTGGGGTGCAAGGAATTAGGCAATTTGGACAAGGATGGGGCACAAAATTGATAAATAAATTCGTGTGAGGGTAAGGTAATGTAGGTCGTGAAGACCTTCAATGTGTTTGTAACAAGTAACCAGATAGAACCTTGATTTGGGTATAGTTAGATCACAAAAGTTCTATCTAAACTTACACCGAGGGTTTGGACCACAAAAGGACCAAGGGGTGGCCCACAAAAGGACAGAGGCTTGGACCACAAAAGGTCCTAATAAGATACCAACACAAAAGTTGAAAACTTAGCAAGTTTGAGTAAACTCAAATATATTTCATAAAACTTCAATGTCCCCTTACGTCAATTACATCTCCTATTTATACTAGTTCTAGACCTTCTAGAAAGGAAGTAAGAAAGACACAAACATGGAACTTGGCCGAATGGGAAAAGGGAAGGTGTTCGACTGGTTTGGGAGAAGGTAAAAGGACCAACTCTTCATGTTCTCTAGGCCACCCTTTGTGTCATCCATGTAGATAAGTGCATGAACTAGCTAGTTCATGAATTACCTCATTGGGGCACGTTGGGAGCTTCTCATTCTAGATGGTTGTCGGCCTAGTCATCTCATCCTATTACATGGCCTAGTTATTAAGCTATAAGAAAATTAAGCTAGGAATTAAAATAAGCTAAAAGTTGGTCTCGGCCAAGACCTACATAAAAGCCGAAAATTAATGTCACTTGGCTTGGATATTCAAGTATTTTCTTCAATTACACTCCATACTCCATTCCATGTTAGGCATATCACCATAGGATGGTTAGCAATCTTCGACACGCCAAGCAAATCACCTTGTGGCTCATGTTGGAAACTTAAGTTCATGGCCTTCTTTTCATCAACGTTAGTACGAATAATGTATCGAATATGTAAGATGGAAATAAAACATAACAGTACATAATCACATAAGAGAGGGATACGAGTCAACCTGAACGTGTGAAATGCCGCTAGGGCCAAAACATACATAATGATTGTTCTTATCTTGTAACCTTTTTCTATGCCACTATATCAACGTCGTAAATCTATCTGTTTGACTGCCCAACTGACCAGTGGTAAATAATGATATATATATATATACATATATACATACATATATATATATATATATATATATAAAACTACCTAACTAATTAGTGGTAACTTCCCAACTGGGCGTTGCTCGGTGGTAAATTATGCGCCTTCTCGACCGGTGGTAAATAACGATATATATAACTTCCCGACCAATCATAGGCCGATTGTAAATAACGTGTCTGCCAAACCAACGGTAAATAACGTGTCTGCCAAACCAACGGTAAATAACGCTACATAATTTCCTAACTGGTGGTAACTTCCCAACTGGTCGTAGCACGGTGGTAAATAGAACTACATAGTCATGCTCTTATAGGTATTGTATATGCATATATAATGCGATTACTCATTGACCTATGTACATACAATGCATGAAAAATCTTTCAAGATCATTTTAACATCTTTTAGAGTGACCTATAGGCGTTCATCCTCCGAATATGTTATGAGTATTAAAATCTTTCCCATATGCTTCAATAGGTACCTAGGAACATATTTAGACATGCTTTGAAATAAATTTCATAGGAATGAATAACATGGACATCCTTAACTACTGAGAGTAAAATCATTTATGGGATAACATTACGTTTACGTTTCGTAACTTGGAACATGCCAAAAGAAGGAAAGATTAGCCTTAACATATCTTTGTTGGTCTTTCTAACATACCAACCAATTCAACTCATCTCGAGCCTCAACCTCAAACTATTTCTGGATTAACGATAGTACCACGGGTTCTAAGCAACTAAATGAACGTAAATCTTGCTACCACAAAATGAGCTGGAAAGACCAAAGTCAAAAGCAATCCCTCTGTTCATTCTTGTTCTTAGCTCCGTAGAGACTGGCTTTATTTTTCTCAATTCAACATTGTTCTAAAAATGAGAACTTGAGAGTAATGAATCTTCACTTTATTGGTTATGGGGTCCACTCAATTAACTCCTTCTTATCACTAAGTACTTGGCCATAAAAAGGCCACTAACATAAGACCATTAATAAGAGTCATTTTCCCCTTCTTTTCCATGCATCCACATATCTTAGTTATTGCCACCTAACCAAACCCACAACTCCCTCATTAATTACATTATTAAAAATATTATTAACTCTTATTAAGATAAAATATATAATAACATTTCACAAATTTTATGATATCTAGAAAATATATTCCACCAAATTTTAATGTTTTCAGCCTACTATCAAGAGTACAATTTTTTGTACTATTAATTCATAAAACGGAAAAACATAACTTTTATGAGAAAAAAATTATATTTTTATAGTAAATAAAATCTCATCTATAAACATCCTCATGTCGTATATATAATTTAAGATGTACCTGAGAAGTATTAATAATAATAACTATATTTATCAATTTTTTTACTAAAAAGTTTTACTTCAAAAAAATATCACCTCAAGGCAATATAAAGCGGTTTCAAAATTTGTCAAACTTATGGGTCTTACAAAAATTTGGGCACTTCCTCTAATTCTTTTTTACTTCCAAGTTAATATACATAGGTGTGACCATGCATTTTTACATAATAATATTAAATATTTAAAAGTTTGTCTCCACTTCTATAAATATTATAATTTGCTAACTTGTAATAATTAAATAGCATGAATAGATATAAAATAACTATTTAATTACATTATTTTATAATAAATTAACATCACAATACAAAGTGTTACATGGTGGAAATAAGACACGTTTTCTTTTCAATGTATTTATAAACTCAATAAGATTATTCAACCTTTACAAACTACTTTCATTTGGTATATTCTTAAAAGGGATGTAGTAATAATAATAATAACTACCTATGATCATGATTATGAATTCCTATCAAAAGATGTAACTTAAAAGAGAATAATATATATATATATATATATATATATATATATATATATATATATATATATATATATAAGGTTCAAATTTATGGGGTCTAACATTCGACAGGTAGAAAATGAGTGACTTTATAAGTTTATCCATGATAACCCAAAAATGGAATCAAACTTTCGACAAAAACTAGGTAATCCTGTAATGAAATCCATGTTGATGGTTTTCCATTTCTAGGTCAGAATCTCAATATTATTAAGCAACCCTCCAGGTTTCTGATGCTCAATCTTAACTTGCTGACAATTCGGACACTGAGCGATGAACTCTACAATATTCATCTTCATATCGTTCCACTAGTATATCTGTCGAAGGTCATGATACATCTTTGTAGAGATAGGATAAATAGAATACCTGGACAGGTGAATCTTTGTCATAATTCACCCTCGAAGTCCTCCAACATCGGGCACACACAATCGACCCTTATATTTAAGAACCCTATCATTTGATAGCTCGAACAACATCTTCTTCTGAAAGGAGATTCATTCTCTAATTTGGACCAATTCTGGATCTTCAAATTGCCGCGCCTTTACTTCGGCCACCAAAGACAATTTGGCGGCATTCGGCTATAGCGCCCCCGTCACTTGCATCAAGCAATTGCACACTCAAACCAACTAGTCGATACAAATCTTTAGTCATCTCCAACTTGTCAACTCTCACATGCCTTAGGCTGCCCATAGAGTTACGAGTCAACGCATCTACTACAACATTCGCCTTGCCGGGATGATTTAAGATATCAACATCATAGTCTTTCAACAACTCAAGCCATCTCCGTTGTCTCAGATTCAATTTTTTTTGTCTGAAAATATATTGTAAACTCTTATGATATATAAACAAGTCAACATGAACTCCATATAATTAGTGGAACCATATCTTCAGAGCAAATATAATAGTCTCCAACTCAAGATCATGAGTCATGTAATTCTGCTCGCGCTTCCTTAGTTGTCTCAAAACATATGAAATAACTTTACCGTGATGCATCAGAACACCACCCAACCCAACTTTGTAGGCATCATAAAATATAACATAACCCTCCGATCCTTCAGGAAATGCTAAAATAGGTGTTGATGTTAATCTATTCTTCAACTCTTGAAATCTCCTTTCGCAAGTATCTGACCACTGAAACTTATCCGCCTTATGTGTCAACTTTGTCAATGGGGGTGGCAATATAAGAGAAATTATATATGAACCTCCGATTAATAACCGTCTAATCCCAAGAAACTATGCACCTCAGTAGGAGTTGTGGGCCTTTTCCAATTCTTCACTGTCTTGATCTTCTGACTGTCCACTTTGATGCCCCCATTTGATACTATATGCCCGAGAAAGGCCACTAAGTTCAACCAGAACTCACATTTAGAAAACTTAGCATACAACTTATATTTCTAAAGTGTGTGTAATACCGCTCGCTAATGATCTACATGCTCTACTTTTGATCGAGAATACTCTAGAATATCGTCAATGAACACAATCACAAAGATATCAAGGAACGACTTGAAAACCAGATTCATTAAATCCATAAAAACCACCAGTACATTGGTAAGACTGAAGGACATAACAGCAAACTCATAGTGGCCATATCTGGTCTGGAAAGCTGTCTTCGGAATATCACTCTCCTTCACCCTCAACTGGTGGTACCCAGATCTAAGATTGATCTTTGAGAAATATTTGGCGCCTTGCAACTGGTCAAATAGGTCATTGATCATGGGAAGTAGATATTTATTCTTGATAGTTACCTTGTTCAGCTGATGGTAATCGATACAAATTCTCAACGAATTATCTTTCTTACGAACGAATAGCACTGGTGCACACCACAGAGAAGTGTTGGTCCTGATAAATCCCTTTTCTAAGAGGTCTTTCAATTCTTTCAACTCAGCAGGGACCATTCTGTACGGAGGAATAGATATAGGCTGAATATCTGGAAGTACATCGATAGTGAAGTCAATCTCCTTTTCGGGAGGATTTCCAGGAAGTTCATCAGGAAATACGTCAGGAAATTCATTAACAACATGGACCGACTAAAGTGGAGGCTTTGCCTCCTTAATTTGCACTCACACTAAATGATAGATATATCCCTTTGAAATCATATTTCGAGCCTTAAGATAGAAAATAAACGTCCCTTTCGGTGCTAGGAAATTGACCATCCATTCGATAACCGGCTCACCTGGGAATTTAAAGCAAATAACTTTTGTCCAACAATCCACATTAGCATAACAATAAGCCAGCCAGTCCATACCGATAATAACATCAGAATCGACCATCTTCAATTTATTTAAGTCAGCTAAAGTATGAAGATCGTAAATCTTCAAATCACAACCCCTATATACCCGCCTGACAATTACAAACTCACCCACAGGCGTAGACACCTCAAACGACATACACAATAATTCAGGTTCTTTACCACACTTGCCAACAATAAAAGGTGAAATATATGACAAAGTAGAAACTTTATCTATCAAGGCATACACATCAAGGAAAAGACAGATAATGTACCTGTAACCACATTCGGAGACTACTCCAAGTCCTGATGAACTGACAAAGCATAAATGTAGTTCTGATGACCGCCTGAACTAGATGCTCCACCCTTGCCTCTACCTTTACTAACCGATTTATGCGTACCTTGCCCAGGAGGGAGTACATATGAAGAAGAAGATGCTACAGATCATGTAGGCTACTCCATACTGTCCCCATATTTTATCAGAAAATGTGCATAATATGATTGGGCTACCCACACAAGTAGCACACATCCAAACCCTGACGGCACTACCCAGAATGAACTCTACCACATCAATCACAATAGGGAAACAAAGGTCTCATCTGACTAGACTCGCCTCTATAATGCGAGCCTGATGTTCGTGAATGCTGACCCTAACCAAAATAAGTTATCCAATCACAATGTTGGACTTGGAACTACAGTGGTACACTAGCTACCAGATAAGATAGTCTCCTAAAGAAATGTGGCCTAAACCCACCTCTAAAGTCTCATGTAGCACCCACAGATTGGGCCCTCTTATGCTGACCCCTATCTTTCTCTCGTGCCTCTTATGATCCTCCAAATTTTGAGCATAGGCCTAAATACGAGCGATATCCATATTCGGATTCAAAGAGGTTGTAGTGCTTTCATTAACCAAGTATGTTCCCAAGCCACCCATGAATCGATATACTCGGTCATTCATGTCTGTCACAATTGTAGGAGCGTACATAGTAAAGGAGTTAACTACATACTATACTCTCTAATACTCATATTGCACTACTTCAAATGTAGAAACCTATCTTGTCTAGATTGGTAGAGCTCAACAGGAAAATACTGCTGCAAGAATGCCTCAGAAAAATCTCTCCATCATTCTGATGGGGCACGGGGTCCCCTAGACTACGCCAATATCTCATACCAAGTCAATGACAATATCTCACAATCTATAAGAAGCAAGATATACTGACTCAGTATTGGTGGCATGCATAATTTATAAAGTTCACTGCAGCTGATGTAAAAAGCTCTATAGATCCACATTTGGATTTGTCCTTGTGAATATCAGAGGGTCCAGGTTAATGAAATCCCAAAATCTCGCACTGACTGCTCTATCAAAAGAATAGGGGTCTGGCGCTGAGCCTAAGAGGCCACTAGTTGAGTCAACAGTTGTAGATCACTCTGCGTATCTAAATCCTAATCAGAAGAAACCTGGGAGGAATTGGCAGTATATCAGCTCCTCTAGGATCCTCTAGAGATAGTGGGGGTGGGTCTTAGAGGCTCGAGATATAGCCTTATCCTAATGCTCCTATTTTCTCGTGTTAGTGGAAGGTACCTAACTTGCACCCTCTCCCGCCTCCACATCTAATATCTAAATAGCCTCTTGTTGTCTAGTAGTAGCAGACATCGTTGAAAGTATAAACATGATGTGGATTAGAAATTAAACACTCACAACTCGGCTCTAACGCACGATCTAGATCATGAATGAAGTTAATTGTCCTAAATGTTCTATAAACTCATATTTATAAGTGTGGTGCACAACACACCAATAAACAAGACTCTACTAGAATATCTTGCATGCTCCCCAAGACATACCTTCTCTAGTACCAAGTTTGTCTTAACCCAGCCTCGGGGGTGTCTCCCGCATTCGGCACCCTATGTCCCGAGCAAACCAACTATTGCATCTGAACTCCACAACTATAGTCTTAGGCCAACAGGGCCACTAATTAATAACAATAAGATAAGGATATCACAATAACCTAAAAGCATAAAAGGCCCAACAACAACATATATGCATAACTGAGGCTGACAAGGCCATAAAAATTGCATCGCCAACTAACAAGAAGGACGACAAGGCCAAGAAAAATGAATACACACTAAACACTGGTCTGTAAGACTCTAAGAGTACTACAATACATCCACTGGTCGGGACAAGGCCCTTCCATACCCTAAAATAGTAGAAATATATACATCTATACCTATCAACTCTGTATAGCAACTCTAGAAAAGTGGAGTGCAATTACCCACAACTAGAAATAAGTAACCTACCGAGAAGGTATGTCAACCTTTCTATCTGTACCTGCGGGCATGAACACAATGTCCAAAAAAGGAATGTTAATATGAAAGATGTACTGAATATGTAAGGTAGGTAAAACAGGTAAATAAATAATATAATACCATAGAAAAAAGTATAGAATCAACCTGAAACTCAGTAAAAGCCGATGAGGGCATACAACTGATATAACCATGAATATATGCATGTAAGTAAATTCAAGAAACTCTATGGGGACATATAGAATAGTATTAAGTCCCTCTGTGGGGGTAATCACATCACAAACTTCCCAGCCATATAGGACGTGGTAATATCGCCGAACTGATCAGTGGTATGCATAAATAAGTGCCTGCCCGACCGACTGTAGCGTGGTGCCGTAAGAAAATAGATACATATATATAATTGCAATAGAAGACAAAGCTCAAGGGACATCATGAAAAGAGTTGGAGTGGCCTATGGTCGTTATCCTCCGACTATTATTATGGAATAATATACAACGAACGTTACAATCCAATCATAGTTCTCACAATCAATCGTAGCACAATAAATATCATAAGATGTAAATGAGAGTTCCGACAAGGAACATACTAGAGTTCATAAGCAATAATGGAAGGGAAACACAAGACAAGCAAGATACCAAGACTGGAATCGTTCGACAATATTTCATTTCACTTTTGGTCTAAACAAGATCATGCCAAAGAAGGAAATAGCCTTACATACCTTAAAGTCTCTGCTCTATTATGGAAGATCAAGATTGCCTCTTTCTACACATCAATTTACAATAACAATGGATAACACTAGTGTTAATATCTTAGACTTAGCGAATCATAATCGTTCTATTCGGCTAAAGAACTATATTCTCTTCTCCAACTCTACAACCATAGATTACAACTATATAATCAACATCCTCTTCAAATTAATCACTTAAAACTTTAATGAAATCTCCATAGATGATCTCAAGTCCCAACTTAACACAATATTTACAATTTCTTCTTACTTCACCTTACTATTTTAACTTAACGAAATTCTGAAAGCTTGTGTAGCTTATATACGCAAGAGAGGGGGAAATCCTTAAAGTAGATACTAAGTTTCTACCTTAAACCACAAATTGATGTTGGAGAATTCATAGTAGAAAGGAGAAGAATAAGAGGAAGTCAAGTACTATAAGGTTCTTGGCGTAATATCTTAGTTATTTCCTTCTAAAATTAGCTACGATGAGCATGGGAGCCTTAGAGAGGATTTAGGGATTCTTAGGACTGCTTTGGGGTGAAAATGGTACGAAATAAAGGTTGAAACCCTTTTAAATCATGAGAAGGTCGGCCACCACCTCAACGTTCATGGTAGATGTTCCGGTTGTAAAACATTTTACGCCGGCAAACCCCCACCATAAAATATTTTGCTACCGTACAGGGCCATCGTAAAACACCTACTCCTCCACCAACATTCTGTTAAGATTTACGGTGGAGGAACTCAAGTTTTACGGACCGTAAAACACTTTTACGATCGTAACTCCAGTTATAGAACATGAAAATCTTCCGAGTTGTGATTAAACATACTTCTTTAGGTTCACTTAACCTCTATACTTCTTGTCACTTTCTTATCTTTTCCCAACACTCTACTATCCTTATGGAAGATCTCATATCTTCTCTTAATACTTAGACTAGTTAACAACGATTTTCGACATGAAAGCTATGGGGTGTAACAACAAGATCATAATGTCTACCAGTACTCATCACCGAGTACACAAATCACCAAATATATATCAAGAATATAAATGAAATGCAATGCAAATGATATGTATGTATGAAATGGCCATATGTACCTGGTATACACACGCTCCTACAGTAGGTGTTACATGACCATGGGGGACTTATAAGGTTCATATACCCATTCGTAATTTTCCATTAGATCCCAACTCTATGGATGTAGTGTCACATCAATCATCAATCTCGTACAGTGTACCATATCCAGTAACAGGCTTTTAAGACCCTTTCATCAATATCTCAATAGTTCAGATGCTAATAATTACGTGTATGAATAATATGGATATGTGTACACCATGCAACAACATAATTAATACAATTAGTATTATCAAATCCTTTTATAGTATTTAGATGATATGTAGAGTGATGAATGCATGACAAGTCAAATCATAATAAGCTATCAAACTCGGCTACGAGTCCAACTAACCAGCAATCATACCAACCTAAGTGGATTTATGCACCACGCTCATGGATCGGAGGCTAAATACATAATCTCCGTCATGTATATCATACTAAGTAATTTATTTACACTTTAGGTACACTAGTACCCGTACAAGTTCTCATCACCTCGATATTACGGAACTCCCAATTACACATTACTCCCCTTAATTAGCATACCAAGACATAAACACTATGTTAGAGTCTAGTAAGTCTATACTTGCCTATTTTCGGAGCTAAAGAGTCACACAACCGCTTTCCCCTTTATATGAGCTTCCTCACAATCCCACTCTTTTCAAACACAATATCTAGATGAGATTATGAGTCTAACGGTACCCATATTGATACATACACCTGGAATCCCCGAACTAACCCAAAAAGAGAACCTCGAGCCCACAATAGCAAAATTTCAACTTTATTTCACAAAAAGTAAGATAACATACTAAATAATCATATCCTTAAGTTAATTTAAAAAGTACACCTAATTGGACCCTATATTGCAATATTGGGCAAAAAGCCCCAATTCCAAACCCTAGAATTTCCCCCCAATTCAAAAGGGTTTCTAATATCATATTAACCATTTAAACATCATCATCTAACATGAACTAATACTAGTTTACAATATTATAACCAACTAGTCAATAATCAACCCTCAAATAAATGATTCTTATTCTCAACATGGAACTATGTCCTCACCATCCCCATGTTACACCCCATACTTTGTACGTCATTTTCATTATAGGTTAACTGACGTGTAACCCCTCATACATTCGGGATAAAGTTTGACCGTATGATGGAATCATAATGGATCTAAGATGAGGAGTGTAGGAAGTGTTTTGAAAATTAATCAATGTATATGAATAGTCTTTTGGAAAAGTATAGTCGGAAGCTACCCTACGAACAATGTTTTCAAGTGTCTTTTCATGAGGCCTTACTTCAAGCAAGAATAACAACATTAATTGTTGTGCTTTTCGGAAAACATAAAACATGAGATATCTTTCTAACCTTATATGGTGGAGATCCATTGGACACCGGTACAAATATTTATGATTGTTTTACTGAAAGGTTGCAGTGTGCTGGGAAAATGTGAGACCAGAGAATCCCATTCTGCGCCGTCCGCAAAACTGAATTGCGGGGTGAAGAATAGCCGAAATCCGGCCAAGTTACTATCCATTTATGTGACCAAAAGTGTGGCCATCATTCCCGTTCTGCGGCCTGCAAAATGGTCCATAGAATTGACGCAGTGGGTGATGTTATTTATACCCAACTCCGACCCTTAACTCATTTCAACTCATTTTTTACCCCAAACCACTCTCAAACTCTCAAACTCTCTCTCTAGGGTTCTTCCATCATCTAAGAACTTTACAGCATAAGATTTAAGAGAAATCTTCCTTAGATGATCCATAGTATCTTGGAAACCTTCTTAGTAGCAAGGTGAAGTTGAGAATTTTCATGAAGCTTGGAGCAAGGTTGTATGTGCAAGTCGTCCTTGCGAGATTGAGGTAAGATTTTGATACTTCTTAATAGTATTTGTTTTCTCTTAGCATGGTTGATTGAATTGGTGGATGAAATTCATGAAATACAAGTTGAACTCTATGAAAGAGTTGTTATGATTCTTGGATTGTTCTTAGTTAAACTTTGAGATATTCATGGCTAGAAATTAAAGGGGTGTGGTGGTAGAGATTATGGAATATGTATTGGGACATTGTTATTGGGTTGTTGGTATTTGTTGAAAAGTTAAGGTAGATTGTTGTGTTGATATGCATAAGTTTCCATGGTAGAGAAGCCCAAGAACTCTATGCACTTAAGGTGTTTGTAAGCGAAGAATACCTTTAGCTATTTAGTCGATTTTGATTCCAATGATTCGTTCAATGTAGTAAATCATTCATAGAGAATACGAGGATGTGTGGAAATTCAATAGCTAGGATGACAAGGTATGTAAGCCTAACCCTTTTTTTCAAAAACATGAACTCCAAAGTGTTTATCATTTCCAAAAGAAACGTCGAAAGCTTCATTCAATTCATATATCTTCTATCCCTTGTTGGGGATAGTTCTCTTGTTATTGTCGTATTCCATATTTCTGGTTTATTGGTTGCTCATCAAAAGTATCATAAACCTCCGAGAGGGAGTATTTCAAAGAATATCCATCAAGTCGACCAAAAGCCATTGGGTTCTGAGTTCCAAAAAGGCCACAAGTGCCATTATTATTACATATACATATATTCAATTCACACCACTGATGCAAATAGTCGGTAGGCAGTTGTACATGTACACTACACACACCCGGGCTATAACCGGAGGCATGAACTTATATGTGCATTCATACATACACTTCTTTGCATTACCTAATGGTAGTCACACCTCGGGCTATAAGCCGAGGGTAGATTACATAATAAGACCTATAGATAGAGGTTTCGGTATAGTTTCTCAGTTTCATTGTTCTCCCTGAGTGACACACATGTTATCAGAGTATCAACTTGTTTATTATGCCCTACTTTACTGCTTATGCATTCATATTATTATTCATGCCTTATATATTCATTTATTATTCATGCTTTTTCTTATTGTATTTCATGTCGATAAATAGGGCATTTTATTTTAGCAAGCATTTCTTTTAGAGCTAATGAGTCAGAAGTTATGAGCCGAGTCTTATGTATTTATAATTAATGGGTAGGCTTGGGCGATGTGTTCTTAGAGGCTTGTAGATTTATATGTCATGGTCTGCGTTGTTTGTTCATGGCCTTGTCGGTCTAGAGGGTCATAAATAAGATGATCTCCTTGTATATGCATGTACACGTAGGAGTTTGTGATTTTGACGTCATGTATTCGGTGTTAGTGGCCTCGTGTTTGGTGTGTTGGTTATACCTCCATAGCATTTCTTTTAGTTTCTAGCTATGTTATGTTTTAGTGGTACGCTCGGAAGTTATGAGGGGTGTGACGTAGTCTTATGTATTTATAATTAAAGAGGATGGAATAATACCTCCAATGGGAACCCAATTGAAATCCTCAAGAAATCCTATATTGGTCCTAATCCCGATTATTTTGGGGAATGGAACTGTTTTTAGGGCATTAAATATTTTGACTAAAACAACGATTCCCTTTCGGCGGAATCGACATCGCCAAGGCGCATATGCTTCAGCGGAAAGAGGTTCGCTGAGCCAGACTCACTTAAAATTCCCTTAGTCTCGCTGGGGCGGATATGACTTTACAGAAGAGCAATCGCCTCTGCATAAGGACATCTGCAGAAGTGGAAAACCTCATTAGTAGACAAGACCCGCATCTGCGAGCCAACCTCTATAGAAGCGGATGCACAGAAGCGGCCAGATAGCTGGTGGTGCGGACATCAAGCACAAACAACATGCAAAATAAGTTATATTTCCACCAAACACACAAAACTCTCCTTGAACCCCTGTATACAAACCAAACATGCATTTCTATCATAAAACACATTACGGACCTGCTCGCGCACTCAAAATTCCAGAAAAATGTCTCTAAGGCTCATGTTTGACCAAAGTCAACTCTTAAGTTCTAGTATCACTATTTCACAACCAATCACCCAAAACACACCAAATCTCCTTGGGAAACGAACTAAAGGCTCAACTAAGTAATAAATGTCTCTAGAGATAATAGAACTGACAAAAATACGTAACATATGCGTTTACCCAAAAGTCAACTTTGTGTCAAACCTTCCTACACTCTAAACATAAAAATTTCCAAACTTTTGAAAAAGGGTTTGAAACCTACCAAATTACCACTTAAATAAACATCCGTCATCGAATAGTAAAGAAAAGGAAATACCTAGACTCTCAAATAGCTCAGGGTAGTTAGCCCGAATATCGAACTCAATCTCCTAAGTAGCATCCTTCACAGGGCAATTCCTCTATTGCACTTTCACTGAAGTTATCTCTTTGGACCTCAACTTTTGAACCTACTTATCCAAAATAGCTACATGCCTCTCCATATAAGATAAGTTATGATCAAGCATCACCGAATCCCACCTAATTATATGAGAACCATCCGAAACATACTTCATCAACATCGACACATAAAACACAAGGTGCACACTCGATGACCTAGGTGGTAAAACCAAATCATAGGCCACCTTACCAGCTCTTTAAACTATCTCAAAGGGTCCAATATACCTCAGGCTAAGCTTTCTCTTCTTATAAACCTCATCACACCTTTCATGGGTGAGACCTTCAACAAAACCTGTTCTCCAACCATAATCTCCAAAGCACGAACCTTCATGGCCAGTGCATTGCATTGTATAACCCTTCTGTCTGCTTTGGGTTGTTGTCACACCCCAACATCAGGGGGTTTGGCGGCACCCAAAGCCTGAACGGCCCGAGCATACCACATGTATATTATGACTAACTGTTAACAATTTGGGCTAATAATCCCTCAGGATTACAACCATAATGGGGAAAAACTAAATATGACGACCTGATAAAATAATAGCAGAACCAATATATGGATATACAACAAGGCCAACAAGGCCATAATTAACATCAGAAGGCCGATAAGGCCAAACAGTTATACTAACCGGCTGAAAAGAGGCTGACAAGGCTATGTAAAATGACAAATACATAAACCACTAGTCTATAAGACTCTAAGAGTAGTGCAACATAAAATCAGGTAGGGACAAGGCCCCACAATACCCATAGCTACATAACATAAACATACTGACCCAAAAGGCAACTCCAGAACAAGTGGAGTGCAACACACCCTAATTTGGGGTGTGACACCCCAAAACTCTATATAAATTTCGGCAGCATATCCCATATAACATTGACTCCCTCCAACTCCATATATAAGCAGTAAAAACCAACACAACACAACAAATACAAAACCAAGAACAAGACACAATATATCAACAACAAGTCATTAACATCTCACGATGAGTGGCAAGCTCGGATTGGAACATATTCATACCCTTATACCCTTTCTTGATCTTGACTAAAACATACAACATAACCAACATGCTAACAAACATATTTTTATAATCTTCCATCATTATATACATCCTTAAGAATCAATAAAAGTAGTCCAACAATAATTAAAAATCAATACGAACAACTTTCAAACATCTAGTGGCCATTTCTTCTTCTAGCTTGTAACCTTATCCATCAAACCGATACATTGTCAAGCATTATAACAACAAAAACATCATAACCAAATTATTTTCCATCATTTCCAGCCAGAATAAGCCATATATATCGTCCAAATAGTCCAACAACAAGAAAACAACATTTCATATTATTTCAAATACTAACTTGTAGTTTTTCATCCAATCTACATAACCAACCCAAGAAAAAGTTTAAGCACAAACTAGAGAGTGATTTAATTGCCTTACACAACAATTATAAATTGAAATCAAAGCCTTTAACAGCTCAGAACAACCCTTGAATCCGCCACAACATCGTAGAGGTCTTATTCTTTACTAGAGATAACTTTTGATTTTGAAGTTGGGTGAAATCACTTTGAATTTACCTTGAAACACTTATGAACTGATATAGAGGTAATATGAGAGTATAGGGACGAAGTGTGGTCGAAAATGACCAAAAATGAGCCTTGAAACGTACTTAAAGCGAGACTAAGTCGGCCACCGCCTAAGTGGGTCCCAAAAAAGGGCTGCATGCACAGTCTTGCAAAAATGGAAATATCTCTCTACTTCGATTTCGCATCGACAAACGGTTTAACGAGTTTAAAACTAGACTCGTAGACCTTCAATTTCATGGTTATATCACCCCCGTAATTCCAAATATATTGGGAGAAATGATCTGCAACATTTGAACCCAATTGCACAAAAAATATGAACGTAACTTGCAATAACTTTTGCCGAATTTTATTTTACAACTTGTTTGACTTTAAAACATAACATATGAATATTATATGATTCAAATAACTTTAAAAACAACCACCTTAATATATTAATCACTCCTAGTTTTACCCCGAAAGTACGGGTTATAACATCTTTTATTTATTTTACCCTGAAACCTTTTTGTACATGCTTAACACTTGTTTAATATTTCCATTACCTTGTAGGAGTTTCATGGCTTCCCCGGACTCATATTAGTGTACTTATAATACAAACGACACAAAAATTTCAAGTTGTAGCATCCCCCCCTTAAGAATATTCGTCCTCCAAAGTAGGGGGTATAGGGGTGTCTTATGTCCTTGAATTTGGAAAAGTTTCCTTTGTGAATAATATCAACCAACCCTCGAGAGAATATTTTTTTTCTTCTTATACCATCTTTCTCACATTCTTCATACCTTAGAACTCTTCGTTGGCATTATGGACTTGTTCGTTGCTATTGGGATTTTTCAACTTTCTATTACTTGTATACTATATAGTACATTTCTTCAACATAAAAATCATTATAACCGGGTAAACGAGTCATTTTCCCAAGTAAAACATCATCTAATCCTTCCCCCGGGTAGTTTGGATGTGGCTTTACATATATTCCTTGATCAACTTATCTCCCTATTCATCATGCTCTTTATACAGAAAGTGATTGACCTCATTACTAACTAGAAATTTTCTCAAGTCTCGTCTTTGTGCTAACATTTTCATAATGCTTGATACATTAATTCAGGCAGAACCATTCCACATGTCAAGCTATCTTGAGGTGAATCTACATTTTCATATACACCATTCTCTATAAGGAGTTGTCTCATGGTACTAATAATCTTCTTAAATACAGATCGTGCGATAGTTATTGTTGTAATCTAACTCATTAGATGGTAGTTAACTTTCCTATCCCTCTATACAGCTTACGACCTTTTCTCACAATACAATTCTTATTTATACTTCTCTTAACCATCCATCCATGACGTTGTTAACTTAGATATCTATGTTTTTCTTGAGATGGTTTGTGGAAATTCACTATAGTTAGGCACCTTATAGAAGGTGAAGCTATTGTATATCCAGAATACTTCTGGTACTTTATCACTTCACATAACTATTGGTACTCGTCCTGTAAAAGTCGTGTGCGTCATTTGGGGCGATAATAAAGAACCATACCCTGTTGACAATGTCTCTGTCCCTTAATCAGGATACCCTCAGATTCTTCCCTCTAGATATTAATGAGGTGGGTGGGAAGGATAGATACCAACTTACTAGATATGGATACATATATTTCTTGTCATTGATAATCATATTTTGAATCAACCTGCTATGTTCTTGATATTCTATAGCTATTTTCTTCATATCAGCTTGTCAATATAATTGTTTTATACCATGGTATATCCTTGATTTCCCAAAATTTATGGAATAAAGTGGATAATGGACCTTTGTCGTACTCTCACCTCACAATTTCTATCACATTTTGAACATGCCATCGGCCCCGATTTAAAAATCTCTTCTTATTAAATTCCAGTTTGTGGCTCTCCTTTTATCGAACACTCTATTTTTTAAAAAAGTAATATTCTTTTCTCCTTGGTTATAAGGTAATCCTGCTATATTATTTCAAATGAGCTTCTAGAAATTCTTTACCCCTCTGGGCTCGCTCATTTGTTAGTCACTTGCGGCTTTATGAGTAAAGATATTTTCTACGAAATTAGCTCTATTTTTATTCACCTTAAATTAAACATATCGTCAATAGACAACATTGTATAATTTAGACTCATTCTATTACATTTTGCTTTCAACTCAACTCTAGTTTCCCTCAAAGTTCTGAATTTCTTGTACATGAAATTGTAGATATCATCTATTGGCTTTAGCCTCCATGTTAACATACATGTTTTTCATATTCCATCATGGTTTTTCCGGATATAGAAGAACTATCATCATATACTAGATTACTTTTATAATAACTCTTGCTACTTCTGTCATTCTCTTATTGTCAATTCCAAATCTCATCCTCAATGTCCACATTATTATTTTCATTTTGGATGGTTTCTCTTCTTTAGGATTTCCTTGAAAACGTGTACTAATTCCTTTATCATTGTTGTCATCTCAGCTATCCCTTGAGGTTGCAATTTCATAGCGGTACGACTAATTTTGAAAG
Organism: Anisodus tanguticus; assembly: GCA_034509755.1. Taxonomy (NCBI): domain Eukaryota; kingdom Viridiplantae; phylum Streptophyta; class Magnoliopsida; order Solanales; family Solanaceae; genus Anisodus; species Anisodus tanguticus. Next base: position 30,557,315 of record CM067555.1, on the reverse strand, counting down.
ACTACACCATTTAAATATCTCATGGTCTGTCTTTAACTTCAAGTGCAATCATATTGCGTTCCTCTCCAATCCCTTATGACTGATTCGTCATTCTATCTTCATCTTCCAACCATAGAAATTTTCCTTTGGATTTATATCTCCCAACATTAACTCATTATTCAAGTTGATATCCTCGTGTACAGAGTATCTGACCACGCCTATCATCAGTTCATTTATGTTCCTTGTCATTTGTACTCATGCGTTACCTTAAAGTATCTTTTAATTTTGTTGTCTCAGTCTTTTTATCTCTTCGTCATTAATAAGGCATGTTGTTGGCCTAATACTTTACCATCTCATATTCACAGCTGCATAGTATTTGTTGTTGCATCAATTCTTATCGAATCTAACTTTAAGTCAAGATTTGTAGTGTTTCTTTGATTACACTGGTGTCATCTAAGTGTGGTTTCTACCATCATCGAAGCTAAATAATTTGGACTTACGACAACTTAACTTGAAATAGTTACCTCCATCCCTAGGGTTCCGTTCACGACCTCGATCTTATTACGATGTTGAAATGTACTCATTCATAACTTTTGGTGGCTTATGTCACTGTTATCATTAAAATTGTGTCTCCTCCATTTAAAATAATAAAACTCCCCTTCTTTGAATATTTTGATGTACTTATTGTATGGTCATCCTTTATGTACGAGGTTCTCACGTTATTGTAGTTATATTCATGAAGGGGCATAATTTCTCTAGCTCTCCTCAATGTATCTCGTTAAGCAATCTCCTTCCTCCGCTGTCTCTATCTGCCTTAGCTTCCACCTGTCTTAAGGCTTCTTATGTGTATGACCTTAACACCGTCTTTTCATCTCTTTCTTAGCTAACGCGCCTGATAGATAATAAACCAACGGTTCAACTCCTTTTTGTATCCTTGTTGACCTCTCTAGTCCACCTTTCATGGTTATTCCTCATGACCTTACTGGGAACGCCACTCTGTTACCTTGTCGACACTTTCATCGTTCTTGGCCTAGTTGTAACTATCTCTGTTTTGTCTTATTTCAGCTATCCTTATCCGTTCATCCTTGTTCCGCAATCATAATAGTTCCCTTGGGTCTATGCTTGTTTATTTAAGTAAAAGATTCAATTGTACTTCCATCTCCCAATATCCTTCTAACCAATCCATCATTTATGTTTACGTGCTCCTCCTAGATCGTCACACATCCTTACATTGATTGCTTGCAATATTACTATATTCCTTTTTGTACTCATCAAGAAGATCACACTTCTGCTTTGACATTCTATTTATATAGTTACTTCACTTTCTTACCAGTTATTTAAGGTGGTTCCCCTATTAAGTCTGACTTGTGAGAACTTTTCCTTTTAGTAATTTACTAGTCCCAGTCGGCTAGCGAGGTAAATTCTTAGAATTACACAACCTGCCTGCCCTTTTTGTTTGCCTTTACTACTTATATTGTATTATCGCTTATCGAGTATCATACATCACCTTTTTAACCCTATCTATACATATTAATCATTGCCTGGCTCGAAAATAATGTAATTACCTTCGTAAGAATCTCGTAACTTTATATCATATTACTATAGTCGTTAAACATCGTAATTCTTATAATCGATACTCTTTCCTCATTCCATTACTTATACTTCACCCCTAGATTATAATCCATTTGCATCTTACCAGTTACTTCCAATACTCATTACTTAAATTTGTGTATATGAGCTTTAACTATCAATCTACCACATATACGTATGCTTTCTGTGATCCCTTTATAAGGAAAACATAACCTTTATCTAAACATACCATTGCCTTACTAGTCAACCACTCTGAATTTACCCTCTAATCGCAATATAAGCACGGTCTTAACTATCATTTAACCAAAAATCCCATCTAAGTCTCTCCCTTTGAACATTACTCTTTTCCTTCTTTAGTCCTACCGAGAAAGCTTTACGAATTATCATCACAATATAACATATGAAATTTCAAGATCACACTCATGGATATATAGATATTTTATCAAAATGGTAAGTATACCTTCCATCATAAGTCACTCTGGTCGTGAGATTCCTAAGCTTGTGAACCTTGCCGAGGCCCTACCCTGGACCCCTGATCTAGCACAAACCGCTCTAACATAGGCTGAGAGAGTCCTCCAACTTGTTGTCCTTCTACTTAATGGTTGTTGCCGCTCAGAAATCCTATGAAACTACCCACTATTCAAATCCTCTTGGTTCGACCACTACCCTCAAATAGGTCTTCTTTTTTGGATGCTGGCGAGTCCTGGTTAATTGACTCCCAAGATTGTGGACTTCTCAATTTCTCAGAAGACCCCATATCCTCTGATTGTGGACTTCTCAACTCCTTACTTCTCACTCAACTGGGGCCATCTGGGGAATTGGTGATACTGGAGCTCTTCCTAGCTCCTCTAATACCATCGGGGTCGGACTCCCGTAATATTAACAAAATGCATAATCTCAAATGGGTCCATCTCAATAAAGGACATAACCTCAGACGTGTCTGTCTCTAATAGAGTAACTTAGTCCCATCTCCATCTTTGTCTCAGCCCTCGAATCACATGTAGTCCTTTTAGTGGAAGTCATCTCCCAGTTATAAGAAAAAAAGGGTTAGGGTTAAAATTTTCATTCCTTATGACTATGTTGTATCACATGATCTAGAACATAGGAAAAGTAACTATCCTAAATGCCCCGCAGCCTCCTGTTTATAAGTATGGAGCGCAACAAACTCATAAACAAGAATCTACTAGATACGATTTGTAGGTATCTCTATGACATACCTGCTCTGATACAAGGTTTGTCTCACTCCAGCTTCAGAGGGGCGGCGTACTATCTGTATATCACATAACTGTAAACAATCTGGGTGACAAGGTCTTAGGATAATAGCCATAAGGCGGAAAACCTAAATATGATGACGTGATAAAATGATAGCAAAACCAACATTTAGATATACAATAAGGCCGACAAGGAAATAATTAACATCAGAAGGTCGATAAGGCCAAATAGTTATACCAACTAACTGACAAGAGGCCGGCAGGGCCATACAAAATGACAAATACATAAACCACTAGTCTACAAGCCAATAAAAGTAGTGCAACATAACCTTAGGTTGGGATAGGGCCCCGCCAAACCCATAGCTACATAACATAAATATACTGACCCAAAAGGCAACTCTGAAACAAATGGAGTGAAACACACCCTCCACTAAACTAATATCCTACTGGGAGGACCGTCAATTTGTCTACTAGGACCTGCGGGCATGAAACACAAGGCCCCAAATTAGGGCATCAGTACGAAAAATGTATGAATATGTAAGGAGGATAACATATGTAAAGAAAAATGTAATACGAGAGGTGAAGGTATAGAAATCAAGCTGGAACTCAGAAACATGCCTTAGATATCTCACAACTTGTACAACCATGAATATATGCATGTAAGTAAAAGCGGGCCACTCTATGGGGCCATATAGTATAGTATCATATCAAATCCCTCTGTGGGGCGAGCTCATAATAAACTTCCTAGCCATATATGACGCTATGGTATCTACCCAACTGATTAGGATGTGCACATATAAGTGCCTGCTTGGCCGACTATAGCGCGACGATGTGTGATAAAATAGATACATATATGTACGTGCAATGCAAGACCAAGCTCAAGAGTCACTACAATCAGAGTCGGATTAACCTATTGATGTTATCCACCAACTATCGTTATTATCACTACGTTCTTCAACCATAACTAATTCTCAAGAGACATAAGGAATATGAAGAATATGATCAACAAGGAATACTCAAGGGATGAGAATAACTTGCTCAAAGAGAAGAATAGAAGCTTAGGATTTCTTCATAAAGAATTATTTCGAGGAACACACTTATGTTAAATCATGACAAATAAGGAAATTAACATTACAAACCTCAGTCTCCTCAACTTCACAATATCCTAATGTAGTCCACAATACAACTTAATCTACATAGGCACAATAAGGTCTATGGTTAATACCATTAAGAGACTTAGTCGAATATTTACGTTAGTAACTTGTCTATATAAATTTGGGCAGAATATCCCTATAACATTTTCTCCCCCAACTCTATATATAAGCAACAACAACCAAAGCAACACAAGAAATACAAACACTAACAACAAGGCACATTATATCAACAAGTCATTAACATGTCACGACGAGCGGTAAGCTTGGATTGTAACTCATTCAAACCCTTATACCCTTTCTTGATCATAACTCAAACATACAATGTAACCATTTGTCTAACAAACATATTTTTATAATCTTCCAGCCTTATATCCATCCTTAATAATCAATAAAAGCAGCCCAACAAGAATTAAAAACCAATACGAACAACTTTCAAGCATGGAGTGGACAATTCTTCTTCTAGATTGTAACCTTATCCATCAAACTGATACTTGGTCAAGAATTATAACAACAACAACATCATAACCAAATTATTTTCAGCCATAAGAATCCATATATATATCCTCCAAACAGTCTAACCACAATACAATAACATTACATATTTTATCAAATACTTAATTGTAGTTTCTCATCCAAACTACTTAACCAACCTAGGAAAATGTTTAAGTACAAACAAGAGAGTGATTTACTCACCTTACATAGCAATTATAATAAATCAAATCCTTGAACAGCTCACAACAACCCTTGAATCCATCACAACACCGTAGAGGTGTTATTCTTCACTAGAGCTAACTTTTTATGTTGAAGTTGGGTGAAATCACTTTGAATAAAATGTACTTAAAGCGAGACTAAGTCGGCCACCACCTATGTGGGTCCGAATATAGGGTTGCCTGTGCAGTCTCGCAAAAATGCAAATATCTCTCTACTCTGATTTCTCATCAACAAAAATGATTTAACGCGTTGGAAACTAGATTCGTAGTCCTTCAATTTCATGGGTTTATCACCCCGTAAATCCAAATATATTGGTAAAAAAGCTCTGAAACATTTGACCCGGATTTCAGCAAAAACATGAACGTAATTTGCAATAACTTTTACCGACTTTTGATTTACAACCTGCTTGACTTCAAAATTTAACATACGAATATTCTATGATTCAAATAACAAAACCTCCTTAACATATTAATCACTCCTAATTTTATCCAAAAGTACGAGTTATAACATCTTTGATTCGTTTAACCCTGAAACCTTTTGGTACATTCTTAACACTTATTTAATATATTCCTTAGCCTTGTATGAGTTTCATGGCTTCCCCAGACTCATATTAGTTTACTTATGATACAAATGACATGAAAATTTAAAAGTGTAACAGCTGTAAGAGCCGATCTTGGATCAACTTAAACTTATCCAAAGAATCCCTCAAAAGATTAGTACGCCATGGTCTAACCTCAAAAGCATCAAAACATCTGACCGGATAACGACACCTCTTGCCACTTAAAAGTGTTTTCATGATTGATAGTATTATTTTTTGTCGAGTGTGAGAGGGTTTATTTCATAAAAATTCAATGTCTCCTTTCATCAACTACATCCCTATTTATACTAGTTCTAAACCTTCTAGAAGAGGTAATAATATAGACATAAAAATTCATCTAGGCAGAATTGGAAAGGGGGAGAGGTTTGGCGAATTTGAGGGAAGGGAAAAGACCCAACTCTTCATGTTCTCTAGGCCACCCTTTTGTGTCATCCATGTAGATAAGTGCATGAACTAGCTAGTTCATGAATTACCTCATTGGAGAACGTTGGAAGCTTCTCCTTCTAGATGGTTATCGCTTGGTCATCTTATCTTATTACATGGCATAGTAATTAAGTTATAAGGAGATCTAGGAATTAAAACAAGATAAAAGGTGGTCTCGGCCAAGACCTACAAAAAAGCCCAAAAAAATGTTTCCTTCTTGGATATTCAAGTCTTGTCTTAAAATTCACTCCACATTAATCATGTCACCATAGGACGGTTGGCAATCTTTGGCACTCCTAGCAAATCACCTCGTATCTCTTGTTGGAAACTTAATTTTACATCATTCTTTTCATCATACTCCCATTCTTTAACAGAATTTGCCCTCAAATTCTCATCATCTATGTATGGTGATAAGTCTCCAACATTAAACGTTGAACTAATACCTCCATATTCGTTCAAAAGTTCTACCTTGTAGGCGCTTTCACCGAACCTAGCCAATATCTTGAAAGGACCATCCGCCCTCGGCATCAGCTTGTTCTTTCTCATGTTGGGAAATCTTTCCTTCCTTAGGTGTAGACAAACCAAATCTCCAGGGCTGGAATTATGGTTGAGTCCTTGACTTGTTCGCATACATTTTGTACTTGGTATTGGCCTTCTGAATTTGTGCTCGGATTTGATCATGTAACTTCTGGAAGGAACTCAATTCGATATTTAGCCGTGAATCTTAGGATTTCTTTCTTTGGGATTGGAACCAGATCAATAGGTAAAAACAGGTTAGTGCCATAAACAATTTCAAATGGAGATTTACCCGTTGTACGAGATTGACTTCGATTATAAGCAAGTTTCGCATGAGCCAACTTGATGTCCCAATCCTTGGTGGTCTTGCTCACCAATCCTCTTAATAGTGTGGCAAGAGTTATATTAGTCACTTATGTTTGACCATCCGTTTGAGGATGATGGGAGGTACTAAATAGAAACTTGGTATGAAGAAGTCTCCATAGTGTTTTCCAGAAATAACTTAGGAAGTTCACATCGCTATCAGATACAATAGTATTAGGAACGCCATGCAATCTTACCAATTCCTTCAAATACAAGTCTGCAATATGTGTTGCATCATCGGTCTTGTGGCAAGCAATGAAGTGAGCCATCTTTGAGAATCTTTCCACAACTACCATGATAGAGTCCTCGCCTCGTTGTGTTCTTGGTAAGTCGAGGATGAAATCCAAGCTCACACCTTCCCATGGTCGCTCTAGAACCAGTAAAGGAGTATACAATCCTTTTTGGAAGAAACCTTTAGCCTTTTGACAAGTGGAACACCTTCTTACCACTCCATTTACATCTTTATCCATCCATGACCAGTAAAAGTATTCTTGTAGAATCTCCAAAGTCTTCACGACCCCCAAAATGTCCAGTTATTCCACCCGAATGCACTTCATGTACAAGTAATTCCCTAATGGAACATTTGGGCACACACAATTTGTTACCTTTGAAAAGGAAACCTTCAACTATGGAATAAGAACTATGATCTACATTATTACATTCTATCATTACGTATTTGAACTCGGAATCTCATTCATAGAATTCATTTAGCACTTTAAATCTCACAAGTTTTTGTTCAAGTATGGTCAACATTACGTGCCTCCGAGAAAGTGCATCCACCACTATGTTTAACTTGCCATCCTTGTGCATGGTAGATAATGTAAACGTTTGCAAGTATGATACCCACCTAGCATGCCTTGGATTCAACTTTCTTTGCCCATGTAAATACTTCAAGGATTCATGATCCAAATATAAGACAAAAGGTTTTGGCTTCAAATAATGTTCCTATTGGACCAATGATCTCACAATAGAATAAAACTCCTTGTCATAAGTAGAATAATTGAGTCGTGCACCACCCAATATTTCACTGAAGAAAGCAATAGATTGTTTGTCTTGAATCAAGATGGCACCAATACCAACCATACTAGCATCACATTCAACATCATATAGTTTCTCAAAGTTTGGAATAGCTAGAACCGGTGCATCACATAACCTTCCCTTCAAGGTTTCAAAAGCTCTTTGTGCTCCTTGGGACCATTTAAACTCACTATTTTTCATTAGTTTAGCAATATGGGTAGCAAGGGTACTAAAATCTCGAATGAAATGACGATAAAAAGAAGCCAAACCATGGAAACTTCTTACCTAACTTACATTCGTAGGCTCGGGCCAACTCTGGATAGCTTCCACCTTTGATGGATCCACATGAATTCCCTCGGATGATACTATGTATCCTAAGAATGGGATACTAGTAATCATAAAAGCACACTTCTCTAACTTGCCATGCCATTTTATATCTCTTAACTTCTCAAATAAATCTTCTAAATGTGACAAGTGAGATTCCGTATCTTGACTATAAATTAAGATATCATGACCACAACAAATTTACCCATGAATGGTCATAGTACCTCGTGCATGAGCCTCGTGAAAGAGCTTGGAGCATTACACAATCCAAATGGCATCACAAGCCATTCGTACAAACCATATTTGGTCTTGAAAGCCATTTTCCATTCATCTCCCTCTCGTATCCTCATTTGATGGTAGCCACTCCTCAAATTTATCTTGGAGAACAACTTGGCCCCACTCAATTGATCCAAAATATCATCCAATCTCGGCATAGGAAACCTATACTTCACGGTGATGTTATTTACCGCTTGTCTATCAATACACATGCGCCAAGTTCTATCTTTATTTGGCACCAACAAGGCGGGTACCGCATAGGGACTAAGGCTCTCTCGGACAAAGCCTTTGTGTAGTAATTCTTGCACTTTTCTTTGCAACTCCTTAGCCTCTTCCGTATTTCATCTATAGGCTGGACGATTAGGTAATGAACTTCCTGGATTAAAATCAAGCTGCGGGGTCTACCACCACATCTTTTCCCGATAGACTTGAAGTTCTTCATAGGCAGACGGGGTAGAAAATCTTCTCTCAAAAAGAGAGAGACCAGAGATGACAGAGGAATGTATTTGGTTCGGGGTCAATGTTGTTCGATCAGTTAGCTACGAAAGAGAAGGTGACAGGGCGTAGGTCGGAGATCTAATTTTCTTCCCTTCCCCTTTCAGTCGAGCCATTCTCCCTATCCATTTCTCTAGTAGTTCATCAATGGTTCCGGTCGCTTCCCAGACCTACTTCTTGGTAATCCATCCACATCACAATCTTCATGATTCAACCTTTGCTCTCCGAGCGTACGCTTAAAGTCAACTACAACTAGAAGGCATGCCGATCTTGCCACCAACAAACCTTTGACTTTGACTATGAAAAGCTTCAAATAGGTTCACAGTAGTTTAGAGTAGAAGGAGTTTTATCCACTCTCCTGTTAAGGAGAGGCGTGAAAGCCACTTTCTTGACTATAAAGTTGGAGAGGAGCTCTAAGACCAACTGCTGAAAGGAAAGAGCTGGGTCAGCCATCGATAAAGGAATATCGAACTCTACCCTTGTGAGGCCTCGTAGCCAGGGAGAAACATAGATTCGGAGGGTTATATTAGAACATCGGTGGAAAGGTTGAGAAGGCACCTAAAAATAGCTTTAGAAGCCAGATTAGGAAAGTGTTTCCCGAGTTCGAGCAAATGCAATGCGACATCCAGGCAAAAAAAAGCTGGGGCCGATCTGCGCATACATCACTAAAGAAGTTAAAAATCCACATATATGAGGGAAGAAGTCAAAGGCCCATGTTATGGAAGTAGCAGAGGATTATGAGGGAAATAAAAAAACAGGGGGTGCTCCTATGAGTGCAACCGACATTATAGAGCAGCTTTAGGGATGAAATTCATGGTCGGAAGTGTTTAGGCACGAATATGAGTTCCTTCAAGTCGGAATATTCAACCGCATCTCCCATAAGACTCTTCTTATCCTTGCACATTGATGCATATATAGGACTTCCCTTCTTCAACGCCTCTTCTATCTCTGATGCATTAAGCAAGAGGGCCTTAGACTTTTCCGTGCGGTTCTTGGCATTTTGGATCTTCATTTTCTTCACCTTACTAGGTTACAATGATATTAACCGGACCTTCTTGTCATCCTTTTGAAAAGAATAAACATTATTTTCTCCATCATGTTGCACTTTCCTATAAAATTGCCATGGCCGACCTAATAAAATATGACAAGCATCCATAGGCAGGATGTCACACCATATTTCTTCTTCATACTTACCAACCCGAAAACTAATAAGAGCTTGTTTCATTACCTTTAGCCCTTAGTCTTTGTTCAACCATTAGAGAGAATATGGTTACGATGGCTGCAGGTAGGCAATTTCAATTTGTCCATTATTTCCACGGAGGCCTTATTAGCACAACTTCCTCCATCAGTGATCATATTACATACCTTGTCATTTACCTTGGATCGAGTGTAAAATAGTTGCTCTCTTTATGTCTTCTCCTGTTCTTCAAGTTGAACACTCAATACACGTCGGAGTACTAAGCTTTCACCCTCTTCCGTAAGATCAACATCTTCCTTTTGGACCTCCTTGACTTCGGGTTCCTCAATAACAAAGGAAACCCCATAATCTTGACACTTTTCCCTTTCATTCCTTGGTTGTTTTGTGCAAAGTCCTCCCTGGACTCGGCATTATTAATCATGGAACGCCCCACAAATTATCTTCTCAGGATTTGCGCTTGTTTCACAAAAAGGTCACTTATGATCCTCCGAAGTTCTTCATTTATATTAGCCATAGGGTCAAGGCGTAGGATGGGAAAGTCTTGCTCAGATACCAAACTGATGTATATAAGGAGGGGATTGTATGGTTAGGTTGGTCGGAGTTGGTTTGGGGCTGGACGGACACAAATATGGGAGTCAAATGGAGGTTGGTGGAATAGGACGGTTTCTGGACAGTTTAGGTTTGTAGGAGGTGTACGGGTGCCCTTAGGTGGTTTGGGCTAAGGCGTTTGGAGATGATGAACTAGATACGTTGTAGGTTATGTTGGTGGTTGGAATTTTGTGGTTGGATGGTGGTAAGGTGGCGGAAATAGTTCGGGATAGTAAGGTACGAAGGTTGAACCCAGTGAGGATGGGGAAGTAGTTGGTTGGGTTCTCGGGTATTTTTGGGAGGAGTTGGTTAATGACCGTTTTGGTGTAGGTTGGGGAAGTGTTGTAGTGTATTGTGGTAAAAGGGATTATGCAGTTTGGACAATGATTGGGCAAGAAATTTATAGACAATTTAGGGTGCGGGTAAGGTGATGTAGGCCGAGATGACCTTCTAATGTGTTTGTGAAAAAGTAACCGAATTGAACCTTGGCTTGGGTATAGTTAGATCACAAAAGTACTAACTACACATACACCTAGGGTTTGGACCACAAAAGGACCAACTAAGATTACAACACAAAAGTTGAATAACTTAGCAAAGTTTGAGAAAACTCAAATATATTTCATAAAAATTCAATGTCTTCTTTCATCAACTACATCCCCTATTTATACTCGTTTGAAACCTTCTAGAAGAGGTAACAAGATAGACATAAAAATGCATCTAGGCCGAATGGGAAAGGGGGAGAGGTTCAACCGATTTGGAGGAAGGAAAAGACCCAACTCTTCATGTTCTCTAGGCCACCCTTTTGTGTCATCCATGTAGATAAGTGCATGAATTAGATAGTTCATGAATTACCTCCTTGGGGAACTTTGGAAGATTCTCCTTCTAGATGGTTCTCGACTTGGTAATATTATCTTATTACATGGCACAATAATTAAGCTATAAGGATATCTAGTAATTAAGCTAGGAATTAAAACAAGCTAAAAGGTGGTCTCGGCTAAGACCTACATAAAAGCCAAAAAAATATTTCCTTCTTGGATCTTCAAGTCTTGTCTTCAACTCCACTTCACACTCCACTCCACATTAAGCATGTCACCATAGGACAGTTGGCAATCTTTGTCACTCCTAGCAAATCACCTCGCGGCTCATGTTGAAAAGTTTAGTTTACGGCCGTCTTTTCATCAACCAGGACACAAACTCTACTATGTCCCTCTTCATCCTTCACCACTAAAAATGTTGTTTCAAGTGACGGTACATCTTCGTAGCCCCTAGGTGAATGGAATACCTCAAACTATTAGACTTCCCCATGATCAATCTCATCAAATCACATACCCTAGGAACATAAACTCGACCCTTGATCCTCAAAACAATATCACTATCAATAACAACCTCCTTTGTCTCAACCAACAATACAGTCACAGATTTTGCACAACCGCAGATTATCGAACTACTGAGATCTAATCTGCTCCAATCAAAGAAGATCGCACCTCTACACAGGATAAACTCTACCGGGCTCCAAAATATCAAGTCGCATAAACCGATTCGCCAAAGACTATACATCCATAGCCATAGGACGGTCTCCCACATGCAGCATAGCCAAACTGCCCATACTCACCCCTTACGACTCAGGGCATCCGCTACCATATTTACTTTGCCCGAGTGATACAAGATTGTTATAACTTAATCCTTAAGTAGCTCCAACCATCTATGATGTCTCATATTAAGGTCCTTCTAATTGAACAAATACCAAACACTACGATGGTCAGTGTACACCTCACTATACACCTCATAGAGATAATTCCTCCAAATCTTCAAGGAAAACATTATCGCTGCCAACTCCAAGTCATGGGCGGGATCTTATTCTCATGAACCTCCAATTGCCTCGAACCATAGGCTATCACTTTTCCCTTTTGCATCAACACACACCCAATACCTACCACAGAAGTATCACAATAAACTGTAAAGCTCTCTCCCTTAACAGATAAGGTAAAAATTAAGGAGGTAGTCAATAAGGCCTTGAGCTTTTAAAAGCTCACCTCACACTCCTTGGACCACTTAAATGCTACTTCCTTTTGAGTCAATCTAGTCAACGGGGCTACAATGCATGAAAACCTCTCTACGAAGCATCGATAATATCTTGTGAGGCCGACAAAACTCCGAACCTCGGTGACCGAAGCAGCCCAAATCCAATCCAGAACTGCCTCAATCTTCTTGGAATTTACCATGCTACCGAATTGAGCAAGAACTCACACTTTGAAAAATTTGCATATAGATACTTTTCCTTCAGAACACCAAGCACGATCCTCAAATGCTGCCCATGCTCTTCCTCGCTTCGAGAATACATCAATATATCATCAATGAATACAATCACAAATGAATCCAAGTAAGGTCTAACACCCCATTTCATCAACTCCATAAATATTGCAGGTGCATTCGTCAACCAAAATGACATCACTAAAAACATATAATGCCCATATCGAGTTTGGAAGGCCGCCTTAGAAACATCCTCAGCCCTGATCTTCAATTGATGATAACCGGAAGTCAAATCAATCTTGGAAAAGATCGAAGCACCATGTAGCTGATCAAATAAGTCATCAATGCGAGGTATCAAATACTTGTTCTTGATAGTCACCTTGTTCAGTTGCATATAGTCAATACACATGCGCATAGACCCGTCCTTCACGAATAACATTGTAGTACCCCAAGGCATAACACTGGGCTGAATAAACCCTTTACTCAACAAATCTTACAATTTTTCCTTCAACTCTCTCAACTCGGTCGGTGCCATATGATATGGAGCCATAGAAATAGGCTGAGTGCCCAGCTCTAGATCAATACGAAAACTGATATCATGATCCAACAGAACATTGGGAAGGTATATAAGAAACACCTTTGGATACTTGCGAACTACTGGAATTGACTCCAATGGAGGAGTCTCTACACTCGTATCACAATCATAATCCAAATAAGACAAACACTATTTTTCTACCATCTTTGGAGCTTTAATAAATGAGATCACCTTTTTCGGATAATGGCTAAAAGTACTATTCCACACTAAATGAGGAATACTTGACATGGATTATGTAACCTTCTTGGCATAACAATCCAAGATCGTATGATACGGAGCTAACTAATCCATACCAGAATAGCATCAAAATTACCATATTCAAAACTTTCAAGTCTACCTGAGTATCATACCCCATCGAAGTAACTACACAACCCAGATACGTCTGATCTACTATTAAAGAATCCCCAATAGGTGTAGAAATATGAATAGGCATGGCTAGAGACTCACATATCAAATATAAACTCAAAGCAAAGTAGGCATAGACCATGGATCAAACAAAATTGTAGCAGGTCGATGGAAAACTAAAAGAGTACCTATAATCACAGCATCGGAGGCCTCTACCTTGAGTCTATTTGGGAATGCATAGAAATGAGAATGAACACTTAAAATCTGAGTACCCTCATGTACACCACCTCAGTCGGAATGAGCACAACCTAGACCTATTTGAGGGCCACCCGTGCAACCTTGAGAAACACTTCTATTACCTTGGGACCCATCTCTAGCCGGCTTCCCTACTGCTCTAGAATCTAAACCTTGGGAACCCTAGTGTTGTCCACCATGACTATTCTTGGGAAAATCCCTCTTGAAATATCCAAGGTCACTGCACTTAAAACAACCTCTAGGTACTACCGACGGTTGAGAAGAAGAACTAGCACCAAAATGACCACTAAGGTAAGATGACCAATAAGAACTCGAGGTCAGCTAGCCTAAACCATGAGAAGTACGCGAAGACCGTCCTCCATTAGATGTAGGGATAACAACAACAACTATCCTAGCACTTGAACAATGATAATTTCAACCATAATGACCTCTACCTCCAGATAAGAAAACTACCTGAGTGTTGAAACGAGGCCTCTTGACCACTCACTCTTTATAATCCTCTCACCTAATAAACTTATCCTCTATAACTGCATGAACAATCTGCTGGAAGGTGGAACATATGGCAGCCATTTGTGCTACGATAAAATGAAAAGGACAAATCAGCCTATTGGTGAACCTCCTCACCCTCTTAACCTCATCAAGAAGAATAATAAAAGTATGGTGAGATAAGGCATTGAAACGTGTATCGTACTATGTCACAAACATATGCCCTTGGCTTAACCCCTCAAACTAAGCTCGTCTCCTCTATCTAAGATTGTGAGGCATAAACTTCTCTAAGAATATCTGAGTAAATACAACCCAAGTGAGAGGAGAGGACCCTACTGGTCTAGACTTAAGATAAGACCTCCACCACTGGTTGGTTGGTCTAACTATCTGGAAAGTTGTTTAATAAACTCCATGGGACTCTATTAAATTGAGGTTATGCAACCTCTCATGGCAGCTAATTAGAAAATCATATGCATCATCCTCTAGATCTCCATTATATCTATAAGGATCCAGCTTCCTGAACCGCTCGAACATTATCTGGTCCTCAATAGACATCGCGGGCTGTGTAGTTAGATGTGTATCAAGACTAGGCACTGTCACACCTACGAAATGAGAAACCCCAGTAGGTTCTAGCCGAACCCCTAATGTCTGAAATCCAGGCATAGGCATATGGTTAGGAGTCTGCCCTCCAACTCTAGTCTATGATCTATCATAAGTGATGGGCTAAATACCCTAAGCTATAGTCTCAAGAAAGCTCATCATACAAACCAGAGTATGTTGAAGTACCAGTGTAGCAATGACTTAGGGGAACCTGAGATGGCCCTACCTTGTCAGCCTGACCCTGGTTGTCCTAATCTATCGGAACTTGATCATATTTCGAAATAGCCTCTGGCCAAGAGACTCTGCTCTATCACGAGCTCTATCAACTATAGATGCTCAGCCTCAAGCTGGTGCTACTACTCGAGGTCTAGATCTACCTCTTCCCTGTGCACCACCTCTAATAATGGGTGCAGGTGTAGGTATGGTTTCTTGATCTCCTCTTGCGGTTGAATGAGTCCTCGCATCTATGAGAAAGAGTGAAACAAAAAAGATTTAGAATCCAACCATAGTCGAATCCACAAAGAATGAAAGAAACAGATTTTCCTAAATGTCTTATAGCCTCTTGAATATAGATACGGAAGTCTACATACCGATCCCTGAGACTCTACTAGAAATCACTCTTGTACTCATGAAACCAATGAACCTAGTGCTCTGATACCAGTTTTTCATGACCCCAGATCTCATTTGTGTTGTGATGGAACATACCCCAACCCGTAGGCAAACCACTAAAAGTCAATACTTTAATACATAAATATAAATGCAGAAGAAGTAAAGAATATCAGAAGTATTGTCAAGCTTTAGTACTTAATACATAATCCTTGAAAATGAAATCCCTAAAATTTGGTTGTCACGAGAATAGAAGTACTAATTAGAATATAAGTTTGAATTTTAAATACAATAATATTATCTGCAAAGTAAAGAACAAAAGATAAAATAGCAAGATGAACGAGTTCCAGTGCAGTGATAGAATTTAAGGCTCACCTTGGACTCTCAAGAAAATCTCCAAGCACTGCGTCAAGCTCCTCCGCTAGTGTCTGGCTCGGTACCTGCACATAGAGTGTAGCAAGTGTAGAGTGAGTACGGGAAGCATGTGTACCCAGCATCATCATCGACCGACCCTAACTATAGCGATGGTGAGGGTTGGTACATTCCAATACTTCTCTACTAGTTAGCCAACTAAGTATAAAACAAATCAGTCATCCAAACCTAACAGTGGTTTCTATAATTCAATTAATTACAAGGATCATCAATACTGACAAGTCTTACCATAATTACCAAGTATATACTAGAGTTAAGAGAAAGCAGTGTTACCGAAAGCAGCCTAAACCCCATTCAGGGCATCTAGTCCAATCAAGTCTCACAGTGCTATCTCACATTAAGTATAAGTCTCGAGTACCAGAATTCCTTCTACTAAGAATCACAAGATCATAATGTCTACCAGAAATCAACACCGAGTACACACACTACCAAATATATATCAAGAATATGAATGAAATACAATGCAAATGATATGTATGTATGCAATGGACATATGTACCCAGTATACACACACTCCTATAGTAGGTGTCACGTGACCAATGGGGAAATCATGAGGTCCATATACCCATAACAATTTCACATCAGATCCGAACTCTGTGGCTGTAGTCTCATACTGAATTATCACTTTCGTACCATATACCATATCCAGTAATGGGCTTTCAAGCCCCTTTCATCAGTATCTCAATAGCTTAAATGCCAATAATAATATGTATGAATAATATTGATATGTGTACACCATGCAACAACATAATCAATACAATCAGTATTATCACATCCTTTCCAAGTATTTAAACGAGATGTAGAGTGATGAACCCATGACAAGTCAAATTTAATAAGCTTTCAAACATGGCTACGAGCCCAAATAACTAGCAATCATACCAACCTAAGTGGATTTATGCACCACGCTCAAGACCTGAAGGCTAAACATGTAATCTCCATCATGTATATCATACTAAGTCATTTATTTATCCTTTAGGTACACCGGTACCCGTACAAGTGTTTGCCACCTCACTAGTATGGGACCCCAAATTTCCCATTACTCCCCTTAATTAGCATACCAATACATAAACACTATATTGGAGTAAAGTAAGTCTCAACATGCTTGTTTCTGGAGCCGAAGAGTCACACAATCGCTTTCCCCTTTCTCTAAGATTCCTCACGATCCCACTCTATTCAAACATGATATCTAGATGAGATTATGAGTCTAACGTTACTCATATTGATACATACAACTAGAATCCCCGAACTAACCCAAAAGGGGAACCTCGGGCTCACAATAGCAAAATTCAAACTTTATTACCCAAAAAGTATGATAATATACTAAATAATCATATCCTTAAATTAATTTGAAAACTACACCCGATTTGACCCTCAATTGCAAGATTAGACGAGAATCTCCAATTCCAAACCACAGAATTTTCCCCTAATTCAAAATGGTTTCTAATATCAAATTAACCATTTAGACATCATCATCTAACATTAATTAACACTAGTTTATAATAATATAACTAACTAGTCAATCATCAACCCTCAAATCAATGATTCTTGTTGTCTTATTCTCAACATGGAACTATATCCACAACTTCCCCTTGTAGAATATACACTAGGTTAGAGAACTTAAATGATAAACAATAATTAAATAATTATACCTCCAATGAAGAACCCAATTGAAATCCTCAAGAAATCCTCTATTATCCGAGCTCTAATCCCAAGAGAACGTATTTTGGGGAATGGAACCATTTTAGGGCATTAAATATTCTGAATTAAACAACAATTATGCATTGGTAGAATCAACTATGCAGAGGCACATATGCTTCAGCGGAAAGAGGTCCACTGAGTCAAACTCACTTAAAATCTTGAGTCTTGCTGGGGCAGAAATGACTTCGCAAAGGCGATTATCCAAGGAAGTGGAAAACCTCAATAGTACACAGGACCTACATCTACAAGCCAACCTCCATAGAAGCGTCCATATAGCCACTAGTGTGGACACCAGACACCAGCAACATGCGAAATAAGCTAAGTCTCCACCAAACACCTGAAACTCTGCCGGAACCCCTCGGATACAAACCAAACATGCTTTCCTATCATAAAACACATTCCAGACATGCTCGCATACTCAAAATTCCAGAAAAAGTTCTATATGGCTCGGGTTTGACCAAAGTCAACTCTTAAGTTTTAGTTTCACTATTTCACAACTAATCACACAAAACACACCCGGTCATTGCGGAAACCAAATAGAAGGTTCGACTAAGTTGAAAATGTCATTCTAGAGCTAATAAAATCAATGAAACTTCGAAATGGATGTGTTTATCGAAAAGTCATTTTGCTTGTTTTTCTTAGAAGTGCCTAAATTACCCTTTCCAAGTCATTATTGTCTTGTTTGTGACTTATAGGGATGGGTGGCTTGGTCCTGAGGTGATCGGGTATTTTTCAGACCCTTTTTGGTATGTTTAGAAAATACTAAGTTAAGAGAATAGAGGAGTTTGACTCATAGTTGACTTTTGGGTAAACACACTCTTTTTATAGTTTCGTCGGTTCTATTATCTCCAAAACAACTTTTATGAATTAGTCAAGCCTTTAGTTTGGTTACTAAGGCAACCGGGTGAATTTTGGGGGTTTAGTTGTGAAAATATCAAAACTAGAACTTAAGGATTGACTTCATTCAAACTCAATCATTAGAGATATTTTTTGAGAATTTTGAGCGTACGAGAAGGTCTAGAATGTGTTTTATGATAGGAATGCATGCTTGGTATGTATCCAGAAAATCCTAGGAGTGTTTCGGTTGTTTGACAGAGAGATAGACGTGTTTGGGTTGTTGCTAGTGTCTGGTGTTCGCACCAGCGAGCCTATGTCCGCTGGTGCGTGCCCACCTCTGCGGAGGTTTGGTTCGCAGATGCAAGATTTGACCAAGCATTGAGTTTTCGCTTCGGATGATAATTTTCTCACAGAGACAAGTGTGCATCTATGGAGCCTTGTTTCGCTCCAGTGCATGTTCAGGAGGTTAAGAGACCTCGCCTCAGTGACGACTTTTTCTGTCGAAGCATGTCCGTCCCAGTAAAGTGTCAAAGTATTATTGTGTAATCATTTAAGTTCCTTGTCTAAGTATAATCTTTAAATTGGGGAAGTGCTGGCTTAGTTTCATGTCAAAGATAAGAGGGTGAGAATTGGGATTTGGGGATTGGTTATTGATTTGTTGATGTTAATAATGTGAACTAGTGTTAATCCATGTTAGAGGATGATGTTTAATTAATTAATTTCATGTTAGAATCTCTTTTTTGAATTGGGGATGATTCTAGGGTTTAGAATTTGGGGTTTTTTGCCCAAACCTGCAATTGAGGATCCAATTGAGCTTAGTTTTCAAATTAACTTAAGGATATGACTATTTAGCATGTTAGTATACTATTCTAGTAATAAAATTCAGACTTTGCTATTCTGGGCTCGGGGTTCCTTTGTAGTGTGACTTGGGGATTATAGTTTTATTTATCAAAGGGTACCATTAAACCCGTAATCACATCTAGTTTACGTAAATTATTAGAGTAGGCTCGTGAGGAGGCTCAGAGGAAAGGAAAATTTGTTGTGTGATTCTTTAGCTTTGAAACAGGTAAGTTGAGACTTACTAGACTCTAATGTAATATTTATGTGTTGGTATTCTAATTAATGGGTAATTGGGGTGTCGTATTAGCAACGGGAAGAGCACTTGTACGGGTACCAGTTAACTTAAAGGGTAATTCAATGAACTAATATGTTGTACATGACGGAGATTATTTATTTAACTTTTGGGCCATGAGCACGGTGCATAAATCTGCATAGGTTGGTATAATTGCTGATTATTTGGACTCGTAGCCATTTTGATAGCTTATAATTGATTTGACTTGTCATGTATTCATCACACTACATCTTGTCTAAATACTTGAAAAGTAATTGATAATACTAATTTTATTGATTATGTTGTTGCATGGTGTATTCATATATATATATATATATATCATTCATACATATTATATTTGGCATCTGAACTGTTGAGATACTGAAGAAAGGGGCTTGAAAACTAGTTATTGGATATGGTATATTATATGAGAGTGATGACTGATGATGACACTACAGCCACAAAACTGGTATCCGATGAGATCAGATGGGTATATGGACCTCATGAGTCCCCCATGAGTCACGTGATACATACTGTAGGAGCGTGTATATCAGATACATATAGAAATTGCATACATACATATCATCTGCATTGCATTCATTCATATTCTTTATATGTATTTGATGTTGTGTGTACTAGGTGTTGATTTCTGGTAGACTTTATGATCTTATGGCTTTGATAGGAGAAATACTGATACGTGAGACTTATAACTATTATGAGGTCGAGTAGAGTCCTAAGTATTGGTATGAAGAGCTCTGTACCTATCTTCGAGAGGCTATAAGACATTTAGAAAAAAATGTTTCTTTCATTCTTTCGTGCGTTTTGACTATGATTGGATTCTAAATCTCTTTTGCTTCACTCTTTCTCATAGATGGTGAGGAATCAAGCAGTCGCATGAGGAGATTAGGGTCCAGTACCTACACCCGCACCCATTGTTAGAGGTGGTGCAGCGGGCAGGGGGCGAGCCAGAGCTAAACCTCGAGTTGCAGCTTGAGGCCAAGCACCTATTGTGTCTTGGGCTCATGACAGAGCAGAGTCTGCAAAGCTAGAGGGTATTCTAAAGGATGATGAGATTCATATTGATGAGGATGACTAGGGTCAGACTGACGGGGCAGGACCAGCTTAGGTGCCCTCGAGTTTCATTGCTACGCCGGTGCTTCATAATACTCAAGTTCGCATCATGAGCTTTTTAGAGACTATAGCTCAGGGTATTCAGCCGGTTACTTACGATGGTTCACATACTAGGGTTGGAGGAAAAACTCTAAACCATGCTACTATGCCTCAATTTCAGACATTATTGGTTTGTTCAGCACCTACTGGGGTTCCTCAGTTCTTAGGTAGGACTTTACCTGATCTTGCTATACCTCCAGCTACTCAGCTCGCATTGTTTATTGAGATTAATCATGCTCATAACAGCTTAGAAACATCATCGAACATTTTTATGGAGTACTAAAAGCAAGATTTCTTATATTGGAAAAGATGGATCCATATCCTATTAATATCCAAAGAGATATTATTATTGGATGCTTTGCAATTAATAATTTTATCAGGAAGGAGCGGATCAATGATGATTTGTTTAATCAATTTGATACGTCTCAAGTAATATTTGATGAAGGACAAGAAGGAGAAGAAGAAGCATTAGATGAAATAAGTGGACCTAGCTGAACAGTTGAAGATTCTCAGATAATTACCGATATGCGGGAGCAACTTGAACTCCAACTAATGCAAAGAAGTTCAAATACTTGAGAGTTCTATATTTTAGCTATTTAAATTTTTTTCTCCAGTATTGAAATGTTAAAAATTGATGATTGTTAGTTAGTTATTCAAATACTCTAATACTTATACGTCTAAATGAAAACTATATTTGAGGTATTATTTTACTTTGTTGAATTTAAATTTTATGATTATATTTTATTACAACAATCGTTTTCTATCGATATATCATTTTTTGAAATAATTCAGATTGTTCAATAATTATACCAAACATACAATATTAATTTATATCTTTAAATAGTATAACGTGTCTCTCAAATAATAACTTTATTGTTTAAATTAATATTTTATCTAATATTTACTTAATATAGTTTTTAATTACTTTTTTATTTGAATTATATATTTAAATGTTGATATACTATGCACATTCAAATGATGAAAAATAACAGTCTTAATCATTCAGTATATAGATCTACAGACAACATCTTAATATTCAAATGTGTATTTAGATTCAGACATCTTAATCTTAAAAAAAAATGCAGCCTACCAATGATCACAGCATCAAAGGCCTCTCTCTCGGGTCTTCCCATAAACGCATAGAAATGACCACGATCACCCGAACTCTGAGTACCCCTACGTCCACTACCTCGTCCAGTCTGAGCACCACCTCGAGTTGTTTGAGGGCCACCCTACCACCCTAAGAACCACTTGTAGTACCCCGGGACCTACCTCTAGTTGGTTGCCTACTCTAGATCCTGACCTTGAGATGCCTGGTGCTGTCCACCACGCCTGAGTCTGTTTGGGAAGTATTGTGGGATGTTGTGGTGGAAAGAATATGGTAGTTTGGATAAGGAATGGACACAAGTTGCTAGGTGCAATCTCGGGTGCAAACCAAGTGATGATCGGTCGATATGGACAATGATAGAGACTCGAGGTTTTTAATGCTCGAGTCGACACCAAGTGGAGTAGGCCAATTAGACAAGGACTTGACCGAGGTTGTTAAGTACAAGCTAGAGTACAATCCAAGTGAGGATCGGTCGATATGGACAAGGATAATGACATGAGGGTTTTAATGCTCGAGTCGACACCAAATATAGTAGGCCAATTAGACAATGATTTGACCGAGGTTGCTAAGTACAAGCTCGAGAACAAACCAAGTGAGAGTGGCCAATAACCTTATGAAAAGCAACTGATAAACCCTAGTCTTGGGTTTGGTTGGATCACACAAGTTCCAACTTTCACTTGCACCGAGGGGGTTCCTTAAGCTTGGGTTTAGTTAGATCACACAAGTTCTAACCAAACTTATATCGAATGGAACCTTAGCTTGAGTTCAAATAGATCACACAAGTTCTAGATAAACCTACACCAAGGGTTTGACCGAAAAAGGACCAAAGGTGCACACAAGGACCAACTAAGATAAATAACACACAAGTTGAATAACTTAAAAAAACTCAAATAATTTTCATAAATCAACTCTTCCCTTTTTACAATAGCTTAAGGTCCTATTGATACTAGTACATGCACTATTCTAGAATACAACCTAATGGACACTTAACTATACGGCACTCTCGACCAAGTGAGAATAAATGGGAAAGGGTTCGGGTTAACTTGGGAACAAGGGAGTTCTCAGCCATATGGGGGCAATGGGAAGGGGTTTGGATTAACTTGGGGGACAAGGAATAGAACAACTCTTCACATTCTCTAGGCCATTCTTGTATGTCTTCCATGTAAAGCAATGCATGAACTATTTAGTTCATGAATCATTTTCTTGGAGCACATGTGGAAGCTTCTTGTTCTTGAAGTACCTTGGTGAGTTGTTCGCCAACTCTTCACACCCCCTTGACCGATCTTGATGTCTCCCATGTGGCTAAGTACATGAATATATTATCTCCTTGAAAGCGTCATCTTCTAGATGATTCTTGTCCTTTTCACCTTATCCTCTCTCTCGGCCAAGTCAACCTCTTGGAAGAATCTTTCGGACTAGTCACCTTATTACATGGCTTCGTCATTCATTCCTATTACATGGCTTATTAATTGTGTCCTAAGAAGAACTATTAGTTGAAATAAGAATTAAAACAAGCTAAGAGAAAAAAAATGGTCTCGGCCAAGACCTACATACAAAGCCGACAAAATAATGTTGTCTTCTTAGCCTTCACGTGATATCGTCTATTCTACTCCACATTTCATCCCATTTTAAGCATGTAATCATAGATTGACGGGCAATTGTTGACACAATTAACAAATCTCCTCTCGATTTATGTTGGGAGTTTAAGTCCACAGGCTTTCTTTCATCAACATCTTTAACCTTGTTCCATGAATTTGGCTTCAAACTACTTCCAAGTCTCCCATTCAATGACACTTCTTAAATACAAGTTTCTAAAAATGTTTTTACTACATCCAATCTCCAAAGCACTCTTGAATTTTCGCTCGCTTGTTCCATAACTGAAATATAAAATTCTAATGATCATAACATATAGACTAAAACAAACAAAAGTTACATAATTGTGATTCAGAATTTTAGTAGAGGCTTTTTTCCACAATTATCTTGATTTTTGAATTTGGGGGAAGGGGTGATTTTACTTTTGAGTAGCAATGCACGTCCAGAATACATGTAAATAGAAAATGTTAATGTTTAGCAGGAAGTCTAATAGTTAAAGGGATTTAAATCGTAGTATCACGAACTAAAATCCTTAAAAGAAGACAGTAAAATAGCTAAAGAATTCAATTTGAATCAGACGAACTCAATTCCAGTTGCCAAGCACCGTTAATCCTTCGTTATTCTTGGTTGATTGTTTTAAAAAGAATCTGAAGGATAGCATATCTTATACGGAAGATATTATACAAAATATAGATCATAATCACTAGAGTACTTACAAGAAATATGAAAAAATAGAGATCACAATCACTAGATTACAAGAACTAATATTTCATACGATATTGTGTTATTGAATGGTACAAACTATGCTTAAGACTAAAGTTTAGATAATTAATACTTTTAGGTTTGATTCTGATAGAATATATGTAAATATATTTAGTATATATTTAGTGATTTGGTAAAGATTGTTAGGGATTTTGTATTAGTTAGGTGTATAATTAATTTCCATAATTGTAGCCTAGAATTACTATTGTATATCATGTATATAAGCTAATTAGCTAATGAAAATAATCAAGAGATTA
This sequence comes from Anisodus tanguticus, assembly GCA_034509755.1. Taxonomy (NCBI): domain Eukaryota; kingdom Viridiplantae; phylum Streptophyta; class Magnoliopsida; order Solanales; family Solanaceae; genus Anisodus; species Anisodus tanguticus. The sequence goes on along the minus strand of CM067555.1, from coordinate 30,532,767 downwards.
TTCTCTTTCATGGTATCAGAAGTCTAGGGCAAATTTTCCTCTCCTCCCTCCTCACTAGAATTCCTCCATGCCCTACTCGGCTTTACAACCCCTCCGCCGCCCAATTTTTCTTCCTCAGTCATGTCTAACACAAATAATACATTCGATCATGCTCTTGCAGTCTCCATCAAGAACAACATCCCTATCGTTATTGAAATGGAGAACGTCCAATAAGTGACATGAGCGGAACTTTTTAAAATTCACGCAAGGTCTCATAGAGTCCTCCTTCACATCGTCAAACTAGAAAAAGGCAAGGAGAAGGTGCCTTCCACTGATGATGACATGGAGTTATGGGAAACCCTTGATGCTACGGTCCTCTAATGGATTTATTCTACTATCTCTATGGACCTCTTGCATACAATTATCGAACAAGACGCAACGGCGATGGAAGCTTGGAATAGGTTGCGTGATATATTCCAAGATAACAAAAAGTCTCGTGCCGTAACCCTTGAGCAAGAATTCTCTCACACAACTATTGAGGATTTTACAAATGCCTCCACATATTTTCAAAAGCTCAAGGAATTGTTGGATCAACTCAAGAACGTCGGAGCACCGGTCACGAATGATCATCTCGTTCTTCAAATGATTGTGGGCGTCACCAAAGCATATAATGGGGTTGGAACTCTCCTTCTCCAAAGCAATCCTATCCCACCTTTCTACCATACCCGTTCCATGCTCACTCTAGAAGAAGTGGGGTTGGATAAAAAGGCCACAAATGGAGCACATTGCGCCATGATGGAATCCAAGTCCCCAGAAACCGATGACTCTCAATCATTCTCTGAAAATTATAGTCAAAACCGTAACAACGGTGGTGGAAAACATGGTCAAAACCGTAATAACAGTTGCAGAAACCATAGCGGCGGCCATGGTGGTGGCGGCGGTGGCAGCAGTAGTGGCCAGCAGGGGTCCGGGCCACAACACCTCTGGCAGCAGCCTTGGGCCAATGGGCGGTGGCCTTGGGAATGGCCTTGTCCCATACCACCATGCTTATACCCAACAACACCTTGGGCTAAGCTTATCAACCAGCAGAAGCAAACTAGCCAATTTGGGCCTCAACCGCAAGAGGCCTGGCAGTAGTCTGACCTTCTTGGGCCTCGGCCATAGCAGGCCTTTACTGCAACAAGCCCAACAGCCTTCCCGACTCACACGGATATCAAGGCAGCAATGCATACACTTGGGCTAAATCCTCCAAATGCAAATTGGTATATGGATATCGGTGCTACTTCTTATGTGACATCCGCGCAAGGTAATCTCTCGTCTTATTTCAATTTGAGCAAAAATCATGACATAATTATTGGTAATGGTCATTCAATTCCAATTTGTGGTTATGGTCACATAAATTTGTCTCCCCAAACCCACTTTTAGCCTTGAAAAATATCCTTTATGCTTCTCAATTAATTAAAAATTTGGTGTCCGTTAGGAAATTTACAACTGATAACTCAATTTATGTTGAATTTGATCCTTTTGAGTTTTATGTGAAGAATTTTTGGATGGGGATGCATCTAATGAGATGTGATAGTCGGGGCGAGCTTTATCCCATCACCCTTATTTAAGGGATATTCTAAGAGGAAAGTAGGCTATTCGTCAGTGAGGGATCTATGGTAGCTCGACTATCTCTTAGCATAGTTCTCTGTTGTTGAACTACTGTTATTGACTTACCGTCCAGCCGATTGAATACGCTAAAGAAAGGCATTGAGGAGAGAAATTACCTTCACTCTTGGGACACAAATTAAGCCATACCATCAACTTTTGCAGCATTAATGCCTTTTTTCTGGCATCTACGTTTGGGTCATCCGGGTGCATATGTTTTTGACTCCCTTAGATACTCTAAATTTATTGAGTGTAATCGCACTCGTAGTTCTAATGTTTGTCCTTCTTGTCCTCTTGGAAAACATGTTAAATTGACGTTTGTTGCTTCTAATTCTATTACAATGTTACCTTTTGATATTATCTATAGTGATGTTTGGACATCTCCCATTTTTAACTCTTCGGGCCACCGTTATTATGTGTTGTTATTGGATGATTACTCTAATTTTTTATGGACATTTCCGTTATCTAAAAATTCTCAAGTTTATTCCACATTTATATCATTTAGAGAATTCATCCGTACTCAATTTGAATGGGAGGTTAAGAACATTCAATATGATAATTGAAGGGAATTTGATAATGGGTCATTTCAAGAATTTTGTAAGGTTAATGGTGTATCTTTTTTATTCTCATATCCACATATTTCATCACAAAATGGGAAAGCGGAGAAAAAAATTTACAGCATTAATAATATTATTCGTACTTTACTAGCCAATGCATCATTACCACCTTCATTTTGGCATCATGCATTACAAATGTCAACTTACCTTCTCAACATCCTTCCTAGCAAAGGATTAGCCCACCAATCTCCACTCAAAATTCTTTATAAAAAAGAACCGTCTTATTCTCATCTTCGGGTATTTGGTTGTTTATGTTATCCTCTCTTTCCCTCCACTACCATAAATGAACTTCAGTCCTACTCTACCACTTGTGTTTTTTTAGATTACCTATATAATCATCGTGGTTACAAATGCTATGATCTATCCTATAACAAAATCATCATTAGTCCCATGTCATTTTCGATGAAACCCAATTTCTGTTTGCTAAGTTGCATAGTTCAACGTCCCATTCATATGATTGTTTGGATGATGGGATTTCACCATACGTGGTCCATCATTTGGAAAAGCCCACACCGGGGCACATGGACCAGTTGGCCCACTCCAGACCACTTCCCGCTGGCCCAACCCAACTAGGCCAGTGCCTTATGACAGCTCAGCCCAACCCAGTGGTAGACCGTCTCTGCCAGACCTAGACCTCAACCCATCTCTCCAGGCCCAGCTAGTGGCAGCCCACTACCCACTGGACCCGTCCCCATTCCATCGGGTGGTGGGCCGAGTCGGTCCAGCCAGGAACTAGACCAGCCCACTACTCCTACCCAAATTCAACTCATTCGGCTTCACGGCTAGTTACTCACAGCTAATGGGGAATTTTTAAACCAAAGCGACAATTTAATCTCAACTCTAATGGTACTAAATCCCCTCTACCACGTAATCCCGTGTTTTCCCTTCATGATCCGAATTGGAAAATGGCTATGGATGATGAATATAATGCTCTTATTGAAAATAAGACGTGGGGGTTGGTGCCCCATCCACCTGATGTTAATGTGATTCGTTCTATGTGGATTTTTACTCATAAAGAAAAATCTGATGTGTGTTTTGAGAGGCATAAGGCCCGTCTTGTATGTGATGGAAAAACTCAATAGGTTGGCATGGATTGTGGAGAGATGTTTAGTCCGGTGGTCAAACCGGCAACTACATGAATTATTCTCAGTCTAACTCTCTCAAAAGCATGGCCCATTCATCAACTGGACGTGAAAAATGCCTTCTTACGCGGAGAACTCAAGGAAAAAGTATACATGCATCAACCATTAGGTTTGAGGGACCCCGCTCATCTGAATCATGTGTGCTTGCTGAAGAAATCTTTGTATGGGCTAAAATAGGCTCCTCGGGCCTGGTACAAGATATTTTCAGATTACGTTTCTACTCTTGGGTTTTCTCACAGTAAGTTTGATCATTCTCTATTCATTTACCATAACGGTACTTTTATGTCCTACAATCTTTTTTATGTGATGATATTATATTGACTTCTTCCTCTGATGCACTACGCGAGTCTATCATATCACTTCTCAACTTAGAATTTGATATGAAAGATTGGGGGCCATTAAGTTATTTTCTGGGAATAACTGTCACTCTTCATGCAGGTGGTCTATTTCTATCTCAGAGAAAGTATGTAGTACAGATCATTGAACGGGCTGGCATGTCATCTTGTAAGCCATCTCCTACTCCGGTTGATACTAAACCGAAGCTGAGTGATACTTCTAGCACACCATATGATGATCCCTCCCACTATCGTAGTCTTGCCGGGACTCTTTAATATCTCACGTTTACGTGGCCTGATATTACTTATGTAGTGTAACATGTGTGTTTATTCATGCATGATTTGATGGAAGAACACATGCACACTCTCAAACGCATTGTGCGCTAAATTTATGGTACTCTTTATCATGGATTATACCTATATCCATCATCGGTATCTACTCTTATTTTGTATACAGATGTTGATTGGGGTGGATGTCTAGATATCAGGTGTTCGACATCTGGTTATTGTGTGTTTCTCGGTGATAACTTCGTCTCTTGGTCAAGCTAAACTCAAGGCTTCTTTGTCATGTTTTAGCGCGGAGGCCGAATATCGATGGCTCGCCAATGTGGTGTCTACGTCCTGTTGGTTGTTCAACCACTTCTTTGAGCTCCATTCTCCTATTCGGAAAGCTACATTAGTCTACTATGATAATGTTAGTGCGGTATATCTCTCGGGGAATCCTATACACCATTAGCGCTCTAAACATATCGATTTGGATATTCACTTTGTTCGCGAAAATGTTGTTCGTGGACAAGTACGTGTCTTGCATGTCGCTTCACGTTATCAAATTCCTGACATTTTTACTAAGAGTCTTCCCTTGGTTCTGTTTGAAGATTTTTGGGACAGTCTCAGTGTACGACAACCGCCCGCTGCGACTGTGGGGGTGTGATAGAATATATGTAAATATATTTTGTGATTTGGTAAAGATTGTTAGGGATTTTTTATTAGTTATGTGTATAATTAATTTCCATAATTGTAGCCTAGAATTACTATTGTATATCATGTATATATGCTAATTAGCTAATGGAAATAATCAAGGGATTATTCTCTTTCAAGTTCTCCTTCAGATTCTCCTTCATCATTATCTCTTGTCTAGCTGCTAATTCGTTGTACACAAAGCCTCTAATGTAAAAGGGTGGTTTTGTTTCACTTTTAGCATTGGTGGTTGGAGGTTTGATGTGAACACTGTGATTGCAGGAAGCTTATGGGATTGTCTTTGGACGAAGTTTACATTTTTTAGTTCCATAGAAGCCACAAAGGGAATACAACAACATGTAAACTTCAATGGATTATCTCAGGATAAAGTAGAAAGAATGTTTGGAAGTGAATCTAGTCTGTCTCTTGCTGTCCGATAGGAACAGAAAGAAATTGATGGGCATTTGAGATCATCGGGATGTCAATCTGGACGTTTCTCTATCCTCTTTTTAAGTTTTTGCTTCATCCTTAATTAGAGAACTCGAGTTTGAGTCCTGAGAATGAAGAGGTCTTTGGTATAGCGCGTTTTAACTTCAACATGAGATTTTATGAATTCGAATTAGTCGAACCCCAAAATAAATACTCAACATCAAATGATTTTTTTTATAAAATTACTAATAAACTGCCAACTTTGAAATTACTCATCATTTTTTATGAAGATATAGAGAGCCTCTCTATTCCTTCAACTACGCATAGAAAAAACTAGAACAAAAAAAGTGTTGCTGCTAATGTAGGCTAGTACATGCCCCAAATAAATCAAATTCAAAAACACGAGGCACTGGCGCCTATTATAAACATGATGTACTGGGAGCAACAAGACAATATGTCCTCCAAAGGATGAGTGAAACATCCCAATTTGATCATGATCTCTCCTTTTCTCTCCTCTGAAAATATCACCCAACCCCTATTTTTTTGTATTTTACAGCTATGTGAAAACACACACATGCTCTCAATACTAAAACTTACATAAGTTTTTATTGGTGTGTATATATCATGGTTACCACCTAATTCAATACTAGATATTTAAAAAGTTCTCTGAAACTCTAGTGAATTAAAAATTTATGTAACAAAATTTCAGAGGTCTTAAGAGGCAAGCAGTAATACCGAGAATATTATGAATAAACAAATTAATAAACAAAGTACTTATAAATAATTCTGAAATCTTACCAGAATTTCAACCGACTTTTACTTGTAGAAAGAGAGAGCAGACGTTGTTGGAGAAAGAGAGAGGGCAGACGCATAAATAGAGCATGTGAGCTTTTTGGGGAAATAAATTAGGTTTTAAGAAGAGTGTTCAGACCCTTCCACAGATCTGACCAAATTAGATATATCCAGACATATTAAGAGGTTTTTTTTTTAAAATCAAACGCACTTAATGGGCTGAAATCTGAACCATTCAGATTCAGACCTCCATTACGTGCAAACAAATGAGGTCGTACTCTTTAAGTTTACCATCGACCTACTACAGTTTTGTCTTATTCAGGGTGTACCTTTTCTTCTGTATCTTCCTACTTTTCTTTGAGTTTAGACTTGATGTGTGAGTTTTTAGCCATCCCTATTCATGTTTCTACACTTGTTGGAGACTCTGTAGTGTAGGTCGGGCGTACCTGGGTTATATCGTTACTTTGATAGGGTATGATACTCAGGTAGACTTGAAAGTTTTCATATTGTAGATTTTGATGATATTTTGGGTATGGATTAGTTAGCTCCGTAACGTACTATCTTGGATTGTTATGTCAAGATTGTTACCTTAGCCATGCTAGGTATTCCTCAATTAGTTTGGAAGGGTAGTCTTAGCCATATCCGAAAAAAGTGATCTCGTTTCGTTAAACTCAGAAGATGATAGAGAAAGGGTGTCTTTCTTATTTGGCTTATGTTCGTAATACGAGTGCGGAGACTCCTCTATTGGAGTTAGTTTCGGTAGTTTGGGAGTATCCAGTGGTGTTTCCTACAGACTTTTCGGTGTTACGCTGGATCGTGATATCGACTTTTATATTTATCTACAGTTGGGCACTCATCCCATTTCTATAGCTCCATATCGGATGGAATCAGCCGAGTTGAGGGAGTTGAAGGAGAAATTATAAGATTTGTTGAGTAAGGGGTTGATTAGACCCAGTGTTTCACCTTGGGGTGCTCCAGTGTTGTTCGTAAAGAAGAACAATGGGTATATGCGCATGTGTATCGATTATAGGCAGTTGAACAAGGTGACTATCAAGAACAAGTATCTAATTGATGAATTCTTTGATCAGCTGCAAGGTGCTTTGGTCTGTTCTAAGATTTATTTGAGGTCCTATTATCATCCGTTGAAGATCAGAGCTGAGGATGTTCCTAAGACGACCTTCAGGACTCGATATGGGCATTAAGAGTTTTTGGTGATGTCATTTGGAATGACGAAGGCACCTGCAACCTTTATAAAGTTGATGAATAGGGTGTTTCAGACCCTATAGGGTGCTTCGGTCTTTTCTAAGATTGATTTGAGGTCTGGTTATCATCAGTTTAATATCAAAGCCGAGGATGTTCCTAAGGCGACCTTCTGGACTCAATATGGGCATTATGAGTATTTGGTGATGTCATTTGGGTTGACGAATTCACCTGCAACCTTTATCAAGTTGATGAATAGGGTGTTCAGATCCTACTTGGATTCATTCGTGATTGTTTATTGATGATATCTTGATATATTCGCAAAGCGAGGAAGGGCACGGGTAATATTTTAGGATCGTGCTTGGTATTCTGAAGGAAAAATAGCTCTATGCAAAATTTTCAAAGTGTGAATTCTGGCTTAGCTCAGTAACATTTCTTGGGGCATATGGTGACGAAAGATGGTATCATGGTATATCCCAAAAAATTGAGGCAGTTCTGAATTGGATTCAGCCTGCTTCGGTTACCAAATATTAGAGTTCTATTCGCCTCGCAGGGTATTATCAGTGTTTTTATGGAGTGATTTTCATCTATTGCAGCTCTATTTATTAGATTGACTCAAAGGGAAGTAGTATTTCAGTGGTCTAAGGATTGTGAGGTGAGATTTTGTATTTTGTATCACTCGAGCAAAGAAAATATGGTAGTAGATGTCTTGAGTCGCAAGGCGGTGATCATGAGTAGTTTGGCTATGTTGCATGTGAGAGAGTGTCCAATGTCTATGGATGTCCAGTCTTTGGCAAATCGGTTTGTGCGGCTTGAAATTTCTAAGCCCGATAGAGTTTTAGACTGTGTGGAGGAGCGGTCTTCTTTTTTGGAGTAGATTAGATCTTAGTAGTTTGATGATGTTCAGTTGTTCAAAATCTGTGACAAGGTATTCCGGGAGGAGGCAAAAGAGGTTGTTATTGATAGTGATGGTCTTTTGAGGATCAAGGGCCGAGTTTGTGTTCCTAGGGTAGGTTATTTGACTAAATTGATCATGGAGGAGGCCCATAGTTTGAGATATTCCATTCACCCAAGGGCTACGAAGATGTATCATGACCCGAAGCAACATTATTGGTGGTGTCGGATGAAGAGAGACATAGTGGAGTTTGTGTCCCGATGCTTGAATTTCCAGCAAGTAAAGTATTAGCATCAGAGTCCAGGTGGTGTGATTCAGCGGATGCCCATTCCCGAGTGGAAGTGGGAGCGAATTGCTATGTACTTCGTGGTAGGATTATGTAACGACCCATCTGGTCATTTTTAGCTAAAGACCCTTATTTGACTATTTTACCCTTCTCATAGACCTAGTGTGGGGTTTGTGATACGGGGATGGGTGGAACGGAGCCCGAGGTTTATTTATGTAATTTTTGAATGAAAATCCCAAAATAGGAATCTTAGAGTTGATTACTTTGACACAGTGTTGACTTTTGAGTATATAGCTTTGTTTCTGGGTTCTATCGCTTCTGGTAGTTCTGGAGTATTATTTATGACTTAGTCGAGTTATTGGTTCTCTCCCGAGGCAATCAAATGTACTTTGTGGCTTTATTTGTGAATTTGTGATACTTGATTATTTTTGGTGATTCTTTAGAAAACTATGTTTTAGCTCGGTTAAATGAGAAATATGAGGTCGCAAGCGAGTTCGTAGCACCGTTTTACCTTGAGAGAGCATGTTTGGTTTATGTCTGGGGGGTCTCGAGAGTGTTTCGTGGGTTTGATTGAAGTTAGTGAAAAATCCCATGTTGCTGGTGTCTGGTGTTCGCCCCTACGGGTCCGCCTCTGCGGAGGTTGGCTCTCAGATGGGAGTCATGAGGATATAGTGAGATTCCACCCATGCGGAGGTTTCTCATAGTGGCGAAGGCGATTCTGTGTGGTGATTTACGATTTTGCACTGAGACGAACTGTCAAGTGAATGCGCCTCAGCGGACTCCATTTCCACCAAAGCAATCAAATCTTAGCACTGGTGTTGCCATTTTGGTGCGCATCGTAGTAATCGTAGTTTAACACGCATAGACTATACATTAATATAAAGCTAATACACTACACAAGGACTTAGTCCTTCAAACAACCAAGACACCTAAAATCAACCCCGGGCCCACGGTGCCAAAATCCAAACTTTATTACTCAAAAAGCTTTAAAACATGCCAACTAGTTATATCCTTAAGTTAATTGGAAAACTAACCCCAATTGAACCCTCAAAATTGCATAATTTAAGAAAAGCCCCAATTTACAAATCTTAGATTTTCTTCCAATTTAGAAAATGATGAAAGAAAGGCCATGAGCTTAAGCTCTCAACATGAGCCGAGAGGTGACTTGCTAAAAGTGCCAAAGATTATCGTCCGTCATATAGCAATATGCGTAATATGGAATAGAATATGGAATTGAGTTGAAGAGTGGACGTGACGATCCAAGAAGGAACATGTTTATTTTTTTGGCTTTTATGTAGGTCTTGGCCGAGACCATTTTCTTTTAGCTTATTTATATTCGTAGCTTTGCTACCAGCTCTCCTTAAGACATAATTAATAGGCCTTGTAAAAAAGTGGGATGACTAGACCGAACATGTAAGGAAATGAGATGATTAGGCCGAAGAATCATCTAGAAGAAGAAGCTTCCAACAAGACAACTCATTAACTAACTAGTTCATGCACTTATCTACATGGAAGACACAAAAGAATGGCCTAGAAAACATGAAGATTTAATTTTCTCCCTTCCCCCAAAAAAAGGGCTAAACCCCTTCCCTCTTTTCCCATTTGGCTGAAGCCTCTCCCCCTTTCAATTCGGATAAGATTCATGAACTAACTAGTTCATGCACTTATCTACATGAATGACACAAAAGTGTGGCCTAGATAACATGAAGGGTTGGTCTATTCCTTTCCCTCAAACCGGCCGAGACCCTTCCCCCTTTCCCATGGTGGCCAAATGGTTCATGTATTGTCTCTATCAAGTTGTCTTATAGAAGGGTATAAGTACTAGTATAAATAGGACATGTATTTGATGTAAATAAACATTGAAGATTTATGAAATATATTTGAGTTTTACACAACTTTGCTAAGTTATTCAACTTTTCTGTTGGTTAATTTAGTTGGTCCTTTTGTGGGCCATCGGTCCTTTTGTGGTCCGAACCTCGATACTTTTATGGGTCAACCCCTCGGTGTAAGTTTAATTAGACCTTTTGTGATCTAACTACACCCAAGCCAAGGTTCTATCCGGCCTTTCGGCCTACCTTACTTGGTTTTCACCCAAGCTTGTCCATATCAACCTCGTGTCCAATCCTTGTCCAAATTACTTCATCCTTTCCACCACCATCAACTACAACATTTCACCAACCCATACACAAAAGGTTATGAACCAAAATACCCCAAAACCACCTGAACACCCCAACCATTTCCCTCGTCGTCCCGGTCGTGTCCCTAAACCGTCAATCTACTGTCCCGATCAGTTTCCGCCACCTTACCACCACCAAACCACCAAACACCAACCACCAACCACCAACCACCAACCACCAACCACCAATATCACCCTCAATGTGTCTAGAATATCCCCACAAAACGCCTTAACCCATTTCCACCCCAAACTACCCGTACAACCCCCACAACACCCAAACAGTCCGCAAAACTCAAGAACCGGACAACCTCCATTTGAGTCCATTTTCATGTCAACCCGTTCCCACCCAAACTTTGACCAACCTACCCTCACAACCCCTTCTTATATACATCAAAAAGGTTTCAAATAAAAAATTAATTAATACAACATGGTCACCTATCATTAATCAACACTTATTCACAAAATCATAATCATCTAATCCATATTCCAACCACAAATCAAAAGTTAATCTTTCTTATTTGTCTATGGAAGATTACAACCCTTCTTCCCCAAATAAATTCCACACTAGTATTTAAGGCAACAATGATCATAAGGGGTGAAATTATACCTTAAAAGATGATCCAAATGAATCCCTAAGCAAGCTCAAAAATCAAGATATGATATTTTGGGTAAGTGATTCGGCCTAGGGTATTTTATATATTCCCTGAAATAGCAATCCCGCTCCGCTCAGCTTTGAGGTAGGCTACAGTTTCTTCTTATTAGACTCTGATAGAAGTACATAACTAGTTATAACTGTTGATGGGTATTGGGCATGCTTCGGGATCCCACCTTAGCGGTTATGATAAACGCTTGGGTGGGTACCGATCTTGAACTGTGATAATGGGTGATTTGTCGAATCAACCTTAAGTTGATTCCGACTGTTGTTAATTGGGCTTGTCGCCGTTATGTGGGCTCATCGCCATATTTGATGCTATTGTGTTTAGTAATCACACATGCGTTTGATATGATATCCTGATTATACTTGGATTATGTGTTATTGAGTTTTGGAAGCACGTGATATTAATCTCTTATACTTGGTTGCATCTAATTACATCCTGATTTCTGGCCTTGTATTATCATTTGCATTCATACACTCGATAGTTCTGATTATATTTATATGAGAGTGGTATGGAAATGATGTGGGTCCAAGAGACCAGGAATGTAGAATACTTATGAGATTATTGGAAACATTGATATGATAATGATACGCGGGGGAATGGGTTGCATGCCAGCAATAATTATTATTCATCCAAGAACTGGGTTGTGTTGAGAAATTCCGGAGGAGTATATGGAATTCGCGGATCCCCTAAGGGTGTGCAGTTCATAGACTTTGAATGCATGTATACTGGAGGAGAAAGGTACTTGGCATATGCATTGCATTCATATCATACATACATCATTTAATTGATTATATGTTGATGGATTAAGTGTTGGACTGATTATTGATGACTTAGTTGAATTATTGGATAAAAAAGGATTGTAATTGATCATTTGATACTTAAGATATGGTTATTGATTTTTTCTGGAATTGGGTAATTTATATGATTATGAACAATGTATTTGTTGATTCAGTGAACTATTATGTCGACAATGTAACTTATTTGGGATATTGAGTTGTTTAGTATAGGATTATTTGGTGTCAACTTGATATTTATCTCTTTTGGTGTATCTTCCGTCGTTGTCGGCCTATGATTCCTACGGGGGTACATTGTGTACTCATACTACACTTGTTGCATTCATTTTGGATGCAGATACAACTCCTTCTACCAGTTCGGGATCTCGAGTTTGAGTCCGAGCCGGTTGATTATCAGTATTCAAGGTAAGGATGCTACCTTCCGGCATGCCCTTGATGCTCCTATCTCTTTTCCTTGTCTTTTACTATTGCTTCAAGAGACATATTTAAGACTTTTAGACTATGTTACTTTCCTTTTGCTTATGTACTTGACAGTTAGAGCTCTTGTATTATTGACCAGATTCATGGGGTCACATTGTTGATTTAAAGAATTACTTCTACTTTTATATTATGATAGACTTATTAATTTATTTTGTTAATTCCGCATTTCTTATTTACTTTTGTTTTGGTTAATTGGGGAGTGGTTTGCCTACTGGTAGGAAAAGTGTAGGTGCCACCATGATTCCTAGAAGGAGTCATGACAAAGTTGGTATCAGGTCCTTAAGTTAAACAGTCTTAAATAAAAGAGCAATGTCTAGTAGAGTATTGTAGATCGGTGTGGATACGTCCATACTTATCTTCAAGAGGCTATGAGACATTTAGGAAATTTCACTTTCTTCATTCCTTTCGTGCTAAGTTGAATCAAATCGGTATCTGACCTTTTGCTAATCCCCATACTTTGGACGTCATTTCATAGTGGGTTAACTAACATAAGCTTAGTAAGGTTGAGATCTCATTACAAGGTTAACAAAGGTTTAGATGAGTGTTAAGTATATTTTGCCAGAGTTCGGGGCTAAAATAATCGAAGAAAGTATGTTCGTTGAAATCCTGGGAAAACCGGGCAGAATTTCCAGACCTAATTTTTAGCTCAACTTTTTGGGAGTATATGTCCTAGTATATAAGGAATTATGGAGTGCATAACCTATAAATTCATGTTCAGAGAGTTTACTTTCCAATGCAACTGACAGTTTGTAAATCTGAGAAATACGGTGGAAAATATGGACCGTCAAAAAAATGTATGGTTCGTCAAATTGGATCGTCAAATTCAGGAGGTGGCAACTTTTCATTTCATGTATATTAAGCCCCAAATCAATTTGGGAGCTTTATTTCCTTCAGGTTCCAGACCCTAAACATCCCTTAAACTCTCCTAAGAAATTCTCCATGGTTCTTGATCAGATCCAAAAGCTTACCAAGCTAATCCAACGCAAGGAAGTCTATGGTAATCGTAGAATCGTCATTTCTTCATTGTTTTGCTTTTCGAAAGAATTCTTCATCTTGAAGCAAACTTGATTCTAGAAGGATATCTACAAATTGAGTTATGTTTCATTCTTATAAACACTTTCTTAAAATTCTTCAAGTATTTACCCTAGAAACAACTCTTATGAACTAATTGTGAAGCCTTTAGGGATGAACTTGATTTTTTTGGTTGTTTCGTATGGATTAAATGAAATTATTAGAATTGAGAAGTTATGTATAGAATTGTAGTATGAAGGAGGAGTAAAGGGAAGGAAACTGGTGTCTTGGTATAAAGAAATTGAACTACAAACGACTCTATGAACTTATGGCCGCGAGTTGTTCGACAAAAAGTCTCAATGAATATTTCTATAAGCTTCAAACCCTGGTTTGATCCCAACTATTTGTATGATGCAGATAAGCCACTGTGAAGGATACGAGAACTAGTGATACAAGATTCACTTTGACAACAAGGTATGTAAGGCTATCCCCTTTTTTTCGAAAGCATAAAATCCAATGTGTTTATCATTTTCAAAACAAATGTTGAAAGTTTCTTTTTACTCGTGTATCATAATCCCTTGTCGGGAATTTTCCTTGTTATTCTGTTCTCATAGTCATTGTTGGTTGATTACTTATTGTTACACCCCGTAGTTTCATATTTCATCATATCGTTAATGGATATCGATGTCCCGAAAAGAGGTACGGCCTTACGAAAGGGTAATGAAGGTTATGGAAGTTTCAGAGTGTTTAGAAGTCAAACAAACAAAAGAAAATACGTTTCGACGAAATCGACAAAAAAATGTGCAATTTGATGGGGAGTTTGACGGACCATCAACATGCTTGACGGTATCGTCAAATAACAAGTTGAACCGTAAAAAATACTGCAATTTGAGATTTCAGATTCTGGATTGACGGTCCAGATTGACGGATCATCAATTTGATCGTCCTTTTACGGCGGTAAATTTTTTTATTGGGTTTATAAGCGGGTCACGCAATTTGAGACCTCATTTATTCCATAACAAGACCTCAAAATTCTCCTAAATCCTTCCAAAGGTATCCTAACATCCCAAGATCAAATAAAAGGTAAATAACGCAAGATTAATGTGTTAATCCCCGTGGTTATCGTAAGAATCATCTGCTCCGTGGTTATCGTAAGAATCATCCTCTCCAGTCCCTCCACCCAAATCTTCTGAAAAAGGAGTGGCAAATCCCGACAGTTAATGACCCAGATTGTAGCTAATCAACAAATTCAAATAAGGACTTCTATAGGATCTAGGTATTTTAATGGTGTTGGATGTACTAGGACTCAATAATTTATCGTGTTGACTCCACCAGTATTTACTAGAACTTGTCCAAATACGGATCCCCAAGACTTTATTGATCAGATATTGCGGGTATTTCAAGTGATGCATGCTTCGGAGACGGAGGCAGTAGATTTATCCTGTTTCAGGGTACGTGATGTGATTGTTTTATGGTATGATGCCTGGGAGCTGTATCGAGGGCCAGATGCACCCCTAGCTATATGAGAGGAGTTTACATAAGCCTTTTTGGACCACTACTTTCCGTTAGAAGTGCATGATGCCAAAGTTGAGATATCTTAAACCTCAAGCAGAAGGGCAGGAGTGTAAGGGAATATAGCTTGCAGTTCGACTCACTAGCTAGATATGCTCCAAATATTGTGGATACCATGAGAGCTAGAATTCACTTATTTGTAGCCGGCTTGGGATACCATGAGAGCTACATATGCTCCAAATATTCCAAATATTGTAGATCCAAATAAATAATGCTAATACACTTAGATGAATATGTTTAAAAATTAAGATTAAACTTTTAAAACAAAGAACCCAAGTTCTAAAAGAAATAAATTATTATAATAACTTAGTGCACTCTGAGACACTAGATAGTTATTCTAGACAAATAGCAAAGAAAGTAATCTTAGATAAAATAGTAGCGCTATATCATCAATTAATCAATATTAACCATAATCTATCTATCCAACAAAGGCAGTTAGACGACGCCTCAACTATATTTTATATATCAACTGCTCAACTCTAAGATGAATAGAGTAAAAAAACAAAGATAAACAATGCGCGACAGTCCTAGTCTCAAGATTTAGCGGAATGTTAAAAAATTGGTGGGATAATTACCTTACTGAAGAAAATAGACAGAGTATATTGAATGCTATCGCAGTTATAGAGGTAGTTAAAACTGATGAAACAGGATTGATAACAGGGCAGGAAAATCGAGAGAATACAATTGCTACTTTATTGTATTGTATCGTTAAACATTTCATAGGAGAACCTAAACTCTTTCAAGATAAAAGTTTAGAAATCTTAAACAATTTAACCTGTCCCAAATTACACAACTTTAGATGGTATAAAGACATCTTCCTTAACAAAGAAATGATCAGAGAAGACTATAATCATGATTATTGGAAAGAAAGATTTATAAGCGGTATGCCTTCCCTATTGCATAAAGGTAAGGACAAACATTAAAAATAAATTTGATGGTCAAATCCCCTATAACCATTTGACTTACGGAGATATAGTAAGTTTAATAAATCTCACAGGTTTAGAATCATGCAATGACTTAAAATTAAAAGGTCAACTAAAGAGAGAAGAAAACTCTCTAAAAATGAATTAGGAAACTTTTGCAAGACTTCGGTTATATCAAATTAACTGCACCTTCAAAAGAATCTGCAAAGAGGCATAAAAATATAATAAACCAAG
Organism: Anisodus tanguticus; assembly: GCA_034509755.1. Taxonomy (NCBI): domain Eukaryota; kingdom Viridiplantae; phylum Streptophyta; class Magnoliopsida; order Solanales; family Solanaceae; genus Anisodus; species Anisodus tanguticus. The sequence continues at coordinate 30,516,636 of CM067555.1, read as the reverse complement.
TACTTCTCACAAAAAGAAGTATAAACAATATAAACGAAGATCAAAGACCAAAAGGTATTTTAAAGATATAACTTATCCACCTAAGAAAAGTAGATGTTGGAATTGTGGAAAAATTGGCCAATGAGCAAATGATTGTAAACAACCCAACAAAAAGAAGGATAAAATAAATCTCTTGGAATTAAATTCTGAGGTAAAAGAAAAAATATATACAATCCTTGAGGAAAGGTTTAGAGATTCCTCCGAAACTGAAGAATATAGTGACGAAGAATTGTTGAATGTTGACTACAGTTCAGAAAATAGTAACTCTGGTAATCCATGTAACTGGACATGAGCCTTTTGTACCTGTGACAGTAAATCAGTAAATGTCATTTCAAATAGTAGTAAAGAATTTTATCTTTGATATGATTGATCATATTGAAGACGAAGATGTTAAAAGAAAATATCTAACAGAATTAAAAAATCTCATCCTTAATCATAGAGATAATAAGAAGGAAATAATATCGTTTAATATGAAAGGGGTCTTCAACAAGTTTAAGGCCCAGAAAAATGACTCTACTTTACAGGATCTGCAGTCTGAGTTATCACAACTCAAACAAGAGATTAATGAAGTAAAAGAAAGACATAGTTCAATTGAAACTGAATCATTCACAAATAAGCTACTTAAAGAATTAAATCCTTCAACATACATCTATTCAGAACCAGGAGTTTCAAAATCTAAAAATTTAGAAGAAACTGAAATAAATTCTAAAGAAGAAGAACCTGCAGACCGTGAGCGACCCAGGGTAAAAACTATTTCAATAGTCAAAGCTCGAAGTTATCACATCCCCATCAAACTTGTGATAAACAAGAAGTTTGTACATAAAAAAATAGCCTTGTTTGATACAGGTGTAGACCAAAACTATATCGTAGAAGAATTAATCCCAACAAAGTACTTAGAAAAAGGTACTATAAAACAATACTCCGCCACCGGAGAAAGGTTAAAGATAAATTATAAGCTTTCAAAAGCTCATGTTTGCCACAGTGGAGTTTGTTTTATTACTAATTTTGTCATTACAAGAGACATTAATGAAGAAATTATTTTGGGTACTCCATTTGTAACCCAAATAAAACCATATACAGCGAGAATATATGGTATTTATACCATTACTTTAGGAAAAGAAATAATCTTTCCTTATTTAAAACCGCTTTCAGAAAATGAAAGAAACTTTGTCAAGAATAAAACCATTTTCCTCATCAATGTCTTATCAAAATAGATTAATTATCTCAAAGAAGATATATAAATCAAAAGGATAGAATCCACCTTAAAAACCAGAGAGGTGAAAGAGAAGGTTAAAAGCCTGCATTCTACTATAGTAGAAGAAATTTGTTCAGACTTACCCAATGCCTTCTGGGAAAGGAAAAGGCACATAGTAGAACTACCTTATGTAGAAGACTTCAACGAAGAAGGAATTTCTACAAAGGCTAGATCTGTTCAAATGAACCATGAACTCATGGAACATTGTAAAAAGAAAATAAATGATTTCCTTCAAAAGAAAATAATTAGATCCACTAAATCTCCATGGAGTTATTCAGCCTTCTATGTTCACAATAATGCTAAAAAAGAAAGAGGAGCCCCTAGGCTTGTAATTAATTATAAGCCCTTAATCAAGTATTAAAATGGATTAGGTACCCGATACCTAATAAAAGAGATTTATTAAAAAGAACTTATAAAGCAAACATTTATAGTAAGTTCGATATGAAATCAGGATTCTGGAAAATCAAAGTAAATGAAAAGGATAAATATAAAACTGCTTTTAACATCCCCTTTGGACAATATGAATGGAATGTTATTCCATTTGGCCTTAAGAATGCCCCGTCAGAATTCCAAAATTTAATGAACAATATATTCAACCCATATAGTCTATTCTCCATTGTATATATAGATGATGTTCTTATTTTTTCAGAAAGCATAGACCATCATTTTAAACACCTTCATACCTTTATAAAGGTCATCAAAACAAATGGGTTAGCAGTAAGTGCCAAAAAGGTAAAGATATTCCAGACGTCAATCAGATTCTTAGGACATGATCTTTACCAAGGAACCTATAAACCAATATGTAGAGCCATAGAGTTCTCAACCAAGTTTTTGGATGAAATAACTGATAAATCCAAGTTGCAAAAGTTCTTAGGAAGCCTAAATTATGTAGCAGAATTTATCCCAAATATCAGACAATATGTGAACCTCTTTATATAAGGCTCAAGAAAAATCTAGTCCCTTGGTCAATAGAGAAAATCAAGACAGTTAAACAGGTCAAAGAGATAGTTCAGAAACTCCCTTGCTTAGGAATCCCAAATCCCAAAGATTAATGATAGTTGAAACAGACGCCACCGATATTGGTTACAATGACATTCTTAAATAAAATATATCTTCTGAGTCCATTGAATAGTTAGTAAGATTGACATCTAGAGTTTGGAACCCAACTCAAAAGAATTATAGTACAATCAACAAAGAAATTTTGTCTATAGTACTATGTATTACGAAGTTTCAGGATGACATGGTTAACAAAGAATTTTTACTAAGGGTTGACTGCAAAGCGGCCAAAGATGTTTTACAAAAAGATGTTAGAAATCTTATTTCTAAACAGATTTTTGCCAGATGACAAGCATTATTATCAAGCTTTGATTTTAAAATCGAGTTTATAAAAGGAGAAGAAAACTCTTTGCCAGATTTCTTGACAAGAGAGTTTTTGCAGGGTAAACATGATACCGAGCTTCCAAGGAACTCGGCCGAACAAGCCCCCTTACCAGCTTAAACCATAAGAAAAGATGAAACAACCTTTTCAAAGCTCTAGTAAACTAGATAAACCAAAAATGTCCACCAAGTTCTTAAACAAGTACTCGGCTGTAGCCGAATTTCCCCTATTACAAAAAGGTAAAGTTACATCTCCCTTACAGTAGCCTATAACACAAAAAACGGTAGTTTAACCATTCAGAGTTACTGCATCTAAGAATACGGTAATCCAAACCCATGACAGCTATTCCATGTAGACATCGGAGTCATACTCCAAAACAGTTAAACCAAAGACTCCTCGGAAACATAAGGAGACTGTTACACAAAAAATTAAAGAGATCCAAAAATGGGAATTTGTCAATACACAGATTGTGCTAATAATGGCACCGGATAAACAATATGAACACTTCAAGGTAGAAGAACTCTTGAAACCTTGTTACACCAACTATCAATACGTAGATACTGATAACCCATTTAAAACTCGCAAGTATTATGAGTTCATATTAATAGATACTGATTCAATTCATGTAGAGCACCACTACTTTGAAAAAAGTCTAGAGAGTATTGAATACTTCAAAATTACTGTTAAAACGATACTAAGTCCATTTAATTAGTATAAGGATCATCTTCATACCCCAATCCCTTTGCCAAGAGAACATAGGCCACAAACCTATAATTGGTACTACTATAAAACAGCTTGGTTTAATATCCTATACGTTAGACCTTATACACATACATGGTTTGTTAAATATTTGGACAAACTTAAAGATGCCACCATCCTCAGATGGTTTTACTAATGGTGGAACTTATTAAGAGGAAACCAACAGGTCATGAGCCCCAGTTTCCAACTACATTACAAAAGAATTCAAGAAGAACAACAGATCTCAACTCTGCCAGAACACATTAAATTGTGTAAATACTTTATCCACAGAAGAATTTCTTATATAATTAATTGGTCCTTCGATATCCATGAACTAGAAAGGATTAGGTACTTAAGCAAGAACATCAAAATCAAGGGATGGCCTCATAAACCCAAAAAGGAGCAGAGTAGTTCATCATCTTCGAACAATAGAAGAGAAAACAAAATCTCAAAATAGGAGATCAAAAGGAGGCTCCAAGAAGCCTTATCTAAGCTAGATGATAACACAGATCCAGGAGTAATCATAGAACTAATAGAAAAAACATCATCCTAGGCCAGTGACCTGGACAATGGAGATATCTTAAACCTAATAGGTTTGGCTCAATCATATCTACTAGAATGATTTGAAGATGACAAATTAAGTCTACCTACAAAAGCAGTTGCAAAGAGACCCTACATCAATAGGAAAAGGCAATGACTCTTCGAGAAAATAAAGATTGTTAACACGAAAGGGAAAATGACCTTTCGAAAAAGCAAAGTGTAAAATAATCTAGACCGTCTACTTGTATGGATAACAAGATAGCTTTTAAAATTCGAGGCCTATATAAGGTTCTCATGTTGTAAAGAGTAAGGCATCAAAAATTTACCACCACTACTAAATTCCCTGCCTACTCTCTCATTGTATATTTGCTATGCTTTCTGCTGTATGAAATAAAACTTGTAAGTTTTTATATATTGCTTTTATTTATCAGCTTTAATTATATTTTCCAATATTATTTTATTTATCAGCTTTACTTATCAACTTTATGCCTCTTTGCATCTTCTTTTGATGGTGCAGTTAATTTGATATAACCAAAATCAGGGCAAAAGTTTCCTAATTCATTTTTAGAGAGTTTTCCTTCTCTCTTTAGTTGACCTTTTTATTTTAAGTCATTGCATAATTCTAAACCTGTGAGATTTATTAAACTTTCTATATCTCTGTAAGTCGAATGGTTATAGGGGATTTGACCATCAAATTTATTTTTAATGTTTGTCCTTACCTTTTATGTAAATATGGAAGGCAAACCGCCTATAAATCTTTCTTTACAATAATCATGATTACAGTCTTCTCTGATCATTACTTTGTTAAGGAAGATGTCTTTATACCATCTAAAGTCGTGTAATTTGGGACATGTTAAATTGTTTAAGATTTCTAAAATTTTATCTTGAAAGAGTTTAGGTTCTCTATGAAATGTTTAACGATACAATACAATAAAGTGGTAGTTGCATCCTCTCGATTTTCCTACCCTGTTATCTATCCTATTTAATTAATTTTAACTACCTCTATAACTATGATAACGTTCAGTATACTCTGTCTATTTTCTTCGGTAAGGTAATTATCCCACTAATTTTGGTTCTATTTCACCGATTGAATCCTCAGAGTTTCGATCGTATAGATCTTCTTCCTCCCGGGGTTTGTAAGTGGATGATCTTGCAAACGAGTATCTTTTTAGGAAGATTCTGACCTGAATTTGGATCTTAATAATTTTAAGTCAATAGATCCATCCGGATATTGAATCACTTGTTCAATGTTAGAATTTTCAGGTTCTAGTTTTGGTTGTGTAATGGCTTCAAAGTACCATTCATCTTTAGTTAAGATCTCATTACACTTAATAATTTGAGGGACAAAGACGTTTCTATGCTCTTGGTTTTCTTCCATAAGCATAGTAGCTCATTTGTTACTCATTAACTTGGCCTTTGGAGCTAACGTTATTTTCATTAGATTGTAATATACTTTGTATATTATAGCTATTTCATTGGTATTAACCTTTCTATTCATGTTCTTGGTTTTGATATTTCAGGTTAATGTATCTATAACATTCTGGTAATTTATTCAACTGAATAATTTGGATAGCAGTTAAAATATAATGGGTTACGTGCTAAATTACTTTTCAAGACTCCTAACAAAGAGTCATCAAAGTTTAATAGTCTAGCGTATCTTAACAAGAGACATATGGGCGTGTGTAAACCTAGGTGATACAGAGGTTTGACCGCAACTTGGACGAGTCCTATGTGAAGGAAATTAAATTCCTTTTTATATCTGTTTATATCCTGTGCTGCAAGTAGCTTAATAATCTCTTTTGAGTTATTAATATCTATTGTGGATTCACATATTTTGATATTATAACTCTTTATAAAGTATAACTTTCCAGTTTCATAAATAGATTTGAAAGATTCTTTTGAAATATTCCAGTTCTGTAAATCCTGTTCTAACTTTGCTATCTTAGTAGTTGTGGTAGATATATTCTCACTATTTAAAACACTTTGTTTTTCTGCTCTATTCATCTTAGAGTTGAGCAGTTGATATATAAAGTATAGTTGAGGCGTCGTCTAACTGCATTTGTTGGATAGATAGGTTATGATTAATATTGATTAATTGATGATATAGCGCTACTATTTTATCTAAGATTACTTTCTTTGTTATCTGTCTAGAATAACTATCTAGTGTCTCAGAGGGCACTAACTTATTATAATAATTTATTTCTTTTAGAACTTGGGTTCTTTGTTTTAAAAGATTAATCTTAATTTTTAAACATATCCATCTAAGTGTATTAGCATTATTTATTTCTGCAAACAACGTGGGTTTTCATTAATTGGATTGTTAATTACTAGTTGAGGTTTTGCCGTAATAGGGAAGCTACTCTCCTTAGAGCTATTGTTCTATTGTCTATGAACTGTTGATCCTTTATACCGTTCGACTCTCTATTCCGACCTTAGCGAGTATCCATTGCTTAAGTTCTGACTATTCTTAGTTTAAATAAAGAATTGGTATTTTCTCTCCTAAATTTTCTTGGTGATGGAACACTAATCGGGTTCGCTCTAACGCTCTCAGCTCACGAGCTACCTAATGGTTGTTCAATGTCAGCCGCATACGAATGGTTTGAAACTAACAACCTTATACTGTAGACTAGGAATACAAATTTAACCAGAGGGTACTAACTAGGTAATGATGGAGGTGAACAGTAACGAAGTATCAAAAGGACATAACTTCTAGACAATACTGGTCTAGGACAGTAGACTGAGTTTAGCTACTCATGATTGACAACATGATTCTGATACCATAAAAATGGATCGTCAAATTATATTTGAAAATATAATTAAAGATGATAAATAAAAGTAGTATATAAAAACTTACAAGTTTTATTTCATAAAGCAAAAAGCATAGCAGATATACAATGAGAGAATAGGCAGGGAATTTAGTAGTAGTGGTAAATTTTCGATGCCTTACTCTTTATAACTTGAGAACCTTATATATGCCTCAAATTTTAAAAGCTATCCTGCTATCCATACAACTGGACGGTCTAGATTATTTTACACTTTACCTTTTCAAAAGATCATTTGCCCTTTCGTGTTAACAACCTTTATTATCTTGAAGAATCATTGCCCTTTCCTGTTGATGTGGGGTCTCTTGCATCTGCTTTTATCGGTAGACTTAATTTGTCATTTTCCAATCATTCCAGCAGATATGATTGAGCCAAACCTCTTGGGTTTAACATATCTCCATTGTCCAGGTCACTGGCCTGGGATGATGTTGTTTTTATTAGTTCCATGATTGCTCCTGGATCTGTGTTATCATCTAGCTTAGATAAGGCTTCTTGGAGCCTCATTTTTATCTCCTATTTTGAGATTTTGTTTTCTCTTTAATTGTTCGAAGATGATGAACTACTCTGCTCCTCTTTGGCTTTAGGAGTCCTTTGATTTTGATACTCTTGCTTAAGTACATGATCCTTTCTAGTTCATGGATGTCGAATGACCAATTAATGATATAAGAAATTCTTCTGTGGATAAAGTATTTACACAATTTAATGTGTTCTGGCAGAGTTGAGATCTGTTGTTCTTCTTGAAATTTTTTGTAATGTAGTTGGAAAATGGGGCTCATGACCTGCTGGTTTCCTCTGAATAAGTTCCACCATTCGTAAACCCATCTGGGGATGGTGGCATCTTTACGTTTGTCAGAATATTTAACGAACCATGTATGTGTATAAGGTATAACATATAGGAAGTTAAACCAAGTTGCTTTATAGTCGTACCAATTATAGGTCTGTGGCCTATGTTCTCTTGACAAAGGGATTGGGGTATGAAGATGATCCTTATACCAATTAAATGGACTTAGTATCCTTTTAATATCAATCTTGAAGTATTCAATACTCTCTGGACCTTTCTCAAAGTGGTGGTGCTTCACTTTAATTGAAGTTGTATCTGTTAATATGAACTCATAATACTTGCGAGTTTTAAATGGGTTATCAGTATCTACATATAGATAGTTGGTGTAACAAGGTTTCAAGAGTTATTCTACCTTGAAGTGTTCATATTGTTTATCCAGTGCCATTATTGGCACAATCTGTGTATTGACAAATTCCCATTTTGGGATCTCTTTAATTTTTTGTGTAACAATCTCCTTATGTTTCCGAGGAGTCTTTGGTTTAACTGTTTTGGAGTATGACTCCGATGTCTACATGGCGTAGCTATCACGGGTTTGGATTACCATATTCTTAGATGTAGTAACTCTGAATGGTTGAACTACCATTTTTTGTGTTATAGGCTCCTGTAAGGGAGATGTAACTGTATCTTTTGGTAATAGGGGAAATTTGGGTAAAGTCGAGTACTTGTTTAAGAACTTAGTGGTCATTTCTGGTTTACTAGAGCTTTGAAAAGGTTGTTTCATCTTTTCTTCTAGTTGAAGCTGGTAAGGGGGCCTGTTCGGTCGAGTTCCTATGAAGCTCAGTCTCATGTTTACCCTGCAAAAACTCTCTTGTAAAGAAATCTGGCAAAGCGTTTTCTTCTCCTTTTATAAACTAGATTTTAAAATCAAAGCTTGACAATAATGCTTGCCATCTGGCAAATCTATTAAGAAATAAGATTTCTAACATCTTTTTGTAAAACATCTTTGGCCGCTTTGCAGTCGACCCTTAGTAAAAATTCTTTGTTAACAAGGTCATCCTGAAACTTCGTAATACATAGTACTATAGACAAAATTTATTTTCTGATTGTACTATAATTCTTGAGCTGGGTTCCAGACTCCAAATGTGAATCTTACTAACGGTTCAATGGACTCAGAAGATATCTTTTGTTTAAGAATGCCATCGTAACCAATATCGGAGGTGTCTGTTTCAACTATCATGAATGCTTTGGGATTTGGGATTCCTAAGCAAGGGAGTTTCTAGACTATCTCTTTGACCTGTTTAACTGTCTTGGTTTGCTCTGTTGACCAAGGAACTGGATTTTTCTTGAGCTTTCAATAAATAGGTTCACAGATTTGACTAATATTTGGGATAAAGTATGCTACAAAATTTAGGCTTCCTAAGAACCTTTACAGCTGGGTTTTATCAGTTATTTCATCTGGTAACTTGGTTGAGAACTCTATGGCTCTACAGATTTATTTATAGGTTCCTTGGTAAAGATCATGTCCTAAGAATCTGATTGATGTCTGGAATATCTTTACCTTTTAGTCACTTACTGCTAACACATTTGTTTTGATGACCTTTATAAAGGTATGGATGTGTTTAAAATGATGGTCTATACTTTCTGGGGAAAAAAAACATCATCTATATAGACAATGGAGAATAGACTATACGGGTGGAATATATTGTTCATTATATTTTGGATTTCTGACGGGATGTTCTTAAGCCCAAATGACATAACATTCCATTCATATTGTCCAAAGTGGACGTTAAAAGCAGTTTTATATTTATCCTTTTCATTTATTTGGATTTGCCAGAATCCTGATTTCATATCGAACTTACTATAAATGTTGGATTTATAAGTTCTTTTTAATAAATCTCTTTTATTATGTATCGGGTACCTAATCCATTTTAATACTTGATTAAGGGGCTTATAATTAATTACAAGCCTAGGGGATCCTCTTTCTTTTTCAGCACTATTGTAAACATAGAAGGCTGAACAACTCCATGGAGATTTAGAGGAGCTAATTATTTTCTTTTGAAGTAAATCATTAATTTACTTTTTACAATGTTCCATGAGTTCATGGTTCATTTGAATAGGTCTAAGCTTTGTAGAAATTCCTTCTTCATTGATAAGAGATTGATGAAGAAAATGGTTTTATTCTTGAATAATTGCTTTCATTTTCTGAAAGCGGTTTTAAATAAGGAAAGATTATTTCTTTTCCTAAAGTAATGGTATAGATACCATCTATTCTCACTGTATATGGTTTTATTTGGGTTGCAAATGGAGTACCCAAAATAATTTCTTCATTAATGTCTTTTGTAATTACAAAATCATTAATAAAACAAACAACATTGTTGCAAACATGAGATTTTGAAAGCTTATTATTTATCTTTAACCTTTATCCGGTGGCGGACTATAGTTTTGTAGTACCTTTTTCTAAGTACTTTATTTGGATTAATCCTTCTGCGATACAATTTTGGTCTACACCTGTATCAAACAAGGCTATTTTGTTATGTACAAAATTCTTGTTTATCACAAGTTGATTGGGATGTGATAACTTCGAGCTTTGACTATTGAAATAGTTTTTAGTTCGGGTTGCTCACGGTCTGCAGGTTCTTCTTCTTTAGAATTGATTTCTGTTTCTTCTATATTTTTAGAGTTTGAAACTCCCGGTTCTGAATTGATATATGTTGAAGGATTTAATTCTTTAAGTATCTTATTTTCCAATTATTCAATTTCTATTGAACTGAGTCTTTCTTTTACTTCTTTAATCTCTTGTTTGAGTTGTGATAACTCATACTGCAGATCCTGCAAAGTAGAGTCATTTTTCTGGGCCTTAAACCTCTTGAAGAACCCTTTCATATTAAAAGGTATTATTTCCTTCTTATTATCTCTATGATTAAGGATGAGATTTTTTAAGTCTGTTAGATATTTTCTTTTAACATCTTCGTCTTTAATAAGATCAATCATATCAAAGAAAAATTCTTTACTATTGTTTGAAATGACATTTATTGATTTACTGTCACAAGTACAAAAGGCTCTTGTGCAGTTACATGGATTACTGGAGTTACTACTATCTAAGTTGTAGTCAACATTCAACAATTCTTCGTCACTATATTCTTCAGTTTATGAGGAATCGCTATACCTTTCCTCAAGGTTTGTATATAATTTTTATTTTACCTCAAAATTTAATTCCAAGAGATTTATTTTATCCTTCTTTTTGTTTGGTTGTTTACAATCATTTGCTTGGTGGCCAATTTTGCCATAATTCCAACATCTGTTTTTCTTAGGAGGATAAGTTATATCTTTAGAAGACCTTTTGGGCTTTGGTCTTCGTTTATATTGTTTATACTTCTTTTAGTGAGACGTCGTTGGTTTATTATATTTTTATGCCTCTTTGCGCTTCTTTTGAAGGTGCGATTAATTTGATATAACCGAAGTCTTGGCAAAACTTTTTTAATTCATTTTAGAGAGATTTCATTCTCTCTCTAATTGACCTTTTAATTTTAAGTCATTGCATAATTCTAAACCCGTGAGATTTATTAAATTACTATATCTCCATAAGTCAAATGGTTATAGGGGATTTGACCATCAAATTTATTTTTAATGTTTGTCCTTACCTTTATGAAAATAGGGAAGGTGTGCCGCTTATAAATCTTTCTTTCCAATAATCATGATTACGGTCTTCTCTCGATCATTACTTTGTTAAGGAAGATGTCTTTATACCATCTAAAGTCGTGTAATTTGGGACAGGTTAAATTGTTTAAGATTTCTAAACTTTTATCTTGAAAGAGTTTAGGTTCTCCTATGAAATGTTTAACGATACAATACAATAAAGTAGCAATTGTATCCTCTCGATTTTCCTGCCCTGTTATCTGTCCTGTTTCATTAGTTTTAACTACCTCTATAATAGCGATAGCATTCAATATACTCTGTCTATTTTCTTCAGTAAGGTAATTATCCCACCAATTTTTAACATTCCGCTAAATATTGAGACTAGGACTGTCGCACATTGTTTATTTGTGGTTCCATTTATCTCATGAGCAGTTATGGCTATGTCCATTTCGTGTAACTTACTGTAAATTTGACCTTCTACGAGGCCATCTATATTCCATTCAGAAATTTCTTTTCCTGAATGAGAACTATGAGATAGAAATTCATTTTCTTCATCCTGCATATCAGGGAGTGATGGTCTATGATAGTAATTATTTTTATTAGCGTAACGCGATAACCTATTAATATTCATTTCATTATTAGTAAGTGTTTTAACACTTTATCTATCCTCTAGATTAAAGTTATGTTTTAATCTTTGATTTATTTCTTCCCGTTTTTTATTAGTGATTTTGCCCTTATCTTTTAAGTCGGGGTATTTACTAGCTGTAAATTCTGGTATTTTAAATATAGGATTGGTTTCTTTATTTCTCTGGTTCTTAGAGGATTCTGGCTTTTCTTTAAGCGTTGACTTCTTCCCAGCTTGACTAAGCTGATTAGAGACTACATGTAATAATTGATTAGTATAATTACTTCTCCTTCTACTGCGATGCTTATTTTTTCTAAGGGGAGAACATCAGATTCCACTACTCTATTAGCAGTATACCATTTATTAACTAGAGTGTTTAGTGATTCTTGTTGATCATCTAATTTTCCAGTGATTTCAAACCACCTAAAGAATTCTATGTTACATTTGATTCTTTTCATATCCTTGATCCATTGGTCCCTAAAGCATGATCTTTGGTTTGGGGTATAATTTGCAACATACCATTTTCTTTTAATAGCATGACCTAGGCTTTTCCAAAGGTCTCTTATTAATTTAAAGTCTACGTCAAATTTTTCCTTTGACCTAACCATACCAAGGGATCCTTTTATTTCTGTTACTATTGGACCTCGTATTTCACTTTCGGTGGGACTGCTAGGTCGATAATAACCCTTGGTTCATATTGGACCTTGGGTATTTTTCCTTGTTGATATTATTTTATCGTTATGTTGCCTTGTGCGTCATTGGATATATGTTTGAGCTATTTAACAGGTTATGGATAGTCCTATTTACAAAGGAAACTCTGCCGATTTTTTTCAAAACATTCCCGAGAGTTAAGAATATGCTCAACATTCGTGGATGAATGTTCCTAAGGGGGAAGGATGTGACACCCTATAGTTTTGAGTTCCGCCCGGGAAGGGGTACGACATTACGAAAGTGTAATGAAGGTTTAGGGCTTGTTTATGGAAGTTCTGAAGTCAAACAGACCGAAGAAAATAAGTTTTGACAAAATCAGAAAAACTGTGCAATTTGATAGGGAGTTTGACGGACCGCCATCTTGCTTGACGGTACTGTAAAAATGCAGGTTAAACCATCAAAGTTCGTAAAATTTGAGATTTCAGATTCTGGATTGACGGTCCAGATTGATGGACCATCAAAAGTTTGACGGACCATCAATTTGATCGTCCTTTTATGGCGGTGGAAAAATTTGTTGCATTTATAAGCGGGTCATGCGACTTGGGACCTCATTTACTCCATAAAAAGACCTAAAAAATCTCCATTAACCCTTCCAAAGGTATCCCAACATCCCAAGATCAAATCAAATGTAAATCACACAAGATTAACGTGAAAATCCCCGTGGTTATCATAAGAATCATCTTGTCCGTATTGAATCGATTTCACAAACCCTTAGTGATGGACTAACTTGTTGTTTAAAGGGGATTTGGGTGCATAAAGGTAAATATTTATCCTCCTCTACTTGTTATTATGATTAATTGATATAAGTTGTGAAAGAATATTCGTAATCGATACTTGTAGACATGTAGAATCATGGTGATATGATTTGTGGGCTGTTTTACTTGAAGTAATATTTGATATTGATAAATAAACTGGTTGTTTGTGTTGTGAAACTAAGAAACAACATCTCGGATAATTGTGGGATCGAATTACCGAAGTATCCCTTGTTAAGAGGTCTAAGAACCTATATGCTTAAAGTTGTCGATAAGATGTCTAAATGAAGTTTCTCTATTGAATATGGATTTGATATTAATATCCACCCCTTTGTTTGCTATGGTTAATCATCATTGAGAAGTAAAAGGACATAGAGGACGACTTGTAGCTTCGTGGGTAAGGTATGTAAGGCTATCTCTTTCTTTCGAAAGCATGAAATCCAAAGAGTTTACCATTTTTTTCAAAAGGAAATGCGAAAGTTTCATTCTATTGTATATCGTAATCTCTTGTCCAGCATTTTATATTGTTACTCTTATTCTCCTAATCATTGATGTTGATTACTTTGGTTCATCTTATCATAAGTCTTCGGAAAGAAGTACCCAAAGAGTTAATCATCAAAGTCCACTAGAAGTCATTCAAAAGTAAAGTCAAAGAGTTATGAGTTCCAAATAGGCCTTAAGTACTATTATTATTATATATGTATGATTCACACCATCGTTGCGAATAGCCAGTGGGTACTTGTACATGTATATTATACACACCTTGTCGCGCCATAGTCGGTCTGGTTAGCACTTATATATGCATCCATACATATACCTCAGAGTATACCTGAGGGTAGTGACATATTATACACCTCGCACTATAAGTTGATGGCATTTTATATAGTAAAGCCTATTCATCCTTGTGTTTAAGGTTATCGATAAAGATGCCTAAATGAAGTTTCTTATTGGGACTATGGATTCAATATTAAAATTGACTCTTTGTTGCTATAGATATATATTCGTAAGGCGTATGAGAGTGTATAAGGAGATTGTAATCTCAAGGATAAGGTATGTACATCAAACCTTCTCTTTTGGCATGAATTGATACATCATTTATTTAAACTTAAATCTGTTGGTAAAATAAAGTAGCGAGAGGTATTATTTGACAAATATATCATAATCCATGAATACTCTTTTGTTCATAATATCTCTCGGGTTATATAAGTCCTAAGTGTTTATATCTGGATCCTTTAACGTAAAGCCAATAACAATAGTCAGAGGATAATGACAATAGGTCACTCCGACTCTACTTGTGGTATCTGATAGAGTCTGTCTTGCATTGCACTTATATATACATATTTATTTTCTTACCGAGATGTGCTATAGTCGGCCGGGTATGGAACGTAGATATGCACCCAACTGCAGTTAGTTTGATATTAGACATTACCAACTCCCTCATTTGGTCCAGGTACTATTGAGTCCTCATTGAGGCCAGGTACGATATCTATATACAGTACGATATGATTTGCCCCATAGAGCAGCATGATTTTTATAGACATGCATACATATGTTTCAGATTATGATAGAGTAGGCCCCATGAGGTTCTAATGAGTTTCAGGTTGATTCTTATCTCTACATCTCTCATGTTATATGTCATGTATACATATGTTACCCGCCTAACATATTCAGTACATCTTTCATACTCATGCCCTTCTCCAGAGCAATGTATTCATGCCTACAGGTACAATATCGCTCCTCCTTAGTAGGTGATCTGCTCAGTGGTGTTTTTGTCGCACTCCCTTCTCTCGGAGTTGCATTATAGGAGTTTTATGTACTGATGCATATGCTACTTATGTTTTGGGTATGGAGTGGCTATGTCCTGACCTGTTAGTATTTATATATGACTCGTAGAGGCTTGCAAACTGGTGTACGATAGATGTTTGTATGTCGTAGCCTTGTTGGCCCTTTTTCTTAGTAGTATACTCGTATTCTGGCCTTGATTACCTTCCCTATCTATTCATATATATATATCCTACTGGTACTCTTCTGTGTGCAGGTTTTCCTTTAGTCTTGTCATATATAGTTAATTAGAGGCCTTGTCGACCCAAGTCTCATGTTTTAGGATTCAGATACTAGTGGTATGCTCAGGCCTTCGCGCATTGGGTACCGTCCACCCTTCCAAGGTTAGGGGTGTGATGTGAGGAATCTGGAGAGGATATAATAAGAACTACCATAGAATGGAAAATAAGTGAATAGGCGGTAAAGAAGTACTCTGCAAGGAAGGGAGATCCTTAAGGGTTAGTAAGGAATGAGCCCCCCAATGTTTTTTTTTGGTTACAAGAATAAGCGTATATGTCATGAACATGTGACACCTTACTTATGTGAGTGATTCAGTGACCCTACTACGAGGTATTGCTTTAATGCAAGTTGTGAGTCATTAAATATTATAGATTATGAAAAATATCGAATTGATGACCTGATATCTTAAGAGGGAAATTCTAGACGCGGGGGGAGTAATTCATACAAGATGGTGCGGGAAAGAATCAACATAGACTCGTACGACAATAGTAAACAAATGAAAGAGTTATGAAAGGAAGCTTTGTGATGGCTAAGGTTGTGTTACCCAGATTTTATGGATATGCCATGAAAAGAATGATAGTAGCCTCCCAGTTAACAGAGGTAAAGCGATGGCAAGACCGCTAACTATAAGGAATTCACTCAGGAAAGCATGACGAATACTCAGAGATGAAAGCATACGCATGCTCGAGAAGAGTATTTTGAATTTATGAATAAGAGGATAAGTCGAGTCTCATTGAGAAAGAATGTATACGGAATCTAAAAGGAGATGAGTTGAACGGCCGGATGAACCATCTTACTATGGCACATCTATATTAAGAGACAATCTTAGAATTTAAGACATTGATCTCGCAAGTTAGAGGCAACAATTCTCATGAAATATTTCTAGCATAAGGTAATAGTATGAGGGGTTAGTATAAGGTGACCAAGTTGAGGGGCTACGAAGCACAGGAGTAAGAGCCAACGATTAAGGGTGATACTCACAAAGGTGAACAAATGGAGATGAAATAGTAAGAAGGATAATCAATAAAATATTAGAGATATTCAAGATCCCGCAATAATATACGACAACAAAGTTGTTAAAAGAAAATGGCTGGTAGATATCTACTGAGGGCAATAGAAGGATTTAATCCACATATAGATGGGAGCTAATCACCGGTAATGGTGACAGTCGGATAAGGACGAAGATTTGATTTCAAAGTAGAGCGTAAGTCTATATATAGAAGGAACCCCTAATTAATAGAGGTTGAGATCAATCTATGCATTGCAAGGTGCTTATCCAGAAGTAATTAGAGGATGAGTTTGTTTACACATAAAGCCCATATGGGAAAGTTAAGCCCATGACTTAGGGTCGACAATAGTGAGCCCACCTTAGAAGTATAATCATGAGGATCTTCAATATAAAGTTCGAATGAGTTTCTCTTACAAATAAGTAAAGGCACCCTCTTGGATAGGTCGCAATGGTATAAAGAACTATGAGCTCTCTTAAAGGAAATAACGATTCTAAAAAGGAAAAGAAGAAAATATGTAAGCAAAGGTGGATTTAGATAATGTTGTAAAGCGTGCTCCTCCTTAAGAGCAAGACTTTTTGGAAGTTAAACGTCTGCAAGTGAGAATATCAACAATAGAGGAGTTATATAGAACTCAGTTGTATCCCTCCTTTAAGGGATGGAGTAGAATATAACTATATAAGGGTTCAATTTTATTACCTTCAGAGGATTAAGATTGGGAGAACATCATAACAACCTTCAGAGTAACCTAAGATGGGGTATGTAAATGGTTTAGCCTATATCGAGGCTCGGAAAAAGAAAGGATTATAAAAAGAGTGTCAAAAGATAGGAAGTTTAAAGATCTAATTTCAGGAATCTAATGATAACAGAGCGATACACGAGGAATGTTAGTGTCACCCCGATGGAAAAACCAACCAAAAAAAAAGAAATAACCAATGAAGAGTTGGAAGTCAATACCATTGGATAATAGGGTTCCGTGGTAATAGAGCCAATCCTAGAGTTAAAGCGAGACATAGTTTTCCATCACTAAGTCAATTGTGTGTCCCAAGTTCTGTTGGGTTATGAGATAAGATTAAGAACAAAAATGCCTTGTTCCCTCTAGTTTGCTTATCTATAGTTGGGGAGGACGTATTACAATACCAAAGACAGGGATTGTTACGATAATAGTTAGCAGAATAATGCCGAGTTTCGGCATAGCACCCTAGTGGTCAGCATGTAGAGACCAAGAAGTAGAAATCCAGAAGGACTAGTATACAGAGCTCATATTCCCACATATAAAGGATAACCTGGGTTGAGGATAAAGCTCAGTAGGGGTTCATACACATTCTTACCAAAAATAAGGCACATGAAGCCCTAAGAGTTATGGAAGAAGTAAAGTTCCTACAGGAATAAGTGTCAATAGTCCAGGATTGCGAAAAGTCACTCACCGGTATATGATACTGAGATTTAAAGGACGATGTTCATGATGGGATATCCTTGAGGGACTTACCCATAATGGTGTAAAAAAGGTTTGTCCAAGAGGGCAAGTATAATAAACCATATAAAGTTACCCAAGGACTTAGCAAAGTGACCTTCGCGCTTAGGATTACCTCCAGAATCAGAGGGAGTTAACTCAGTTTTCACACATTCATATCATCGAAGTATATAGGAAATTTCTCTCACATATTGCCTATTATGAATGTTCAGATTCGAAGACCTATCTTAAAAAGAGGTCTCGACTAGTATCTTTTACCACTATGTCCAGAAGTTTTGGACTCGTGAGATGGCATTCGTTAAAGTACTGGGAAAAAGTAATGGCATAAATATAATGATATGGGCAGTTGATAAACGCATAAGATCTAGATATTCGCCCATAGTCCAGACATCAGGTTCACGTAATGTTCATGCAATACGATCCCCTTATCCCTACTTTATTGCAGTAAAATTGTTTCATATACCTGTATAGATGATGATCACAATATAAATATTACAGACGCAGCTCAAATGCGAAGATTTGGATAGTTGAGGTGAGTTATGGCTTACCCTTATGATTACAATGGTATATAGACAGTCGTGTGAGGCTGGTATGATATTATATTACATTAGATGTCCTTGTGTAGCACTTGTTTTGGTTCTGGATACTTGGCAGATTTTGGGATAGTCCTATTTATAGAGGAAACTCTGCCAAAAAGTTTTAATGAATTTTGCGAATTAAAGGTTCTAAATTGATGACTTCAACATTCGAGGATAATATTTCTATGGGGAGAAGGATGTTACACCCCGTACTTTGGACGTCGTTTTCATTTGGGTTAACTAACGTAAGCTTAGTAAGGTTGAGATCCCATAATAAGGTTAGAAATGGTTTAGATGAGTGTAAAGTATGTTTTGTAAAAGTTCGGGCCTAAAAAAATTGAAGAAAGTAAGTGCGTTGAAATGCGGGAAAAACCGGGCAGAATTTCCCGACCTGATTTTTGGCCCAACTTGTCGAGGTTATATCTCCTAGTATAAAAGTTATTACGAAGTAAATAACCTATCTAAATTCAAGTTCAAAGAGTCAAATTTTCAATGCAACTTATAGTTCATCAATCTGAGAAATACGGTGAAAAATACGGACCATTAAAAAAGTATGGTCCGCCAAATTGGACCATCAAATTCAGGCAGTGGCAACTTTTCATTTCATGTATATTAAATCCCAAATTGAATTGGGAACTTTATTTCCTTCAGGTTCCAGACCCTAAACATCCCTTAAACTTTCCTAACCTATTCTCCATGGTTCTTGATCAGATAAAAAATCACACTAAGCTAATCCAACGCAAGAAAGTTTGTGGTAATCGTAGAAACGTCGTTTCTTCATCGTTTTGCTTTTCGAATGAATTATTTGTCTTGAAGAAAACTTTATTTTGGAATGATATCCACAAATTTAGGTATGTTTCATCCTAATAATCACCTTCTTAAAATCCTTCAAGTATTTACTGGAGTTACTACTATCTAAGTTGTAGTCAACATTCAACAATTCTTCGTCACTATATTCTTCAGTTTATGAGGAATCGCTATACCTTTCCTCAAGGTTTGTATATAATTTTTATTTTACCTCAAAATTTAATTCCAAGAGATTTATTTTATCCTTCTTTTTGTTTGGTTGTTTACAATCATTTGCTTGGTGGCCAATTTTGCCATAATTCCAACATCTGTTTTTCTTAGGAGGATAAGTTATATCTTTAGAAGACCTTTTGGGCTTTGGTCTTCGTTTATATTGTTTATACTTCTTTTAGTGAGACGTCGTTGGTTTATTATATTTTTATGCCTCTTTGCAGCTTCTTTTGAAGGTGCAGTTAATTTGATATAACCGAAGTCTTGGCAAAACTTTTTTAATTCATTTTAGAGAGATTTCATTCTCTCTCTAATTGACCTTTTAATTTTAAGTCATTGCATAATTCTAAACCTGTGAGATTTATTAAATTACTATATCTCCATAAGTCAAATGGTTATAGGGGATTTGACCATCAAATTTATTTTTAATGTTTGTCCTTACCTTTATGAAAATAGGGAAGGCATGCCGCTTATAAATCTTTCTTTCCAATAATCATGATTACAGTCTTCTCTGATCATTACTTTGTTAAGGAAGATGTCTTTATACCATCTAAAGTCGTGTAATTTGGGACAGGTTAAATTGTTTAAGATTTCTAAACTTTTATCTTGAAAGAGTTTAGGTTCTCCTATGAAATGTTTAACGATACAATACAATAAAGTAGCAATTGTATCCTCTCGATTTTCCCCGCCCGTTATCCGTCTGTTTCATTAGTTTTAACTACCTCTATAATAGCGATAGCATTCAATATACTCTGTCTATTTTCTTCAGTAAGGTAATTATCCCACCAATTTTTAACATTCCGCTAAATATTGAGACTAGGACTGTCGCACATTGTTTATTTGTGGTTCCATTTATCTCATGAGCAGTTATGGCTATGTCCATTTCGTGTAACTTACTGTAAATTTGACCTTCTACGAGGCCATCTATATTCCATTCAGAAATTTCTTTTCCTGAATGAGAACTATGAGATAGAAATTCATTTTCTTCATCCTGCATATCAGGGAGTGATGGTCTATGATAGTAATTATTTTTATTAGCGTAACGCGATAACCTATTAATATTCATTTCATTATTAGTAAGTGTTTTAACACTTTATCTATCCTCTAGATTAAAGTTATGTTTTAATCTTTGATTTATTTCTTCCCGTTTTTTATCGGTGATTTTGCCCTTATCTTTTAAGTCGGGGTATTTACTAGCTGTAAATTCGGTATTTTAAATATAGGATTGGTTTCTTTATTTCTCGGTTCTTAGAGGATTCTGGCTTTTCTTTAAGCGTTGACTTCTTCCCACTTGACTAAGCTGATTAGAGACTACATGTAATAATTGATTAGTATAATTACTTCTCCTTCTACGCGATGCTTATTTTTTCTAAGGGGAGAACATCGATTCCACTACTCTATTAGCGATATACCATTTATTAACTAGAGTGTTTAGTGATTCTTGTTGATCATCTAATTTTCCAGTGATTTCAAACCACCTAAAGAATTCTATGTTACATTTGATTCTTTTCATATCCTTGATCCATTGGTCCCTAAAGCATGATCTTTGGTTTGGGGTATAATTTGCAACATACCATTTTCTTTTAATAGCATGACCTAGGCTTTTCCAAAGGTCTCTTATTAATTTAAAGTCTACGTCAAATTTTTCCTTTGACCTAACCATACCAAGGGATCCTTTTATTTCTGTTACTATTGGACCCTGTATTTCACTTTCAGTGGGACTGCTAGGTCTGATAATAACCCTTGGTTCATATTGGACCTTGGGTATTTTTCCTTGTTGATATTATTTTATCGTTATGTTGCCTTGTGCGTCATTGGATATATGTTTGAGCTATTTAACAGGTTATGGATAGTCCTATTTACAAAGGAAACTCTGCCGATTTTTTTCAAAACATTCCCGAGAGTTAAGAATATGCTCAACATTCGTGGATGAATGTTCCTAAGGGGGAAGGATGTGACACCCTATAGTTTTGAGTTCCGCCCGGGAAGGGGTACGACATTACGAAAGTGTAATGAAGGTTTAGGGCTTGTTTATGGAAGTTCGAAGTCAAACAGACCGAAGAAAATAAGTTTTGACAAAATCGAAAAAAAGCTGTGCAATTTGATAGGGAGTTTGACGGACCGCCATCTTGCTTGACGGTACTGTAAAAATGCGAGGTTAAACCATCAAAGTTCGTAAAATTTGAGATTTCGATTCTCGGATTGACGGTCCGTTGATGGACCATCAAAAGTTTGACGGACCATCAATTTGATCGTCCTTTTATGGCGGTGGAAAAATTTGTTGCATTTATAAGTGGGTCATGCGACTTGGGACCTCATTTACTCCATAAAAAGACCTAAAAAATCTCCATTAACCCTTCCAAAGGTATCCCAACATCCCAAGATCAAATCAAATGTAAATCACACAAGATTAACGTGAAAATCCCCGTGGTTATCATAAGAATCATCTTGTCCGTATTGAATCGATTTCACAAACCCTTAGTGATGGACTAACTTGTTGTTTAAAAGGGGATTTGGGTGCATAAAGGTAAATATTTATCCTCCTCTACTTGTTATTATGATTAATTGATATAAGTTGTGAAAGAATATTCGTAATCGATACTTGTAGACATGTAGAATCATGGTGATATGATTTGTGGGCTGTTTTACTTGAAGTAATATTTGATATTGATAAATAAACTGGTTGTTTGTGTTGTGAAACTAAGAAACAACATCTCGGAGAATTGTGGGATCGAATTACCGAAGTATCCCTTGTTAAGAGGTCTAAGAACCTATATGCTTAAAGTTGTCGATAAGATGTCTAAATGAAGTTTCTCTATTGAATATGGATTTGATATTAATATCCACCCCTTTGTTTGCTATGGTTAATCATCATTGAGAAGTAAAAGGACATAGAGGACGACTTGTAGCTTCGTGGGTAAGGTATGTAAGGCTATCTCTTTCTTTCGAAAGCATGAAATCCAAAGAGTTTACCATTTTTTTCAAAATGAAATGCGAAAGTTTCATTCTATTGTATATCGTAATCTCTTGTCCAGCATTTTATATTGTTACTCTTATTCTCCTAATCATTGATGTTGATTACTGGTTCATCTTATCATAAGTCTTCGGAAAGAAGTACCCAAAGAGTTAATCATCAAAGTCCACTAGAAGTCATTCAAAAGTAAAGTCAAAGAGTTATGAGTTCCAAATAGGCCTTAAGTACTATTATTATTATATATGTATGATTCACACCATCGTTGCGAATAGCCAGTGGGTACTTGTACATGTATATTATACACACCTTGTCGCGCCATAGTCGGTCTGGTTAGCACTTATATATGCATCCATACATATACCTCAGAGTATACCTGAGGGTAGTGACATATTATACACCTCGCACTATAAGTTGATGGCATTTTATATAGTAAAGCCTATTCATCCTTGTGTTTAAGGTTATCGATAAAGATGCCTAAATGAAGTTTCTTATTGGGACTATGGATTCAATATTAAAATTGACTCTTTGTTGCTATAGATATATATTCGTAAGGCGTATGAGAGTGTATAAGGAGATTGTAATCTCAAGGATAAGGTATGTACATCAAACCTTCTCTTTTGGCATGAATTGATACATCATTTATTTAAACTTAAATCCGTTGGTAAAATAAAGTAGCGAGAGGTATTATTTGACAAATATATCATAATCCATGAATACTCTTTTGTTCATAATATCTCTCGGGTTATATAAGTCCTAAGTGTTTATATCTGGATCCTTTAACGTAAAGCCAATAACAATAGTCAGAGGATAATGACAATAGGTCACTCCGACTCTACTTGTGGTATCTGATAGAGTCTGTCTTGCATTGCACTTATATATACATATTTATTTTCTTACCGAGATGTGCTATAGTCGGCCGGGTATGGAACGTAGATATGCACCCAACTGCAGTTAGTTTGATATTAGACATTACCAACTCCCTCATTTGGTCCAGGTACTATTGAGTCCTCATTGAGGCCAGGTACGATATCTATATACAGTACGATATAATTTGCCCCATAGAGCAGCATGATTTTTATAGACATACATACATATGTTTCAGATTATGATAGAGTAGGCCCCATGAGGTTCTAATGAGTTTCGAGTTGATTCTTATCTCTACATCTCTCATGTTATATGTCATGTATACATATGTTACCCGCCTAACATATTCAGGTACATCTTTCATACTCATGCCCTTCTCCCAGCAATGTATTCATGCCTACGGTACAATATCGCTCCTCCTTAGTAGGTGATCTGCTCGCTGGTGTTTTTGTCGCACTCCCTTCTCTCGGAGTTGCATTATAGGAGTTTTATGTACTGATGCATATGCTACTTATGTTTTGGGTATGGAGTGGCTATGTCCCGACCTGTTAGTATTTATATATGACTCGTAGAGGCTTGCAAGACGGTGTACGATAGATGTTTGTATGTCGTAGCCTTGTTGGCCCTTTTTCTTAGTAGTATACTCGTATTCGGCCTTGATTACCTTCCTATCTATTCATATATATATATCCTACGGTACTCTTCGTGTGCAGGTTTTCCTTTAGTCTTGTCATATATAGTTAATTAGAGGCCTTGTCGACCCAAGTCTCATGTTTTAGGATTCAGATACTAGTGGTATGCTCAGGCCTTCGCGCATTGGGTACCGTCCACCCTTCCAAGGTTAGGGGTGTGATGTGAGGAATCTGGAGAGGATATAATATGAACTACCATAGAATGGAAAATAAGTGAATAGGCAGTAAAGAAGTACTCTGCAAGGAAGGGAGATCCTTAAGGGTTAGTAAGGAATGAGCCCCCCAATGTTTTTTTTTGGTTACAAGAATAAGCGTATATGTCATGAACATGTGACACCTTACTTATGTGAGTGATTCAAAGTGACCCTACTACGAGGTATTGCTTTAATGCAAGTTGTGAGTCATTAAATATTATAGATTATGAAAAATATCGAATTGATGACCTGATATCTTAAGAGGGAAATTCTAGACGCGGGGGGAGTAATTCATACAAGATGGTGCGGGAAAGAATCAACATAGACTCGTACGACAATAGTAAACAAATGAAAGAGTTATGAAAGGAAGCTTTGTGATGGCTAAGGTTGTGTTACCCAGATTTTATGGATATGCCATGAAAAGAATGATAGTAGCCTCCCAGTTAACAGAGGTAAAGCGATGGCAAGACCGCTAACTATAAGGAATTCACTCAGGAAAGCATGACGAATACTCAGAGATGAAAGCATACGCATGCTCGAGAAGAGTATTTTGAATTTATGAATAAGAGGATAAGTCGAGTCTCATTGAGAAAGAATGTATACGGAATCTAAAAGGAGATGAGTTGAACGGCCGGATGAACCATCTTACTATGGCACATCTATATTAAGAGACAATCTTAGAATTTAAGACATTGATCTCGCAAGTTAGAGGCAACAATTCTCATGAAATATTTCTAGCATAAGGTAATAGTATGAGGGGTTAGTATAAGGTGACCAAGTTGAGGGGCTACGAAGCCTGGGAGTAAGAGCCAACGATTAAGGGTGATACTCACAGTGAACAAATGGAGATGAAATAGTAAGAAGGATAATCAATAAAATATTAGAGATATTCAAGATCCCGCAATAATATACGACAACAAAGTTGTTAAAAGAAAATGGCTGGTAGATATCTACTGAGGGCAATAGAAGGATTTAATCCACATATAGATGGGAACTAATCACCGGTAATGGTGACAGTCGGATAAGGACGAAGATTTGATTTCAAAGTAGAGCGTAAGTCTATATATAGAAGGAACCCCTAAATAATAGAGGTTGAGATCAATCTATGCATTGCAAGGTGCTTATCCAGAAGTAATTAGAGGATGAGTTTGTTTACACATAAAGCCCATATGGGAAAGTTAAGCCCATGACTTAGGGTCGACAACAGTGAGCCCACCTTAGAAGTATAATCATGAGGATCTTCAATATAAAGTTCGAATGAGTTTCTCTTACAAATAAGTAAAGGCACCCTCTTGGATAGGTCGCAATGGTATAAAGAACTATGAGCTCTCTTAAAGGAAATAACGATTCTAAAAAGGAAAAGAAGAAAATATGTAAGCAAAGGTGGATTTAGATAATGTTGTAAAGCGTGCTCCTCCTTAAGAGCAAGACTTTTTGGAAGTTAAACGTCGCAAGTGAGAATATCAACAATAGAGGAGTTATATAGAACTTAGTTGTATCCCTCCTTTAAGGGATGGAGTAGAATATAACTATATAAGGGTTCAATTTTATTACCTTCAGAGGATTAAGATTGGGAGAACATCATAACAACCTTCAGAGTAACCTAAGATGGGGTATGTAAATGGTTTAGCCTATATCGAGGCTCGGAAAAAGAAAGGATTATAAAAAGAGTGTCAAAAGATAGGAAGTTTAAAGATCTAATTTCAGGAATCTAATGATAACGAGCGATACACGAGGAATGTTAGTGTCACCCCGATGGAAAAACCAACCAAAAAAAAGAAATAACCAATGAAGAGTTGGAAGTCAATACCATTGGATAATAGGGTTCCGTGGTAATAGAGCCAATCCTAGAGTTAAAGCGAGACATAGTTTTCCATCACTAAGTCAATTGTGTGTCCCAAGTTCTGTTGGGTTATGAGATAAGATTAAGAACAAAAATGCCTTGTTCCCTCTAGTTTGCTTATCTATAGTTGGGGAGGACGTATTACAATACCAAAGACAGGGATTGTTACGATAATAGTTAAGCGAGAATAATGCCGAGTTTCGGCATAGCACCCTAGTGGTCGGCATGTAGAGACCAAGAAGTAGAAATCCGAAAGGACTAGTATACGAGCTCATATTCCCACATATAAAGGATAACCTGGGTTGAGGATAAAGCTCGGTAGGGGTTCATACACATTCTTACCAAAAATAAGGCACATGAAGCCCTAAGAGTTATGGAAGAAGTAAAGTTCCTACGGGAATAAGTGTCAATAGTCCAGATTGCGAAAAGTCACTCACCGGTATATGATACTGAGATTTAAAGGACGATGTTCATGATGGGATATCCTTGAGGGACTTACCCATAATGGTGTAAAAAAGGTTTGTCCAAGAGGGCAAGTATAATAAACCATATAAAGTTACCCAAGGACTTAGCAAAGTGACCTTTGCGCGCTTAGGATTACCTCCGGAATCGAGAGGGAGTTAACTCGGTTTTCACACATTCATATCATCGAAGTATATAGGAAATTTCTCTCACATATTGCCTATTATGAATGTTCAGATTACTGAAGACCTATCTTAAAAAGAGGTCTCGACTAGTATCTTTTACCACTATGTCCAGAAGTTTTGGACTCGTGAGATGGCATTCGTTAAAGTACTGGGAAAAAGTAATGGCATAAATATAATGATATGGGCAGTTGATAAACGCATAAGATCTAGATATTCGCCCATAGTCCAGACATCAGGTTCACGTAATGTTCATGCAATACGATCCCCTTATCCCTACTTTATTGCAGTAAAATTGTTTCATATACCTGTATAGATGATGATCACAATATAAATATTATAGACGCAGCTCAAATGCGAAGATTTGGATAGTTGAGGTGAGTTATGGCTTACCCTTATGATTACAATGGTATATAGACGGTCGTGTGAGGTTTGGTATGATATTATATTACATTAGATGTCCTTGTGTAGCACTTGTTTTGGTTCGGATACTTGGCGATTTTGGGATAGTCCTATTTATAGAGGAAACTCTGCCAAAAAGTTTTAATGAATTTTGAGAATTAAAGGTTCTAAATTGATGACTTCAACATTCGAGGATAATATTTCTATGGGGAGAAGGATGTTACACCCCGTACTTTGGACGTCGTTTTCATTTGGGTTAACTAACGTAAGCTTAGTAAGGTTGAGATCCCATAATAAGGTTAGAAATGGTTTAGATGAGTGTAAAGTATGTTTTGTAAAAGTTCGGGCCTAAAAAAATTGAAGAAAGTAAGTGCGTTGAAATGCGGGAAAACCGGCAGAATTTCCCGACCTGATTTTTGGCCCAACTTGTCGAGGTTATATCTCCTAGTATAAAAGTTATTACGAAGTAAATAACCTATCTAAATTCAAGTTCAAAGAGTCAAATTTTCAATGCAACTTATAGTTCATCAATCTGAGAAATACGGTGAAAAATACGGACCATTAAAAAAAGTATGGTCCGTCAAATTGGACCATCAAATTCAGGCAGTGGCAACTTTTCATTTCATGTATATTAAATCCCAAATTGATTTGGGAGCTTTATTTCCTTCAGGTTCCAGACCCTAAACATCCCTTAAACTTTCCTAACCTATTCTCCATGGTTCTTGATCAGATAAAAAATCACACTAAGCTAATCCAACGCAAGAAAGTTTGTGGTAATCGTAGAAACGTCGTTTCTTCATCGTTTTGCTTTTCGAATGAATTATTTGTCTTGAAGAAAACTTTATTTTGGAATGATATCCACAAATTTAGGTATGTTTCATCCTAATAATCACCTTCTTAAAATCCTTCAAGTATTTACCCTAGAAAGTTTGGAGAAAATCCCACGGATACAACTCTCATGAACTTATATGAATCCTTAGGGATGAACTTGATTGTTTGGACTGTTTCATATGGATTAAATGAAATTCGTGGAATTGAGAAGTTATGGATGGAATTGTACTGTGAAGGAGGAGTAAAGGGAAGGAAGATGGTATCTTGTTATGAAGAAATTGAACTACAAACAACCCTATGAACTTATGGCCGCGAGTTGTTAGACAAAACGTCTCCATAAATATTTGTATAAGCTTGAAACCCAGATTTGATCCCAAACTATATATATGTTGTAGATAAGAAGTTGTTAAGGATACGAGAACAAGTGAGATGGGATTCTCTTTGACAACAAGGTATGTAAGGCTATCCCCTTTTGTCAAACACATGAAATCCAAAGTGTGTATCATTTTCAAAAGAAATATTGAAAGATTATTTTTACGTGTGTATCATGATACCTTGTCGCGAGTTGTTACTTGTTATTCTATTCGCATTGTCATTGTTGGTTGGTTACTTATCGACCATATCATACATCTTCAGAAAGGAGTGTTCTAGAGAGTTAATTGTCAAAGTCGACTGAGAGCTATACACTACCGTTGTGAATATACGGTGGGCAGTTGTACATATACATTATACAACCCCGGGCTACAACCGGAGGGCAGGCACTTATATGTGCATCCATATATACACCTCAGAGTATTACCTGAAGGAATTTACAAATTATACACCTTGAGCTGTAAGACGAGGGACGTTTATATATTAAGGCCTATCGACACAGGTTTCATTATTCACCCTACAGGGCACACATGTGATCAGAGTATCATATTACTTTTATGCCTTTCTATGCAACTTACATTTTCATATTGTTATTCATGCCTAACATATTCAGTACATCTTTTGTACTAATGTCCCTTGCTGGGACACTGTGTTTCATGCTCGCAAGTATAAATAGAGATGTAGATGATCCTCACATTAGGTGACTCGACTCAGCTGAAGGTTGTCACGCTCTTTTCTTTCAGAGCGGTTTAATGAGCTGATAGGTATAACAATTGTATATATGTATGTAGTCAGGTATGGCGGGCCCTGTCCCAGCCATATCACAGTTACATTTTCCATATAGGCTTGTGTATAGTTTCTTTGTTATGGAATTACCTACCTTGTTGTATATGCATATTGGCCTTGCTGTTATCATATCTAATTATCATGTTTAGTTTTCTCTCGTATTGATCATTTTGAGGCCTCGATTGTCCATATCATTCTATGCTTAAGATATGATATTCATGTGGTACACTCGGGTCATTCAGGCACCTGGTGCTTGCTACACTACCCAGTTTGGGGTGTGATACCTTCATTTTCTATTCTCTCATAGATGGTTAAGATTCGTTCCCATGCAGCGAGAGATGAGGCACCAGTACCTATACTTGTAGTATGCTATTTAGGTAGAGGATGTGTTCAGAGCTGAGGTACAGCCTGAGGAGCTACACCAGCACAAGGTGGAGCATAGAGATTCAGTCAGGCTCATGCTAGATCAGAGTGACATGAGTGTATATTGAGCCTCAGGATGAGCAGCTTGATAAAGAGATGGGGCCATCCTGGATCAGCTCGAATTTATAGCTACTCCAGTTTTGCAGGATACTTTGGTTAAGTTGTTGAGTGTGCTTGATAGGTTTGCAAAGGCGGGCCTGCATATGATTACTCTGGGTGGGTCACACACTTAGGTGGGAGATTGATAGACTCTTGAGTTTTATACTCCTGGGTTTCAGTCCGGTTTCGATGCCAATGCCCCGTATTGATGAGGTTCTGGCTCCCGAGTATGTTCCTTGAGCGATTGCAGGGACAACTATGATCCGCGATGAGAGGAAGATATGGGAGAACTTTTCCAATATGTAGCCTCCCATATTCTATGGTTAGACCAACGAGGATGCGTATGAGTTTATTCTGAGCAGACATGAGAGGCTACATACCTTGGGTATCATCGAGTCACAGTGAGTCTCTTTTGTAGCCCTTCAGCTTATGGGAGATGCAAAACAATAGTGGAGAGTTTATGTTGATTGTTGACCAGCGAGGTCGCCTCCAATGTCTTGGGTCAAATTTTATTGGATTTTCTAGAGATGTATGTGCCTCTTAGCTTGTGTTTGAGAAAGCATGATGAGTTCCAGAGGTTAGAGCAGCAGGGTTTGATAGCTGCAGATTATGAGACTCGTTTCCATGCCTTATCACGTTATGCAGTGCCATTGATACCTATAGAGGCTGAGCGGGTCAGATGTTTTGTGAGAGGTTTGAGTATCACCATTCAGCTGGCTACGTTGCAGTTGGTGGCCTCTGGGCTTCTTTGGAGGTGGTGTCGAGCATGTGACGATGTTACACCCCGTTATTTCATGTCCTACCATGACGTCAATGTATATTAAAGTTTGGAGAAGCGATACGACCTAACAGAAGCATAATGAAGGTTTACAGCTTGGTTATGAACGTACCGGAGTGTTTGGGAGTTAAATGGATTGAAGGAAGTACATTTCGATGAAAACGGGAAATTGAGCAACTTGATTGGATAGATGTCGGACCATCAAATACCTAGCCTGAGCAGGAAGTTTGACGGGGAAGATTGACAGACCATCAGAAGTTTGACGGTATGTCGACTGTATCGTCAAATTATGGCAGTGGAGAAAATTTGTTGGGTTTAAATACGGGTTCTATGATTTGTACTTCATTTTCCTCCATGATCAGATCCTAAACACCCCCTAAATCCTCTCTACGGATTCTATAACATTCAAGATCATTTCAAAAGCATATCATGTTGGATTAACGTCACTAATTCCGTGATTATCATAGAAATTATTACCCCCGTGGAGAAGTTATTTTGGAAACCCTAGACTTTGGGGAAACTTGCTGATTTGAGAAGGTTTGGCTGCGTTGAGGTAAAATTCATCCTCCTCTATCTATATATGTGATTAATTGATGATTTGAGATAAGTTGTGAAAGCATTTTCGTAATTAAAAATCCATAAACTTATGAAGTTAAGATATGTTGAGTTGTGGGCTGTTTTGTTGGAATTGTAGGTTGATATTGGTTGATATATTGATTGTTGGTATGGTAAACCTAAGAGAGTATGTGTCGGAGAATCATGGGGCCAAATTACATAAATAACCCTTTCGCTAAACAAGACTAAGAACCTTTCTAAGTCATGGCGATCGCTAAGTTAACTAAGAGTAGAGTATAGTAGAGTCAGTGAGTTTATGAGTCTCTAAGAGGGCCAAAGATCCATTGTTATCAGAGTTTATTGTTCAATCCCAGAGTCCCCTTTGGTGTTGATATATTTTTCATTGGCATTGATATCATGCATACAATTAAGATCATATAGAGGATCGGGTTGCACGTTATGTAACAATACATAAAGAGATTGGGTTGCATGTTCCACAACATATACATATAAAGGATTGGGTTACATATTCTGCAATATTTACATTTATTGGATGGAGTTGCACATTTCGCAACGTATACATATGATGGATCGGGTTGCATTCCACAACACATACATAAGTTGGTGTGCATATTACATTGCATATTCATATATACATAAGATTAATGATATGTTATACCTCTCACCATAAGACAAGGATAGTTATACAATAAAGACTTATCCAAACAGGTTGTATTAGGTTTTAGAGTTTCATTGTTCGCCTTTGTGTCTCAGGTTGCTTATGTTTTCCTTATAGCTATTTATTTTATATTGCTTATATACTTTTCCTTATAGCTTATAGATTAATATTGTTATTCCTGCTTTACAGACTCGGTGCATTATTTTGTATTGACGTCCCTTTTGTCGGGGGCGAAGTGTGTTCATGTCGCAGGTTCTCAAAGACACTCTGCTAGGCCACCGTATTAGGAGATGTCGAGTTCAATCGTCAGTGTGTAAGATTCATCTTTTCGGAGATTCCGGTTATATATATGGAGTCTTTTTCGGAGTTATGTATAGTATGGGTAGGTCAGGGTCCTGTCCCTGTCATACGTTAGTTCAGTCACTCGTAGAATCTCATAGATTTGTTTTGGTATATTTAGTGTGGATGTGTAGCCTTTCCGGCTAAGTTATCCTCTTTTAAAATATGTTGTGACCTTATAGGTCCCATAGAATATGTGTGTTGGGTTAATCCCTTTTATCCAATGTTATTGTTGTGATATATTCTAGTACAGCCTTATTGGCCAAAAATTCTACTTGTACAGAAGATTGGTCATCAGCGTGGTACACTCGGGCTAGCAGGGAATCGACTTCCGGCCACCCCACCCCTTAGGTTGGGGTGTGATTAACTTGGTATCAGAGTAGGAAGACCTACGTAGTCTGTGAATTATGTCTAGTAGAATCTTGTTTATGGGTGTGTTGTGCACCACACTTATAAATTGGAGGCTACCATGCATTTAGGGATGGATCTTGTTATTTTACTTCTTAGATCGTGTTGTACAACTGAGTTACATGGCTATGAGTCTAATTTGTGCTCTAATCCATTTTTCAGTAATGAGCATGCCAATTACTACAATAGATACTACTCATTATCAGGCCGATGCTCTGTAATGCCTCGCCTGGCCAAGTTGATAGAGCTGAGTCTCAGGGAGAGTCATACTCTCATGTATTACCAGTTCCACCCCTTCAGGAGGAGATTAGAGGAGTTGCAGTACTTTTAGTTCCTCAGGACACAGTTCCTCCAATTTCTTAGAATCTGATTCCTCCACTCCCTTCACCCAAATCTTCTGAACAAGGAGTGGCAAATGCCGACAATTATTGACTCAGATAGTAGCTAATCAGCAGCATCATATAAGGACTTATATAGGATCTGGGTATTTTAATGGTGTTGGATGTACTAGGACTCAATAATTTCTTGGGTTCAGTCCACCAGTATTTACTAGAACTTGTCGAAATACGGATCCCCAAGACTTTATTGATCAGATATTGCGGGTATTGCAAGTGATGCATGCTTCAGAGATGGAGGCAGTAGATTTGTCCTATTTCAGGGTACGGATGTGGTTGTTCTATGGTATGAGGCTTGCGAGCTGTCTCGAGGGCCAGATGCACCCCCAGCTATATGGGAGGAGTTTACAAAAGCCTTTTTGGACCAAAGTTGAGATATTCTTAAACCTCAAGCAGAAGGGTAGGAGTGTAATGGAATATAGTTTGTAGTTCGACTCGCTAGCTAGATATGCTCCAAATATTGTGGATACCATGAGAGCTAGAATATGCCGATTTGTAGTCGGCTTGGATCCGCATCTGATTGGAGAATGTACTACATCTTCGCTGAATAGAGATATGGATATTGCTAGAATCCAAGCATATTCTTAGGGTGTTGAAGATCGCAAGAGGCAGCTTCGAGAAGATAGGAGTGCAAAAAGAGAACTAACCAAGAGGGCTAGGTCAATTGGGTCATTCGGAGAAGCATTAGGTAACTCCAGGCAAATATTTCCTAGACGTCCGTTTGGGGTTGCTAATAGTGCTCTGTCTTAGTTTCAAGGGCCTAGATATGATAGGCACACCCAGTTTGGGACAGGGCATAGTTCAATGGCTTCAGGTTTTCCAGAGCAAAGGAGGTTGGGCCAGATGAAACCACTATTACCTCTTTGTGGCCTGTGTGGTTGGAGGCCTCCGTGATAGTGTTTTTAGGGTATCGATGTGTGTTATATGTGTAGTGAACCTTTTCATTAAATGTGATAACATCCAATTAGGGGAAGAGATAATGCAGCTCAACCGACGGGATCAACAACAACATCTTTATCGAGTGTGCATCCGTAGAGTGGTGGACCGCAGACCTTAGCAAGTAGAGGCAGGGGCCGAGGAGGAGCCTCTAGTTTGGGCGATGCTCAGAACTACATCTATGCTTTATCTGGTCATCAAGATTTAGAGTCATATCCAGATGTCATCACAGGTATACTATCCGTTTTCACCTATGATGTATATGCATTGTTATATCCAGGCTCCAATATGTCTTATGTTATGACCTTTGTTGCGAGAAGTTTTGGATTTGAACCAGGATTGTTGTTTAATCCATACGAAGTGGCTACACCAGTTGGTGAGATGATTGTAGCAAGACAAATTTATAGGAATTGTATCGTAATGGTTGGCAATTACTTTACTTTGGCTAATTTAACCGAGTTACCTATGATAGAGTTTGACGTTATTATTGGCATGAATTGGTTGTCTTCTTGCTATGCAAATGTCGATTGTCAGACAAAGATTGTCAAGTTCAAATTCCAGGCAAGCCTACCTTTGAATGTAAAGGAAATGTCGCTATGCTTAAGGAAAGGTTTATTTCCTACCTGAAGGCACGGAAGATGATTTCCAAAGGCTATATATATCATTTGGTTCGGGTCAGGGACGTAGATACTAAACCCCTAGCCCTTCAGTTTGTTCCAATAGTCAATAAATTTCCTGACGTATTTTCGGATGAGCTTCCGGGTATCCCTCCAGAGTAGGAAATTGAGTTCACTATTAATGTACTTCATGATACGTGGCCGATATTTATCCCTCCTTATCAAATGGATCCAGCCGAGCTGAGGGAGTGTAAAGACTAGTTAAAGGATTTACTTGAAAAATGTTTCATCAGACCTAGCACATCGCCATGGGGTGTGCCAATATTGTTTGTTCGCAAAAAAGATGGCTCCCTAAGGATGTGTATTGATTATAGGAAACTAAAAAGTCACCATTAAGAAAAAATATCTTATTCCGAGAATCGATGAATTATTTGACCAGTTACAAGGCGCTAAGTATTTCTCAAAAATTGACTTATGGTCAGGATACCGCCAGTTGAGGGTAAAGGAGAAGGATATTCCAAAGACATCCTTACAAAGTCTGCTAGAAATGCACAGTAAACTGGGTACCCCAATCGTAGATGATAGAAATAGGAACCCTATGAAGATGCATAATCTCTCAGATGTAGATATTTGCCAACTTCTCTGCATTATACGTCGTCTGAACTGGACTGAAATCTACGAACTTAGTCAATCTATCAACAATGACCTAGATGGCATCAAATTTCCCAAAGTCTTGGGAAATCCCATAATAAAATCCATAGCGGTCCTCTCCCACTTCCACTTTGGAATAGGTATCCTCTGAGACACAACACTTGGTTGTAGGTGCTCATATTGGACCTACTGGCAATTCTAACACCGAGTCACAAAATCAGCAATATCTCTCTTCATCCTCCCCTACCGGTAATAGTGCCTCAAATCATGGTACATCTTAGTAGCACCCGGATGTATGGAATACCTAGATCTGTAGGCCTCCTCCATGTTTAACCCAGTCAAATATCCTACATGAGGTACACACAATCTACCCCCCAATCCTCAGAATGCTCTCACTGTCAATCATGGCCTCCTTAGCCTCGCCACTTATCACTATATCTCGAATATTGTATAACCCCACATAATCGTACTAATGAACTTGAATCTGATCCAAAAGAGACAATATCACCTCCACACAAGTTAGAACCCTATCTGGGTTCGATATATCAAGCCTCACAAAATGGTTGGCTAGATTTTGGACTTCTAATACCAAGGGACGCTCAGAAATAGCCAAATAAGATAAACTCTCCATACTAGCTGGCTTTCGCCTCAAAGCATCTGCTATTATATTGTCCCTGACCGGATGATACAAAATGGTCATGTCATAATCTTTCAACAACTCTATCTATCGATGCTGCCTAGATTTCAAATCCTTCTGATTAAACATGTGTTGAAGACTTTGATGATCGGTATACACTTCACAATGGACACTACAAATATAGTTCCTCTAGATCTTCAAAGCAAACACAATGGCAGCCAACTCCAATTCATGAATAAAATAGTTCTTCTCATGCACCTTGAACTGCCTCGATGCATAACCGATCACCTTATCCTCCTACATCAACACACAACCTAATCAAATCCTAGAAGCATCACAGTACACAGTAAAGTCCTTCCCCTCCACTAAAACGGATAAAATCGGCATTATGGTAAATAAAGTCTTGAGCTTTTTAAAGCTCTTCTCACAGTCATCAAACCACTAGAAAGGAATCTCCTTTTGAGTCAAACTCATCAAGTGAGAAGCAATAGAAGAGAATCCCTTGATAAACCGGAGATAGTAGTTAGTAAGACCCAAAATATTTTGAATCTTTGCCTCTGTCTTCTTAAGGTCAACCATAATCCCATCCTTGGACACCACGTGCCCCAAGAATGCCACATAACACAGCCAAAACTCACATTTTTAGAACTTAGCATACAATTTCTTTTCCTTTAAAATCCCAAGAACCACTCTCAGGTGTTGCTCATGATCCTCCCGACTCTTTGAATACATTAGCATGTCATCAATAAACACAATAACATAACAATCCAAGTAAGGCTTAAGTATCAAATTCATCAAATCCATAAATGTTGTGGGGGCATTTGTAAGCCCGAATGACATCACCAAAACTAATAATGTCCATAATGAGTACAGAAAGAGATCTTGGGCACATTTTCGGCCCGGATCTTCTGCTGGTGATACCCGAACCTCAAGTCAATTATTGAAAACATATAAGCACCCTAAAGCTGGTCGAATATGTCATTATTATGTGAGATCAGATACTTATTTCTGATAGTCACCTTGTTCAATTGTATGTAATCAAAGCACATATGCATAATGCCATCCTTCTTATTCACTAACAAGAAAGGAGCACCCGATAAAGATTCCCTAGGTCGAATGAAGCCCTTACTCAACAAATCCTGAAGTTGCTCCTTCAACTCCCCCAGATCTGCTAGAGCCATACGATATGGAGGAATATAAATGGGTCGAGTACCCAGCTCAATATCAATACATAAGTCAATATCTTTGTCTGGTGGCATACCTAGTAAATCTGAAGTAAAATCCTCAGCAAACTCACTAACTACAAAAATAGGATAAAGAGAAGGGGACTCCACACTAATATCTCGAATATGCGCAAGATAATCTAATCAACCCCAGTC
Organism: Anisodus tanguticus; assembly: GCA_034509755.1. Taxonomy (NCBI): domain Eukaryota; kingdom Viridiplantae; phylum Streptophyta; class Magnoliopsida; order Solanales; family Solanaceae; genus Anisodus; species Anisodus tanguticus. The sequence goes on along the minus strand of CM067555.1, from coordinate 30,479,724 downwards.
CACTAACTTCCTAACCTGAATATAAGAAATCACTTTCCTAGGAGCAGGGTTGGAAGAGCCTCTCCACTCTAACCTCAAAAGACCAGGCATAGCTAGCATGACATCTTGGAATAACAATCCAAAATCACATAATATGGTGACAACCAATCCATACTCAATATAACATCAAAATCCAACATATCTAAGATAACCAGATCTACCTAAGTGTCGTAACTCATGAAAGTAACTACACACATGGGATATACTCTATCAACAATCACAAAATCACTGACTAGTGTAGACACATGAATAGGAATATCAAGTATATCACACCACATCTCCAATTTAGCAGAAAATTAGGCAGACACATAAGAGAAAGTAGACCCTAAATCAAATAACACATTAGAAACTTCTAATACCTGTAATGACAATGTCTGATGCCTTAGCCTCTACACTACCACATAATACATAGCAATGATTTTACCGTGCCTCAGACTAAGTACTCTAATGGCCACCTTAACCTGAATGAGCTCCACTTCTCCCCAACTGCGATCTACCATGACCAGGCTGATGGGCAGCCCGACTGAGATCCTCCTCAGCTAGTCTAACTACTGCCTCTAGATGTCTGTGCTGGGGTCCTAGGTGTGTGACAGCCACCCAAGAAGTTCCTAGGGCAACCTCTACTGAGTTGCCCAACCCTCTCCATAAGTATAATAAGATCTGGCCACTAGGGACTACTAAATAGAGATAGAAGAAAATGAGTTATCATGGTCTGAGTACCAAGACTGAGAACCCCTCGATAACTGGCCCCCACTACGTCTATCGGTAATCTAAAAAGTAGCCTGAACTGGTCGAATAGGCTGCGACTACTGATATCTCCCCAGATAACCGTAATCACGATAATTAAAACCACTGAGTTGTCTATAGAGCCTAGCTCTCTTATTGGGCTTATATCTAGGCAATTTGCCCTTCACATTCTCTACAATCATAACTGTTACACCCTCTAAGTCTCGTGTTTCACTGTGTCATCAATCAATATCGAAGCCCTTGGGAGGTCTATGACCTTATGGAAGGATAATGAATATTTATAGCTTGTTTAAAAAGGTATCAGAGTGTTCGAGAGTTAAACGGGTTGAAGAAAGTATGTTTCGACGAAAAAGGGAAAACTAGGAATTTGATGGGACAAGGACTGAGAATCAAATTATTTGACAGACCATCAAATACCGAAGGTGAGTCATCAACATTCCTGGAAGATCAACGAGAAGAATGACGGACCGTCAAAAGTTTGACGGTCCATCGATTGTACCATTATTTTACGTCTATGCAGAATTTTGACGTGTTTATATTGGGGAATTTAGATCTTCAGCTCATTTTTCCCCAAACCTTAGCCCTAATATTCTCTCTAAATCCTCTCTATCACACCCCAACCCCCCAAACATGACTGGTCGGGATAGGGCCCCGCTATACCCAACTGTATACAAATGCAAAACTGTCATTCCTAGCAACTCTCTACACTGCTCCAAAGGAAAGAAGTATGACACAGTCCAACTGAGTCAAGTCCTATTATGTGGAAAGCATCTGTATCCCAACATGTACCTACGAGCATGACACATAGTGTCCCTAGAAAGAGACATCAGTACGACATATGTACTAAATATGTCAGAAAGATAACGAATATAAACAGAAGGTGCAACATATGATATAAGAGTACAGAAGTCAACCTGAAACACATAACAAGACTTTGAGGGCCTAGCTGACACAATCATGAAAATGTATGCATGTTTGTAAAAATCAAGATGCTCAGTAGGGTTATATAAAGTAATAGACAACCTCTCTGTGGTCCAAATCATGTCATAATACATATATATCGCACCCCGCCTTGATGAGGACTTAGTCGTACCCAGCCCAAATGTGGGACTCGGTAATATCAAAACCAACTACAGTTGGGTGCACATCTATGTGTCGTACCCAACCGACTATAGTGCGGCTTGGTATGAAAGTAAATATATATATATATATATATATATAAGTGAAATGCAAGACAGACTCTGAGGGCCTTATGGAACCAATCAAAGTGACATAAAGTCATTATTCTCTGATTATTGTTATATAATTGTGTTTGTATCATTAACTGAGAGTCATCAATGATTAGGAGAACATGAGATTCCAGAGATTATCATATCGGGAAAATGCTTCTGAAGCAGAATCACAAGAGTTATGAATTGCGACAATATGGTACAAAAGTAATCACATGCTTTAAATTTAAGAGTATAGTTCCTTACGAAGGGATGTCATTATCGTACATTCTTGTTTGTCGGTCATGCCAAAAGAATAAAAGAGTATTCCTTATCATACCTTGTCCTACGAGTCGTCACACCTAATACGAGTGATTATCTATATCACATAAATATATTTATCAATATTAAATCCAAATTCCATAGAAGGAGACATGTAAGTATCTTATCGACAACTTCGAATACCTCGGATTCTTAAATTCCTTTACAAAGAATTATTCTAAAAATCTGTATCAATATTAAATTCAAATTCCATAGAAGGAGACATGCACGTATCTTATTGACAACTTTGAATACCTCGGATTCTTAAATTCCTTTACAAAAAATTATCCTATAATTCAATCTCACGGCTCCAATCCAAACTATAATTTCCATATCTCATTTAGGTGTTCTTCGACAATTTTAGCATATATGATTCCTTAAGCTTTTTTTATATGCAAAATCTTATGTGATTTGACTTCACAATCCTTCAAACCAAACTTTCCTTAATTCATAACATACATAAGTAATTACATCATCCAATTCGACTCGTATTTAGTATAAAATAGCCCATCAATTCACGTTATGAAGATTTTACAACTTTGCGAAGTTTTGATCGTGTATAATTTTTCATAACTTCTTCCAAATCAAATTAATCATAATCATTGATAGAAGAGGATAGGATTTACCTTAACACTCCATAATTTCCTCAAAATAGTAGAATATTGTGCTCCAAGGGTTTTCAAGAATCAACTCCTCAAGAAAATGGAAATCCTTCGATAACCACAAGCTTATTATGAGATTATACTCGTCAGACTCTTCATTATATTTGTTTTGCACATGTCGACCTTTTTTTATATATCTTTTTTTTTTTGTGTGCATGTGGTTACGTCCCCATTCAATGTAGTATATATCAAAGGCCTAGTCGGCCCATGAGTTATTATGTATATCATAGGTATTAGGATTGGTAAGCTCAGGCCTTAGGGCGTCGGGTGCCGGCCACACCCCCCAATAATGGGTGTGACACTAGTATGCTCAGCAACGGTCTCAAAAAAGGCTCCAAAAGCCACCAACTGTAGTGTAGACAACTGGAGTGGAATAGTCAACCCTCTAACAAATCATCTCACTCGCTCTACCTCAGTAGGAAGAAATGGCACTGCATAGCGTGATAATGCATGGAAGAGAGTCTCATACTGTGCCACTGAAGAACTCCCATTAACAATCTTCTAAAACTCATCTCGCTTGCTCAAGTGCAAGCTCAAAGGTACATACTTCTCGAGAAACACTCTATAGAACTAAACCCAAGATAACAGAGGCGTCCTAGTGGGAAAATAATCAACATATGCCCTTCACCATTTCTTCACGTCACCTCTAAGCTGAAGGGCCACAAAACGGACTCCTTGAGTCTCAACAATACCAAGAGTATGCAACCTCTTATGGCTTCTCACTATAAACTCATATGCGTCCTTCTTAGGCTGAACAAAGAACTCCAGAGGCTTCATGTTTGAAAAGTGCTCCCAAATCTTCTAGGTCATCGCGGGTCATAGTTGTTCCACCAATAAGTCGGGTACCAAACACTGGAGCATGAACCTCATCTATATGCGGAGCTGACATCGATGCAAGTTGAATATTAGGTGTATGAAACTTGATGGTCTGAGTCTTCCCCCCCCTTCTTCATGTGTCTGAGAACCACTCGGTGTAGTAGGGTATGCTTCTGTCTCGTAAAAACCATTGAGAACACTCGAATAACCGGACCAGTGTGTCCTAAAGGACAGGTGTAGCAATAAATCCAGGCTAATCCTGGGTTGGTCCCACCTCCTCTATTACACCATCCTAAGGATCAATAACCAGCTCAGGGGAAGTAGATCTAGTACAAGCCTCACCGGCTCTCTGTGCTCCGTCCTAAGTCGGTACTTCTACTCTGGCTCTCTTCTGACCTTGAGCATGTGCTCTACCATGTCCATGCACGGCCGGTGCTGCAGCATGCGCCTCGTCTCTCGCCACATCATCATGAGTTTTCACCATCTGTGAGAGAATAGAAACAAAGGTTAGATACCGATTTGATTCAACTTAGCATGAAAGGAATAAAGAAAGTGAAATTTCCTAAATGTCCCATAGCTTCCTGAAGATAACTACGAACATCTCTGCATCGATCCGCGAGACTCTACATACATCTCCGAACTGATATGCGAGACTCTACTAGATATTGCTCTTGTATTTAAGACTGTTTAACCTAGGGCTCTGATACCATCTTTGTCAGGACCTCTTTCTGAGTCGTGGTGGAACCTACATAATCCCACCACATAGGTGAAACACTCCCAAATCACTAACATGATACGACATAAGTAAAAGTGGAAGATAACGAATTACTACATAAGTTATCTCATACTATAAATGCAAAATAAGTAATAAGTGTGAAACATCAAAATACCCCCCAAAGATCTAGTCTGTAGATACAAGAGCACTAATAATTATGAATCAATTCTGAGAATGGGCACGCAAGACAAAGTTGAATACATAGTCTTAATATGTCTCTCAAATGCAAACAAAAGACAGTAAAATAGAGAAAGACCCAAGGCTATGTTGGAGATAGCATCCTCACGCTGAGTGCCTGTAATCAATAATTGAACTAAGCCACAGAGTGTTGCGGAGGTGGTAGGTACTGAATCTGTATAAAAAAAGAATGCAGCAAGTGTAACATGAGTACACAACGTACCCCCATAGACATCATAGGCCGACAATGACAGAAATACATAATCAGAGATAAATAACAAGTTGACACCAAATAATCCGACACTAGAATTTCAATAACCAGGTATGTCACATAATCACCAAGATGTTCATAGATTCTGATGGAATTATCACTGTGAGCTCAAGGTGTCCAATTGATCCTCAAGGTGATAAGTGCGGGGTTCTAAATATGTTCAATCAACCAATGATAATGTGCTTAAAATGCATGGAAAGTGGAGTGGAGTTGGAGTTGTCACATGAAGATCTAAGAAGCATGTTTTATTCGGCCTTCTTATTGGTCTTGGCCGAGACCATGTTTTCTTTTAGCTTGTGGTTTTCTTTTATTTCTTAGCTTAGGTTTTAACTCTTAGCTTAGGACATGATGTAATGTGTAAAAAACTCTTAGCTCCAATTAGGACACAATTAATAAACCATGTAATAGGAAAGAGGGAGACAAAAGCCGAAAGGTTCTCCAAAGGGACCAAAACCGTATAAAGTTTGTCCAAGCCACGATAGCAAGGACAAAGGATGACTTGGTCGACACCATGGCAAGGACAAGAGACTTCTACAAGATGGATACTTCAAGGACTGACTTTGAAGACAAGAAAGTCATCCGAGAAGGCCAAGAGTTGGCCGAAATTGCTTGTCAAACAAGAACAAAGAATGGAAGCTTCCAAACTAGTTCCAAGAAGATAAAGTCTTGAAAGGACCAATCCATCCCCTTTTCGACTTCGACTCCACAAAGAGGTGTGAAGGAGTTTGAGCTAAACTTTGTCTCCAATAAAGGCCAAACCTTTTCCCATTGATCACACCAAAGTCGAGAAGCCTCTTGTCCAACTAAGAAAACCCGAACCCTTTTCCCACTAGGCCAAAAGTTTGTGTCTTTAGTTTGTTTTCTATAATAGTCTTTTGTTTACTATAAATAGGAACCTTAGGACTTGTAAATGATGAGAGTTGATTGATAGAAAAACTTGAGTGTTTGTATTCACTTGTGTGTGTCTACTCTTAGTCGGTTCTTGTGTGAGCCAAACCCTTGGTGTATTAGCTAAGACTGTGTCACTTAGTTCAAGCCAAACTAAGGTTTCCCTTCGGTGTAAGTTTGGTTAAGACTTTGTGAATTAACTAAACCCAAGCTTTAGGAACCCTCTTGGTGGTAAGCGAACATTGGAACTTGTGTGATCCAACCTAGCCTAAGCTTAGGGTCTATCTTAAGGTTTCCGGCCAACCTTACTTGGTTAGTATTCGGGCTTGTACTTAACAACCTCGGTCTAGTGCTTCTTAAATTGGTCACCATCATTAAGGTGTCGACTTGGGAATTAAAACCCCCTTGTCATTATTTTTACCATATAGACCGCATTTCACTACAACCACAATTACAAAACATCTAAACCGAAGCAAACAACCCAACATTTAACCAAGAATCCCTCATTGCCTAACTCGAGTTTGTATCCTACAACTTGTGTTCCACCCTCATTCAAAGTACCATATACGGTTACCCCTACCTCCCACAATATCGCATCAACACCTCAACTAAATTTCATCACCCGAATCAGCCCACAAACACCCGTCCAATCCAAACACCACCAAGTAGTCCTCATAAAACACTTATCGGAACCTTACTGTTTCAGTTATGTTCCGTCTCCTTTCCACCATCCAACCATCAAACCCCAATCATCAAGAATAACCCTCAACCTGTCTAGAACATCCCCATAAAACTCCTAGACCCAATCCCTTGTAGAAATACCCAAAACAGCCCCGCACATCCCCACTGCCTGGAAGTAGCCGATAAATCGAGAACCTCACTGTTTTGGTTCCCTTCCGCGACCGTGACACCACCAAAAAACCAAATCCCAAACATCATCCTGACCTTCAACCCACCCGTGACAACCCCACAAAATTCCATTAACCGATTCCAACCACAACCACCCGAAACAGCCCCCACATCCCTACTTGTGTCTCATTTTCGGGTCAACCCGATTATCATCCACACCTGACCCACTTACCCAACATCACCCCTCCTTATATCCATCAGATTCCACAATATCTTAAGTATAAAATGTCAAGAATAATCCCCTTCAAGTTACTCAATATCACCGAATGACAGTTTTCAAATCACCATATTATAAAGATAAGCATAAGAATGTATGATATGAATGCAATGCATATGCAAGGTACCTTTATCAACTTGTTATATAGTTAGTCAAGGTTTTATTATGATATGTACACCCATGGGGGACTCGTGAAGTCCATATACCGCTCCTAGCTATCTGGAATTCCACACATGAATCTGACTAGAGCCCATTACTCATTTTGGAGTCTCAATCATATTGTAGGCGTGCAACTCTGCTCCATACGTATCAATATCATCTCAAGTTCCACAATATTATATTACTCTTACCTTTTCGATCTCTTGGACTACAACATATCCATACCACTCTCACATCAAGTCATAAAAACATGAGTGTATAAATGCAATGACAATACAAGGCAATCTATCATAATATAATGAGATGCAATCAAGTATAGAGATGATATACACATGCTTTAAAGAATTCAACAACACAAGCAAAATCCATTCAAATCAGGATATCAATCGAAAGCATTTGTGATGAGTAATCAAACAATAGCAAACATGGCCACAACCCACATATGGCGACGAGACCAAATAACAGTAGTCAAAACCAACACAAGGATGGTTTCTCAAACCCCATCATCACAGTTCAACATCGCTACCCACTCAACCGTTCGTCACAACCGGTTGAGGGGGGCCCTAAATATGCCCAATACCCCTCAATATTTATAATTTATTATACACTTCTATCAAAATCTCAAAATGCTACATTGTAGCCTACCACAAAGACGAGTGGGAGCGCCACCAAATCAAGTGTCGAATACAATCGTTCCCTTCCTTCTTGCCTCGAGATGATCGAAGGCGATTCACGTATATTACATAGATAATAATAAACGTAACACAACAAAAGCAAGATCTTACGTACCTATCACGGGCCCATTCCACCAAGACTATAACATTAATACACAAAACCTAAGATTACATACTAAACAGTCATATCCTTAAGTTAAATGAAAATCTATTAACATTTGATCCCTCAATTGGTCAATAATCAAAAGGCCTCAATTTGATACCCTAGAAATTTCCTCCAATTGAAAACATGCTTTTATAACTACATTAAGACTTGAAACATGACATTCTAACATAATCCAATCTTATTTCATGATATTAACATCATTTAATCCATAAACCCCCATTAAGATTAACCATACAACTCTCTTAATCTCACAATAAGCATAACTTATCTTCCCCAAATTACATAGTATGCTAAACCACCATTAAAATGACATACAATCATAACTTAAACCATAAAAGGGAAGGGATCTATTACCTCAAAGTTGGAAATGTTCATAATGCTCGAAAAATACCCTTATGTGGCACTGGTATCATGATAAGTTATTTTGGAAACGTATTTTCTGACCTAGGAGTCTATATAGGACACATGAATAGTGATTCACCCAGTAGAATCAACTCCGCTAGAGCGGCTGTGACAAAAAAAATTCGCTATAGCGGATGTCACTCAACACATCATACCTCACCACAGCGGACCCAAATCCGCTATGGCAAAATATCCCATTTTCCCATCTCTGTTAGGTGAGCCAATATTCCACCAAGGTGGACCCGCTAGAGCGGATGCTAGTTCTACCATGGCACACACCAGACACCAGCATTGAAATATAGCCAAAAACTCCCATCCAACACCCGAAACCTCCTACACACGAACCAAACATACTCGCATATGGTAAATAGTGCTACAAACTCACTCATACCCTCATATTTCACAAATAACTAAGATAAGGAATACTTTTTTAAAGAATAATTCGGGACAAAACTATAATCCAAACTTTACAAATAAGGCCATAAAATACAATTGATTCCCTCGGAAGCGAACTGATGACTCAACTAAGTCATGAATGACCCTCTGAAACTACTAGAAGTGACGGAACCCAGAAATGAACTCATCTTACCAAAAATCAACTTTGAGTTAATCTAACCAACTCTAAGTTTCCAAACTTGGGATTTTTAATCTGAAACTCATATAAATAGAACTTGATATATGTACCACCCATCCCAGTACATGAAAAACCCCACAAAGAGTCTATGGGAAGGGTCAAATAAGCAACTAAGGGTATTTAGCAAAAAATAACCTAGCGGGTCGTTACACTGCAACAATTATTATTTAGCCAAGAGTTGGGCTCCGTTGAGAAATTTTGGAAGAGTATATGATCTTCATGGATACCCCATGGGTGTGCATAGAATTTGAATAATTGTATACTAAATAAGAAAGGTACCTGGCATATGCATTGCATTTATATCATACATACATTATTTCATGGATTATCTATTGATGAATTAAGTGTTGGACTGGTTATTGATGACTTGGTTGAATTCTTGGATCACGAAGGATTGTAATTGATCATTCGACACTTCTGATATGGTTATTGAACTCTTCTAGAATTGAGTAACTTATATGATTATGAACAAAGTAATTTGTTCATTCAGTGAACTATTATGTGGACAATGTGACTTATTTAGTATATTGAACTATTTAGTATAGGTTTATTTGGTGTCAACCTAATATTTATCTCTTTTTGCATATCTTCCATCATTGTCGGCCTATGATGTCTACGGGAGTACGTTATGTACTCATACTACACTTGCTACATTCTTTTTGGATACAGATACAGCTCCTTATACCAGTTTGGGACCTCGAGTTTAAGCCTTAGTTGGTTGATTACTAGTATTTAGGGTGAGGATGCTACCTTTCAACATGCCTTGGATGCTCCTATCTCTTTTCCTTGTCTTTTACTTTTTCTTTGAGAGACATGTTTCAGAATTTTAGACTACGTTACTTTTCCTTGGCTTATGTACTTGACAGTTCGAGCTCTTGTATTGTTGACCAAATTTATGGGGGTTGTATTATTGATTTTCAGACTTACTTCAACTTTTATATTATGATATATAGATTTATTAAGTATTTTGTTAATGCTGTATTTCTTATTTACTTTTGTGTTGTGGTTAATCGTGAAGTGTTTCGCCTATCGGTGGGTATAGTATAGGTGTCACCATGAATTTTAAAAGGAGTCATGACAGATTACTATGTACCTTAGACAAGTTTGATGTATATGGGTCATTTTGGACAGGTTGATCGAATTTGCATATTTCATTCCAAGTCCAGACTACTTATAATTCAGAGAAATTAGCCAGGATTTACATCCGAGATAGTTCAATTGTGTGGGGCCCACTTCTATCATTTTGTACCTGGGTATACAGTTTACTTCTCACTTTTGGAGGTCTATACAGAAGGAGGGTACTAGAGTGGAGTTTAGTATAGCCTTCCACCCTCAGACTGATGGTCAGTCCGAGTGGACTATTTAGGTTTTCGAGGATATCTTGCGAGCCTATGTGATTGACATTGGTGGTCATTGAGACCATTTTCTACCATTGGCATATTTTGCATACAAAAATAGTTACCATTCAAGTATTGAGATGGCACCATTCTAGGCCTTGTATGGTAAGAGGTATCTCTCACCGGTGGGGTGATTTGATGCCTTTGAGGTTTGACCTTGGGTTATTGATATTTTGAGGAATTTGTTGGATAAGGTTAAGTTGATGCAGGATCAGCTTCTTACAGCCTAGAGCAGATTGTAGAGCTATGCATATCGAAAGGTTTATGCCATTGAGTTTATGGTTGGAAAGAAGGTTTTGATAAAGGTTTTACCTATGAAAGGTGTGATGATATTTGGGAAGAATGGAAAGATTAGCCTGAGGTTTATTAGTCCTTTTGAGATAGTGAATAGATTTGGTGAAGTAGCCTATGAGGTGGCTTTACCTCATGGTATATCCAGTGTGCACCTTATGTTCCATGTGTTGATGCTGAAGAAGTATGTTGCTGATGGTTCTCATGTAATTAGATGTGAAGCTTAGCCTGAGGTTTATTAGTCCTTTTGAGATAGTGGATATAGTTGGTGAGGTAGCCTATGAGGTGGCTTTACCTCATGGTATATTCGGTGTGCACCCTATGTTCCATGTGTTTATGCTGAAGAAGTATGTTGCTTATGGTTCTCATGTAATTAGATGGGATTAGATGATGCTCTATCAGAACATAGCTTATGTGGAGGGGCCTATAGCTATTTTGGATAGGCAGGTTTGAAAATTGAGGTCCAAGGAGATAGCATTAATGAAAGTGAAGTAGATAAATTGCCCAATGGAGGAAGCTACTTGGGATTCTAAGTATGATATGCGGGCTAACTACACCGAGGTATTTGAGAGTCTAAGTATTTCCTTTTCTTTCCTATTCGAAGATGAACATTTATTTAAGTGGTATTTGATGTAACGACTTGAAAAGTCATTTTGCTTACTTTTCTTAAAATTCCCTAAATTACCCTTTCCGAGTCTTTATTTGCTTATTTGTGACTTGTGGGGATGGATGGCTTAGCTCCCGAGGTGATCGGGTACATTTCAGACCCTTTTTGGTAAGTTTAGAAAATTCTAAGTTAATAAAATAAAGGAGTTTTACGCATAGTTTACCTTTGTTTAAATATGCTCTTTTGTGGTTTCGTCTGTTCCATTAGCTCCGGAATGACTTTTATGACATAGTCGATCATTTGCTTCGATCTCGAGGGAATCGGGTACGTTTTGGGGGGTTGGTGGTGAAATTGTAGAATTAAGGGTTGACTTATATCAAACCTGAGCCTTAGAGACCTTTTTCGGGAATTCCGAGCATGCGAGCTGGTCTGGAATGTGTTTTATGACAGGAATGCATGTTTCGTTTGTATCTGAGAGGTCCCAAGAGTGTTTTAGATATTTCACACAGAGTTAGATGTATTTAGGTTATTACTGGTGTCTAGTGTTCACACCAGCGAGCCCATGTTCGCTTTTGCGTGCCTGCCTCTGCAGAGGTTTGGCTCGCAAATGTGAGTTTGACCAAGCATTGAGTATATGCTTCGGTGAATAATTTCCTCACATAAGCAAGTGCGCCTCTGTAGAGCCTTGTTTCGCCCCAGCACATGTTTGGTAGGTTAAGTGACCTCGCCTTGGCGGATGATTTGTTTGCCGAAGCACATCCGCACCAGTGAAGTCGATTCCGCTGGAGCGGAATCGTTGTTCCTTATAAGATTATTAAATTTCATAAATGATTCCATTCCCCAAAAATATCATACATTAGGATTGGAGCTCAGGCAATAGAGGTTTTGTTGAGAATTCCAAGTTAGTTCTTTAATAGAGGTACATTTCCACCCTTTGATTATTTTGTAATCATTTATGTTCCTTGCCTTAGTATAATCTTTAAATTGGGGAAGTGATGGATTAGTTTCATATGAAAGATAAGAGGGTGAGAATTGGGATTTGGGGATTAGTTATTGATTTGTTGTTGTTAATAATGTGAACTAGTGTTAATCCATGTTAGAGGATGATGTTTAATTGATTAATTTCATGTTAGAAACCCTTTTTGGAATTGGGGACGATTCTAGGGTTTAGAAATTGGTGTTTTTTTTTCAAACTTGCAATTGAGGATCCAATCAGGCTTAGTTTTCAAATTAACTTAAGAATATGACTATTTATCAAGTTTGAATTTTACTATTGTGGGCTCGGGGTTCCTTTGTAGTTCGACTTGGGGATTTTAGTATTATTTATCAATATGGGTACCATTAAACCCGTAATCTCATCTAGTTTGCGTAAATGATTAGAGTGGGCTCTTGAGGAGGCTCAGATGAAAAGAAAAGTTGTTGCATGATTCTTCGGCTTCAAAACAGGAACGTTGAGACTTACTAGACTCTAATATAATATTTATGTGTTGGTATGCTAATTAATAGGATTAATTGGTAATTGGAGGTCCCGTACTAGTGAGGTGATGAGCACTTGTACGGGTACTGGTGAACTTAAAGGGTAATTCAATAAACTAGTATGTTGTACATGACATAGATTATCTATTTAGCTTTCAATCCATGAGCACGGTGCATAAATCCGCTTAGGTTGGTATGATTGTTGATTATTTGGGTTCGTTGCCACAAAGCAGGTATACAATGGTATCGGATAAGTATATGGACCACATGAGTTCCACATGGGTCACGTGACACCTATTGTAGGAGCATGTGTATACCAGGTACATATGCACATTTCATACATTCATATCATCTGCATTGCATTCATCAATATTCTTGATATGTATTTTATGTTGTGTACTCGATGTTAATTTCTGGTGGACTTTATGATCTTATGGCTTTGATAGGAGAAATATTGATACTTGAGACTTATAACTATTATGAGGCAACGTTGTGAGACTTAATGGCACTAGACGCCCTGAATGTGGTTAGGCTAATTTGGTAATACTGTTGGAAAATGTGATAAGACTTGTGAACCTTGATAATCTCTGTACTTTGTTGAACTATAGAAACTATTGGTAGGTTAGGATAATTGAACTGTCTTTATACTTAGCTAACAAATTAATTGAGAAATATCGAAAAGTACCAACCCTCGTCACTTTATAGTTAGGGTCGGTCGATGATGATGTTGGATACACATGTTTCCGTACTCACTCTACACTTGCTACACTTTATCTGCAAGTACTAAGCTGGATTAGAGCAGAGTAGCCTTAGAGCAGATTCCTTGAGATTCATTTCAGGATCCAGAGTGAGCCGCAGATTCCATCCCGGCACTAGAACTCCTTTTTTATATTTATAATTTTGTCCTTTGTATTTTTAGATAGTACTTTTATTTCATTGTTCAGACTTGTATTCGACTATAGAGCTATGTTACAACCCGATCGGTCATTTTTAGAATTGATTCCCTATTTTGGCAAATCATCTATTCCAGAAGCTCTGTAGTAATTATTTGACCTTCTTGCAAAATTTGAAGTCAAACGGATGTCATTTCGTTCACTTTGGGAGAAGGTTTCACTATGGAAATTTAAACATTCAATTATTTGGATAATTTTTCATTTTGAAAAAACATGCTCTTATTAGAGATCTGAATATTCTGTTAGATTTGAAATATTATTTACGGCATATAGAAATTGACGGAGCTAATTTTAGAGTTCGTTTGTTTGGTTTTTCACAATTAAATCAATTTTAGAATTATATATGCCTAATTATAGTGAAAAGACATTCACAGAAGAAATAGGACCCAGATTTAAAGATAGTTGTTTCCATTAGGTCTGGGATGTAATTTATGACATAGTGGAGTCGTTGGTTCGCCTTTTGATCGGTTTGTATATGATTATGGTGGTTGGGCAAGAAACTAGCTTTTGAGATGGTTTAGAGTTGACCAAAGTCAACATCGGATCAAGACATATCCATTTGGGGTTTGATTATTTGGGACTTGTAGAAACTTTCAGAATTGGATTTGGATTTCATTTGGTCAAGATAGGGTGTTTGAGTCATGGGTTTAAGTCGCTACCCCCTTCGACATTTCAATATAAAATTGTATGCATCTGATGTTGGAATTGAGTTTTCATTATTGGAATAGATGCGTATCGCAATTTTTGATATGTAGCAACTTGAATCGTCGCATTTCGTCTTTGTATGAGGGAGTTATGCCAATTTTATCTCCGAGAGAAATCGTTGGTTCTGGTGTGTTCGCTAGTGATGGCCTCTGGGCCGCTGGGGCGGGCTTCTGGGCTATAAAAAATCAGACTACGTCTCTTTTTTATTTTGAGCATATCATGAGTTTTAAGCTCTATTTGTGGTGCTTTTTATGGCGTTGTTCTCGTGTCAACAAGGGGGTGAGTATCTAACCTTCATTTTGTTTTTTTCCCATGATTATTACTATTGGTTGTGGTTTTTACCCACGATTTGGGTCGGGAAAAATGAGGGGTTTTGACATATAAATGAAATATGCTTTTCCGCAATTTGGGATACAATTACAGGATGGATTTCGACTATTTTTGGTATATAGACTCTATAAGTCATGTCTAAACTGATTTTTCACTAAATTTCCTACTTTGCCCTTCGTGACTCGGAATCCTATTTTGGGTGACTTTAGGGTTCAGATTTAAAGTATGTCAATATCGGTACCATTGGGTTCTTATGACTTCCTAGAATAATATTTTGAATGTATCGAACCCAAGTTTCTTATTAAATTACTATTTTTCCCTTTTAGGTGGGGAATGGGTTTTCAAACTAACTTTTTATCCCGAAATTCTCCTAAGACTTTTATGGGTATCCTTTGAATTATATTTTAATGTAAAATTCATAATTTCTAGACATTTCTTATTCTGAGATGTTTCGGAAGAAGAAAGCTTGATTTGGATAGTTCGGGCCGCATGTTCGGCCTTTCAGGTAGGTTATGGCTTACCTTTTTGTCAGACTTCGATTAGTGAAGCGTATGTATAGTTAGATTCTATTGGAGGAAGCATTAATTCCTTCGGGTACGGAGTTGGACTGGATTACTTAGGTTCGTTATTGTTGACTGAATGTGACTTGTTGCCTTTTTGTGGTTACTATATTTGTACATAGTTGCCATACCTTACTTGTGATATCATTGTCTCTCACTTATCTTGATAATGTCATGGTTAAAGGAAGGAACATAACTTGATACTGATATTATGATAGGTCTCCATGTGTGGCACAATCGGGGATTCATATGATACATTTGATATTGTCATTACATTGCATTCATCCTCATGTCCATGATATATTGATATTATCTATGATTGGTGTGATGGTGATAAATGAGAAAGAAACAACAGTGATTATTATGATATTTGATTGTGTAGCCATCTCTATGTTGTGTGATACGGGGTGGCTAGTGGGGTGTTTGATAGAAGAGTAATGTCTAGGATGTCTTATAAGGAGTGACTGGTACATGGACTTCCCGGGTCCCCCATGGGTTATGACTGTTAGGAAGTAGAGATATTCCGCCCGGAGCATGTATGTACGGAGATTACATGTGGCCATTGCATTGCATTGCATATGCATTCATTCTCATCATCGCATTTTAGATCTATGGATAAGATTTGTAAATTGTACTTGCGTTTGTGATTATTATGAGGAATCGTGGAAACTTGGCAAACTTGGGTTTAGCTTCTTCACCATAGGCTATGATTCGGCTATTGATCTTTTTGTACTTGAGTGGTTATTGTTGGACTGTTTTGTGTTTTACCTGATTGCGAGCATGTCTATTCTTCAGTCTCTTACTTTATATATGTTAGCTAATTGTTGTCGTCCTATGATACCTACCGGTACATAGTGTTTGTACTGATGCTACTCTTGCTACACCCTTTTTGGGGTGTAGACTTGTTGTTGATACATGAGCGAGGTTCTATTAGCTTTCAATAATCTGACAGGGTTCATCTAGACTTTTCTGTTTAATTCTCATTCTAAATAGAAGTTGTATTCAGTTTGTGGTTGTACCTTTTATTTCAGTTGTATACTTAAAAGCTCTTGTACTATTCGGATCAGATTCCATGGGTAGTGTTATATTCCGCATTATCATATATCTATGTTTTAGAATTATATTGCTCTTATTATTTATCTATGTTGTTGGATGAATCTGTAAGGGACGGGTTCACCTATCAGGTGAAAAAAGGGTAGGTGCCCGCGCGTTCCCCGATTTTGAACGTGACAAGCTTTGTACTCGTGACTACTAAATTTTAGGGGATTTCTTTCAAGTTATGTATTAAGTTTTAAGGCTTGCTAATACTTCTGTTGTTCCCTTACTTTTCCATATTTACATTATATTATTCTGTTTTGGATGACTGTAGTTCGCCTACGGGTTAGGTTAGGTGCACTCACGGCACAATGGGATTTTTGATCATGACAAAACCTTTTTATTCTCTTAACTTAGGAATTTCTAAACTTCTCAAAAAGGGTTTGAAACCTCCCAATTACCTCATAAATGATGCCACGCATCCCCGCAAGTCACAAACAAGGAAATAAAGGCTCAGGAGGGTGATGTAAGGATTTCTAAGTAAAATGACTTTTTGAGTCATTACAAGTAGCAGTAGCAAATTCTACAAATCAACATTCAACACCCAAATCTCACCCGAGACCTACGGGGCACAAACCAAATATGCTACCCAGTGTAAATGAAGCTACAAACTTGCTCGCGCACTTGGATTGCTCATTCGACAATGCTAAGGCACACTTTTTCTACAAATATCTCCTAAATTTCCCAAACTTCACAAACTAGCAAATACTGACTCAAAATACAATCGAACACCTCGAGAAGCAAACCAAAGACTCGACTAAGTCTAAAATAACTTTTCGGACCTACCGAAAGCGACTAAACTTGGAAATGAACCCTTATACTCAAAACTCAACTTTGGGTCAACTGGCTTTATTTTTAAAACTTCAAACATAGATTTTTCTTCCGGAACCTATTTAAATCACCTCGAGAACTGTGCCACCCATCCTCGTTAATCATAAACCCTGAAAATAATTCTACGGGAAGGGTAATTCTGTCAAGTAAGAGTGTTAAGGAAAAAATGACCGGACGGGTCATTACATTATTTGGCCTTGAATTGTTACAAAAAATCAAAATAAGAAAATACAAGTAATTTTGTAATTTTCAAGAGACACTAGTGTTATGAATTAGAAAATTGGAGAACATCTTTGAAACTAACCCATACATTTAATATGTCTAATTAAGCTAACTAGCTCTATGTAAAGTACACTCCGATTAATCCAAATATAAAACCTAATTTCATTGATCTCTTCCACGATGTTAAACACCGTTATTAGTTTGGAAAATATTTACTTGTAGTTGTTGCATGCATCAAAGAAATCATTTCATATTTAAGTATTGTACTATGTTTTATGTTTATCTTAATTTAACATTCAAAAAATAACAATTACTATCACACCTCAATCATAAATAAGTTGGAGCCAATTATATGAATCGTCACTTATCATTTTTTGTTTCATTTAAGATCTTCTCACATTATCATACAATAACAACATACCCAGTGAAATTCCACAATGTGGGGTCTGGGGAGGGTAAAATGTACACAGACCTTCCCTCTACCTTGGTAGGTAGAGTAGTTATTTCTTAGAGACACTTGGCTCAAGACAAAGCACAAGACCAAGCAAAGTAAGACACACAAAGTATGTAAGTCATGACAGCGCATTTTGAAACAGAAAGAAGCAAAAATAAGCAATATATAATGCAAGTCCCCTAACATAAAGGGGAGCTTTTTCTAAGTGGGTCGCTTCGTGCAAGACATTGCTTAGGACCAACGGGTCACACGACAGGTTCACGATCTACTTTGCACGTTCCATCCTTCAGCCCTTCGCCTATTGGCTTGGCAGGCAAGCTACCTTGATCCATGTCAGGCCCTGACTCACCCTCCGTGGACGAACCTTGTGGAGGAACCCTTAGGTTTTCGGGGCATTGGATTCTCACCAATATTTGCATTACTCAAGCCAACATTCTCGCTTTTGCTTCGTCTACCACCGCTAAGCCCCGATTCAATTCAAGTTGATGCGAAAGAATTTGTCGAAGTGGTGGAACAAGCATTCCTATTAAAAGATGCTAGGTGAATCCCTAAAGTTGATTAGTTCGATCAGCAAGACCCGTATCCGCAGCATTGGAATCAATATTTTGCTTAGCATAGTTGCAGTAAGACTTTCTTGGTCTATTTAACTAACTGAAGCTAGCCGAGATCGAGAGCGTTCTTATCATGTAGCTCATGGATTGAAAAGAACATAAGTCCATATTCGATCTCATAGATACATATGGAATCATGGGTAAAGCTATATTCAAGACAAACAAAATACACATAGCAGTATAAATCAAACTACAAGGGACTATAAGGCAATATGATAGGATAAGCGAGTCTACAATAATAATACTACAACTACCAGTTTGTAAGTGTAGGTAGGACTACGCTGGACAACCTACTATCCTTCTACCCTAATATGTGTCCTCCATAACCCTCTATCTAAGGTCATGTCCTCAGTGAGTTGCACCTGCGTCATATCTCATCTAACCACCTCTCTCTAATACTTTCTTGGCCTGCCTCTACCCCTTATGTACCCGCCCATAGCCAACCCTTCACACCTCCGCACTGGGCATTTATGTCTCTTCTCTACACATGTCCGAACCATCTCAACCTAGTTTTTTGCATTTTATCCTCCACCAAGGCCACTCCCACTCTATCTCCGATATCATTTCTAATTCTATCCCTCCTTGTATGCCCACACATCGATCTTACATCCTTATCCCCGCAAATTTCATCTTTTGGGTGTGCGAAGTCTTGACCGGTCAACACTCCACCCCATACAACATGTTAGGTCTAACCACCACCCTATAGAACTTGCCTTTAAGTTTTGGTGGCACATTTTTATCACACAATACTCCAGATGTGAGCCATCATTTCATCCGCCTTGACCCAATACGATATGTGACATCATTATCAATCTCTTAATTCCCTTGGATAATAGGCCAGAGGTACCTGAAGCTCTCTTTCTTTGGAATGACACGGGTACCAAGCCTCACCTCCACACCTGTCTCAAGTTCACTCCCGTCACTGAACTTACGCTCCAAGTATTCTGTCTTGCCCCTACTCAGCCTGAACCCTTTAAACTCTAGACTCTGTCTCCAAACCTCTAGCTTAGCGTTTACTCCACTGCGGGTCTCATCAATCAGGACTATGTTATCTGGGAATAACATACACTATGGCACCTCCCTTTGGATTTGTCACGTCAGTCCATCCATCACCAAGGCAAATAGAAATAGGCTAAGTGATGATCTCTGGTGCAACCCCAGCATCACTGGGAAGTGCTTCGAGTCTTCTCCTATTGTCCATACCCTAGTCTTGGCTCCATCATACATATCCTTTATTTCTTTGGTGTATTCCACATGTACACCTCTAACCTCCAAACATCTCCATAGAACCTTCCTAGAGACTTTGTCATATGCCTTCTCGAGGTCGATGAAAACCATATGTAAGTGTCTCTTACTCAGTACATCAATCGTACTTACGTCCCTTTTGTCGGGGGACGTTGCGTTTCATGCCCGCAGGCTCAGGTAGGTAGTGGAAGGTTCACACTAGTAGGTTGCTGGTCCAGCTGATATTGGAGCACTCAACTTGATTCAGAGTTGCAGTCTAGTCGTGGTATGATATTTTTCATATGCATATGGGTATGGCGGGGCCCTGTCCCGACCTTATGGTGTCATGTACTCTTTAAAGGCTTGTAGACGGTTTTCCTGTGTATAGTAAGTTATGTGTGGCCCTGTCGACTGTGATGTATGTGTTAGCCGAAAATTCGATAACGGCCCTTGCGGCCATGATTGATTTCGGTTCGCTGATAAGTATGTGAGGAGTGGTGCTCGGCAGGTAAGATCTGGGTGCCTGTCATGGCCCTCCGGTTTGGGTCGTTTCACATTCCAACTGGCTATGATACCACTTTATTGGAAATGAAACACTCTCACAAATAACTTTTATTCAAACGCAAAAAAATATTATAAAAGCACTCTCACTCAACAACAAGATACTACAACTCACTCTTATAAGACTTTGCTTCTTCACTCACCTAGAAGCTCTTAATTTTTCTTGATACCTAAACTAAAACGGGGAGGGGTATTTATACTACTTAAGAACAATCCTACACCACTCAAATAAACTAATAAAAAATTACAATAATCATACACCTCATTCTTCTCCATCCTTCTAACAATATTTTAAATTACCAAATGATTCACATGCGTAATTACCACACCCTAGAAGATTCTAGGTAAAAGGCTTGTAGTTTTGGACCTTGATTATGGATTTGGACTCCAATTTTATTGAGTTTGGGTTTAGGCTCCTATAATGGATCAAGTTTATGATCCAACAGAATATGAGGGAAACACCATGATTTTGAAGAGAACCATCAATATTTGAGGAAATTGTTGGAACTTGTATGGAATTAAGAAGAAATAAAGTGATCAACGGACAGAAAATTTGAATCAAATGTTGCAACTTTTCAGAACAATTACAACCTTTGGTATGAATGGATGTAACTGTTCATATGCTACTCTATATAAAGAATGTTGATCACTTCGTTGGAAGCACATACAACAAGACATAACTAACTACAATCAATTAGTTTTTTTCACAATTAATGATTTGAGTTTGTGGCTACTTCTTCTTCTTCAAAACAAGTTTCTGAAGAACACATATAGTAAATTCGCCAGAAGTGAAGTTCTTGTGCTAGAAATCTCACTTAGATAGTTGTATCCTCTAGACAGACGTCCGTAAAACTGCAGCACAAGTGGGGGCGAATTTTTGTCTTAGGACACTGCATCAAGCAGGCCTCTATCGACACCAAGTTAGTATGTGTTTTCAATTTGCTGAATTCATTGTTATTGATTTCAAGTTATTTTAGTTATTATTATATTAATATGCTCAATTCATTTCATCATTGATGATACTAGATTGACACTAACAATCTAAGACAAAAATTATTTTTTTAAAAAAAATTAGATTTTTTTTTTCTGATTTGTTGAAGTTGCAAAAATTTTCAGAGAATTCAATTTCCTGATTTGCAAAGATGGATCAATCTGGATCATCAATGGTGAAAACCATGTTGAGAAACCTGAGAAATTCAAAGGTTCTGATTTCAAACGCTGGCAACAGAAGATGTTGTTCTACTTGACAACTCTTCACGTGGCAAACGTATTGATTGCTGAGGCTCCTATGGCTTTGCCAGAAGGAGAAGGGGAGAATACTCCGACTGATGCGGAGAAGGCCATCAATGATGGAGAACCATTGTTCGTAGGCAATGCTGCTTCTGTGAAAGTGGAAGGGAAAGGGAAGGTGACTTTATAACTCACTTTCGGGAATGATCTTGTGCTCACTAATGTGTTGCACGTGCCTGAAATTTGTAAGAATTTGATTTCTGGGCCTGTTCTTAGTACCAAGGGCTTCAAAGTTGTATTTGAATCTGACAAATTTGTACTCACCAAGGGTGGGTTGTATGTAGGGAAGGGTTACCTCAGTGAGGGACTTTTCAAACTATCTGTTGTACCTACTAAGGCAATTGCCATTGTTAATGAAAATGCAGGCACTAGCATTGCTTCTATGTATATGGTTGATTCCCCTTCTTTATGGCATTCACGATTAGGCCATGTTAATTATCGCTCTTTACAAAGGATGGTGAAGTTAGGCATATTGCCAAATTGCTCTATGAACAAAATGACTAAGTGTGGAGTTTGCATAGAATCAAAATATGCAAGTCATCCTCATAAATCTATAGTGAAATCAAATAAAGTGCTTGGTTTAATTCATAGTGATTTATGTGATGACCAAGCAACCCCATCTCGTGGAGGAAAGAATTACTATATATCATTCATAGATGATTGCAGTAAATTTTGTTATGTATACTTGATACATATCAAAGATGAGGCTTTGAACATGTTTAAAACATACAAAGCAGAAGTGGAAAACCAACTTGACAAAAGAATTAAGATTCTAAGGTCAGACAGAGGTGGTGAATATCAATCAAATGAGTTCAAAGAATTCTGTTCTACTCATAATATAGTTCATCAAACCACTGCGCCATATACTCCAAAACAAAATGGAGTTGCCGAACGTAAAAATAGAACATTGAAGAATATGATGAATTCAATGTTGATTAGTTCGAGTGCACCCCTTAGTCTATGGGGCGATGCGTTAATTACTACAAATATGATATTGAACAAAATTCCTCAAAAGAAAAATGACCAATCTCCCTATGAGTTATGGATAGGAAGATCGCCTACTTTCAAACGGATGAAAGTGTGGGGTTGCCTAGCGAAAGTTCAAGTTCCCTTACCAAAGAGAACTAAACTTGAACCAAAAATGGTGGATTGCATATATATTGGTCATGCCAATAATAGTGCAGCATATAAGTTTTTGGTGTATCATTCCGATGTTGAAGGTATTCACAAAAACACACTTATGGAATCTGCTTAAGAATAATTTTTTGAGGATATTTTTCCTTACAAAGACAAGGATAAAAGTGTTCCTAATCATAAGAAAAGGACACTGCCTCAAGATGAGTCAAACCAAAACACTAATAATGATGAAAATCTTACTTCATCTGTTCAAGAAAAAATCTCTTAACCAAGGAGGAGTAAATGTGAGAAAAATTCCAAAGATTTTGGACCGGACTTCATGACCTTTTTCGTTGAAGGAGAACCTCAAACATATAGGGCTGCTATGGAATCATCCGAAGCACCTTATTGGAAATAGGCTATTCAAAGTGAGGTAGAATCCATTGTGCAAAATAATACATGGATATTGGTTGATCTCCCTCTGAGACAAAAACCAATAGGCCATAAATGGATTTTCAAATGGAAATTAAGGCCTGATGGTACTATAGAAAAATACAAAGCTCGTATAGTAGCCAAAGGGTTTTGACAAAAAGAAGGTATAGATTTCTTTGATACCTACTCACCAGTAACGAGAATTATGTCTATAAGAACGTTAATTGCTATAGTGGCGATTCATAATTTGGAAATACACCAAATGGATGTGAAGACCGCATTCTTGAATGGTGAATTATATGAAGAAATTCACATGGAACAACCCGAAGGGTTTGTTGTTAAAGGTCAAGAATGAAAGGTTTGTAAATTGATTAAGCCTTTATACGAACTCAAACAAGGTCCAAAGCAATGGCATGAAAAGTTTGATAATATGTTATTATCAAATGATTTTCAAATAAATGAATGTGATAAATATTTCTACATTAAACAATGTAAAGATGCATGTGTCATTATATGCTTATATGTAGATGATATGCTAATTATGGGAATGGATAAAGATGTAATTAACCAAACTAAGAAGATGTTAAATGCCGCTTTTGATATGAAAGATATGGGAATAGCGGATGTCATTCTTGGTATCAAAATTCAAAAGAATTCTGATGGTTACATCTTAACACAATCCCATTATGTTGAAAAGGTCCTTAGAAAATTTGGACACTATGATGATCGACCGGTTGTTACACCATTTGATCCCGCTAGTCACTTTAAGAAGAATGAAGGTGAAAGTGTGTCTCAATTGGAGTATACACAAGTTCTTGGAAGCTTGATGTACATAATGAATTGTACGAGACCGGATTTAGCATATACAGTGAGTCGACTAAGTCGATACTCACATAATCCTAGAAAGGATCATTGGTTTGCACTAATAAGAGCACTCTGATATCTACAGCATACAATGAACTATGGATTGCATTATACAAAATATCCTCATGTGTTAGAAGGATATTGTGATGCTAATTGGATTTCCAACCATTCGGAAAGTAAGTCCACAAGTGGTCATGTATTTACACTTAGTGGAGCGTCGGTATCTTGGAAATCATCAAAGCATATGGTAAATACGTGATCAACTATAGAAGCAGAGTTTGTAGCCTTAGACAAAGCTGCCGAAGAGGCAGAATGACTCAGAAACTTCCTAGAAGGTATTCCGTTGTGGGCAAAGCCTGTGACAGCCATTTGCATACATTGTGATAGTACGGCTGCCCTGACGAGGGCAAAGAATCAGATATACAATGGCAAGTCGAGACATATAAGGCGACGTCATAATACAATACGAAGCTTGCTGAAGAATGGAATTATTTCCATTGATTATGTGAGATCAAAGGACAATATAGCGGATCCTTTGACAAAATGCCTTAACAGAGAGCAAGTCGTATTTACATCGAGGGGAATGGGCTTAAAGACAACACAATGAGTCGTTAACTGGCGGAAACCTAACCTATCATAATTGGAGATCCCATGGTTTAGGTTCAATAGGAAAACTAGTTGGGGAAGACTCAAGGAGCATAAACACACACATATGCTCATTCCTATGGTGTACTAAGTTTGTTAATCCGTTGATGTTTTAAGGGCTGAATCTTATTCTTAATAATACTAAAAGTCTTATGGTGGGATAGTACAGACTATTCTTGTTTGATATTACCTATATGAGATTGATGTGGGGTGGCATCTGGAAGAACCGATATGGCTACGTTCTCTAGAAAATCTCACAAAAAAGGAGTTGTTCACGACCGAAATGAACACAACCGTAAGAATTGAAATATGTTGATATGATATGTGTGATACTTGTTGTCTTGATTTACTACAAAACATGAATAGTTCAAGACATTTCGTCCACTATTTCACAAAGTAGATCCAATAGGTATTCACTATGAACGGTTCAAGTCCAAAAGACATCTTTTCCAATGCATGTCATATCGCGTTGTTCAGAAATAATGAAAAGTTCCTTATTTTCTATCCAAATGTGGGGTATTGTATGTTTGAATAGAAAATGTGGGATATTGTTGGAACTTGTATGGAATTAAGAAGAAATAAAGTGATCAACGGACAGAAAATTCGAATCAAATGTTTCAACTTTTCAGAACAATTACAACCTTTGGTATGAACGGTTGTAACTGTTCATATGCTACTCTATATAAAGAATGTTGATCACTTGGTTGGAAGCACAGACAACAAGACATAACTAACTACAATCAATCAGTTTTTTTCACAATTAATGATTTGAGATTGTGGCTTCTACTTCTTCTTCAAAACAAGTTTCTGAAGAACACATATAGTAAATTCGCCAGAAGTGAAGTTCTTGTGCTAGAACTCTCACTTAGATAGTTGTATCCTCTAGACAGACGTCTGTAAAACTGCAACACAAGTGGGGGCGAATTTTTGTCTTAGGACACTGCATCAAGCAAGCCTCTATCGACACCAAGTTAGTATGTGTTTTCAATTTGCTGAATTCATTGTTGTTGATTTCAAGTTATTATTATATTATTGTGCTCAATTCATTTCATCATTGATCATACTAGATTGACACTAACAGAAATGACTTTGCAATTGTCTCAACATCAATTAAATGATTACTGGTATGTTCTTCGGTATTTCCGCACTGCCCCAGGTACTGCATAGCTTGACAATAAACTGGTGTTGACAATGGATAAGGGTTACTTGCAACAATAAGTTTTCCAGTCCACATTTTATAGAGTTTGGATTCCATTGAGTAAAGAAAACATCTTCATGAAATATCAATCAAGTTAAATATATACATGCAGTATTAGGAGGAAAACACTTGTATTCAGTGGAGAAACACTATAGTAGCAAAACAGGAGCAGTTCAATGTATATTGTGATGCAACATAGATAAAACAATTCCACTACAGAATCAGTTCCCCCTATTGTACTGCATAGGTTGATCACAAACATGGAATTGTTAGTATTGTCAACCATTTGTCTAGTCTTTTTACATAAAACATCAGTGACCTACTCAAAAAAGAAAAAACAAATTTACTTTTCCATTTAAAACTCAGAAGCATTTGTAACTTGTTGGCTTCGCCCCAAATCCACTTCTTCTTCATTTTTCAACCCATTTCTGTAACATTTGACTGATATTTCATTTAGATGTTTTTTTCACTTAATGGAAGTCAAACTCTACAATATTTGAATGAAAAAAGACATTGCATATTTGTTGCTGCAAGTAACCTTTATCTATTGTGTACACCAATTTATTGTCCAGCTATGTAGAATCTGGGGTAGAGTGGAAATATTGAAGCACATACCAGTAATAGACTTGTTGATGCTGAGACAGTTGCAAAGGCATTCCTTCAAGTACTGATGGATAGCCCTTTTCTCTTCAAAATCATGGTGCTTTCCCCATATATTCATTTGTTCAATATTTTTCTTTTCTTGCAGTGTTTTATTTTCTCTCCATTATATGTCAAAAAAGCTTCAAAAATTAAGAGCAATATATAATGAGGTAATTGTGGACAACATAAAAAATAAATGCTATCAACTTTGAAGATAAGGCTTGAATGATGATAATCTTTGCGTAATCTTAAGGTTTTACTCTTTTATCCTCTAATGGAAGGTATTTAATTACATCCTCATCCTGATTTGTACAACTAATTTTCACCTCAATCTATATCAATGTTTGCAACCCCAAAAATGCCTTTATATTTTAAAAGTTTCTCATTTTTCATTAGGGTGTTGAAGAAATATTGTGAGTGAATTTGGTCGATTTGATCAATCACATTCTTCGAGGTGTGTGATTCTTTTTTCTGGTTTTTTAGTTACATATATTTGACTTCATCCATGTCATGAGAAATGTTATCGTTGGTGATACTTTGCATTTTTTTTATTTTAATTATTATATGGATTTTAGTTTTATTTTTATTTTTTATGTAGATGTTTTAAAAATTTCCATTATTCTCCTATTGAAATTGTTTACGCCATTTACTATAACTGTCAATCAATCAATTAACTATATCTGAATCTGAAATCAGTTTGATGGACTATATGCATACTATGTATCTGTTTGTTCTATTTATGGCTCATTTGGCTCCACTACTAAATACATTGATTCTTAAGGTAAATTATGATTCTTTGAAATATTCTTGTCACGAACCTAAGTTCCTAAGTCGTGAGGGCACCTATAAATTTCCACCACGGTAGGAGAGACCCTTCCTTTATACATCAATCCCATGCTTAATTAAAGTAATCAAGCAGAATATGATAAGTCTAACTCTTAACATAAATAGAAAGTGCAAAAATATCGTAATATTACAACCAGAGGAATAATGGTCTGCATCGTACAAAGCCACCACCAAATCACTAAGTCTAAATAATACAAATGTCATAGCGGGAATACTGTCTCAGAAACCAAAAAAAGGCAATAATGGGAAAAGAGTCTCCGGGCAATGAATCATCCAACATGCTCACCCTAGAAAGACTCAACAACATCCTTGATAGTCGCGAGGTGAAGAGGTAGAGCCTGTCACTTACTCTGCACTCAAAAGAATGCAACAAGATAGTATCAGTACAAACACTATGTATCGGTAGATACCATAGGAAGTCAACAGTTAGCTAACATATGCGTAAGAAAGAAACTAAAAGATAGGCACGCTCATATTCAAGTACAATTAATATTATAGTTTAAGAATAACCAGCCAAATATACAAAGTAGAGTCATGATGCAAATATATGAATGAATGATGAATAAATATGTGTATGCAATGCAATACAGTGGCCATGTGATCAATCCGTACATACATGCTTCGGGCAGTATAAATCATCATCCCAACAGTCATAACCCATGGAGGACCCGTGATGTCCATGTACTAGTCATTCCGTATCACATAGCCTAGAATGACTCTTCCATCCAAATTCCCCTCTAGCCACTCTATATCACTAAACATAGAGATGGCTATGCGATATAATAATGTCATATGAATCATAAATACTTCCCTTTTCATTTATCACTGTCACGCCAATAGCAAGATCAAAATCAATATACATCATGAAATGAGAGTATATGCAATGCTTTAAGAATATCAGGTATGTCATATCAATTTCCAGTCGTTCCACACAAGGACACTTATCACATCAATTTCCTTCCATATATATGAGTATGCCAAGATAGGTGAGATATAACTATATCACAATACAACATGATATTTCATATAAGTTCGATAACTATAAGAAGTATCAACTCATAAATAGTCACATTAACCGACCTAAGTATTCCATCCTAACTCTGTACCCTAAGACTTACATACTTTCTCCAATAGATTCTAACTACACATACGTTTCGCTAACTGAAGTCTAACCAGACGTTAAGCCATAACCTACCTGAAAAGCCGAGTGGGAGTCGCACAATGACACTTGTGCCTTGTCATTCCGCGGATCACGATCATACTCGAAGTCTAGTATTATCAAAATCTATGTTAGAATAAGAAATTAACAACATCTATATCATTGCACTAGCCCTTTGGTTCCAAATCGGTTAGCAAAGAAGAGGATAACGGGCCATTAGTGGTAAAATAATCATTTTAAAGGTGAACTATGAAATTTAATATTCTAGGAGTTTAATACCACCCAATAATTACTAAATCAACTAAAGATTAGTCTAATTTCACCTTATAAGAAAAAACCTCCAATTTGGGTATGAACCCTAGTTTTCAATATTCTAATCTAACAACCTTAATGAAAGATTTAGGCTTAACAAGTACCAAATAATGATCCACCACGCTTAGATTAACAAAACCCACTAATCAATTCACACATTTAAGCTTAACAATTTCACGAGTCCTAATTTAGTTGAACTCCTCTTCCCCAAATAGATTATAGGTCAAGGCCATTATTAAATTAACATAAAGAAGCTAAGTAAAGGTAATACAAGGTAAATGAAAGTTACATTAAGAATAAATCTCTTAGAAAAGCTTGGGAGTCGCCCTAATGGTGCTTGGAAAGTGTATTTTTGAAATGGGGGAGGTTAGGATTTTAAAGACACTTTAATGATTTTGGAAATTCCCGACGTCCGCTACAACGAACCCAGTCCTGCTGCAGCAGACCTGCACCCGCGGACCCTCTCCGCACCTGCGGTCTGTGATGAAAACTCAAAAAAACTCACTGCAACGGATCACCGTCCGCTGCGGCGCACTGAAGCTCGCCCCAGCGAGTACACCAGCAACCAGAAAAATCAAGTCTTATGCAATTACCAACCCGAAATCCAATAATCACTCGAGACCTCCCCGACACAAACCAGATATGTACAGTCGTGTAAAAACATGCTACGGACTCACTCGATGCCTCAAAATTTCAATCGGGGTCTATTTCTACAAGTCAACCTTCAACGAGCTAAACTAGTTCCCAAACCAATAACCAAAAATGCTCCTGAGGGCCTCAGGAACCGAACGAACTATCCCACCAAGTCATAAATGACCATCTGAACCTCATGAAATCGATGAAATTCCGAAAAGTCCGTTTACACAAAATTCAACTCTCGGTCAAAGCTTTCATATTTCAAGGTTCTAATTTCCTAAACTTCCTAGAATTTCCTAATAACTTCGGGATTTGGGTCAACGAGGATAAAATAGTCAAAATACAAGTAATGATGGAACAAGTCATTACATCAGATACATATTAAACAATTGTTCGTCCTCGAGCGACAAGTAAATAGAAGGAATAGAAAGGTACCTGAGCCAACAAATAACTGGGGATATCTGGCATGCATATCAGACTCGATCTCCTATGTGGCCTCTTCGATAGGATGATCCTTCCATTGAAATTTCATGGAAGCTATCTCCTTAGTCTGCAACTTTCTAACCTGTCTATCTAAGATCGCTATAGATTCTTCCTCATAGGATAGATTCTCATCAAGAAACATTGAATCCCAACGAATAGTATAAGACCCATCCTAATGGTACTTCTTCAACATAAAGACGTGGAACACCGGATAAACACCTGACAAGCCTGGGGGCAAAGCCAACTCATAAGAAACAACACCAACACAATGTAAAATCTCGAATGGACCAATGTATCTAGGACTCTGCTTTCCCCACTTTCCAAAATGTATCACACCCTTCATGGACGATATCTTCAGAAGAACCTGCTCACCCTCCATGAACACCATATCTCGGACCTTTTGGTCCACATACATCTTCTGTCGACTCTGAGCTGTCAGAAGCTTTTCCTAGATAATCTTCACCTTCTCCAATGACTCTTTCAACAAATCTGTGCCCCATAGTCGAACATCAAAAGCATCAAACCATCCCACAGGTGAACGATACCTCCTACCATACAAAGCGTCAAACAGCGCTATGTCAATGCTGGAATGGTAGCTGTTGTTGAACGCGAACTCAGCCAAATGTAAGAACTGGTCCCAATGACCACCAAAATGAATAACACAAGCTCTCAACATGTACTTGAGCACCTGAATAGTCCTCTCGGACCATCCATCAATTTGGGGATGAAAAGCAATACTACGATCCAACCGAGTACCCGAATATGTCCTGGGAAGTAAATCGAGGGCCTCAATCCACTTTGCAACCGCACAGTCATGAATGTAAATTCGGGCATTATAAGTAGCCCGAATAGGGATGAACTGTGGGAACTTAGTCAGCCTATCCACAATGATCTAAACAGAATCAAACATACTCAAAGTCTTCGAAGACATACAACAAAATCCATGGCTATACTCTCCCACTTCTACTCGAGAATGGCCATCCTCTAAAGCACACCATTGGGTCTCTGATGATCAAATCTAACCTGATAACAATTACCATATCAAACCACAAAATATGCATTGTCCCTCTTCATCCAACCCCACTACTAGTGCTTTCTCAAATCGCGATACATCTTGGTAGCACCTGGATGAATGGAATAACACGAACTATGAGCCTCCTTCAATATCACATGAATAAAATCGCCAACACGAAGAATGCATAATCGTCGCTTGATCCTCAAAACCCCCTTACCATCAAGCATGACCTCCTTGGCCTTACCATGATATACTTTGTCACAAACCTTGCATAATTGGGGATCCTCAAATTGACTAGCCCTAATCTTCTCCAAGAGAGACGATCTTGCCTTGACACACGCTAATACTCGGCCCGTATGTGAAAGATCCAACTGCACAAAGTTGTTATCCAGTGTCTGAACCTCCATGGATAAGGGATGCTCTGAAGAAAACAATCTAGCCAAGCTACCCATACTCACCACATTGTGACTCAAGGCATCAACCACCACATTTGCCTTTCCCGGATGGTAAAGTATAGTAACATCATAATCTTTCAGAAGCTCCATCCATCTACGCTACCTTGAATTGAGATCTCTCTGAGTGAATACATGATGTAGGATTTTATGATCAGTGAATACCTCACAACCGACTTGAAGGTGTAGTTCTTCACATAAATAATCAACTATCTAGAAACATAGGCAATGACCTTGCCCTCCTAGATCAACACCGCACCCAAACCAATACGGGACGCATCACAATAGGCCAAAAAATCCTTAACTTCCACGGGTAATGCCATGATCGGAGCCGTAGTCAACAAAGTCTTGAGCTTTTGAAATCTCTCATCACAAGCATTAAACCACTGAAAAGGAACCTCCTTCTGAGTCAATCTAGTCATATGAGATGCAATAGACACAAATACCTTCATGAACTACCGATAATAACTCACTAACCTCACAAAGCTATGAATCTCAATCACTATAGTGGGCTTTGGCCAATCTCTAACTGCATCAATCTTCTTGGGATCAACCATAATCCCTTTCTTTATCACCACGTTGCCAAAAAAATGCAATAGAATCAAGCCATAACTCACATTTGGAAAACTTGGCATAAAGCTCCTTCTCCCTTAACAACCCAAGGACAATCCTCAAATGCTGCTCATGCTCATGCTCCTCTTGGCTCTTCAACTACACCAAGATATCATCAACAAAAATAATAACAAAGGAATCCAAGTATGGCTTGAAAATGCCATTCATAAAAGTCATAAAATCTGTCGGGGCATTCGTAAGCCCCAAAAACATCACAAGGAACTCGTAATGACCATGACGAGTCCTAAAAGCCTTATTCGGCATATCTTTAGCCTGAATCTTCAACTGGTAATAGACTTATCTCAAGTCAATATTTGAATATACCGAAGCACCATGTAGCTGGTCAAATAAATCATCAATGCAAGGAATATGGTACTTGTTACTAATGGTAACCTTATTCAGCTCACGGTAGTCTATGCACATCCTCATTATATTATTCATTTTCTTCACAAACAACATACGATCACCCCAGAGGAGACATTCGGTCTAATGAACCCCTTATTTAAAAGATCCTACAAATGCTCCTTCAATCCCTCAACTCCGCCGGTGCCATCCTATAAGGTGTAATAGAAATAGGACGAGTGCCTAACTCTAAGACAATACCGAAATTAATATCACGGTCAGGTAGCACACCGGGTAAATCGGCAGGAGACACCTCTACAAACTCACAAACAACCGTTACGGACTCAAGGGGTGGAGAATCCACACTAGTATCATGAACATGTGCCAAATAATCCAAATATCCATTATCAACAAGCTTTTTCGCATGGAGGTAGGAAATAATCTTCTTTGGAGCGGGACTAGGAGTGCCCCTCCACTCTAGTCTAGGAATCCTAAGCATAGCCAAAGTAACATACTTGGCATGATAGTCCAAGACCGCATGGTATGGAGACAACCAAGTCATGCCCAAAATAACGTCGAAATATAACATATCCAGGATCATCAAATCTACGTACGTGTCATACCCTATAAAACTAACTAAGCAATTTCGATATACTCTCTCAACCAACATAGAATCCCCCACCGGAGTAGACACATATCTAAGCAAGTCAAGATAGTCACAAGTCAAATCCCAACCAACAACATGATAAGAAGACACATACGAATAAGTAGACCCAAGATAAAAAAAATCGTAGCAGCCAACGACGAACATAAATATTACCTAAGATCACAACATCTGAAGCCCCTACTTCCAGCCTACCCGAAAATGCATAACACTATGCACCATCATAGCTGCTATGAATAGACAGTGCTTCTCATCTGGAGACCGAAGTACCACCTCTACTGGACTAATGTCCGGCCCTAGATGACTGGAAACCACTGCGGCCTGACTGAGCACTGCCCCTCACTGAAGAACCACCCCAGCTACCAGAAGATGTCAGAGTTCTAAAGGTCTGGAACTTGGAGTCTTACTGAGTCCCACTATGTATACCACAGGGACAATCTCTCCTGAAGTGACCCATCTCACCACAACCATAACACATTCTAGGCACTAGAGGCTGATGTACGGAGGGTGAAGAACCGGATGGACCATAACAGTCGGATGGTCTAGTTAATGAACCTCTATGAGACTGTCCAGCCCCATGCCCACTCTGCCTAGAAGGGACACTAGAAGATGTCTACAACGCTGATTGAACCGGATGGTTGGGACTGAATGATAGGTCCTGGATGACTAAACCACGCCTCGGTGACTGATAGATCCACTAAACGACCATGTTGACGGGGCCTCTTCTAACTAGAACCTCCATAATCTTAAATTGTGGAGCCTCAATACTCATAGCATGATCCACAACCGTCTAAGATGAAGATACCCTAGCCACATGCTGAAGACAGGGAACATGAAATGAAAGCACCATACCATTGATGAACCTATGAACTTTTTCTGCCTCTGTCAGAATCAGCTACGATGCATACCTAGCTAGAAATAAGAATCTAGACTCATACTCAGCTACCGACATACCCTTCTATTGCAAGTGAGTGAACTCATCTCTGCGCTGATCTCTTAAAGGACGTGGCACATACTTTTCTAGGAAAACCTGGTGAAACTGAACCCATGTAAGTGGAGGTAAACCAGCTGGTCTACTCTCAATAAAGTATCTCCACCAAGTCTTCACATCATCACAAAGATGAAAATATACGTATTCTACTCCATGGGACTCAACAATCCCCATCTTATACAACCTCTCACACATATCAATGATGGACTCATGCACATCCTCACTGCGGGTACCATAAAACCTGGGCGGCTCTATCTTCAGGAACCTGCCAATAAGCTCATGATCTCTGATTGTGGGGGTCCACATTTTGATCTATTCCAGTGAATACAAGACTTAGTCCAAGAAATTCTCGATTCCTAGAACTTCCAACACTATAAAAATACCCAGCTCCTATAGAAGTCCTTATCTGATGTTGCTGGTTAGCTACTATTTGTGCTAATAATTGCATAACATTTTCCACTCGTTGCTCAGAAGACTCAGGTGGCGGAACTGGAGGAACTAAGTTCTGTGGAACTGGAGGTACTGTGTCCTGAGGAGCTTGAGGCACTTCACCTTCTCTAGTCTCCTCCTAAGGGGGTGGAATAGGTGCTACGTAGGAGTATGACACTCCTTGAGCTTTAATTATATCAACTTGGTCGGGCAGGGAATTACTGGTACCTTTATCCCTATCGGTACCGGCTCGCTAACTAGCGGTAGTTTTTGTAGTAACTTGAATGACTTAAAAGGGAATTAGAGCACGAATTAGACACAAAATCATGTAACTCATCTCTATAGCACGATCTAGGAAGTGAAAGAACAAAAACCATTCCTAAATGCCTGGCAGCCTCTTATTTATAAGTGTGGTGCACAACATACCCATAAACCAGACTCTACTAGACACGGCTCGTAGACTCCCTAGAACTTACTTGCTCTGATACCAAGTTTGTCACACACCAAACTAGGGAGTGGCTAGCACCCAGTGCCCTGATGGCCTGAGCATACCACTCTGATGACCAGACTTCTATGTAAGTAGAACTTCCGGCCGACAAGGTCGTACTGGAATATAACAAGACAACAACACTGAATAAGAGGGACTAGCCCAAGATATGTATAGAACAGGACTGAAAAGGTCACAACATGGTTAATCTAAAGACACTTAGCCGACAAGGCTATACATCAACAATAGTACATACTAGATAAGTCTATGAGCCTTTATGAGTAATTGAACTGTCATATGGTCGGGACAGGGACTCGACCTACCCATACTGTACATAACTCTACAAAACATAGTCACTAACTCACCATGAAGCTCGGGAAAGACGAAGCTTAACTTACTGACGGCTGAACTCGACAACTCCTATTGTGGTGACCTAGCAGAGCCCCTATCTAAACTTGCAGCATGAGCATACAACGCCGCGAGTAATGGAACGTCAGTATGAAATAATATACCCAGTATGTAAAGCATGAATAATAATATGAAACTCTAAGTTGTACATAAAGGCATAGTAGCAATACAAAGAGATAAGTTGTAAAAGAAAGCATAAATCCACCTGGGTGCCATATGAGGCGAGTAATGAAATTTCTGAAACTAATATACAACCTATCTAGATGGGCCTTACTGTATAAACTACCCTCGAGTTATAGTGCGAGGTATATATTATGTCACTGCCCTTAGGTATATTCTGAGGTGTATGTATGGATGCATATATAAGTGCCTACCCGGATGACTATAGCGTGACATGGTGTGTATAATGTACATGTATAGCTACCTACCGACTATTATCAGTGGTGGTATGAATCATATTTATACAATAATAATAATAACACTTAAGCCTTTTTGGAACTCAGAACTCTTTGACTTTACTTTTGAAACAACTTCTAGTTTAGTTTAACGATTAACTCTTAGGAATACTACTTTCCGAAGACTTATGATAAGATAAACCAGTAACCAAACATCAATGATCAGGATATTAGGAGTAACAATGTACAATTATCGACATGAGATTACCATATACAATAGAATGAAACTTTTGACGTCCCTTTTTGAAAAGAAAATGGTAAACTCTTTGGATTTCATGTTTTCGAAAGAAAGGGATAGACTTACCTACCTTTCCCATGAAGCTACAAGTCATCATGTAAGTCCTCTTACTTCTCAATGATGATTATCTATATAAAACAAAGGATCGATATTAATATCGAATCCATATTCAATAGAGTACTTCATTTAGGAATCTTATTGCCAACTTTAAGTATATAGGTTCTTAGATCTCTTAACATGGGATACTTAGGTAATTCGGTCCCACAATTCTCTAAGACATTCTTTCTTAGTTCACAACAGAAACAACCAGTATACTTATCAATATTAACTCATACTCCAAGTAAACAACCCACAAATCATATCATCATGATTTCACATATTTTTGAGTTTCTATTATAAAAACCCTTTCACAACTTACTTCAAATCATCAATTAATCATCACAAAAAGTAGAGGAGGATAGATCTTTACCTTTATGCCTCCAAATATCCTTAAAATATCAAGTCATCCCATCACCAAGGGTTTCCAAAATAGGCTCAACGCATAGAAGATGATTTCTACAAGTACCACGAGGATTATCACGTTAAACATGCGTATTTTCCCACCAGTTGAGTAACATGGAAGACAACCAAGGAGGGATAAGCTTATTTCAGATTGGACGGTATAATATATAGGATGTTTGGTCGAAACATCATGAGAAATAAGAGGTACCAATATAGTGAATAATGAGGTAATAGACGACACGGTTACCTACCGTTGGCAAATACAACTAATATAAATACTAAAGGAAATAATCGATCCAAGGGGGTAAAACATAGCCATCCACTACAGAAGCCAAATGATGATAATCCCCTGAAGCAGAATACAAAAGAACCCTTCTTAATACTAAAACTATAAGGATGCTAAGACGAAGAGCTCCATCTAGAGCCTATTGAAAGGTATTAATATGGAATAAAGGTAGGGATAAGAACCTCATTACGATCGAAGCATTAGTATGTTGGTCGATAACATATAAGAAGATATTCACTCGAAGTTGGAAGAAGTAACTAAGAACTAGTAGTTGGTATGAAAATACTCATAGTGAGCCATCCTGATCTAAAAGACCAATGCATAACTGACTCATCAGGCTGCATCGTAATAATCAAATACTGCTAAAAATTTATATTAAGAATATTACATGTTTTCTAGAATTATCTCAAGCTTGTATACAAGCACTCTTTCTACGGAAAATGACTTTTGAAAAACTAGCATTAAAAGGGACTCTGGATGCCAAGATTAACCCCACCCCACCTCTGTCTTAAGGGGCCAATTAAGACTATGGTTCAAAACCATCGGATACTAGTGTAAATGTACATATGGGAGTTGGAAGAATTTGGAAACACTCGTCTAAGGAGCTACACTATTATGTGAAATACTACCAAGTCGACAAATAAGGTTTTATGTACGGAAGAGGAGCATGACTCTTAGTGAGTAACAGAAAAGGATGGAACCCGAAGTAGCAGTGTCGGAATTGATGTAGTAAATTATAAGAAAATGCTCGAATGACACTGAGATATTGTAAAAGAATTGATCGCATGAGCCAAATAAAACTTGGCAAGAAAGGAAGATTTCATCTGAAATGTTTGGGACCGTAATAATCGAACTCGACTAACAAACACAGTGTCATAAAAATAGTATGTATTCCTAACCATAGATGCCCACCTACCAGGTTTTTATGCTTTGATGGTAAAAATATCTATTGGGTATTTACTCCAAGTGTTGCCATGATAGAAATGTAAAGGTGCAAAATGAACTTACTGAAAGAAGAAATTCCAGGTACATCGAGTCATCCATAATCTAAGTCTAAAAGTGTGGCGATATGAAAGAAGTGAGAAAGGAATGTACAAAGACAAATGCAAGGGAAGAACATAAGAAGAAATAAACTCGGAAGGTCTTTATCTTTTCAAAGAACCCTGATCACTGACGACCATCATACTACAACCTTTAATTATATCCCTACTTATGCTTCAAAGTGTGTATCATTTTCAAAAAAAAGTGAGAAGAAACGTCAAATGAGCTATTCTATTCATCTATCATTTATCCCTTGTCGGGAGTAGCCTTATTTCTATTATTGTGAACCATATTTATTGTTGATTGCTTGGTTGAGACCATACTCTTTCCTAATAGAGCCTCTCTAGTCACAGTCTTGTATATTGACAAGTTGATAATATAAAGTAAAGGACCAAATCAAATATCAAGTTCAACGATTCAGATAAATTATAATTACTAAGTGATATTGTAATAAGGGATGTAAGACCATGTGGAGTCAATATTGTATTGAAATTATTGATATAACACTATGAGGCAATATTTATGGTATCTCATTGCGTAACAGATTGAGATAATCCTATGTACAAAAGAAATTATGCCAAAATTTCCAAACGATGTAAGATTCGCTATACTCAAGAAATGATGTCCCAACATTCGAGGACGAATGTTCCTAGGAGGGAAAGGATATTACATCCCATAATTTAATATATCCAATACACCTTATGGTAGGGATCCTAAGATAAGGAAGAGGGTTCCCTTGGGATGACTAAGGAATGATCGAGTTGAAGCCCGGAGAAGTCATTAGAGTTAAGAGCTGCTAAGCCCTTTGTGCTTGCAATATTTACGTTGTGTACGTCATGTCGAACTGATATGAGATGAGAAGAGTTATGATGGTCATAAAAGTTTAATGAATGCCTTGGAACAAGATTGGAAGTATAGCTAAGAGACTCTAAGTTACACTAGACGTCTTGAGCACGGCTAAGAGTATGGTTAATTGAATTGTGTTCTGATGGCCTGAGACCCATTTCGATGGTCGTTTGTCACATTAATTGATGTTAAGAAGGTTTATGGATGGTTATAAATCATTGGGATCAAAGGAATAACATTTCAATGAAGTTTTACGAAGATCGACTGATGTGCTAGAGCATTTTAGGAATCCGCCTCACGGAAGGGGGGGGGCGCATATGAGCCAAGGTATCAAGGCCAACTCACTGACCTGATATGACCTTAGATATATGGCCATTGATAGAATATGCGACCGTAGATGCCATAGCATATCAGAGGCGATGCTGACCTTTGTGGTTTATTTAAGAGGTAGCTTGTTTAATTGATCTTCATTTCGATCCAAACCCATCCCTAACACCCCAAAACCTCCCTAGACATTCTTTAACGTTCCGAGGGAGATTATCTAGCCAAATAATTATATTAAAACACCTAAATCTTGCCTGGGTGGGAGATGACACTTCTATGGCAAGATAGGGTGATCAAGATGGATAAGAGCTAAGACAAGCTGATGTAATGAATGTCGTGAGCATAAGTATCCAACATAAGCCACGAGGTGTGATGTATGTACGGAGAGCTTTGAGTTGGTAAGTGGTTCAGGTCTTGGTAAGATTAGGGTTGACCCAAAATTAAGCAAGGAAGGTGGGGCTTGTCGGGTTCTCGGTAAGCCAAGATATGGGGTATTTGGCGACGGTGTCGGGTAAATGGAGAAGGAGTCAGGTCAAGGCGCTTTATTTGGTGGTCACGAGTGGAATGAGGATTGGGATGGTGGTTGGAGATCGGTAGTTTAGTGGTGATAGGGTCATAGCACAAAGCCGAAACAGTAAGCTTATTGATTTCTCAGGTGGGATGGACAATGGGATGGTTAAAGGCCAATTCAGGTGGAACGACTTGAAGGTGTGTTTAGGTGATTTGGAAATGTGTCTCAGGGGTCTTTTGTGACAGGATGGTGGTGGTGGTTTAGTGGTGCTAAGGTTGAGGAAACAACCTGAGACAGTGAGGATCCGAGGAGTGGGCTCGATAGGGACATTGGTGTATATGATGGTGTTTGCGTGGAGTTAAAGTTGGTTTCGGATGGAGGCCTTTTGAGAGGATGTTAATGAGGTGTTGTGGGATATAGTATAGTGGGGAAACAAGTAATTGGAACAAGGAATGTATAAGGATTGTTGGAAACAATCCAAGACACAAACCAAGTCTCAATTCGGTCGATATGTGGTTCTTGGATGGTAACACGTGAAGTTAATTGCTCGTGTGGTCTCCAATGATGTTGTGGTCAATTGTACAAGTACTAGGTTGAGGTTTTCTAACCGCGACGCTCAACACTAACCAAGCAAGGGTGATCGAAACCTTATAAAAATATAGGTTGTTCTGCCGGAGATCCAAGCGACCATCCCGGAAGATCAACTAAGAACTTACAATCCTAGATTGAAAGACTTAGCAAAATGAGTAAGCACTCAAGTTTTATATAAAACAACTCTGCCTAATACAATATCCTCAGGGCTGCTTTTATAGTTGAGAAAGGACCCTTCTAGAAAGGAAACATAAAGACATAAACTACACACTTAGTCGACTAGGTGGGAAAGGTCCTCGACCGAAGGCCTCATGACCAAATCCAATGGCTTCTGGAACCTGTTGGATAGCTTTCATGCATGAATTAGTTAGCACTTGAATGAGCTCCTTGGATAGTGTTGAGATGCATGGCCCTTGGACGATTGTGAAGGAAGGTGTTCGTGCAACCCCTGGGCTTCTCCAAACCGTGTCTTGGTATCCTCCCATTGAGGAAATAAATACACGATTCATTCACTTTGAAGACCACACTACTAGATGGAGCATTCACTTCTCTTTGTCATGTACATGTCACCATTGGATGAGGCTTCTCTCGGACTAGTCACTATCTCTCATTAAATGTGTCCTAACGTGTAGCTAAGGGTTATTACATAACTTGATGGTGTCCTAAGTAAACTAGTAGCTAAGCTAAGAAGATAAAAATAACAATTTAAAGGCATGGTTAAACAAGGCCTCGGCCAAGATCAACATGTAAAGCCGAATGAAACTCAACTTCTTAAGATTATTAAGTGTTGTCACCGAAGCCATTCCAACCTCCATACATTTCAAAGATGTTGGCCTTATGTTTATGGCTCACCATGGACAATCTTGGAACTCTACTTCTTAACTCGAATTGAGGAATTATACACGGGGTTTGATTTACATCAAGGTGATTTGCTAGGAGTGCCGAAGATTGCCGATCATCCTATGGTGATATGCTTAATGTGGAATGGAGTGTGGAGTAGAGTTGAAGAGAAGACATGAAGATCCAAGAAGTGCCATTAATTTTCGGCTTTTATGTAGGTCTTGGTCGAGACCACCTTTTAGCTTGGTTTTAATTTCAAGCTTAATTACTAATTTTCCATTTAGCTTAATTATTAGGCCTTGTAATAAAATAGGATGACTAAAACGAGAACCATCTAGAAAGAGAAGCTTTCAACATCTCCCAATGAGGTAATTCATGAACTAGATAGTTCATGCACTTATCTACATGGAAGACACAAAAGGTTGGCCTAGAGAACATGAAAGGTTGGTCAAGCATCTACCCATTCGGCCGAGATACATGGATGACACAAAAGGGTGGCCTAGAGAACATGAATGGTTGGTCGAGCATCTCCCCCATTCGGCCAAGATACATGTTTGTCTCTTTCTTGTTTCCTCTTCTAGAAGGTCTAGAACGAGTATAAATAGGAGATGTAATTGGGGATATTGAAGTTTGATGAAATATATTTGAGTTTACTTAAACTTGATATGTTTTCAACTTTTGTGTTGTTATCTTAGTCGGACCTTTTGTGGTCCAAATACCGATGCTTTTGTGGGCCACCCCTTGGTCCTTTTATGGTCCAAACCCTCGGTGTAAGTCTAGTTAGAACTTTTTTGATCTAACTATACCCAAGCCAAGGTTCTATCCAGTTACTTGTTAGAAACACATTGAAGGTCTTCTCGGCCTACATTACCTTACCCACACACGAATTTATTTATCAATTTTGTGCCCCATCCTTGTCCAAAATGCCTAATTCCTTGGACCC
Organism: Anisodus tanguticus; assembly: GCA_034509755.1. Classification (NCBI taxonomy): domain Eukaryota; kingdom Viridiplantae; phylum Streptophyta; class Magnoliopsida; order Solanales; family Solanaceae; genus Anisodus; species Anisodus tanguticus. The sequence continues at coordinate 30,437,743 of CM067555.1, read as the reverse complement.
CAATACACTTCAACATTCTTCCAACTCACAACCAAATGGTCGTCAACCGACTCCTCTCAAAACCCCAACCAATTCCCCACTGTCCCTATCGCACCCCTATTCCTCCAACTTTACTGTCCCGACCAATTTCTGCCACCTTACCACCACCCAACTGCCAAATACATGCCACCAATATAACCTACAACATGTCTAGTTCATCCCCTCTAAACGCCCTATCCCAACACCCTCAAAATTCACCCGCACACCCCTCACCAAAACGCAGTGCCTGGAAACCCACCAACCTCCATTTGACCCCTATTTTCATATCCACAGGGTCCTAATCCAACTCCGACCCACCTAACCATACAATACCCTCCTTATATACATCAGTTTGGTATCAGAGTAAGGCATTCCCATCGCACGCCTTGACGCTATGGCTAACATAAATGAAGAACTTCGGAGGATCATAAGTGACCTTTTTGCGGAACAAATGCAAATCATGAGAGGAGAGTTTGCGGAGCGTGCCATGATTAATGATGTCGAGTCCGAGGAGGAGGTTGCATAAAATAAACCGAGGCATCAAAGGAAAGATATCCAAAACAACCCGAGGCATGAAATGGAAGATGATCGAAGTCTACAGTTTGATCTTCCAACATTTGAAGAAAATATGGACCCGGAAGAATTTCTTGAATGGTTAAGGGCCATTAAGAGGCTTTTAGAATACAAGCAATATGATGACCACAAGTGTTTTAAGGTTGCTACATTGAAGTTGAAGGAATTCACTTCTGTGTGGTATAAAACTTCAAAACAAGCCGGAGGAGGAATGGGAAAACCAAGATTGAATCTTGGGACAAACTAAAGAAACATTTGAAGAAGAAGTTCTTGCCAAGAGAGTATGAACAAGACCTATACCTCAAGCTCACCAAACTTCATCAAGGAGTTCTTAAAGTTGAGGAATACATTCAAGAAAAGGTTGAAGTTGCAACATACAACACATTTGAAGACGTATGTCATTTAGCAATCAATTTTGAAAAACAACAAAATAAAGGTACCCCAAAATCCTATGTAAAGCCCACTAAAGTTAAAGAAAAGGGCAGTACCTCTTTTACTAACCCATTGTATAGCTAAGAAACTATAGAGAAAGATAAAGGAAAGAAAGTAGAGGTTACAAAAGGGATAGATAGAAGTAGAAAAATGTGTTTTAAATGTCAATGATTAGGAAAATGAATGTCCTAACCCTCAAGTAATGACTATCGAAGAGTATTAATATTGCGGGAATTCCTTTGTTATTAAGGAACCCAAAGTCAAGGAGGTCCTAGAGGAAGATGTTGATCTTCGAATAGGGTGAAAGTTTAGTACTCCGACGTGTGTTGAGTGTTCAACTTGAAGAACATGAGGAGACACAAAGAGAGCAACTATTTTACACTCGATGCAAGGTAAATGATAAGGTATATAATGTGATCATTGATGGAAGAAGTTGTACCAATATGGCCTCCATGGAAATGGTGGACAAATTGAAACTACCTACCCGCAGCCATTCTAAGCCATATGCTCTCCAATGGTTGAACAAAGACAAATGGCTAAAGGTAATGAAACAAGCTCTTGTTAGTTTTTGGGTTGGTAAGTATGAAGATGAGATATGGTATGACATCCTACCTATAGATGCTTGTCATATTTTATTAGGTCTGCCATGGATATTTGATAGGAAAGTGCAACATGATGGAGAAAAGAATATTTGTTCTTTTCAAAATGATAATAAGAAGATCTAGTTGATACCATTGTCACCTAGTGAGGTGAATAAAATGAAGATCTAAAATGCCAAGAAACGTAAGGAAAAGTCTAAGGCCCTCTTGCTTAATGCATCGGATATAGAAGAAAAATTGAAGAAGGGGAGTTCTATAGGTGCATTAGTGCGCGAGAAGAAGAAGAGTCTTGAGGGAGATATGGTTGAAGATGCTGACTCAAAGGAACTCTAGAAGAAATCTGAAGATGTGATTCCGGATGATCTTGCACTCGGAAAACCACCAATTAGAGCCTATAGATACCATCCGGAAGAGGCTAAGGAGTTGCAAGAAGAAATTCAAGAATTACTAGACAAGGCCTTGTCCGAGAGAGCCTTAGACCATGTGTGGTACCCACCTTATTCGTACCAATGAAAGATGGAAATTGGCGCATAAGTATCGATAGCTGAGTGGTCAAAAACATCACCATGAAGTACAGGTTTCCTATGCCAAGATTGGATGATCTTTGGGATGAATTGAGTGGGGTCAAGTTGTTCTCCGAGATAGAGTTGAGGAGTGGCTACCATCAAATGAGGATACGAGAGGAAGGTGAATGGAAAATGGCTTCCAAAACCAAGTATGGCTTATAAGAATGGCTTGTGATGCCATTTGGATTGTGGAATGCTCCCAGATCTTTCATGAGGCTCATACACGAGGTTCTACGACCATTTATGGGGTACATAGTATCATCCGAGGACATTCATGTGGATCCATCCAAGGTGGAAACTATCCGGAGTTAGCCCGAGCCTACGACTGTAAGTAAGGTAGGAAGTTTCCATGGTTTGGCTCGTCGTTTCATTCGAGATTGTTGTACCCTTTCTGCCCCTATCACTGAACTAATGAGAAAGGGTGAGTTAAAATGGTCCCAAGGAGCACAAAGAGCTTTGGAAACCTTAAAGGGAAGGATATGTGAAGCACTGGATCTAGACCTTGAGAAATTATTTGAAATTGAGTGTGATACTAGTGGAATTTGTGTTGGTGCCGTCTTGATTCAAGACAAAATATCCATTGCTTTCTCTAGTGAAAAATTCGGTAGTGCACGGCTCAATCATTCTACTTATGACAAAGAATTTTGTATTGTGAGATCCTTGGTCCAATGGGAACATTATTTGAAGTCAAAACCCTTTGTCTTATATTTAGATCATTTGGTTTGGCCATACATAGATGACGAGAATTTGAGGGCTAATTCTGTTAAAGAATGGGAGTATGATGTAAACAAGGTCGTGAGCTTAAGTGTCCAACATAAGCCACAAAGTGATTTTCTAGGAGTGCCAAAGATTTCCGATCATCCTATGGTGATATGCTTAATATGGAAGGGAGTGTGGAGTGAAGTTGAAGAACAAACTTGAAGATCCAAGAAGTGCTATTAATTTTTGGCTTTTATGTAGGTCTTGGACGAGACCATCTTTTAGCTTGCTTTTAATTTCTAGCTTAATTACTAATTTCCCTTTTAGCTTAATTACTAGGACTTGTAATAAAATAGGATGACTAATCCGAGAACCATCTAGAAAGAGAAGCTTCCAACGTCTCCCAAGGAGGTAATTGATGAACTAGCTAGTTCATGCATTTATCTACATAGATGACACAAAAGGTTGGCCTAGAGAACATGAAGGGTTGGTCGAGCATCTCCCCATTCGGCTTAGATACATGGATGACACAAAAGGGTGGCCTAGAGAACATGAAGGGTTGGTCGAGCATCTCCCCCATTCGGCCAAGATACATGTTTTTGTCTTTCTTGTTTCCTCTTCTAGAAGGTCTAGAACTAGTATAAATAAGAGATGTAATTGATGTAAAGGGACATTGAAGTTTTATGAAATATATTTGAGTTTACTCAAACTTTCTTAGTTTTCAACTTTTGTGTTGTTATATTAGTCGGACCTTTTGTGGTCCAACCCTTGGTCCTTTTGTAGTCCAAACCCCGATCCTTTTGTGGGCCACCCCTTGATCCTTTTGTGGTCCAAACCCTCGGTGTAAGTTTAGTTAGAACTTTTATGATATAACTATACCCAAGACTTAGTGCCCCATCCTTGTCCAAACTGCCTAATTCCTTGAACCCCAATACACTTCAACACTCCCCCAACTCACACCCAAAAGGTCATCAACCGACTCCTCCCACAAACACCCAAAACCCCAATCAATTCCCCACCTTCCCGATCGCACCCCTATTCCGCCAACCTTATTATCCCAACTAGTATCTGCCACCTTACTACCACCCAACCACCAAATACCAGCCACCAATATAACCTAAAACATGTCTAGTTTATCCCCTACAACGCCTTTTTCCAACACCCTCCAAATTCACCCGCACACCCGCCCACAAAACACACACTGCCCGAAAACCCGCAAACCTCCATTTGACCCCCTTTTTTGTATCCACCCGGTCCCAATCCAACTCCGACCCACCTAACCATATAATCCCATCCTTATGTACATCACAAGCTTAGATTTTATGTTGTTACTTTTGATTAAGTTATGATCCTTGATGTTCTTAAGTATTCTTAAGTTCTTCTAGATTAAAGTGATCATTTGGTAAGGTAATTCATGAAGAAGTTGATATAAAACTCTATAGTGATCATCATAGTTGTTGTCTTGGTTGTTGAATGGTTGTAGTGAAGCCTTGAGGTAACTATGGCTAGATTTCATGGGATATGATTGTTGTAATCTTGTGAAAATTGTGGTTAATGTAAAGGAAGATGAGAATAGCTTAAGTTCCCATAAAAATAAGATGGGATAAAGTGTGCATGCTATGTGTTTTACGGAATGTCACAACGACAAGTTCTTGAAACTCTTGAATGGATTTTGACATGAATTGTCCTTATTACTTAGGTCGATGATTGTAGGATATGTGGGGAGACATAGAAGATGTATTGATAGTCAACAAGGTACGTTAAGGCTCTTTACTTCATTCTTTTGGCATGATCTACAAATAAGTGTAACCATAAGGACGTCCCTTCAAAAGGAACTCTATTCTCAACATTTAAGCTTGTGAATACCTTTGTTTCATACTGTTATAGCTTATAAGTCTTATCATTATGTTTCGGGAGCATTTCCCAACTTGATAGTAACTTGAATCTTAGGCCTTCTTATGGCTTTTGTTGATTCTTAACACATGGATACAAACACATCTACATAAAAATAATCGAAGGGTAACTACCCTGAGTCACTCCAATAAGATTCATAAGGCCCTTCAAAGTCATTGCATGTATTATATATATATGTATCTATTTCACGACACTGCTCCATGCTATAGTTGGCCGGGTAGGCACTATATGTGCACACCACTGTAATTGGGAAGTTTATGATGATTATAGCCCTAAAGAGCAGCTTAATGATTATGAGATAGCCCCGATGTGTGGCATATATATACGTATATACATATATAAAGAGTTTTAAGCAAAGCATGCATATCCCTTGCCCACAGAGGCACTCAGAGTACATGTTGATTCTCTATGACTCCATTTACAGTTTCACACTCAATTGTAGTTTCAGCTTTATGCCTCATGTATAGTATTATATTTGTTTACAGTTTTAGCCTTACATATTCATTGCATCTTTCGTACTGACGACCCCTTGCTGGGGCACTAAATTTCATGCCCGCAGGTACATATAGAGATTCATATGATACCTCACAGTAGGTGACTCAACTCAACTGAAGGTTGTCATAATCCTTTTTTTGAAAGTTGTCTAGTGAGCAGATAGGTATGGTGGTTGCTTATATGTACATATTTGGGTATGGCGAGGCCGTGTCCCGACCAGATATTATATATGGACTATCTAGAGGCATGTAGACATCTAACTTTTATATAGTAGTTTTGGGTGGCCTTGTCGGCCTTCTCAATGGACCCATTGTGTTAATATCGGCCTTGTCAGCCTTGTTGTATATATATATGTAAGTTGGGCCATTTATGCGTGCAGGTAATGGTGTCTTTGATCAGGTAATCACTCGTCAGAGGCTTTGGCGGGCCCTATATTGTTGGGTATGTTACAGGTATCAGGAGTGGTACTCTCGGGCTCTTGGGCACTCAAGATTGTTGATGATCATTTTGGCCAACTGTCAACACCACAACAACTTTCACCCAATATCCAGCCCCTACTTCACATGTTCTTCACCAAACAACCTAGCTAGAACTTAGATAAACTTAAATACATGAAGAAGGGAGGATTTTCTTACCTAAATCAGATCTTTAGGGATGAAACAATAACAATAGCTTGCCTTGGATGACCATCAATTTCCTTCGTTTCAGATCCTTCAAGATGGTACATGGGTCTTTAACTTGAATTGAAAGAAGAAGAAGAGTAGTGACAGCTTCTTAAGGGTTTTGGAGCTGATTAGTTTGGGAGAATTTCGTGGATACTTTTATTTTTTACTACTTGGAAGTAATTGGTAGAGATGAATAGGATCAGCCCCTTAAAAGGTAAGACATCGATAAGTGAGGGTTTCATCCTTCGAGTTGGTTAGATTTCTTATAACGAGACGTTTGGGGTGTAACATCCTTCCCCCCTTACAAACATTGATCCTCGAATGTAGGGCGTACACAAGTATAGAAATAATCTTTAGTTTTTCGCAAATTTCGACGGAGTTTCGTACCATCTAAACCCATGAAAGTAGGTTCTCCATATATTGGTTCGGTTTCATCAAAGATCAATTATACAATCTGGCGGTCACCTTATGTGATATTTGGTGGTTGTTTCGGGGAAGGGAATGGATTCAAAATAGGGGGTTGGATTAGGCATTTAGGGAGGTTTTCCTTTCGGGGTATTGGCGGGATATTTTGGTGGCAGGACTTTGGTGTTTTAGGGTGGTAAGGTCTCGGAAATGAACCGAAATAGTGAGATCTCGGTAAAGGTATTTTTAGGGAATGACTTGGTGTTGTCGAGTTTGGATGGGAAGATATGCTTGGCTTCGGGTGTCAGCCTTTATTGTAAGTGTTTAGGAGGTATTGTGAGAGGTGACGATGATCATTATATGGTGTGTTGGGTTTGGATGACTCACGAGTTGCAATATGCATGCTCGGGTGAAGAATGGACTACTTCGTGAAGTGATGGTACGTTCGATATGGCTTGGATAATGATAAGAGGTTTTTAATATGAGTGCGGACACTAAGATGAGGGTGACCAATTTTACAAGGACTAGACCGGGGTTGCTAAGTAAAAGAACGAATACTAACCAAGTAAGGTTGGCCAGAAATGTTAATATAGACCCTAGGATTGGGTTTGGTTGGGTCACACAGTCTCAACGTCCACTCATACCAAAGGGGGTTCCTTAAGCTTTGACTTAGTTAAGTCACACAGTCCTAACCAAGCTTACATAGAAGGGGAACCTTATCTTGGGTTTAACTAGGTCACATAATCCTAGCTTCAATTTGCACTAAGGGGTTTTGCTTACACAAGAAAAAAAGGTCCTCCCAGAGAACCAACTTATAATATCAATTCCAGATTGAAAGACTTAGCAAATATGAGTAAACACACAAGTTTTATATTCAACAAACACTCCATTTTACATTGGCCTAAGGCCTCTATTTATAGTACAAAATAGACTATTCTAGAAAGCAAATGAAAAGACACAAACTAACACCTAGTGTGAACTCATTTGGATTGACTTGGTGACCAAGGGAGTTCAGCCACTTCTTCCTCTTCTCGTGGAAAATATTTAGGTTTCCCATGTAACCATATTCATGAATTTGTTAGCTCATAAACACTTCCAACAACCTCATCTTCTTGAAATGTTTAGGAAGCCTTTATTCTTGGTATTTGTTTTGATGATCATTTTGGCCAACTCCTCTTCCCTTGGATGACTTAAAGTCTTCAATATAGCTAACTTCATGAACTTGTTAGTTCATAAAGTCTCTCCTTGAATTCCCCATCTTCTAGATGTCCCTTGTCCTTTCCATCTTGTCCTCTAACTCACGGCCTAGTCATCCCTTTGGAAGACTTTTTGGTCTAGTCACATTATTGGAAGGCTCTCGGCCTTGTCACCCTTTACATGGCTTATTAATTGTGTCCTAAGGTAGTTATTACGTGGCATACTATGTCCTAAGCTAATAGCTAAGATAGTAAGTAAAATATAAGCTAAAAGAAAATCATGGTCTCGGCCAAGACCAAACAAGAAGGCCAAAAATACAAGACTTTTAAAATCTTCATGTCACAACTCCAACTCCATTGCATTTTCCATGCCATGTTAGGCATAAAAATGTAGAACGACCTGCCATTGTTGGTACTCTTAGCAAAGCTCTTCTCGACTTATGTTAGGAGTTTAAGTTCACGGGCTGATTTACATCAATCTCCCCTTCTTTGGAAGAATTTCCCCTCAAATTTGCGCCATTTAAATGTGGTAAAAAAATTCCACCGTTCGGATGGTTTATCTTGTGGACGCCTTCCTTGAAATTTGCCAAATAAGAATCCGAGTATAAGACAAATGGCTTGGACTTGATATGTTGTCCTTGTTGTGCTACGGATACCCTAGAGTATAATCCATTGCCATGGCACATTACATCATTCATTTTTATGCTAAAGCAAAGGATGGTACCTACTCTAGTTTCATGTTTGATGTCCCATGGCCTTTCTCGGCTTGGCACGGTTAGAACCGGGGCTTCACAAATCTTTCTTATTAAAGCTTCAAAGACTCTTGCTTCTCCTTGGAACCATTTTATAGGGGAAGCACGGGCACAACAATTTCATAATACATGATGAGGATAAGAAGCCGAATCTAAGTAACCATTCACCGCAATGAAATTCGTAGGCTCAGAACAACTTTGAATGCATTCCACCTTAGGTTGGTTAGCACTTATGTCCTTGGAAGATGTCAAATATCGCAAGGATTGATGTGATACCTCATGTAAGGGCGAGTTTGAGATGTCACACCATCCAAACGCCATCACAAACCATATGTTCACACCAAACACGATCCCGAGGGTCATATTCCATGCGTCTCCTTCCCGGGTTCCCATTCAAAGGTAGCCACCTTTAAATTCTATCTTGGTGAACAATTTGGCTCCACTCACCTTATTAAAAGGGTATCTCAGCCTTGGCATAAGAATTTTGTTCCCTATGAGTAAGTTGTTGACCTCTAGGTTTTCAACACACGTGTGCCAAGTTTCACCTTCTCTTGACTCCATCAAGCTCGTGGCCTCGTCCGGATTGCGTTCGTAGGCTTGAGGGTTGGGTAATGAACTTCTTGTAAATAAACCAAGATAGTGTTAACTACTTTCCATCGATGATGGCCCGGTTGCAAGAACATCCGCACATACATTTTCAAGAGGTTCCTTCACGGATTCCCTTGGATTTGCATCTCCCCTCGTGTCTACTCCGAGACCTTCCTCACATACCAATGAGTCCATAGGAATCCAATTCTTTGATTCCTCCTCCATCCTATGTGCATCAAGTGAGAGAGCTTTGGCTTTACATTTCATCGCACTTCGGACTCTCATGGCCTTCACCTCACTAAGTGACATTCGCAACAACCTAATTTTTTTGTCATTACTCCGAAGAGAATAGCTATTTCTCTCTCTATCATGTTGTACCTTTCGATCAAGTTGCCATGGTTTTCCCAATAAAATATGACACGCGTCCATGGGGAGAATGTAACCCCATATTTTATCTTCATATGTTCCAATCTAAAAGATAACAAGAGTTTGTCTTATGATTCTTAGATTTTCTTCTTGGCTCCCCTACTGGAGAGTGTACGAGTTAGGATGCTTGAGGGTGGGTAGTTCTAACTTGTCCACCATTTACACGGAGGCCAAGTTGACACCACTTCTTCCATCAATAATCATGTTACAGACTCTATCTCTTTACTTTACATCATGTGTAAAATAGTTGAACCCTTTGAGTCTCCTCATGTGTTTCAAGTTGATCCTTCAACACATGTTGGAGTACTAATCTTCATGACTTGGGATGTTTTTCACAACCCCGTATTTAACATTATTTTATCACAGAATGATCCGAAAGATCCTTTCTTATGGCCTGAGCACGTTTGGCCAAAATGTCACATGCGATTCTCCAATACTCTTATTTTGAGTAAGCCATAATGTTGATGCGTGGGACGGGAACGCTTGGATCTGATACCAATTTTTTGTAAGTATAGAGGGGTAAGTGAGGGTAGGTTGGTCTGAGTTTGGCAGGGAACGAGTTGACGCAAAAACGTACTTGAAAGTAGGTTCTCGGTTGGTTGGTTTTCAGTCGGGCAGTGGGTATTTGGTGGTTGTTTCGGGTGGATTCAAGGGGAGTTGGATTAGGCATTTAGGGAGGTTTTCCTTGGGGTATTGCGGGATATTTTGGTGGCAGGACTTTGGTGTTTTAAGGGTGGTAAGGTCTCAGAAATGAACCGAAACAGTGAGGTCTCGGTAAAGGTAGTTTTAGGGAATGGCTTGATGTTGTCGGGTTTGGATGGGAAGATATGCTTGGCTTCGGGTATTGGCTTTTATTGTGAGTGTTTAGGAGGTGTTGTGATAGATGAGGATGATCTGTATATGGTGTGTTGGGTTTGGATGACCCACGAGTTGCAATATGCATGCTCGGGTGAAGAATGGACGACTTGGTAAAGTAATGGTACGGTCGATATGGCTTGGATAATGACAAGGGGTTTTTAATGGATGAGCTGACACTAAGATGAGGGTGACCAATTTTACAAGGACTAGACCGGGGTTTCTAAGTAAAATCCCAAATACTAACCAAGTAAGGTTGGCCGGAAACCTTAAGATATACCCTAGGTTTGGGTTTGATTGGGTCACATAGTCTCAACGTCCACTCGGACCAAAGGGGGTTCCTTAAGCTTAGACGTAGTTAAGTAACACAGTCTTAACCAAGCTTACATCGAAGGGGAACCTTAGCTTGGGTTTAACTAGGTCACACAGTCCTAGCTTCAACTTGCACCTAGGGGTTTGGCTTACACAAGAACCAAAGGTCCTCTCGGAGAACCAACTTAGAATATCAATTCCAGATTGAAAGAGTTAGCAAATACGCGTAAGCACACAAGTTTTATATTCAACAAACTCCCCATTTTAAATTGGCCTAAGGCCTCTATTCATAGTACAAAATAGACTATTCTAGAAAGCAAATAAAAAGACACAAACTAACACCTAGTGTGAACGCATTTGGATTGACTGGGTGACCAAGGGAGTTCGACCACTTCTTCCTCTTCTCGTGGAAAATATTTAGGGTTTCCCATGTAACCATATTCATGAATTTGTTAGCTCATAAATTCTTCCAAAACCTCATCTTCTTGAAATGTTTTGGAAGCCTTTATTCTTGGTATTTGTTTTGATGATCATTTTGGCCAACTCCTCTTCCCTTGGATGACTTAAAGTCTTCAATATAGCTAACTTCATGAACTTGTTAGTTCATAAAGTCTCTCCTTGAATTCCATCTTCTAGATGTCCCTTGTCAGTGTCATCTTGTCCTCCAACTCACGGCCTAGTCATCCCTTTGGAAGACTTTTTGGTCTAGTCACCTTATTGGAAGGCTCTCGGCCTTGTCACCCTTTACATGGCTTATAAATTATGTCCTAAGGTAGTTATTACGTGGCATACTATGTCCTAAGCTAGTAGCTAAGCTAGTAAGTAAAAGATAAGCTAAAAGAAAAGCATGGTCTCGGCCAAGACCAAGCAAGAAGGCCGAAAATACAAGACTTTTAAAATCTTCATGTCACAACTCCAACTCCATTCAATTTTCCATGCCATGTTAGGCATATAAGTGTAGAATGACGTGCTATTGTTGGCACTCTTAGCAATTATCTTCTAGATTTATGTTGGGAGTTTATGATCGCAGGCAGATTTGCATCTCTATGCTTCTGTCAGAACCTCAGCATTGGCCTAAAATAGGTAAGGATATTTGTGATTCATCTCCTCTTCCACCTCCCATTTCATATATTCTACATTCTTATTCTTCCATAGAACATTCACAGAGGCTACTTCTTTAGTCCTCAACTTGTGGACTTGATAATCTAGGATAGCAATAGAAACCTATTCGTATGATCAGTCCTCTATAACTTAAACATCATCAACCAGTATGATCCAAGAGGGATCTATAACACACTTACTTAACATAGAAACATGGAAGACTGGATGAACAAACTCTAACTCTGGAGGCATGTCTGACCCGTATCCACTTGTCATATTCATTGAGTTATACGATATGGCCCAATGTATCTCGATTTGAGATTTTATTTCTTCCCAAATCTCATAACTCCCTTCATAGGTGTAATATTTAAGAATACCCTATCATCAACCTAAAATTCTAAGTCTCATCATCGCACATCTGAATATGACTTCTGGCGACTCTGAGCAGTCAACAATTGCTCTTGAATGAGCTTCACCTTCTCTACTGCTTGATGCACCAAATCAGGTCCGAATAATTATGATTCACCTACCTCGAACCACCTGATAGGAGATCTACATCTTCGGCCGTATAAAGCCTCATATGAAGCCATTTGATGCTAGCATGGTAACTATTGTTGTTTGCAAACTCAATAAGAGGAAGATGTTGGTGCCAACATCCTTTGAACTCCAAAATACAAGCTCGTAACATATCTTTGAATATATGAATCGTACACTCGACCTTCCCGTCTGTCTAGGGGTGAAAAGTTATGCTAAGATTAACCTAAGTGCCAAAATCTTTCTGAAATGATCTCCAAAAGTTAGCTGTGAACTGAGCACTTCTATAAGATATAATAGAAATAGGGACACCATGAAGATAAATAATTTCCCTTATGTACAACTTCGCTTACTCCTCGTTTGTGTAGTTAGTTCTGGCCGGCAAGAAATGAGATGATTTGGTCAGCCTATCAATAATCACCAAAATAGAGTCAAACTTATAATAAGAGCAAGGCAACCCTGTAATAAAATCCATGTTAATCATTTCCTATTTCCACATTGGAATTTCAATATTTTGTGCAAATCCACCACATTTCTAGTGCTCTATCTTTACCTATTGACAATAAAGACACTAGGCTATGAATTCTTCAATGTTCTTCTTCATATCGTTCCACCAATACATTTCCTTAATATCATGGTACATCTTAGGAGATCTGGGATGAATAGAATATCGCGAGCAATGGACGTTTGTCTCAATCCACCGCGTTTCTAGTGCTCTATCTATACCTATTGACAATAAAGACACTGGGCTATGAATTTTGCAATGTTCTTCTTCATATTGTTCCACCAATACATTTCCTTAATATGATTTTATATCTTAGTAGATCCGGGATGAATGAATATCACGAGCAATGGACGTCTATCATAATCTTGTTCCATAGTCCTGCTACATTGGGAACACACAATCGGCCCTAGTATTTGAGGACTCCATTCTCATCAAGTTTAAAAGTTTTGGTCTTCTTTTGCTTAACACCTTCACAGATTTTCCCTAAAATGGGATCTACCCACTGATACATCTTAACTTCCTATATAAGGGAGGATTCTGCTGCATTCTGAATCATAAGACCACTGTCATCCGAATCTAACACTCGGACCCCCCCAAATAGCTAGCTGATGAAGTTCTTTAATCAACTCCTTGTAATCAGCCCGCACATGTGCCATACGACCCATATACTTGTGACTAAGAGCATTCGCTACAATGTTAGCCTTACTTGGGTGATATAGGATGTCTATATCATAATCCTTTAGCAATTCAAGTCATCTTCATTGTCTTAAGTTCAGCTCCCTTTGCTTAAATATGTATTGGAGATTCTTATGATCCGTGAAGATGTCTACATGAACATCATACAAGTAATGTCGCCAAATCTGTAAGGCATTAACCACTACCGCCAACTCCAAGTCATGCGTCGAGTTCTTTTCATGTTTCCTTAATTTCCTTGAAGCATAGGCTATTACCTTACCATATTTCATCAATACACATCCCAAGCTTGTCGTCGAGGCATCACAATACACCGTATAACCCTTTGTACCCTCTTGAAGAGTAAGACTAGTACCGATGTTAATCTATCCTTAAACTCTTGGAAGCTCTTCTTGCAAGCGTCAGACCATTTAAACTTAATAGCTTTCTACGTCAACTTTGTCATAGGGGATGATATGGAAGAAAACCCCTCTACAAACCTTCTGTAATTGCCAACTAAGACAAAGAAACTACGGACCTCTAATGGAGTCGTAGGACTTGGCCAATACTTTACCACTTCTATATTTTGAGTATCAACTCTAATTCCCTCATCTGACACTATATAGACAATAAATGCCACTGAACACAACCAGAATCCACATGTGGAAAACATAGCATACAACTCACAATTTTGAAACATCTGCAATATAATTCGCAAGTGATTCGCATGTTCTGGCTCCGAGCGGGAATAAACCCAAATGTCATCTATGAACATTATCACAAACACATATAGAAATGGGTGAAACACTCTATTCATTACATCCATAAATGTTGTTAGCGCGTTCGTTATCCCAAATGACATTACTAGAAACTCAAAGTGCCCTTACCTCATTCTAAAAGCCATTTGTTGGAATATCTTTCTCTTTTACTCTCAACTGATGGTACCCCGATCATAAGTCAATATTTGAGAAGCATTTGGCACCTTTCAATTGATAAAACAAATCATCTATTCATGGAAAGGGTTACTTATTCTTATAGTAACCTTGTTCAGATGCCTATAGTCGATACACGTCCGTAATGATCCATATTTCTTCGGTACAAACAATACCAGAGCACCCCAAGGTAATATACTGGGCTTAATGAAGCCCTTCTCTAACAAATATTTCAATTGCTCCTTAAATGTTTTCAATTCAGATGGAGCAATTCTATACGGAGGAATAGATATCGATTGAGTGTTTGTCAACACATCTATGCTAAACTTAATTTCCCTTTCAGGAGAAAGACTCGGAAGCTCTTTTGGGAACACTTTAGGAAACTCATTAACCACCGAAACTGAATGAATATTAGGTCATTCAACATCATCATCTCTATCCCATACAAGATGGTATATAGAACCCAAGAGATAATTTTCCTTGTCTTGAGATAGGATATAAATTTGCCCTTAGGCGTTGCGGCATTACCTTTCTATTCTAGAACTGGTTCACCTGGGAACTAAAATCTAACAACCTTCGTAAAGAAATCAACATTAGCATAATATGATACTAGCCAATACATGCCCATAATAACATTAAAATCAACCATCTTTAATTCCACTAAGTATGTTAGGGTCTGACGATTACAAACAATCACCACACACTTTCAATAGACTCTCCTAGCAATTACTGACTCACCTATTGTGTGTATACCTTAAAGATTTAAGTAACAACTCGAGTCCCATACCAAACTTACTAGCAATAAGAGGAGTGGCATATGATAAAGTAGAACCTGGATCAATCAAAGCATAAACATCATGAGAAGAGACGAATAGTATACCTGTGATGACGTCAGGTGAAGACTCTAGATCCTATCGACCCATCAAAGCATAGATGCAGTTCTAATTACCACCTAAGCTAGATGCTCTTCCCCTACCTCCTGAGCTTGATGACTCAAATAGAATCCAGCTTTGAAAGGTGTAGGTAATGACACATTATTGATTGTTCAAGAGCAAAAGAGATGGAAGAGATCATAACATGTTTATAAAAAACTTACTAGTTCATTTGAAATCCGTTCGGGTGGATAACGATGATTTAGAAATTGAATGTTTTATTCTGGGACTAATTTTTTCATTTAGGGTCGGTGGCCTATGTTACATTGACTGAAGGACTTGTAGTATTCTAGAAAACCACCAACAAAGATTCTAGGGATTTCATTTTGGAAATGGATGTATGATGGTATTATCGGCTCGTATAGAAATTGCAAGTAAGATTGATGATAATTTTCAGATGACAACGATTTAGACAATTCTAGCAGTTTGCATGGTTATTTGGTATGTATTGAGGAAGTACAATTGGTTATGGAAATTCTTCAGAGGGATTAGTCATTTTTCTATGAATTTGGCATGAGAAAGTAATCATTAGGCATGTTTATAGTATGGTGGTTTGGAAATTCGAGGGAAATTGGACTTGTGATGTATGTTTATGTGTTCTAAGGAATCTTGGTGCATAGGACAATATTGATATTGGTACAATTGTGATCAATCAAGGAAATTAAGCAGAGTCAGTTCTTACACTCGAGAATCAGTTGTGGGAGAAATTTCGGTTATGAAGGATTATGATTTTGGGGTGTTGAGGTATGTTATAGTAGTTTTGATTGACTGAATAAACAAGCAGTGCTATCAATTTATTTTTGCCGGTTGGGGCTCTCATGAGGTTATCAAGGGAATCTCTTGGTTACTTGTCGGTTTCTGTTCATTCCTTCTTTCTTTGGAGGATGAACGTTATTTAATTGGTATTTGATGTAATGACCCATCTGATATTTTTAGCTATAGACCCTTATTTGACTACTTTACCCTTCCTATGATCTTTATATGGGGATCATGATATGAGGGGATAGGTGGCTCGAATCCCAAGGTCCATTTATATGAGGTTCGGATGAAAAACCAAAAGTCTAAAAACTTAAACTTTGTTAGTTTTACTCAAGGTTAACTTTTATCTAGATGGGTTCGTTTTTGGGTTCCGTCACTTCTGGTAGTTTTGGAGGGTCCTTTATGACTTAGTCGAATCATTGGTTCGCTTCCTGAGGAAACTGGATGTGTTTGTGGCTTTATTTGTGAAATTTGATTATTTGGTTTTCTCGAATGATTCTTTAGAAAAGTATGCCTTAGCTTAGTTATTTGTGAAATCCGAAGGTATTAGCGAGTTTATAGCACTGTTTATCATAGAAAAGTGTATTTGTTTTGTGTCTGGGGTCTCGAGATTGTTTTAGGAATTTGTTGGAAGGTTCTGGTTGTTGTTCATGACCTGGTGTCTTGTGTCTGCCATAGTGGCACTAGTGTCCGCACAGCGGCACCATTGTCCACTCTGGCATGTCTGCCTGTCGAGATATTTTTTCGCCGAAGCAGAAAATTGAATATTGTAGATTTTTGCCATGGCGGATGGTCTATCTGTAGGGGCGAGTCAGCTCCTGCAGAGTCGAGTCCGACGTGGTGATGGGTGTGGTGTTAAGTGACCTCGCCCTAGTGAGGGGTTTGTACGCCGCAGTGGGTCTGCTCCAGTGGAGTCAATTCTGCTGGGGTGGAAGTACTGTTCAGGTGTCCTATAAATATTTTTAGATTAGATCTTTTTTCCCCAAATAGCAAACCCTCATTACCAGTGCTACCTTGGATGAATTTCAGACCTTTAGGTATATTTTTGACCTTGAGGTAATAGACCCTTTCATTTTTATGACTTAAGTGATATTTATAAACTCTTTAATTGTGGTTTAGCATGATATTAAGTTGGGGGGAAAATACCTTCATGTGTTTATGAGAATAAGAGAGTTATATGGTTGATTTTCAAAGAGGTTTATGGATTAAAGAGTGATATTATTGTAAATTAGAATTTGGTGATGATAAATAAACATGTTTTTAAGATCAATTTGATTATAGAACTTATTTTCAAAAGGGGAAAATTCTAGAGTTTCAAATTGGGGATTTTTAATTATTGTACAATTGGAGATTCAATTGTGTATATATTTTCAATTAACTTAAGGATTTTATTACTTAGTATGTAATAAGGGTTTTTGAGTATTAAAGTTCGAGTCTTGGTGACGTGGGCCTGGGTTGGTATTTTAAAGTCTTGTTTGTATGGTCTTTATCCTTGTATGTTATGAAAGCTTTGTATTAACGAATAATATGTACGTGGATAGACTTCGATTGAGTATGTTGTTGTTGTTGTTAGATAGACTTCAACTATCGTGAGGCGTATCAAAAGGACAAGAAAATCACCGAGGCTTTATTTGTTAGAGCTCATGTTTAGCAATGAGGTAGTCTACGGTCTAGTTTTTCAAGACTCTAACAGAAGTAAGTATTAGTTATAAATGTTGAGGGGTATTGGGCGTGTTTGGGGGTCCCACTCAGACGGTTATGATGAATGGTTAAGTGGGTATCGATGTTGAACAATGTTGATGGGTGATTTGGGGAATCGGCCTTAAGTTGATTCTGACTGCTTTTATGTGGGTTTGTCGCCATTATGTGGGCTTGTTTCCATATTTGATATTGTTATGTTATTCATCACACATGCTTTGATATGATATCCTAATTGTACCTAAATTATTATGGTTAGACTATTTGATATGACATCCTGATTGTACTTGGATTATTGTGGTTGGACTATTTAATATGATATCCTGATTGTACTTGGATTATTATTGTGAACTCTGAAAGCATGTGGTATTCATCTCCTATACTTGGTTATATATCTCATACATTCTGATTTTTTGCCTTATATTGTCATTTGCATTCATACACTTATGGTTCCGATAATATTGATATGAGAGTGGTATTAAATTGTTGTGGATCCAAGAGACCGGGAAGGCAAGGTACTTATGAGATTTTGGCAATATTGAGATAATGATACTATAGATGGATTGGGTTGCACGCCGTAATAGATATGATATGCGGGGATCGGGGTTGCATGCCTGCAACATATATTAATACAGCCAAGGGTTGTGCTCCATCGAGCAAGTGTTTCAGAGAGTATATGGACTTTATGGGTCCCCCATAGGTGTGCAGCTCATAGAATTTGAGTGCATGTATATTGGGTAAAGAAAAGATACCTAGAATATGAATTGCATTCATATCATACACATCTCATTGCATTGATTATCTATTGATTGGTAATGTGAATTGGTTGCCATGATTGGGCTTGTGTCTATGGATAACTGAATATGTGAACACTTGGATAAATATTGAATTGGTTGCCATGTGTGGCTTAATTTATTATGCATGGGTTTTGTGGTTATAATTTGTGAGTCTAAGACTTTGATGTCTACTACTACTATGGTCGGAAGTGTAACTATGTCAGGACTATTGTCTAGATCTAGGGAAAATATATGCATTGTGTGTTGTATGTTAATTAACTTTGTGATTGGGTACCGGGTCTAGTAAGGAACCTACGATCAGTGTTGTTACTATAAAGGTAGATGTTGAATGATATATATGTGTCATACTGTAACTGTATAGATACTAACTAAATCTAAAGCTAAGAAACATAAAGGAGTTAATGTTTTCATGGTTAGCCTAAGTATAATACTCTTGAAATGCGTTCTAAAAGGGTTGTTGTGATCTAAGTGGTGACTTGTTTATTGATGTGTTAAGGTTAGGTAAGTGGGGTTAATCTTGAATATGACTTGGACAAGAGAATACTAGTCATGACTACTATGATAGTAAGGTCCCTGTATATGTGAATGGACTGATTGCACTTGACTGTTAATGGAACCTTATGTGAACATTATGATTACTTGAATCAGTGTATTGATATATGTACAACATGACTTATATGGGCAAATTAACTGTCTAGTATATGCTTATTTGGTGTCAACTTGACATTTATCTCTGTTACATATATTCCGTTATTGTCGGCCTATGATGTCTATGGGGGTACATTGTGTACTCATGCTACACTTGATGTATTCTTTTGGATGTAGATAAAGTTCTTATACCAGTTCTGGAGTTTGAGTTGAGTTTGAGTTGGGGGACTTTCAGTATTCAGGATGAGAATGCTACCTTCCGGCATGCCTTGGATGCTCATATCTCATCATTTCCTTTTATTTATTCGAGAGACACGTTCGTACATTTGGACTATGTTTTTTAGGTGTGTGGCCTATGTTGTCCATATTTTTAGACTTTTTATTCAGTTTAGAGCTCTTGTATTATTGACCAGGTCTATGGAGGTTGTATTATGATTCTCATATTTATGTTCTGCATTTCATACTTGATCGACAGTTTATTTAGGTACCTATTATCTTTACGCATTTCTTCTCGTATCATGTTAAATGAGTAGGGAGTGGTTCACCTAATGATGGAGAAAGTGTAGGTGCCACCACGATTCCTAAAAGGATTTGTGACATCTGGATCGTCAGGTTCGCAAGTTGAGGACTAAGGAAGCTGCCTTAGTAAAAGTGTTGTGGAGAAGTCAGAAAGTTGAGGAGGCTACGTGGGAAGCTGAAGAGGATATGAAGTACATATATCCGCAATAATTTGAGGAGCAAGCAGAAAGTGTAGAAGGTAAATGCCTTCAGTATTCATGTCATGTCCCGCGCATATCCATGTCTCATGTATTCATTACTCATGTCTCATGTCCCATGTTCATGTCTTCATGTACAGATGTCATTCAGTCCCTATGTTCCAAGTCATGTTTCTTTATGTTCTTGTACTCATGCCATGTTCAGTCTCATTATTAATAATGATTCATCATTCGAGGACGAATGATCTCAAGGGAGAGATATAGTAATACCTTGTACCTTCAAACTAAGCCATGTTCATGATTTAGGAGATTAGGAAACCGAGATAGGAAGTATGAAGCCAAAATCCATTTCAGTTCAGTGATTCAGAAAATGTATGTCAGGACTTATACGGACCGTACAAAACTATACAGGCCGTAGACTTGCACCGTACAATGACCGTCGAAAACCAATGAAATACGATGGCTTATACGTCCGTACGTTTTGACCGTAGGAAGACCCCAGACTTTTTATGCTCGCTGGAAATTTCAACACAATGATGTTCAATTTATACGGATAGTACAATTATGTAAGGACCTTACTTTCTAATGTACAAGTTGTACGGGCCGTACAATAAGGTCGTAGAATCTTCGACGACTGAACAGTATATATTCACGATTTTCAATCTTTTTCATCCTTTTCAAGCCCTAGCACGAATGTTCTCTCTTCCCATCATTCTAATACACCAAGGTAAGCCTATTCCAAGTATTCTAAGTGGATTCTAACATATATACATGAATTCTAAGTAGAAATTCATTATTTCTAACCTAGGGTTTTCAAGAAACCCAACTCAAGAAATTAAAGTTCAGGCTTTGGGAATTCTTCATCAAGTTAATATTCTTAATACAAGGTTAGGAGAGAATAAGGTATGTAGAGCTTCTATCCACGTGTGGTAACATCATTGTTATTCCCCATGCCATTATTTATCCATACAACACAAATTCTCTCAGACTTAGGGTTTGCTCTAATTGATGATGACCCTATATACATGTACAACTATATATACCATACTTATATCATGTTTTCATTAATTGTATTCATGGTATGTCATTATGAGTGTCATAAGCATGTCTGTAATCCATGAACACATGTTTTGAATTCCATGAGTTCTTAAATAAAAGTCATGAATCATACTCAATCCATGAAATTATATACATGTTTTCATACAAGTTATTTTATGAAATTATATTCATGTTCAATTACATTTACAATTCAGGTATACAAGTTATATTGATTAAATTCATGTGCTTAAAAGCCAACTATACCATGTTCATGTATTGGGAGTTGCACAAATTACTGAGAAGGTTTAATAACTGAAACTACATATGTCAATGTAGGATAAGGATCGATCCGTCCAGTTAGGACGATTCCTTCATGTTACTGTCATGATCCCTTTTAGAAATCATGGTGGCACCTACACATTCTCACCGGTAGGCTAACCACTTCCCATTTAAATAATACAAAAATATTAAGAAATGCGGAATTAACAAATACTTAATAAATTTGTCTATCATAATACAAAAGCAGAAATAAGTCTGAGAATCATAAGTACATAGATCTGGTCAATAATACAATAGCCCTAACTGTCAATACATAAACCAAATGAAATGGAATATAGTCTAAAGGTCTGAAACATGTCTCTCTAAATAAAAGTAAAACACAAGATAAGAGATAAGAGAATCCAAGGCATGCAAGAAGGTAGCATCCTCACCCTGAATACTGATGATCAACCGGTTATGACTCAAACTAGAGGTCTCGAACTGGTAGAAGGATATGTATCTTCATGCAAAATGGCAGCAAGTGTAGTACGAGTACACAACATACCCCCCAAAGGCATTATAGGCCGACAACGACGAAAGATACGCAAAAAGAGATATATATCAGGTTGACACCAAATAATCCTTTACTAAACAGTTCAACAACCCAAATAAGTCACATTGTCCACATCATAGTACAATGAATCAACAATCACTTTGTTTGTACAAGATTTCATAATCATATAAGTTACCCCAATTTAGAATAGTTCAATGACAATATGTCAAGTATCAAAATAATCAATTAACAACCATTCTTCATCAAAGAATTCAACCAAGTCATCAATAACCAATCCAACACTTGATCCATCAACAGATAATCAATGAAATGATGTATGTATGATATGAATGCAATGCATATTCCATATGCCTTTCTCCTCTAGTATACAAGTATTCAAATTATATGAACTACACATCAATGGGGGTCCCGCAAAGTCTATATACTACTCCAGAATTTCTCAATTGAGCCCAGCTCTTGGCTAAATAATAACTATTGCAGACATGCAACCCGTCCCTCCGCGTATCATCATCATCTCAATGTTGTCAATAATCTCATAAGTATCCTTACATTCCTGGTCTCTTGGACCCATAACATTTCCATAGAACTCTCATATCAATATCATCAGAACCATAAGTGTATGAATGCAAATGACAATACAAGGCAAGAAATTAGAATGTATGAGATGCAACCAAGTATAAGAGACGAATTTCAAATACTTTCAGAGTTCAATAACATGTAATCCAAGTATAATTATGATATTATATCAAAGCACGTGTGATGAATAAATACAATAATATCAAATATGGCAACGGGCCTACATAATGGCAACAAGCATAATCAACAACAGTCAGAATCAGCTTAAGGTTGATTCCCAAAATCACCCATCATCACAATTCAACATTGGTACCCACCCAATAATTCCTCACAACCTCTTGAGTGGGACTTCCAAACAAGCCCAATACCCTCAACATTTATAACTGATTACGTACTTCTATTGGAGTCTAATAAGAATAAAATGTAGCTACCTAAGAGCCGAGCAGGTGCCACATGCAATCAACTCTCTGCGCTGGCCTTGCCCTTTTGGAGAGCCTCGTAGTAATTGTGGTCTAACACTCATAGACTATAAGTTAATATAAAGTTAACACACAATTCAAGGACTTAGTCCTTAATCAAACCAAGAGACACCTAAAACCCAACCACGAGCCCACGGTTCCAAAATCCAAACTTTATTACTTACAAAAAATCATTACATACTAAATAGACATATCCTAGAAGTAATTAGAAGTCTAAGCTCAATTGAACCCTTAATTGCAAGATTGAACAAAATCTCCAATTCAGAACCCTATAATTTCCCCCAAATTGAAAAGGGTTTCCATTCAAATTAACCACAACCATATGATCATCTATCATAAATAAATACTCCTTCACAATATTAAGATAAAATAACTCATATTACACCCTTAAATCAAAGATTTAAGCCTCTTATTCTACCATGAAAGCTTAAGAACCTATTCTCCCAAAATAAGGATTAAACTAAGATTAGGAACCTCAAAAACAAGGCATGAAATCAACAAGGGTGAAGAATTTACCTACCAAGAAGAACATAAGCACAACTTCTGAATTTTCCCCTTAGTAAGCTAAAATACTGAGATAAGATATTTTGGGAAAGTGATTTTGAGCTAGGGATTTTGAGAGGTTTCTTGAAACAATGATTACGCTCCTACGAATCGACTCTGCAGGTGCGGTATCGCTCTGGTGGAAAGAGAGCTTGCTAAGGCACATGCACTTGACACCTCGCCTCAGTGTATAAGTGGAAACCATCCACAGAGGCACCTCCTTCTCTGTGAGCAAATATCTGCAGGGGTGTAAACTCAACAAATACTCAAGGGAGATACCTCTGGAATGGTTTCAACTTCTACGTTGGACCTGAGGATTTGTTGAGTTTTTTCCCCTACGGATATTTCCTCACAGATGCAGAGACACATTTGTGAATGGTTTTCACTTCTGTGCTAAGGTGAGATGTCAAGTGATTGTGCCTCAGTGAGCTCCCTTTTTGTTAGATCGAGACCGTGCCTGCATAATCAATTCCGCAGGAGCGGAATTGCTATTTCAAGAAACCTATTAAATGTCCTAACTCAAAATCACTTTCCTGAAATATCTCATCTCGGTTCTAGATATTTCTAAGGGGGAATTCTTGAAGGTTGTGACTAAATTCTTCATTAGAGGTAAAATTCTTTACCCTTTATGAATTATTTCATATTTTAAGGTCTCTATTCTTGGTATGGACTATAATTTAAGGAAAATGAGTTATATCTTTAATGTTAGAATAAGTGAGGTTGAACTTTAATTTAAGAGTGTAATATGAGTTAGTTTATCTTTATATTGTAAATAAGTATATATTTATGATAGAGGATCATATTGTAGTGTTTTAATTTGAATGGGGAAACCTTTTTCAATTTGGGGAAAATTCTAGGATTTAGAATTGGGGATTCTGTTAAAACATGCAATTAAAGGTTTATTTGAGCTTAGATCTCTAATTAATTCTAGGAGGTGACTATTTAGTAGGTAGTTATGCTTTGTACATAATAAAGTTTGGATTTTGACACCGTAGGCCCGGGGTTGGTTTTACGTGGCTTTTGGTATGCTTAAGGACTAAGTACTTGTATTGTGTGTTAGAATTATATTAATGTGTAGTCCATGTGTGTTAGACTACGATTATTATGATGTGCTCCAAAAGGGCAAGGCCAGTGCTGAGATTTGATTGCACGTAGCACCTGCTCGGTTGTGAGGTAGGCTATGATTTATTCATATTAGACTCCAATAGAAGTATGTAATCAGTTATAAATATTAAGGGGTATTGGGCATGTTTAGGGGTCCACTAAAGCAGTTTTGATGAACACTTAAGTGGGTATTGGTGTTGAAATGATGATGGGTGATTTGGAGAATCAACCTTATGTTGATTCCGACTATTGTTGATTGGGCTCGTCGCTATATTTGCTATTGTTGTGTTTATTCATCAAGCATTATTTAATATGATATCCTGATTGTACCTGCATTACGTGTTACACCCCGTAGTTTCGCATCGCACTGTGACGTCAATGGATATCAAAGTCGCTAGAAGAGATACGACCCTACGGAAGCATAATGAAGTTTTACAGGTTGGTTATGAAGGTACTAGAGTGTTTGGTTGTTAAACGGATCGAAAGAAGTATTTTCGACAAAAAATGGAAACTAGGTAACTTGACGGGATAGATGACGGATCGTCAAATACCCAACCTAAGCCATCAATTATCCACGTAGTTTGACGGGGAAGATTGATGGACTATCGGATGTTTTACGGTTACCGTCAAATTACGGAAGAGGAGAAATTTTGTAGGGTTTAAATACAGGAAGAACGATTTAGGGGTTCATTTCCTATATGATCAGACTTAAAACATCCTAGAAATCCTCTCTAAAGTTCCTAATCACTCCATGGTCAATTCCTAAGCAAATTTCGCATGATTAATGCTACAAATTTCATGGTAATCATAAGAATTGTCTTCTTCGTGTTGAGTCGGGTTTAGAAATCCATGGAATTGGTGAAAATCTCTGACTTGAGAAGGTTTGGCTGCATTGAGGTAAAATTCATCCTCCTCTATCTATATATGTGATTAATTAATGGTTTGAGATAAGTTTATTTTCGTAATAAAAAACCCATAAAGGTTCAATAAAAATAATTTCGAGAGGTTTTCCTTTGTAAACGTGTCAACAAATAATTCGAAATACCTCGACTTTTTTAGAACGGTCCGAGTCAAATAGCAATGATTCGAAGCACTTCTTTTTACACTATTTCGGAAACCCAAGGACTCAATCGTATGGATATGTAAAATACAGGGATTTCCAATCCTAGCGGAAAGGAGGAAACGGATGCCTATCGAAAAGAAAAAATGAGTGAATGCGCTAGATGTCTATCGTTTTTCAAATTACTGATGTACGGCTTAGAGTGAGAACCCGGTCCATAGCTTTACTTACCGTTATCTGTCGATTGCCTAGCCTAGAAGAAAGACCGTATTATGAAGTTAAGATATGTTGAGTTGTGGGCTGTTTTATTGGAATTGTAAGTTGATATTGGTTGATATATTGATTGTTGGTATTGTAAACCTAAAAGGGTATGTGTCGAAGAATAGTGGGGCCAAATTACATGAATACCCCTTTCGTTAAATAAGACTAAGAACATTTTTAAGTCAAGGTGATAGCTAAGATACCTAAGTAAAGTTTCTTACTGAGTATGGATTAGATGTTGATATGGGTCATTTATTTGTTATAGATAATCAGTCCTTAGGAGTACGAAAACTTATAGCATGACGTATAGCTTCGTGGATAAGGTATGTAAGTCTATCTCTTTCATTCAAAATCATGAAATCCACAGGATTGTCATTTTCGAAAAGAAATGCTAAGAACTCCATTATATTGTGTATCAAAATTTCATATTGAGAAGTATTCATTGTTATTCTAGTTCTTATGATTCTCGTTGTTGGTTATTGGTCGTACCATAAGTCTTTGAAAGGAAGCTTCTAAAATTTCATCGTCAAGTCAACCAAAGAATCGTTCTAAGAGTAGAGTCAAAGAGTTTATGAGTCTCTAAGAGGCACAAAGAGCCATTGTTATCATAGTCTATTGTTCACACCCCGAGTCCCCTTCGGTATTGATATAATTTTCATTGGCATCAATATCATGCATACAATAATGATCATATAGAGGATCGAGTTGCATATTCCGCAATAATACATATAGAGGATCGGGTTGCACATTTCGCAATAATACATATAGAGGATCGGGTGGCACGTTCTGCAACATATAAATATAGAAGATCGTCTTACACATTCCGCAACATATACATTTATTGGATCGGGTTGCACGTTCTACAACACATACATGAGTTGGTGTGCATATTGCATTGCATATTATACATATACCCAAGGTTAATGACACGTTATACCTACCCATACTGTACATAACTCTGTAAAATGATCATTACCAATATGACCAGAATTATTTGGGAATACGAAGCTCACTTTCTGACGGCTAGACTCAATAGCTCCTACTGAGGTGGCATCGTAGAGTCCCTATCAGAACTTGCGGCATGAACACGTAGAGCCCCTAGCCAAAAGGACGTCTGTATGAAATAATATACTGAGTATGTAAATCATGAATAATACTATGAATCTTTAAGTTGTAAGGAAAATCATGTAAGCAATATGAAGCGAACAACTGTAATGGAAAGCATAAGCAACCTGAGCCACATGAGAGAACAATGAAACTCTAAAACTTAATATGACATGTCTGGGCAAGTCTTTATTGTACAAACCATCCTCGTCTTATAGTATGAGGTATAACGTATCATTAACCTTGGGTATATGTATGAATATGCAATGCAATATACACACCAACTCATGTATGTGTTACGGAATGCGCAACTCAATCCATCATATGTATATGTTGCGGAATGTACAACCCGATCCAATAAATAGATATGTTGCGGAACATGCAACCCAATGCAATAAATGTATATGTTTCAAAATGTGTAACCCGATCCAACAAATGTATATATTGCAGAACATGCTACCCGATTCAGTAAATGTATATATTTGTGTGCATGATATCAATGCCAATGAAAACTATATCAATACCAAAGGGGACTCAGGGTGTGTACAACAGACTATGATAGCAGTGGCTCTTTGGACTTCATAGAGACTCATAAACGCTTTGACTCTATTCATTGCATGATTCTTTGGTCGATTTGACGACTATATTTTAGAGCTTCCTTTTGAATACTTATGATACGATCAGTAGCCAACAACTAGGATCATAAGAACTTGAATAATAGTGGATACTTCTAAATATTAAACTTCGATAGACAATAGAGTGGAGTTCTCAACGTTTCTTTTTGAAAAGGATAATCTTTTAGATTTCATGCTTTTGAAAGAAAGGGATAGCCTTACATACCTTATCCACGAAGTGGTACATCGTGCTATAAGCTCTCGTACTCTTCAAGCCCTATTATAGATAACAATTAAAGGGTCGAGACCAATATCTAATCCATATGGAATAAGAAACCTTACTTAGGTGTCTTAGCGATCACCCTAACTTAAAAAAGTTCTTAGTCTTGTTTAACAAAAAGGATACTTATGTAATTTGTCCCCACAATTCTCTGAAACATACCCTCTTAGGTTTACCATATCAACAACCAACATATTAACCAATATCAACTTACAATTCCAACAAAACACCAAATAACTCAACATATCACAACTTCATAGATTTATGGGTTTCGTGATGAAAAAAAAACCGTGAACTTAAAGTTCCAACGTGATCCATGAGGTGATATGCTCGGAGTGACAAAGATTGTCAATCTTCCTATAATAATATGCTTATTGTGGAATGGAGTATGAAGTGTAATTGAAGAAAGGACTTGAAGATTCAAGAAAACATCATTTTCGGCCTTTATATAGGTCTTGGCCGAGACCACTTTCTTTTAGCATATTTTAAAGTCCTAGCTTAATTTCCTTCTAGCTTAATTATTAGGACTTGTAATAGAATGAGATGACTAAGCAACCCGTGTAATAGGATAAGGTGACTAGGCCGAAGAACAATCTAGAAAGGGGAAGCTTCCAACGTGCCCCAAGGAGATAATTCATGAACTAGCTAGTTCATGCACTTATATACATAGATGACATAAAAGGGTGGCCTAGAGAACATGAAGATTTTATCTTCTCCCTTCCCCCTTCCTCATTCAACCGAAGTTCTTGTATGTGTCTATCTAATTTCTCTTAAAGAAAGGTCTAAGCACTAGTATAAATAGGACATGTAGTTGATGTAAATAGACATTGAAGATAGATGAAATCTATTTGATTTTTACTCAATTTGCTAAGTTATTCAACTTTTGTGTTGCTTATCTTAGTTGGTCCTTTTTAGTCCGAACCTCGATCCTTTTATGGGTAACCCCTTGGTCCTTTTGTGGTCCAAACCCTCAGTGCAAGTCTAACTATACCCAATCCAAGGTTTTATCCGGTTACTTGTCACAAATACATTGAAGGTCTTCTTGGCTTTCATCACATTTTTCGTACCCGAGTTTGTCTAACAATCTCGTGTTCAATCCTTATCCAAATTACCTGATTACTTTTACCTCAATACACCACAACACTTCACCAACCTCCACCCAAAAGGCCATTAACAGAAACCTCCAAAAAATACCCGAACACCCAAACCAACTACTCCACCATCCTTATCGAGTTCCACCGTCGTACCTTACTATCCCAACCAGATTCCACCACCTTACCACCATCCAACCACCAAATACCAACCACTAACATAAGCCTCAACGTGTCTAGTCCCTTCCTTCAAAATGCCTTAGCCCGAAACCCTCTAAATCTACCGGTAAACCATCCCAACCCGACAACGTACACTTGACTCCCATTTTCGTGTCAACCCGACTCCAATCCGATCCGACCAAGCTACCCACATATTCCCTTCCTTGTATTTATCAGATTGGTATTAGAGCAAGGTTTTCCCATCCCACTCCTTGACACTATGGCTAACCTAAACGAAGAACTTTAGAGGACCATAAGTGAACTTGTGGCGGAACAAATGCAACTCTTGAAAAGAGAGTTTGAGTAGCGTGTCATAATTAATGATGCCGAGTTGGATAAGTGGTTGCACAAAAAAACCCAACGCATGAAAGGAAAGATGTCTGAGACAACCCGAGGCATGAAAGGGAAGACGACCGAAGCCTACGGTTGGAACTTCCAACTTTTGAAGGAAACATGGACCCGTAAGAGTTTCTTGAATGGTTAAGGGCCATTGAGAGGCTTTTCGAATACAAACAATATGATCACCACAAGTGTTTTAAGGTTTCTACATTGAAGTTGAAGGAATTCGCTTCTATGTGGTATGAAAACCTCAAAACAAGCCGGAGAAGGAATGGAAAAATCAAGATTGAATCATGGGACAAATTAAAGAAACATTTGAAGAAGAAGTTCTTGCCAAGGGAATATGAACAAGACATATACCTCAAGCTCACCAAACTTTGTTAGGGAGTTCTTAAACTTGAGGAATACGTCCGAGAGTTCGATAAAGTCATCATGATTTGTGACTTAGAAGAAAAGGAGACTCAAAGGATTGCATGGTTCATTGGAGGTTTGAATGTGGCGATTCAATAGAAGGTTGAAGTGGCAACATACAACACCTTCGAAGATGTATGTCACTTAGCACTCAAGTTTGAAAGACAACAAAATAAAGTTACCCCAAAATCCTATGTGAAGTCCACTAGTGTTAAAGAAAATGGCAGTACCTCCTTTTCTAACCCATTGTATAGCCAATAAAGTGTGGAAAAAGATAAATGAAAGAAAGTAGAGGTTACAAAGGGGGTAGATAGAAGTCGAAAGAGGTGTTTTAAATGTCAAGGATTAGGACTCTTTGCAAATGAATGTCCTAACCCTTTGGTAATGACTATTGAAGAGTATCAAGAGTGGGGGGATTCATTTGCTATTGAGGAACCCGAAGTCGATGAGGACCAAGAGGAAGATATTGATCTTATGGAGGTGGGTGAAAGCTTAGTGCTCCGACGTGTGTTGAATGTTAATATTAAAGAACAAGATGAGACACAAAGAGAGCCATTATTTTACATTCGATGCAAGATGAATGATAAAGTGTGTAACGTGATCATTGATGGAGGAATTTGTACCAATGCGGCTTCCATGAAGATGGTAGACAAACTGAACTTGCCTACCTGCAGCCATCCTAAACCATATGCTCTCCAATGGATAAACAAAGAAAAAGGGCTAAAAGTAATGAAACAAACTATTTATAGTTTTCAGATTGGAAGGTATGAAGATGACATATAGTATGACTCCTACCTATGGATGCTTGTCATAACTTGTTGGGGTGATCAGGGAAATTTGATACAAAAGCACAACATGATGGACAAAAGAATGTCTATTCTTTTCAAAAGGATTATAAGAAGATCCGGTTGATACCATTGTCACCTAGTGATGTGAAAGAAATGAAGATCCAAAACAATAAGAAACGCAAGGGAAAATATGAGGCCCTCTTGCATAATGCACCGGAGATAGAAGAAGAGTCGAAGAAGGGGAGTTCTATAGATGCATTGGTGTCCAATGAGAAGGAGAGTCCTATAGGAGATGCGGTCGAAAGTGGCAACATAAAGGAACTCTTGATAGATGTATTTCCGGATGATCTTACACCCAGATTACCATCAATAAGAGCCCATTGCTACAATCCAAAAGAGGCTAAGGAGTTGTAAGAACAAATTCAAAAATTGCTAGACAAGGGCTTTGTCCAAAAGAGCCTTAGTCCATGTGCGGTACCCGCCTTATTGGTGCCAAATAAAGATGAAACTTGGTGCATATGTATGGATAGCCGAGTGGCTAATAACATCACCGTGGAGTGCAAGTTTCCTATGCCAAGATTGAATGACCTTTTGGATGAATTGAGTGGGGCAAAGTTGTTCTCCAAGATAGATTTGAGGAGTGGCTACCATCAAATGAGTATCCGAGAGGGAGATGAATGGAAGATGTCTTTCGAAACCAAGTATGGTTTGTAAGAATGGTGTGTGATGCCATTTTGATTGTGTAATGCTCCGAGCCCTTTCATGAGGCCCATACACGAGGCACCACAGCCATCCATGGGATACATAGTATCATCCTAGGGTATTCACATGGATCCATCTAAGGTGGAAACTATCCGAAGTTGGCCCAAGCCTACGAATGTAAGTGTGGTAAGAAGTTTCCTTGGTTTGGTTTCTTTTTCTCATCGTTTCATTCGAGATTGTTGTAACCCTGCTGCCCCTATCACTGAACTAATGAGAAAGGATGAGTTTAAATGATCCTAGGGAGCTCCAAGAGTTTTGGAAGCCATGAAGGAAGGATATGTGAATCACCACCTCTAGCAATTCCAAACTGTGAGAAGCTATTGGAAATTGAATGTGATACTAGTGGAATTAGTGTTGGAACCTTCTTAATTCAAAACAAAAGGTCCATTGCATTGTCTAGTGAAACATTGGGTGGTGAACGGCTCAATGACAAAGAATTTTATGTTGTAGGATCCTTGGTCCAATGGGGGTAATATTTGAAGTCAAAACCTTTTGTCTTGTATTTGGATCATTTCTACAAGGTGGAACCTCCAGACAAATACGGAAGTATTAGTTCAACATTTGATGTTGGATACTTATCACCATACATAGATGACGAGAATTTGAGGGCAAATTTTGTTAAAGAATGGAGATTGATGAAAAAAAGACCATGAACTTAAAGTTCCAACGTGAGCCGTGAGGTGATATGCTCGGAGTTCCAAAGATTGTTGACCGTCCTATGATAATATGCTTATTGTGTCATGGAGTATGGAGTGGCATTGAAGAAAGGACTTGAAGATTCAAGAAGACAACATTTTCAGCCTTTATGTAGGTCTTGGTTGAGATCACTTTCTTTTAGCTTGTTTTAAATTCCTAGCTTAATTTCCTTCAATCTTAATTACTAGGCCTTGTAATAGAATGAGATTACTAAGAAATCCGTGTAATAGGATAAGGTGACTTGGCCGAAGAACAATCTAGAAAGGGGAAGCTTCCAATGTGCCCCAAGGAGATAATTCATGAACTAGCTAGTTCATGCACTTATCTACATGGATGACACAAAAGGGTGTCCTAGAGAAAATGAAGAGTTAGTCTTCTCCCTTTCCCCAAAAGGACCGAACCCCTTCCTCATTCCCCATTCGGCCAAAGTGTTTGTATGTGTCTATCTAGTTGATCTTCTAGAAAGGTCTAAGCACTAGTATAAATAGGACATGTAGTTAATATAAATACACATTGAACATATATGAAATATATTTGAGTTTTACTCAATTTTCTAAGTTATTCAACTTTTGTGTTGCTTATCTTAGTTGGTCCTTTTGTGGGTCATCGGTCCTTTTATGGTCCGAACCTCGATCTTTTTGTGGGTCACCCCTTGGTCCTTTTGTGGTCCAAACCCTCGGTGCAAGTCTAGTTAGAACTTTTGTGATCTAACTATACCCAAGCCAAGGTTCTATCTGGTTACTTATCACAAATACATTGAAGGTCTTCATGGCTTTCATCACCTTGTTCGTACCCGAGTTTGTCTAACAATCTCGTGTTCGATGCTTATCCAAATTACCTTATTCATGTCACCCAAATACACCACAACACTTCACTAACCTCCACTCAAAAGGCTATTAACCGAAACCTCCCAAAAATACATGAACACCCCAACCAACTACTCCGCTGTCCATACCGAGTTCCACCGTCGTACCTTACTGTCCCGATCAGATTCCTCCACCTTACCACCATCCAACCACCAACATAACCATAAACGTGTCTAGTCCCTCCTCTTAAACACCTTAGCCCAAAACCTTCTAAATCTACCCGTATAACCCCCACAAAACCACACTGCCCGGTAAACCGTACGAACCCGACAATTTTACATTTGACTCCCATTTTCATATCAAACCGGCTCCAATACAAATCCGACCAACCTACCCACGTATTCCCCTCCTTATATACATCACTTCGTCTATGAAAATCCTTTTACAACTTATCCTAAATCATCAATTAATCACATATATAGATAGAGGAGGATGAATTTTACCTCAATGCAACCAAATCATCTCCAAACAGTAGCTTGCCCAATTTCTAGGGTTTCAAAAATGTCCTCTCCACAGGGATGTTTCTACGATTACCGCGGGGAATATCATATTAATATTACGTGGTTTGTCTTGTAATTTATCTTGGAATAATTATAACTTTGGAGAGGATTTTAGGGGTATTCCTAGGTCTGGTTATGGAGGAAATGAGCCCCAAATTGACCAACCCATTTATAAACCCAAAAAGAAAAAATTTCACCACCGTACTTCGACGGTGGAATTGACGGTCCATCAAATGATCGATGGTCCATCAATCCTGACCGTTGTTCTTCCACCTGAGATTAGAATTTCTCGGGCAGTTTGATTGTACACTCTATGGACCGTCAACCTTCCGACGGATCAATCTTCTCTATCAAACTTCCTGGAAGATTGATGACTTAGGCTGGGCATTTGATGGTTCATAAAAGTATTTGATGGTCCGTCATCTGTCCCATCAAGTTGCCTGATTTCCTATTTTCATCGAAACATACTTCATTCTATTCGTTTAACTCCTAAATACTCTGGTATCTTCATAACCAAGCGGCAAACCTTCATTATGCTTCTTTAGGGTCGTATCTCTTATAAGGACTTCAATATCAATTAACGGGATGCAAAACTATAGGTGTAACATCCTTCCCCCCTTAGGAACATTTTTCCGTGAATGTTAAAGATATTCTTAATTTCTGAGGGTTCTAAAAATTTCAGCAAAGTCTACTTTATAAACAGGACTATCTAAAATATGATAAACATCCCAAATATATATATAATATATCTAATTCCACAAAGGGTGATATAATCACAAAATATGATCAACTTGGCCTCACACTACCATTTATAAATGCAAGAATCAAGAGGGTTAGCCATAACTCACCTTAACTGTCCACTGTCATATTCTAAGTTTTACCCATCACCTTTGCCTCAATATTAATACCTAAATAAGACATAGGACTTAGATTTTTTTAATAGAATTAAAACAAGAGAATTATATCGCACGAATATCGGTGTAAACTTGAAGACTGAAATAGGTAGGGGTATTTGGATTTCGTATCTTCTTCGTCCTCCAAAGTTATCTCTTCTGTATTATTATTCGTCCATATCACTTTAACAAAGGAAACTTATTTAGTTCTCATCTTTCGAACTTGGCGATCTGGAATAACTATTAGAGTCTCATCAGAAGTTAGATTCTCGGTGATCTGTACATCCTCTATAAGAGTAATATGGGAGGTATCTCTAATGCACTTACGCAACATCGATACATGGAATTCCGGGTGAACTGTTTCTAACTCTGAGGGTAACTCAAGCTCATAAGCCACCCGGCCTATCCTGCGGATGATCTTGTAAGGTCTGATGTATCTAGGGCTAATTTTTCCTTTCTTGTTGAATCTCATAACTCCTTTCATAGGAGAAACCTTTAAGAATATCCAATCATCAACTTTAAATTAAAATTCGCGGCGTCATACATCTGAATATGATTTTTGTTAGTTGTGGGCAGTCAATAAGCACTCTTGGATAAGCTGCACCTTCTCTACTGCTTGCTATATTAATTCAGGGCCTAGTTCAAACTAGCCAACTGGGGATCTACACTTCCGCCCATACAATGCCTCATACGGGGCCATCTTGATACTGGAATGATAGTTGTTATTGTAAGAAAACTCAATCAGGGGTAAATGAGCATCTCCAGTACCTTTTAAATCTAATACACAAGCTCGTAGCATGTCATTGAGCGTCTGGATCATGTGCTCATCTTGCCCATCAGTCTGTGGGTGAAAAGTTGTACTAAGGTTCACTTAGGTGCCTAAACCTTTCTAAAACAACTTCCAGAAATGAGTTGTAAACGGAGCACCTCTATCGGAGATGATGGATACTGGAACACCATGAAATTGAACTATTTCCTTAATATATAACTTGGCATAATCCTCCACCAAAAAATTAATACGAGCATGTAGGAAATGGGCTGACTTCATAAGTCTGTCAACGATAACCCAAATGGAATCGAACATCCAATAAGAACAGGGTACACTAGTAATGAAATCCATGTTAATCATTTCCCACTTCTAAGTAGGGATTTCAATTTGGTGCAGCAAGCCTCTAGGCTTCAAATGCTCGATCTTAACTTGTTGACAATTTGGGCATTAAGCCACAAAATATTACTATGTCTTTCTTCATGTCATTCAACCAATAAACCTGTCGAATGTCATGATACATCTTCATTGATCCAGGATGAATGGAATATCTGGATTGGTGAATTTCTTCCATAACCAACTTTCGGAGTCCTCCAACATTTGGTACACATAATCGACCCTGATATCTAACGATTCTATCTCTCGTAAGTTCCAATATCAGCTTTTTCTATATAGGAATTCCTTCTTTCATTTGGACCAATGCAAGGTCCTCGAACTATTTTTCTTTCACCTCCGCTATCAAAGATGACTTTGCGGTATTCTGCACCACCGCACCCCCGTTATTTATGTCCAAGAGTCACACATTTAAAATGGCTAAGTGACGTAGTTCTTTGGTCATTTCCAGCTTGTTATATTCAATACAATCCAAACTTCCCATAGACTTGCGACTCAAGCCATCTTCTTTGCCTTACATAGCTACGTCATAGCTTGCCCCAATTTCTAGGGTTTCCAAAATTGCCTCTCCACGAGGATGATGATTTCTATGATTATTGCGGGGATTATCACATTAATCTTACATGGTTTTCCTTGAAATTGATCTTGGAATAATTTAGAAATTCGGAGAGGATTTTAGGTGTATTCCTACGTATGGTTATGGAGGAAATGAGCCCTTAAATCGACCAACTCGCTTATAAACCAGGAAGAAAATCCACTACTATACTTCGACGTGGGATAGATGGACCGTCGAATGATCGATGGTCCGTCAATCCTGACCATCGTTCTTCTACCTAAGATCAGAATTTATCAAGCAGTTTGACAGTACACTCGATGGACCACCAACCTTCCAATAGTCCAACAACCTTTCGATAGTGCATCAATCTTCCCCATCAAACTTCCTAGAAAATTGACGGATTAAGCTGGGCATTTGACGGTCTGTCATCTGTCCTGTCAAGTTGCCTAGTTTCCTGTTTTCATCGAAACATACTTTCTTCGATCTGTTTAACTCCCAAATACTCTGATACCTTCATAACCGAACGGTAAACCTTCATTATTCTTCTGTAGGGTCGTGTCTCTTCTCAGGACTTCAATATCTATTGACGTTATAATGGGATGCAAAACTATGGGGTTTAACATAAGCTTCGTTTTCCCGAAGCTTTTTGGTTATACATGTATGGAGTATTTTGCAGATTTATGTATAGTATGGGTAGGTCGAGGCCCTGTCCCAACCATATGTTAGTTCAGTTACTCGTAGAGACTCACATACTTGTTTTGATATGTACAGGGTGACGTATAGCCTTGTCGGATCATTTATGACCTTGTCGATCTTATTGTATATATATGTTGGGTTAGTCTCTTTTTATCAGAGTTATTGTTGTGATATATCTTAGTATGGCCTTGTCTGCCGGAAGTTCTGCTTGCATAGAAGATTGGTCATCAGAGTGGTACGCTCGGGCCAGCAAGGCACCAGGTGTCGGCCACACACCCTAGTTTCGGGGGTGATAAACTTGGTATCCGAGCAGGTCAGTCCTAAGAAGTATGTGAGTCATGACTAGTAGAGTCTTGTTTATGGGTGTGTTTTGCACCACAGAGGTTGTCGCGCATTTAAGGATGGTTTCTGTTATTTCATCTCACAGATCATGCAATATATTTGAGTTTTGAAAATTCCAATCTAACTCATGCTTTACCCAGTTTTATTTCTGATAATAACCAAAAAGACGTTGGGAAACTCGTATTCAAATCCAGTCCATGAAAGATTCTGATTAAATTATAGATACACCATATATGCGAGTATGATATTGAAATTTTAGAGTATGACTGCCTTCCATTTATATATGAAGGAAGCGATGTATGTCCAGAAATATAAAGCATCAACTTAGAAATATAGGAGAAGTAAGGTGATAGAGGTTCCTAATGTTTGAAGTATAGAAGATTGTAATGAGGCCGAAATCCAGATAATAATGAACAAAGTAATGTTATTCCACCTTCAGCGGTGATGGAATCCTAGTAAGAAGTAACTATTTTTGTTATTGATATATTAGCATAAATGGATATAGTATCAAATGAAATGGGACCTCTAGATATAGCAAGGATTTAGAACGATCCTCAACATAGACGGTACCAAAGAATAGTATGGTTAGGTAGTGATACCTACCTTTTGGGAACATATACATGATGTACCTGGGAATCGTTAGCCAAGTATGACCTTGAAAGAATTCAAATATTAGGCCATGCATGATTCCCTTTGTGTGAAAGATAAATTTTTCCATTGACGTGACTCATGTTAGGAAGTAGAGGCGATGAAGGAGTTAGACATAGAAAATGTTATATTATGAGGGTATAGACAAGGATAGAGGGTGAGATTGGTAGCAAGAGAATAACACAAACATAAATGAAATACTAGAATAAAGTTATGAAATGACTAAGTGTCATGAAATAACGTATAGAAGGATGGCAAGTCGTGGCCAATAAAGATAGAAAGTGCTAAAGCAGTGACGGTTAGAGGCACCCCTCAGAATGTGTGTACCTGACATGCCTAGGAAATAGATGGTCGAATATGACTTTTAAGAATATTGAAGGTCCAGGGGGGAAAGTAATGAATCCTTCATGTGCAAGTTACATGTTTTCCCAAGAAAGGCTCATGTCCATAGAGTAAAGTAGGAATTATAAATGCCTAGAAATGAGAGCAATTAAGAAGGAAGACATTAAAAGTAAGAACATATTTTGTTACAAGTATTCAAAATAAGATAAGGAGTAAGGATGATAGCAAGAGGATAATATAAGAATGAGGCTCATCGGAATAAATGTGAGGAATGACTGAGAGTCACATAATAAAGTATGGTAAGGTGACTAGAGCATAATTGAGTAAGATAAAAAGGTAAGAATAAGTAAATACCGAGTTGAGAAGAAGAAAGTGTTATGAGACCAAGCATATTAGGAAATTTGAATTGATAATGGTCAACAGAGTATACCGATCAAATGATCTAGCTAAATGAATCAAGAAATATCGAAAATAAAGGGTCTCTTTAGTCAAATGAAACACATGTCAGAAACTCGGGGGACAACTGTAACAAAATATATTGAAAAATTATGGAGTAAACAATCAAATAGTAAGAGAATAAGAGGCAGAAAAGAGAAATCCTTAAATGTTATCAAGAAAGGAGTCTTAAAGTTAACGTCTTGATTAGAAGATAACAAGTTTATTGTAACGGAGCATGTTAGTTGTGAACATGTGGCATCTTATGTGTGCAACCGATTTAGTGGTCTCTATTAAGATGGAATTGCTTTAAGGCAAGCTATAAGTTATTAATGGATCACATGCTACAGAGAATGTCGATTTAACGACCTGATATTTCACGAATGAAGTCCCCAAGCATAAAGAGTAGCATATGGGATATAGTATGGGAAATAACCGACATAGACTCATATGATGGTTTAGTAAGCAGATGCGGAGGTTACAATGAAGAATTCCCAGACAAACAAGATTGTGTTATCCAGTTGTCGATATGTTATGACTATCAAATGGTATGTAGATATTAATGTTAAGAAATTATAGGTGGTGGCCTTCCAATTAGAAGAGTTAAAGCAAGGATAAGAACCGCCAGATATATGACACTCATAAAGGAAAACATGAGGAGTAATCAAGATAGTGGCATATGTAAACCCAGGATGGGTCATTTAGAATTAACGAATAGAAGGGTAAGTCGAGTTACATCAAGAGATGATGTATGTTAAAGCTTAGAAGCAGGATATCCAGAAGGTTGGACGAGTCGTCAGTTGATATAGCATTTCATATTATAGGATGGTCTTAGAGCCTGGAGTTCTAATTTTACAATAAGTAATCTCAACTATCAGGGAGTATATCGGATAGAAAGTAATGGAAAACAAAAGGACTAGTATGAAACAAATCAAGATAAAGAAGTATGAAACCTGGAGATGAAGGAAAACAGTTAGAGGTCGTGCTCTGAGTTAGTACCACCAGAGCAAGAGCGAGAGTAAGAGTAAGAAGGATAAGTACGGGCGCAAAGGGCTCGGGTCGGGCTCGGGTCGGGGCGGGGCGGGGTCGGGTTTTCCTTTTTTTTTTTTTTTTAAAATAACATATGTATAAAAAAACTCAATAAACAAAACAAGATAGTGTAATAAAAACATCCCAAGGCTGTTTTTGTGCCTCTTATATTATTTAATAGACATATGATTTTTTTGTAATACAAATACAATTGTCTAAAATCTAAATTGCAACTTTATGGTGTT
Source organism: Anisodus tanguticus (assembly GCA_034509755.1). Classification (NCBI taxonomy): domain Eukaryota; kingdom Viridiplantae; phylum Streptophyta; class Magnoliopsida; order Solanales; family Solanaceae; genus Anisodus; species Anisodus tanguticus. The sequence continues at coordinate 30,398,046 of CM067555.1, read as the reverse complement.
GTCCAAAAGTTGCAAATTACATAATAAAATTGCAATTAAAAAAATTAAATTTTCAAAAAAAAATCTGTTCTAATTGCTTGATGATTTCATGTGGTTCTTCGGTTGGAATAGGTATTTGTTGGTCAAATTGATCCACGTCGCTTCCACTACCTTCGGTTAAGATTTCGTTGTAGTTTTCATCATCTTCTTCGTTGATCTCCGGTTGACCGCACCTTCTCCGCTCCGCTCGTATCCAATCTCCGAATAATACGCAATTTCCAAGCCGTCTCCGGCCAATGAGTGTCTGTGGTCTCCTATTTGATATCTGCAGAAAAAAAGCTCTTTCCGACGCGAGTTGATGACGCTTGAATGTTCAAAACATCTCGAGCCATCAATGAAAGTGTCGGAAAGGTCTTCTCATTCCCCTCCAATATTTCAGCAAGTCTTCTTGTCCATCTTCATTGATAACTTCTTGATACGGTACATGCAGAACCCGCAAAACAAAAATATCCAACTCGCTAATTTGGTTAGTAGAGGTACGGCCGCACATTCTATTTACGAGGCTTTCAATACTAGCCGCGAAACAGATGTCTTTTGTGAGGTTGTGTTGAAGATGAAGAAGATGGTATGGTAGCCGTACGTTACTAGCATTTTCTTGTTGATAAAATCTTTATATATTTTTGCATTGGTGTTCTACGCTATTCAACACTTCTTCTTTAGTTTGTTCAATAGGTGGTGGGTGATTTAGATTTTTGGGACTTGGAGGTGGTAGTACTTCTATACAATCGTAAATAGTTTCAATTAGTGATTTAGTACCGTCTATTTTAATAGTAGGATTTAATACGAACCAATAATATAAATAGAAGGAATAGGAATAAAATATTTTTTTATTTTGACAAACATTTTTTTAATAGCTGCCTTATAAGTTGGTTTTTCCATATATTCACTAAGTAATAAAAATATTAGAGTTATATAAAATAACATAGTTGAAATAGTAGGATAATATATACCGGAAAATTCTTTTGTTGCTTGAAAAAATTTCTCTAAAAATACAATAAGTTCGGAAATTTTTACCCAATCACTATCTAAAATCATATCAAATTTGGGTTTTTATTATGAGAGTTAAAAAATAAAGTTATAGGTAATTTATAGTCATAAGCAACAAGTAGTTGCTCGTATAAAGAATTCCACCTAGTCGATACTTCTTGTGGAATTCTTCTATAAGGTAGTCCACAATCGTGACAAGTTTTTTTATATTATTTTCTACGTTGTACTTTATTACTTTTAAAAATAAAGTTTATAGCAAATTGTATTTTACTAAGAATGTCTTCAAAAAGTGATAGACCATCCTTTACAATTAAGTTATATATATGGCACGCGCATTTTATATGAAAATGGTCCGGAAAAGATGGAGCTAAACTATTTTTTAACATTGTAATTGCGTAATTGTTATTAGAAGCGTTATCTAATGTAATAGTCATAATTTTATCGGTAATTCCGTAATAATCGCACACTTGATAAATATTTTCTGCAATAAAAGTACCGGTGTGCCTATCATCTATATATCTATACGCTAAAATACGTTTTTGCATAGACCATTTATAATCTATCCAATGACAAGTTACAGTTAAATAATCATGGTCGTTAGTACTACGACCTATATCGACGTGATAGATACTTTGCCATTAAAATGATATAATGAAAAACGTAAATATTGTTGATATTCATGCGCAAATTTAAATACATCTCTCTTAACGAGTTGACCTAGGAAAACCGTTAAAAGCGAGGATTATATATATCTCTAATGTAATGAATAAAACCGGGAGATGAAGGAAATGAAAAAGGCAAACCCTCCACAAAGACAACTAATTTTGATATTGCTTCCCTATCTCTATGTTTGTTGTATTTAGAGCCTACAATTCCCCCCGTCATAGGGTTAATTTGACCACAGTACTTGGTCCGGACAGTATCGGTATGTGAACCTTGTCCCGATGGAGCGGCCGTTTGCGCACCCGGTTTTGAAGCCTGGTATTGGGCATACCTAGCTGGATGAGCACTTACTACGTGTCTAATTAAACCCCCGTCCCACCGTGACCTTTTCCGTTTTAAATTTTAAAACATTTTTACAAATTTTACATATGGCTACTTGATTCTCTACGTCCCTATCAAAAAATGTCCATGCATCTGATTTTAATGGTCGTTTTGCTTTGGACCTCATCTCATACTAGGGGGAATAGGAGGTATTTCAGTTGAAGGTGCACTAGTGGGCGTGTTGTCATCAATATTAGTGGGTGTATCGTCTAGATCATCGTCTAAATTAAAGTCTTCTTGAGTTCCGGAAAATAACTCCTCGTCTAAATCTAATGGTATTGTAGGAAAATGTTGAGTATCAACAAAATCATCTGTGTAGGAATAAGATGACTAGAAGAAGTACCCTTGCCCTGGTTGCCTCTACTAAAAGAAGCACCCTTACCCTTACCCTTAAACATACCTTTTAATCCTTCCATTTTAATTATGATAATAAATAATTAAAGACAATAAAATTAAGTGCGCTAAATAAAATAAACAGACAATAATAATTTAATGAAGGAACGAATGTACCAAACGCCGACGTAACGTCGACGTGTAATCGAGAGGTTGAAAATTGAAACTTTGCTCGATGGAAGATCCTCAAGCTAGTTGCCAACTTCACTCCCAATTCCCAAATGAATTAATAAAATTGAATATTTAGCAAACAATGTAGAGAGATATATTGAGAAATTAGAGAGATTGTAGGAAGATTTGTGAGAAAGATGAAGAGAAAATGAGTAGTTAAAGGGCCCTAGATCTTGTAGGAATACATGACGATGTGATTTCTGTAAGTATATTGCTAAAGATATGTTAGCCAATAGACAAAAGAGGAATTTACTCCAAATACGGAGGTTTGAGTATGGATGTGTACCCAATAGGGGAAGATGACAACATTTTGTCGCCAACTATGTTGGTCGAATGAGACACAAAGAGTTGAGGTTGTTTACACTTAAGAGCGGCTGGGAAAGCCAAAGAAAATTTCAGACATAACATTCCATGTCGGCAGCAGTTAGCACACATTGGAGGTGCGACATGATATCTTTGGTAACCACGAAGACCTCAGGTACACCCTTAAGCGACAATAGTTGGATTCAAAGATAAACTTCATCCATAGACAAGTTATAGTGATACAAAGACTTATGAGCCTTCTTAAAGAGAATAATAGTTCTCGAGCTTGAATGTAAATAAGAAATATCCCAGATGATACATTATAGCATGATTCTCCTTAAAAGAGAGATGTTTCAGAAGTTAGACTTCAATGAAAGGATATTTCGTGAATGCGATGAGAAGTAAGAGTATAGATTGTTCCTTCAACCATTTGAGAATCCAAGAATGAGACTCAATAAAGATAGAAATATTATACCGAAAACTCAGTGATTCCTAGCTCAGATGATGAAATAGAGGAATAACCATACAGAGATTTGATCCTATTACAAGTAAATAGAAAGTTTGGCAGAACAAAGTGCCAGCCTTCAGGATGACATAAGATAAAAGGTATAAGCAATTTAGCCCATCTAGAGGCAGGGGAGAGAGAAGATTCGCCAAGGAGGTTCAGCAGTTAGCAAGTGTAAGGGGTCCAATTTTAGGACTCCACTGATAATAGATTTATAGCACACAAAGTATCAATGTTGCCTATGTGGTAAAGTAAAGAAGTAACAATGTGGGAAATTAGAGTTAATACTACCAGAAGAGAAAGTTCCGCGACAAAGAACGTTAATTTTTAAATTAAAGAGAGATGTAGTTCCCCGATACCTAGGTTGATCATGCATCCCAAATCTAGCTAATTGCGAGACAAGATTAGAGTAAAGGTGTTTCATTCTCTCTATTTTATTCATCAGGGTTTGACAAAGACGTACAACCCTACCCAAGACATGGATTGAGGTAATAATGAAAAAGAAAAGCAGTGCTATGTTTTGGAATAGAGACCCCATGGTTAGCTAGTAACGATAATGCAGTAGAGGCCCAGTTGGCTAGTAAAGAGAAATACAGATTTCCATCTGAAAAGGATAAAATGATTCAAAGATAAAGTGCAGTATGGGTTTATCATTGATCTTATCAGAAATACTGCTTCATGTAATCAATGGTCAACATATATATAAGTTTGACCCATTTCTTGCCAAAATAGAGTGATCCGCACAATCGAGGATTATACTAGCTATACACTGAAAGGGATGTGACGATTTCGGGACATTTTAATTGTCTAATGAAGAATAAAGAGGTTCGGATACAGTAAAATTCTAAGACTTATCTAGGAAGGTTTAGAAGCACAGAGAAAGCCCTGATATAGCTCATTCCTATATAGGCAGTCAAGCCAAGCGCACGATTCAGACACTCGATGATATGATGCGGGCGGGTATGCTTGACTTAAAATGGAATTGGGATGGTAACTTACCCCACAACGAGATGCGTATTATAAAGATTACTATGTCGCCATCAGGATAGATCCTTATGTGACCTTGTCTGGTTGGGAATAAAGATCGTTTATGGATTCACTTGATGTAAGAATATAAGACTTGCTTAAACCTGTGTTAGTCTTGTTAGTTCCCAAAATGTGGAAGAGAAAAATCTCTTTTAGTTCTAAGTCTTAATAGTCCAAGATTTCCTGAAGTCACCCGCCGATGTGCAATGCCAAGACTTAAAGAACATCAGTCATGATTGGGTATCCCTAAGATTTTACTCATAAAAAGTGTAACGAGAATTCGACCGAAAAAGAAAATTTAAACCACAGATACAGTGGGTCGTATGGTATTACTTCGACACCTGGATAAATGACCCTTGAGCTTGAGATTACCTCTAAAGCTAGAGGCAAATTATTCAGATTCTCTCGTAATGATATTATAAAAGTACATAGGATATTCCTCTTGTGTATTACATGAAGTGTTCATATTACTAAAGACCTATCCTATGGGGAGGTCCCAAATATCATTCTTTAATATTAAGTCCAGAAGTTTAAAATTGAACATATAGCATCCATTAAAGTGTTGTGGAGGAATAACAATAAAGAAAAGATGACTTGGGAGGCCGAAAAAGATATGAAGTCTAAATATCCTTACATATTTCAGTCTTCAGGTGTTGATGTTGATACAAATGGGACAGGTGCATCTCAGAATACAGTTAAGGTGAGTTATGGCTAACCCTCGTGATTCTTGCATTTATAGATGGTCGTGTGAGGCCAAGTTGATCATATTTTATGATTATATCGACATATGTGGTGTTGGATATATATTTGGGTTGTTTATCGGGTTTTGGATAGTATTATTTATAAAGGAAACTCTGCCAAATTTTTAGAACCCTCAGAAGTTAAGAATATCTTTAACATTCGTAGGCGAATGTTCCTAAGGGGGGAAGGATGTTACACCACATAGTTTTGCCTCCTGCCATGATGTCAATAGATATCAAAATTTCAAGAAGAGATATGACCATACGGAAGCATAATGAAGGTTTATAGCTTGGTTTCGAAAGTAAAAGAGTGTTTGGGAGTTAAACAGATCGAAGGAAGTATATTTCGATGAAGACGAGAAATTGGGCAACTTGAAGGGACAAAAGATGGACCGTCAAATACCAGCCTGAGCCGTTAATCTTCTAGGAAGTTTGACGGGGAAGATTCATGGACTGTTAGAAGTTGGACGGTTCATCGAGTGTACCGTTAAATTACGGTGGATGAGAAAAATTATCTGGTTTAAATATGGGTTGAATGATTTGGTGGTTCATTTTCCTTCATGATCAGACCTAAAACATCCTAGAAATCCTCTCTAAAGTTCCTAATCACTCTAAGGTCAATTCCTAAGAAACTTTCGCAAGATTAACGCTACAAATTCCATGGTAATCATAAGAATTGTCTTCTTCATATTGATTCGGGTTGAGACCCTTGGAATTAGAGCAAGTGTTGATTTCAAAAGGTTTGGATGCATTGAGGTAAAATTTATCCTAAAATTTATCCTCCTCTATCTATATATGTGATTAATTGATGATTTGAGATAAGTTATAAAAGGATTTTCGTAATCAAAAGCTCGTAAACTTAAGAAGTTAAGATATGTTGAGTTGTGGCTCTTTTGTTGGAATTGTAAGTTGATATTGATTGATATATTGATTGTTGGTATTGTAAACCTAAGAGGGCGTGTGTCGGAGAATCGTGGGGCGAAATTACATGAATACCCCTTTCATTAAACAAGATTAATAATTTTTTTATGTCATGGTGATCGCTATGATACCTAAGTATGGTTTCTTATTAATTATGGATTAGATGTTGATATCGATCCTTTATTTGTTATAGATAAATGATCGTGAGGAGTACGAGAACTTATAGAACAACGTATAATTTTGTGGATAAGGTATGTAAGGCTATCCCTTTCTTTCAAAAGTATGAATCTACAGGATTATCCTTTTGGAAAGGAAATGCTAAGAATTTCATTCTATTGTCTATCAAAATTTCATATTGAGAAGTATTCATTGTTATTCTAGTTCTTACAATTCTCATTATTTCTTAAAAGGAAGCTTCTAAAATATCATCGTCAAGTCGACCAAAAAATAGCTCTAAGAGTAGAGTTTATGAGTCTCTAAGAGGGCCAAAGAGCCATTGTCATTATAGTATGTTGTTCATACCCCTAGTCCTCTTCGGTGTTGATATAGTTTTCATTAGAATCGATATCATGCATACAATCATGATCATATAGAGAATCGAGTTACACATTCCACAATAATACATATAAAGGATCGGGTGGCATATTCCGCAATAATACATATAAAGGATCGGGTGGCATATTCCGCAATAATACATATAGAGGATCGGGTTGCATATTCCGTAACATATATAATGTAAATCAGCCCGCGGACATAAACTCTCAACCAAAGCCGAGAAGAGCTTTACCAAGAGTTCCAACAATGGTAGTACATCCCACACTTAGATGCCTAACATGGCATGAAAAATGGAATGGCATTGGAGTTATTACGTGAAGGTGAAAGAAGACATTGTATTTTCGGCCTTCTTGTTGGTCTTGGCCGAGACCATGCTTTTCTTTTAGCTTATCTTTTACTTACTAGCTTAGCTATTAGCTTAGGACATAGTATGCCACATAATAACTACCTTAGGACTCAATTAATAAGCCATGTAAAGGGTGACAAGGCCGAGAGCCTTCCAATAAGGTGACTAGACCAAAAAGTCTTCCAAAGGGATGACTAGGCCGTGAGTTGGAGGACAAGATGGCAAGGACAAGGGACATCTAGAAGATGGGGAATTAAAGGAGAGACTTTATGAACTAACAAGTTCATGAAGTTAGCTATATTGAAGACTTGAAGTCATCCAAGGGGAGAGGAGTTGGCCGAAATGATCATCAAAACAAATACAAAGAATAGAAGCTTCAAACACATTTCAAGAAGATGAGGTTGTTGGAAGAATTTATGGGCTAACAAATTCATGAATATGGTTACATGGGAGACCTCAATCTCGGCCTAGAATTTAGTACAAGTTGAAGCTAGGACTGTGTGGCCTAGTTAAACCCAAACTATGATTTTCATTTTGTGTAAGTTTAGTTAAGACTTTGTGAATTAAATAAACCCAAGCTTAAGGAACCCCCTTTGGTGCGAGTGGACGTTGGGAACTGTGTGACCCAACCAAATCCAAACATAGGGCCTATCTTAATGTTTCCGGCCAACCTTACTTAGTTAGGATTCGGGCTTGTACTTAGCATCCCCGGTATAGTCCTTATTAAATTTGTCACCCTCATCTTGGTTCGGCTCAGGAATTAAAAACCCTTTGTCATTATCCAAGCCATATCGACCGTACCATCACTTCACCAAGTCAACCATTCTTCACCCGAACTTGTATCTTGCAACTCGTTGGACATCAAAAACCAACCCACCATATACTTATCACCCTAACCTCCCAAAACACCTCCTAAACACTCACAATAAATGCCAACACCCGAATCCAAGCATATATTCCCAGCCTAACCCGACAATACCAAACAGTCCGTATAACACACCTTACCGAGAACCTCACTGTTTAGTTCTACTCCGTTGCCTTTCAATCCTCAAACCACCAAAGCCATACCATCAAAACAACCCTTAACATGTCCATAACATCTCCATAAAAAGCCCTGACCCAACTCTCATTGAATCCACCCGAAACAGCCTCCAAATACCCACTGTCCGGCAATAACCGAGAACCCCCACTTTGTGTCTTGTTTTTGCATCAACTTGTGCCCTGACAAACTCAGTCCCACTTACCCCACTCACCCCTCCATACTTACATCAATATACATATAGAGGATCGGGTTGCACATTCCGCAACAAATATGTTTATTGGATCAGGTTGCACGTTCCGCAACATATACATACGATGGATCGGGTTGCACATTCCGCAACACATCATGAGTTGGTGTACATATTGGATTGAATATTCATACATATACCCAAGGTTAATGACATGGTATACCTCGCACTATAAGATGAGGACGGTTTATACAATAAAGACTTATCCAAACAGGTTTTATTAGGATTCAGAGTTTCATTGTTCACCCATGTGGCTCAGGTTGCTTATGCTTTTCCTTATAGATATTCACTTCATATTGATTATATGCTTTTCCTTACAACTTACAGATTCATATTTTTATTCATTCTTTACATACTCGGTAAGAGCTATTGAGTCCAGCCGTCAGTAAGTGAGCTTTTGTTACACCCCATAGTTTCGCATACAGTCGTGACGTCAATGGATATTGAAGTGACAAGAAGAGATACGATGCTATTGAAACATAATGAAGGTTTACAGCTTGGTTATGAAGGTACTGAAGTGTTTGAGAGTTAAAAGGATTGAAAGAAGTATGTTTCGATGAAAATGGGAAATTGGGAAACTTGACGGGATGGATGACGAATCGTCAAATACTTTGATGGATCATCAAATACCCAGCCTAAGACATCAACTTCCAGGAAGTTTGATAGGGGAGTTTGTTGGGGAAGATTGACGAACCATCGGATGTTTGACGGTACATCGAGTGTACCTTCAATATACGGCGGTGGAATTTTTTTGACTGGTTATATACAGGTTGAATGATTTGGGAGCTCATTTTTCCTCCATGATCAGACCTAAAACATCTTAGAAATCCTCTCTAGGTTCCTAATCACTCCAAGGTAAATTCCTAAGCAAATTACGTAAGATCAACGCTAATAATCCCGTGATAATCATAGAAACTATCTTTGTCATATATAGTAGGGTTTGGGAACCCTTGAAATTGGGGAAAGCTACTATTTTGAGAAGGTTAGGCTGCATTGAGGTAATAATTGTCCTCCTTTAGCTATATATGTGATTAATTGGTGATTTGGGATGAGTTGTGAAAGGATTTTCATAACCGAAATTCGTAAACTTATGAAGTTAAGATATGTTGAGTTGTTTGTTGTTTCTGTTAGAATTGTAAGTTGAAATTTATTAATATATTTATTGTTAGTATTGTAAACTTAAGGGGGTATTTTTTGGAATATCGTGGGGCCAAATTACATGAATACCCTTTTGTTAAACAATATTAAGAACCTTTTTCAGTCAAGGTGTTCGCTAAGATACCTAAGTAAAGTTCTTTATTGAATGTGGATTAAATATTGATATCGATCTTTTATTTGTTAAAAATAATTGGTCGTGAAAAGTACGAGAGACTATAGCACAATGTAAGGTATGTGAAGGCTATTCTTTTCTTTCTTTTTGGCATGATTTCTTATGAGCTAGTTCTGATTCTAGCGCACAAGATGTGCTAGCCACAAGAATCTTAATTGGGTTATCATGACCCTATTCCAACAATCTTTCCCTATTAAGAATGAGTCATAGTATCCATATTTAGCTAAATAATTAGAAACAATAGAGAAGTAGATTGCCCTCGGGGCTATGATAGTTGGCTTTGAGGCTATTGTCCATATAGTTTGCTTACGGGGATATGATACAGACTTCCTTCGGGGCTATACAAATTGCCTTCGGGACTAAATAGGCGTCCGCTCACCTACGGGGCTATATAAGAACAAAGCTTGCCTTCAGGGCTATGCATTCACATCTAAGTGTCTTATATAAGGCTAAGTAACATATATTAGGTTACATAGCTAATAGACAATAGAAGTATGTAAGCGCAACCAGTTCTACCTTCAGTAGCTCTTTAGTGTATATTCAAATTGTTTTGTATTTCAATTCAGATAGTCAGTTCTACATTTTTACTGATGTCCCTTTGCTTGGGGACACTATGTTTCATGTCGCACAAGTCTAGGTAGGCAAGGAGAGGATTTACCCAGTCATTCATGTGAAGCTATCAGCTTTGTTTAGTGAGCACCATCTCTTCCTAGAGTGGTCCCAAGTCAGAAGTATGTTTCTATTCTTTTGGTACTTTTGGTACTTTTGGTATGTCGGGGGCCCTATCCCGACCCATGTGTTATGCTGATGTTCTCTTTAGAGGCTTTGTAGATGAGTCATGTATTGTACAATTGTTCAGTACAGCCTTGTTGACCTCAATATGTATATACATGTTAGGTTGGGATCTTCTGTTTGTAGGATTTTTAAGTCATGTTATTTTGAGTTATTATTACTGAGGCCTTGTCGGCCCAAGAAGTTATATGTTCTCATAATGAAGTTTAAGTGGTATGCTCGGGTCGTCCAGGCGTTGGGTGATAGCCACACACCCCAATGTTTGGGTGTGACAGCTTTGACTTCTTGGAGCTTTCTAGTTATATATGTATGAAGTATTTTGTAGATATATGTACAGTATGGGTAGGTCAGGGCCCTATCCCGACCATATGTCAGTTCATTTACTCTAGAGGCTCACAAACTTGTTTTGATATGTACAGGGTGACATATAGCCTTGTTGGCTAAGTTGTCTTTTGTCAGACCATGTTGTGACCTTGTCAGTATCGTTGTACATATATGTTGGGTTAGTCCCTTTTAATTAGAGTTGTTGTTGTGATATATCTCAGTACGGCCTTGTCGGTTGGAAGTTCTGCTTGCATAGAAGACTGGTCATCAGAATGGTATGCTCGAGCCAGCAGGGCACCAGGTGCTGGACATACCCCCTAGTTTGGGGATGACATTATGTGTTATTGAACTCTGAAATCATGTGGTATTAATCTCACTACATCTTGATCTCTTGCCTTGTATTGTCATTTGCATTCATACACTCATGGTTCTGATGATATTGATATGAGAGACCGGAAGGTAAGAACACTTATGAAATTATTGGCAACATTATGATGATGATAATGATGATGTATACTGGAGATGAAAGATACATGACATATGCATTGCATTCATATCATACATACATCATTTCCTTAATTATCTGTTGATGGACTAAGTGTTGGACTGGTTAGTGTTAAATTCATTAATAAAGAAGGATTGTTAATTGATTATTTGGTACTTCAAATATTGTCATTGAACTCCTTTGGGACTGGGGTAACATATATGATTATGGAATCTTGTATGAATAAGTGACTTGTTGATTCAGTGTACTATTATGAGAACAATGTGACTTATTTGGGTTATTAAAGTGCTTAGTATTAGATTAGTTGGTGTCAACTTGATATTTATCTCTTTTTGAGTATCTTCCATCGTTGTCGGCCTATGATGCCTACGAGGGTACATTGTATACTCATACTACAACTGATACATTCATTTTTTATGCAGATACATATCCTTCTACCAGTTCGAGACCTCAAGTTTGAGTCTGAACTGGTGGATCATCAGTATTCAAGGTAAGGATCCTACCTTTTGGCATGCCTTGGATGCTCTTATCTCTTATCTTTTCTTTTACATTTTCTTGAGAGAGATGTTTCAGACTTTTAGGGTATGTTCCATTTCTTTGGCTGATGTATTTAACAATTAGACTCTCTTGTATGGTTGACCAGATCATTGGGGGTTGTATCGTGATCATCAGACTTGTTCTTCTTTTTATATTATGATAGACATAATTATTTAAGTATTTTGTTAATTCTAGATTTCTATTTATATTCATATCATTTAATTGGGATTTGTTTGCCTACCAGTAGGAAAAGTGTAGGTGCCACCACGATTCCTAAAAGGGATCGTGACAAAGTTGGTATCAAAGTTTTAGGTTAAACAGTCTTAAATACAAGAGTAATGTCTAGTAGAGTCTTGCGAATCAGTGCAGAGACATCCGTACTTATCTTCGAGATGCTATGGGACATTTAGGAAATTTCACTTTATTCATTTTGTTCATACAAAGTTGAATCAAATTGGTAGCTAACCTTTGTTTTCTATTCTAACACAGATGGTGAGAAATCATTCTGATGCAGCGAGAGAAGAGGCACTGGAAACTACACTTGCAGTGCGCGGTAGAGGTAGAGGATGTGTTTGGGGCTGCTGTAGAGCTTGATTTTCCCTGAGCCATATATTGAGCCTCAGGATGAGCAGTTGATGAGGAGATAGGACCAGCACAGGATCAGCCTAGATATATAGCTACTCCGGTTCTATATGACACTTTGGTTAGATTGTTGAGTGTGCTTGATAGTTTTTCCCAGGCGAGCGTGCATTCGACTACTCTGGACGGGTCACACACCCAAGTTGGAGAGAGATAGACTCTCGAGTTTCTTACTCCTAGGGTTCATCTATCTGCCATATTGATAAGGTTATAGCTTTAGAGTTTGCTCCCCAACCTATTGCATGGATAGCCATGACTCGTGATGAGCGGAAGATCTGGGAGCACTTTTCTAACATGAAGCCTCATGTATTCTATTGTCATCCCTAGGAGCATGTGTATGAGTTTATTATAAGAAGCAATGAGAGACTATATTTCTTAGGCATCATTGAGTTGCACGGAGTTTGTTTAGTGGCCCTTCAGCTTATGGGAGATGCAAAACAATGGTGGAGAGCTTATGTTGATTGTTTACAAGTGGGGTTTCCTCCACTATCTTGGGTCATATTCTATCAGGTTTTCTAGAGAAATATGTACCTCTTAGCTTGCGTTTGGGAAAATGTGATAAGTTTCAACGGATGGAGAAACGAGGTTCAACAGTTGCAGATTATGAAACTCGCTTTCATGCCTTATCGCACTATGTAGCACCGTTGCTACCTACAGAGATTCAGCGAGTTAGATGTTTTATGAGAGGTTTTATTATTCCCCTTTAGTTGGACATGTGGCAGAGCATGCGAGTATGGTAGAGACTGGGAGGTGCAAGTTGTCCATACATGAGCCCAATAAGAGGCCTAGGCGATTTGGACGGTACAATGGATCTACTTGTCATAGTTATGGACAATAGGGTAGATTTCAGCAGTCGAAGCATGGTTGGTCAGTTCAGGCAGCCCTCCAGATTACAAATGGTGGCTTTGTAGGGTAGAGTGGTTATAGTAATCTTCGAGTGGTTCTAATCTCGATATTATGACCGTGAGGGTTATTCAGGTTCTTCTATCTCTATTCAGGAGCCCTCAGCGGCCATGACTTCTTACTATTATAGATAGAATGGACATTTGAATAGAGAGTGCCCCAGATTGGTATCGAGTACATCATGTGCACCCAGGACCCCAGCACAGCCATCCAGGAGTGTAGTTAGGTTAGCGGGGGGGTTCCTAGTCACGCCATGGTGGCAATTAAACTAGTCATGGTGGATATTAGGCAGGGAGATATAGGGCTCGTTCAGGCCGAGGTGAACATTAGGGTACTATTTTCATGAGGATGCACTTATTGTTATGCTTTCCCTAGTAGGACAGAGATTGAGGCATTAGATGTGGGATTCATATATATTATGTCAGCCTATCATCGGTATGTTTTAGTGCTATTTGATCTGGTGTCTACGTTCTCACATATGTCTACCTACATTTCTATTGATTTGCATATGTGGTATGATATGCTAAAGGTCCCTATTTGTGTGTCTATACTAGTTGGTGATTCTGTGATTGTTGATAGGGTTTATTGGCTTTATATGGTTACTTTTATGGGGTATGATACCTGGGTAGACTTGGTCATTTTAGACATGGTTGATTTTGATATTATTCTAGGGATGGATTATCTATCACCGTACCACGCGATTCTGGATTGTCATGCCAAGATAGTCACGTCATCAATGCCTGGTATTCCAAGGTTAAAGTGGAGGAGTGCTCCCAGCCCTGCTTCAAAAAAGATCATTTCATTCATCCAGGCTAGGAAGATGGTGCACCGGGGTTGTCTGGCTTGTCTAGCTCATACTTGGGATACGGTGTGGACACTCCTTCCCTTGAGTCAGTTCCGATAGTTATTGAGTTTGTCAAGGTCTTTCCGTCAGATTTACCGAATATGCTGCTAGCCAGGGATATTGATTTCTACACTAATATCGAGCCGAGTAGTTGACCTATTTATATTCCTCCATATGGTATGGCTTTAGTGGAACTGGGAGAGTTGAAGGAGCAGATTATTGATTTTTTAAGTAAGGGCTTCATTCGACCTAATTCCCCTGTAACATTCATGGATTTTATGAATGGGATATCCAAGCCTTATTTAGATTCCTTTGTGATAGTAATAATTGATTACATCTTGATCTATTTGAAGAGTGGAGAGTACCATGAGCAGCATCTGAGAGTGGTTCTTGGGATATTGAAGGAGAAGAAATTGTATGCCAAGTTCTTGAGGTGTGTATTTTGGCTGAGTTCAGTGGTATTTTTGGGACATGTGGTGTCCAATGATGGGATTATAGTTGATTTGCAGAAGATAGAGGCAGTCAGGGACTGGCCTAGACCAACTTCATCGATAGAGATTTGGAGCTTTATAGGTCTTCCTAGCTACTATTGTCGGTTCATCAAGAGATTTTCTTTTATTTCTTCTCATCTAATGCATTTGACTCATGAAAAGGTACATTTCTAGTGTTCTAATGAGTGTTATAAGAGATTTCAAAAGCTCAAGTTCTTTTTTACCACAACCCCAATTTTATCCCTTCTGGTGGAGCAGAAGGAATTTATTATGTATTGTGATACTTCAAGAATTGGGTTGGGTTGTGTGTTGATGTATGAGGGTAAGGTTATAACTTATTCACCGAGGCAGATGAATTTGTACGCGAAGAATTACCTTGTTCATGACTTGGAGTTGGCTATTGTTGTATTCGCTCTGAAGATTTGGAGGCATTATCATTATAGAGTTCATTGTGAGGTGTATACCGATCACCGCAACCTTCAGCGCATGTTTAATAAGAGGGATTTGAATTCTAGGCAGCGTCGGTGGATGGAGTTGCTTAAGGACTATGACATGAAAATTTTGTACCATCCAGGCAAGGCCAATGTGGTGGTGGATTCCTTGAGCCAAAAGGCAGTCAGCATAAAGAATTTAGCTAGCTGGATTGTTTTTTAGTGTCCTTTTGCAATGGAGGTGAAGTCTTTAGCCAACTATTTTTTTAGGCTTGATATTTCAAACTCGGGTAGGATTCTGGCTTGTGTGGAGGTGAGATCGTCTCTTTTGGAGTAGATTCGAACGCACCAGTATGATAATGTGAAGTTATGTAATATCATAGATAAGGTGATGAGTGGTGAAGACAAAGAGGCTATGATTGATAATGAGGGGCTATTGAGGATCAAGGGTAGAGTGTGATCCTAGAGTTGGTGATTTGAAGAGATTGATTATGGAGGAGACACATAGCTCTAGATATTCGATTCATCCAGGTGCTACTAAGATGTACCGTGACTTGAAGCAGCACTATTGTTGGGGGAGGATGAACAGAGATATTTTGGAGTTTGTGTCTCGATGTCAGAATTGTGAGCAGGTCAAGTATGAGCACCAACAACCTGGTGGTGTGTCTCAAAGGATTCCCATTCTCTAGTAGATGTAGGAGAAGATTGCCATAGATTTTGTTATGGGATTGCCTAAGACTTTGGGCAAGTTTGATGTTATTTGGGTCACTGTTGATAGATTGACCAAGTCCGCACATTTCATTCCGGTCCAAATGACTTATAATTCAGAGAAGTTGGCTAAGATCTATATTCGTGAAAATGTTCATCTTCATGGTGTACCTATTTCTATCATCTTAGACTAAGCTACTTAGTTTACTTCGCATTTCTGGCGGACATTGCAAAAGGAGTTAGGTACTCGCTTGGATCTCAGTAAAGATTCTAACCCTCATAGTGACGGTCAGTCCAAGCGGACTATTCAAGTATTGGAGAATATGTTATGAGTCTATGTGATTGATTTTGGTGGTCATTGGGACCAGTTATTACCTTTGGAAGAGTTTGCATACAACAATAGTTATCACTTCAGTATTGATATGGCACCGTTCGAGGCCTTATATGGTAGGAGATGCCTTTCTCCCATTGGTTGGTTTGATGTGTTTGAGGTTTGGCCTTGAGATACCGATTTGTTGAGGGATGTTTTAGAGAAAGTGAAGGTGATTCAGGACAAGCTCCTGGAAGCTCATAGCAAGCAGAAGGAGTATGCGGATCGGAAGGTTTAGGACATAGAGTTTATGGTTGGTGATAGGGTTCTATTGAAGGTCTCACCTATGAAAGGGTGTGATGATATTTGGTAAGAGATGAAAGTTGAGTCTGAGGTATATCGGGCATTTTGAGATTCTTCAGAGGGTTGGAGAGGTGGCATATGAGTTTGCTCTGCCACCAGGTCTTTCAGGTGTCCATACAATTTTCCACATGTCTATACAGAAGAAGTACCATACTGATGGTTCATATATTATCCAGTGGAACTTTGTGCTGCTTGATCAGATTTGGAGTTCGATGAGGAACCTGTGGCTATTTTGGATAGGCAGGTGAGAAAATTGATGTCTAAGGAGATAACTTCTGTGAAGGTGCAATAGAAGCATCATCCTATTAAGGAGGAGACTTGGGACATAGAGTACAACATGTGGAGCAGATACACTGACTTGTTTACTACTTCCAGTATGTTTCTCCTTTTTCATGCTCTCCGTTCGAGGATGGACGTTTTTTTAATTGGTATTTGATGTAACGAACCATCCGATCATTTTTAGCTAAAGACCCTCATTTGACTATTTTAACCTTCTCGTAGACTCTGTGTGGGGTTTGTGATACGGGGGAATGGGTGGCACAGAGCCCCAAGTTCATTTATATGATTCTTGAATGAAAACTCCAAAGTTGGAATCTTAGAGATGATTAGTTTGACTGAAAGTTGACTTATGAGTATATGGGTTCGTTACCGGGTTCCATCGCTTTCAGTAGTTCCGAACGGTCATTTATGACTTAATCGAGTCATTGGTTCACTTCTTGAGAGAATCGGATGTACTTTGTGGCCTTATTTGTGAAATTATGATATTTGGATAATTCGGGCGATTCTTTAGAAAAGTATGTCTTAGCTCAGTTAAATGAGAAATCCAAAGGCGTAAGCTAGTTCCTAGCATTGTTTGTCGTGGGAGAGCATGTGTAGTTTGTGTCTAGAGGCTCTTGGGAGTGTTTCGGGTGTTTGATAGAGGTATTGGTGATTTCTATAACTACTGGTGTATGGTGTTCGCACTAGCAACTGGTCGTCCTCCCCTGCATGACCGCCTCTGTGGAGGTTGGCTCATATACGTGGGCCCTGAGGATTTGTTGCCTTTTTCCCCTGCAGATATTTCCTCGCAGAGGCAGAGACGCCTCTTGTCACACCCTAACCTTGGGGGGTGGCCTACACCCGGTACCTTAAGGCCCAAACATACCAATTCTAATACTTGTGGTATAAATAATAACTTATGGGCCGACTAGGCCTCTAACATATACTTTATAGAATAAGGACATACCCACTTGTACTCAGAAAAATCCCAAACCATACATATATAACAAGGACGACAAGGCCAACATAAGCACACGGACTCTACTAGGGAGGCCGACAAGGCCACACGCGACTATAACATGCAATACAACTATCTACAAACATCTAAGGAGTATACTGACAACAAATAGTCGGGATAGGGCACCGCCATACCCAACTACACACATATGCAGATCCGACATACCTATCAGTTAACTGCACATCTCCGGAAGAAAGAGCGTGACAACCTCTAGCTGAGTCAAGTCCTACTATGAAGAAATCATCTGCTACTCTATATGTACCTGCAGGCATGAAACACAGTGTCCTCGGAAAGGGACATCCGTACGAAAGATGTACTAAATATGTAACACAGATAACCAATATAGACAAAAGACATATCATAAGAGATAAGGGTACAGAAGTCAACCTGAAACTCATAACAAGCCTCTAAGGGCCTACCTGACATAATCATGAAAATGTATGCATGTCTGTAAAAATTAAGCCGCTCAGTGGGGCCATATAAAGTAATACACAACCTCTCTGTGGGGAAAATCATGTCATAATACATATTTATCATACTCGGCCTCGATGAGGACTCGGTTGTACCCGGACCAAATGTAGAACTCGATAATATCAAGAAAAATATACTTTTCAAAGGAAACAAGGAGAGGTGCCTTTGACAAGGAACAACAATAAAATCCAGGAATTATACGTCAAAATGGAACGATGATGTTCGCAAGCTTTCAATCTCAAGAATAGAGTTCCTTTTTGGTATAACGTTGTTATGATTATGTTAATCATACATCATGAAAAAAGAATGAAAGAGTATGCCTTAACATATCTGGTCCTTGTTGCTACAATCGTTCTATAAGTCATCGCTCCTCTTACAGGTGGTCATCTACATCACATAACAAGTCGACATCAATATCGAATTCAAATTCCATAGAATGGTAGCTTAAGCATCTTATTAAAAATCTTGACCATCTCAAGTTCTTAGATTTCTTTATAAGGAATGCATATTCTTATGCTTATGCTTATGCAATTCAATCTCATACTTCAATCAAAACACAATTTCCATACAAACTTATATAGGTGTCCTTAAGCTTTTCTTATACAAAAAGTTTTATGTGACACAACTTCATAATCCTTCAAACCGTGTTTTCCTTAATACATAACATACATAATCAATTCCATTATCCAATTCAATTCATTCTTAGAGTAAAACAGCCTAACCATTCATATTACGAAGATTTCACAAATTTGTGAAGTTTTCATCATGAAAACTTTTCCTAACGTTCTCCCAATCCTCAACTAAGCATAAACATATGTAGGGGAGGATAAAACATACCTTAACACATCATAATCTTCACAAAATAGTAGGGAACTTTATTCTAAAGGTTTTCGAAATCAGTTCCTCAAGAAGGCGGCTATTCTTATGATGATCATAGGGTTTCTCATGCAATTCTTGCAGATTTAGCTTTGATTTCGACATGGGATATTGGGGGTATAATGGAGAGAGCATGCGAGATGTATTAGGACTTATTTGGGAAAACCCTGAGGGTTCTACCTCAGAAAACCTAATTTAAATATGTAATCACAACTGCACCGACATAAAACTACGGTCCATTTCATGGACTATCAAACGTTCAACGGTCTGTCAAACTGCTAGGAAAATTGATGGTCACCATGGGCAATTTTAAGGTCCTTCAAAGTATTTGATGGTCCATCAACTCCACCGTCAAACTGCCCAGTTTCCTATTTTTGTCAAAACGCACTTCCATTGATCTATTTAACTCCCAAACACTCTAGTACCTCCATAAACAATCGGTAAACCTTCATTATCCTTCTATAAGGTCATACACCTCCCCAGGGTTTAGATATCCATTTACAACATAGCGAAATGCAAAACTTATGGGATGTAACATCCTTCCCCCTTTAGGAACATTCGTCTGCGAATGTTTGAAATATTCTAACTCCAAAGATTTTTAGAAATTTCGGCGGAGTTTCCATTGTAAACGGGACTATCCAACACCTGTAAAGAATCCCAATCATGTATTCAATTCCACACAGGGCAACACAATATCAAAACAACATCAATCGTCCTCACACGACCGCTTATACTTGTAAAACTTAAAGAGAGTTCAGCCATAACATACATTAACATCTTCTTACTGACATTCAAGTTGTACTCGTTATGTTTGCTTCAAAAATATTGGTTACATAGGGTACATGGTCCAAATCGATAAATCGAATAGAATAGAGGAATTATATCGCACGAATACTAACATAAGGCTAGAATCTGGATAACATGAGTAGAGAAATTCTTAGGTTCTGTGACCATTCTAATAAAGTTTTTACGGACTAAGGAGTGTCTTGTCATGTCGTTCGATTAGATTACACTGACATACATTGTTGGTATATTCTCACTTTTTCACATAGTTGTACTTCTCTTTTACACAATTGTCGTATGGTTGTACCTTATCTGGACCATTGTATTCTAACCTTTGGGCTATATCCTTCTTTTATGTGTTGTAATGTTCATCTTATGATGGAGTTTAGGTATCCTTGTTCATTTTCATGAAGCGTAAGATAATGGTGAAAGATTGTGGCACGATTATCTCCTAAAGTCGAGGACGTAGAAGTAGTGGAGTTATTCGAATCTATTTTTCTTTCCTCTGCTTTTATACTCTCCTTCATGATAGTGTCCTTATACGGTACATATATTCTGAGCAACCTACTAGTTCAAAAACTCCCTTCGTTCATACGTCTCTTCCCCACTCTTATTTGGAGTATTTCCTGAATAAACGTCTCTAATTGGGACTATGGACTGCTTGATGGTTACTTTCTTTATCAACTGGGTTCGGTATTACAACCTTGAAAACTGTTAAATCGAATATTATTCCCTTATCAAGTTGAATCTTGCTTTCAACACAAAATCTCTTAATTAATTTCCTCATTGATCCAAGTATTATTTCATAATTTCTTTCTTCGAATCTAATATCATTACTTTCGGTTCCTTCCTTTCTTGTGACATCGATATGAGTTTTACTCTTTTGCCGTACATAATTATTAATTCACCGATCTGGCAATATGTCTCTTACTAGTCATGAATCCTTATTTCAAATTTCCTCCAAATTCTATGCGTTGACCCTCGGCCTGGGTCCAGTAGTCCAACCTAAAATCTTCATTGGTCATCTTAGGACGGGACATATGCAAATTCTGAATACTCAGAGTTTCTTTTAAGCTGGTCCTTGGATTAGTTGGTTGTCTTAATGAGTGATTGTACAATGGCTTGAGATAGTTTTTAAAATAAACCTTTGATCAAACTTTGATTGTATAGCTAGACTTTGTCATTACCGTGCAGACTGACGACACTTTGACATTAATATTCAGATTACATAATGGTCCTTAAAGATCCCTGGTTCACTTAATAATCCATACGTAACACCTCAACTTCAAAAGCAACTCTTCTTTGAATGATTCTACTTGATACTCTTAATCCTCGGATCTTTGATAAGGTTCTCATTGTTATCTCTACTCCATGTCACAATAATTCTTAAAGGGGCTTTAGATGAGTAGAATGAAATTAGGGATAATTTCTATGTAACCCAAACTACGGAGTGTCTTGATTTCCCGCGGAGGGATACGTAGGCAATCTACATAACTCGGCCCTTATATTATATAAATTATAATCCCTCCTATTTAGAAGAGTTTCTTGGTTTCTACGACATCGTGGTAGCAAATTAACCATGGACCTTCAAACCAAAACCTTCAATACCAAAATGGCCAAATACCCCTGGAATGGAAAATTAATCAAGAGTTTGGATCGAATACATAAATCTATGTGTTTTATGTGCAATTTATCGTCAATATCTTATATTTATTATTTTCCACTAATGCTACTAACGTCATTTTCCTTTTGAGTTTTTCTTTTCTTAAAGAGTGGGTTGATCCGTGTTATATCACGCTGGCATACTTCACCAGATCGAACGTTGTAGCTGCATCCCTTAACGAGCAAAACCAAACAAAAATGACTAGTACTCCAGAAGACGTGTGTAACAAGGACGCTCTGGTAAAAGAGTACCTCGCGCCTCAAGACCTTCAGAATCCGGCACCTCACGAAGACTTGATCAACTTGTTGTTTCGAAAGATCGTCGACCTCTAGAAATAGGTCACAAAGAATGAAGCTATTAACGATTCCAGAGAGGCAGCCACAAGACAAGAAGGCCTCCGCCGCCTTTTATAACCATGAGCTCGCCGATACCCAAGCACTTCCCAGCCACTAATACCCATACTGGTACCTCGTACCAGACCCCACCTCTAGAAAATGCTACCCACATAGTCAAAACTTCCCGCTGAGAGCCTTCATATCATGCACCACCTACTTATGTTGATCCCAGAACACACTCGAATACCGCCATTTATCAAACACCCAGAGCTGTTGGCACTCCCAAAAATCGCCCAGCATACCACAATATCTTTTCACACCCCAATTACCCCCACTGACTCTTCACCCGAGCATGACCTTATGAAGAAATAAAAAAATCTTGGAGGTACGAAAAAGACATAATGGACAGGGCAATAGAGCAGAAGATGGTGGATTTGCTAGAGAAATACAACAGAGGTTCTTAAAAATATACGGGCCTAAGATATGATGACTTATGCATGCATCTGGACATAGACTTGCTTCAATGTACCAAAGTTTTAACTCTTCAACGGGACAGGGAGTCCCAAGGCTCATCTCTGAGCATATTGCGACCAATTAGTTAGGATCAACAGAAACCATGCTCTGATCATGAGGTTGTTTAGCCAGAGCATCATGGGAGAAGCATCAGAATGGTTCATAGGCCAGGACCTATGCCAATGGGACACCTAGGAAGACATGGCGTAGGAGACAATACATGATTGTCTCAGAGAGTTATATTTTATTAGGCCTTATGTGTTGGTCTTGACCGAGACCTTACCTTTAAATTTTTGTCTTTAAGTTCTTAGATTAACTAACTTAGGACATATTAAAGTGATGTAATATCCCGTAGCTACACACTAGGACACATTCAATGAGGGGAAGATGACTAAGCCAAGAGAGCCTCATCCCGGGATGACATGGACAAGCATGTACACAGCAACAAGAGGATCATGCACCATCTAGATGATGTGATCTTCAATATGGACAAACTGTGTGTGTATTTCATCAAGGACGCGTTTTGGTGAAGACGATGGGTTGGCCGAGTTGTTCTCCTTACCAATCGACCAAGGGGCATGCATCTCAACACACTTCAAGGAGCTCATTCAAGTGCTAACTAACCGTGTATGGAAGCCATCAAAGAAGGTTCTAAAATATTATATTTGGATGTGAAGCTCCCATCGGCCGAGGACCACTCCCCTCCCCCTTTCCCACCTAGTCGACTAAGTCTTAGTTTGTGTCTTTATAGTTACCTTCTAGAAGGGTCATTATTCTACTATAAAAGGAGCTTTTAGGATATTGTATGAGACAGTTGTTGTTGAATGAAAACTTGAGTTTAACTCATTTTGGCTAAGTCTTTAAATATCGGATTGAATCTCTTTATTGGATCCTCTAGGAGGGTCAACTATCTTGTGTCTAAGGTTTTCGATCACCCTTGCTTGGTTATTGTTGAGCCTCGCGGTCAGCAAACCTCAACCTAGTCCTTGGGAAATTGATCACAACATACTTGGTGACCACACAAGCAATTAACTCCTCGTGTTACCATCCAAGGACCCATATCGACTGAATTGTGACTTGTTTTGTGTCTCGGATTGTTTCCAACAATCCGTGTTCCAATTACTTATTTCTCCACATTTATATCTCCCGCAACACTTCATAAACATCTCTACAAAGTTCCACTATCTGCACATATCCTTAGCCCCACGCAAACACCACCAAACATATCAATGTCCCACCCAAACTCCCTTCTCACACACCCTCATTGTCTTGGTGCACTTCCGAACCTTAGCTCCACCAAACCACCAAACCCCAAGAGTCATCCAGAGCCTTTACCCATCTGTGACAACTCCACCAAGCGCCTTGACACGACCCCTCCCACACCCATCCAAAATTACCACCCAACACCCTATTGTCGGCCTACCGAGAGATCAAGAAACCCCAATCTTGCCTTGCCATTACGGGTCAACCCGAGTGAAATCAAGACCCGAACCCTTTACCTACTCAAAGCCCTCCGTGCATACATCACCTAGAACGACCATTCTCTCTTCTCATCAACCTCCTACACCAAGGTAAGCCTCTTCCAAGTGATTCCAAGTATTTCTAACACACCACATGAATTTTAAGTGAAAATCCATTGTTCCTAACCTAGTTTTTTCAAGAAAACCCATATCAAGGTTCAAGATTAAAGCTTTTGGAATACTTCTTCAAAGATTCAAACTTTTCTCAAGTTTTTTGGAGCTATTAAGGTATGTAGAGCTTCTATCCACGTATGGGAACATTATTGTTCTTCCCCACGCCACGTTCATCCATGAAACCATAAATTTCGATAACTTAGGCTTTTTATTCTATTATCATGATAACCCTTATTACATGTAATATTATATATCATATCTCTATTATAATTCGTCAATTGTATTCATGATAGGTCATTATGATTGTCATGAACCTATACGTAATCCATGAATTCATGTTTTGAATTTCATGACTTCTTAAATTCAAGTCATAAATCTATGTTACTAAAACTACGATGTTATACATATTTTTCATGATTTATACAAATTATATTATATAGTTATTCACATGTTAAATTATAATGACAAACCATGTTTCACAAGTTATTTTCAAGAAATCCATGGACTGACAAGACAACTCTTTTCAATTACATGTTTTGGAAGTTGCATCCAAACATATTCAAAGAAGATGAGATTTTTTAGGATCAAAGTTCATGCACTCTTCTACATGGGAACCACAAAGGGGTGTAAAGAGATTGAGTTCATCCTTGTCCCCAAGTAAACCCGAAACCTTTCCCATTGATGGAGTTGAAGCCGAGAACTTCCTTGTTCCCCAAGCAAATCGAGACACTTCTCACTTGTCCATACCTGGCCGAGAAGTTCATGTAGTTTGTGTCCTTTTGTTATCCTTCTTGAATAGTCCATGTACTACTATAAATAGGACCCATGGGATGTTGTAAAAATCAGAGTGGATTAAATATAAAATTGAGTTCTACTCATATTCTAAAGTATTCAACTTGTGTGTTATCTACCTTAGATTGGTCCTTGTGTGGGCCTTGGTTCTTGTGTGAGCCAACCCCTGAGTGTAAGTTGAAGCTAGGACTTGTGTGACCTAGTTGAACCCAAGCTAACGTCCTTTCGATGTAAGTCTTGGTTAGGAATTGTGTGACATAATCAAACCCAAGCCTAAGGAACCCCTTTGGTACAAGTGGACATTGGAACTTGTGTGATCCAACCAAACCCAACCCTAGGGTCTATCTTAAGGTTACCGGCCACCCACACTTGGCTTGTTCACGGGCTTGTACTTAGCAACCCCAGTCTAGACCTTGTCCAATTAGCCAAACTCATCTTGGTGTCGACTCGAGCATTAAAACCCTCGTGTATCTATCCTTGTCATATCGACCGTCCAAACACTTGGTTTGTACCCGAGATTGCATATGGCGACTCGTGTTCATTCTTTGTCCAAACCACTTCATTCTGCTACCACCACATCCCACAATACTTCACAAATACCCACAACAAATGCCAACACCCGAGACCACGCATATCTCCTCGTCCAAACTCTACAACACCAAACATTCCACTAAAACAGCCCTCACCGATACCTCACTGTTTTAGTAAACTTCTGGCATCATCCACCACCAAACCCCGATCATCAAGACTACCCTCAACATACCCGGAATACTCTCATAAAATTCTTAAGTCCAACTCCACCCACAACTATCCGAAATAACCCCACAACACCACCCTGCCCGGTTAAGCCGAGAACCCCAATCTTGGTGTCCATTTTCAGGTCAACCCGAATATAATCAATACCCGGCCCACTTACCATCCAACACCCCTCCTATCAGATTTCTAGCTACTGGAACATCGTGTTTCAGTCTCGACATCTTCCTAATATGTGCACCCATTTATTCCCATAAGAGGTGCCCTACCATAAGAACCAACCTGGCCACACCATAGACGAGTACCTGAGTACCTGGCCTTCAAAAGAAGAATCATGAGATTAATTGATGAAAGGGCTATTCGTAACCTGTGGGCCCATATTCCCTACTAGTTTACGACCCCATCATGCCTGGTGAAAGAATTACCATTGATACCCAAATATGGCGTTATAACTTCATGGTCTTTGAAGACTCATAAGCGAGCCTCTTCTCTACTTTAGTCAGCACCGGCAAGGTCAGGCCAATCAAGTCTAATTGGAAATCCTCCACCGGTACTTCTAAGAAGAATATTTGTTTGTATCACTTAGGGACACCGGGACATAACATCGAAGAATGTGAGGCCCTCAAATTTGAGCTAGACTAGCAAGTCAACACCGGTCAGATCTTTGTATTTCTACCTCACCGCTACTAAGAAAGTCGCCGAGAGAATGTGTGGTCGTAAGGACCACGACCCGCCATGGCTTCAAAGAGAAGTCATCTTTTGGGTATTTTAGACGTCCCCTTTATATTTTCAATCAAAATATTATCCCCTCCCTCTTTTTATAAAAGAAACTATGTCTGACCTGAAGCCCCAAGAGGGGATACGTAGGAAGCCCTTATTGGGCCTGGTCTAGGAATTAGTTCAGCTAGAATGAAATTAGGGATAATTTTTATGTAACCCGAACCATGGAAGGGCCTGATTTCCCGCGGAGGGATACGGGCAGTCTACATAAGACTGGGCCCTTATATTATATAAATTATAATCCCCCTATTTAGAAGAGTTTCTTGGTTTCAATGACGTCGTGGTAGCAATTTAACGGTAGACCTTCAAACCAAAACCTTCAAAACCAAAACAGCCAAAATAACAAAAATACCCCCAGAATGGAAAATTAATCAAGAGTTATGATCGAATACATGAATCTATGTATTTTATGTGCAATGTATCTGTGATATCTTATATTTATTATTTTCCACTAACGTTACTAACGTCATTTTCCTTTCAGTTTTTCTTTTCTTAAAGAGTGGGTTGATCCGTGTTGTATCACACTAGCATACTTCACCAGATTCAAAGTTGTAGCAGCATCCCTTAACGAACAAAACCAAGCAAAATGACTACTACTCCGGAAGACTCGCGTAACAAGGACGCTCTGGTTATAGAGGACCTCGCGCATCAAGACCTTCAGAATCTGGCACCTCACGAAGACTTGATTAACTTGTTGTTTCGAAAGATCGCGACCTCCAGAAATAGGTCACAAAGAATAAAGCTATCAATGATTCCAGAAAGGCAGCCACTAAGACAAGAAGGCCTCCACCGCCTTTTCCATCCATGAGCTCGTCGATACCCGAGCACTTTCCAGCCACTAATACCCATATTGGTACCTCATACCAGACCCCACCTCTAGTAAATTCTACCTACATAGCTGGGACTTCCCACTCAGCACCTTTATATCCGCCACTCATCTAACACTCAAAGTTACTGGCACTCCCAAAAACCACCAAGCGCACCCCATAGAATTTTTTCACACCCCAATTACCCCTATTGACTCTTCACCCAAGCTTGACCATTATGAATAAATAAAAAAATCTTGGAGGGCCGAATAAGATAGAAGGGATAGGGATATAGAGCAGAAGATGGTAGACCTGCTCGAGAAATCCAACAGAGGTTCTCAAAAAACTATGGGCCTAAGCTATGACGACTTATGCATGCATCTGGGCCTAGACTTGCCTAAAGACTTCAAGGTACAAAAGTTTGAATTCTTCAATGGGACAGGGAATCCCAAGGCTCATCCACAAGCATATTGTGACCATTGGTCAAGATCAAGAGAAACCAGGCTCTAATCATGAGGTTGTTTAGCCAAAGCCTCACGGGAGAAGCATCGAAATGGTCACAGCCCCACCTACGCCAATAGGACACCTAGGAATACATGGCAGGGGCCTTCATAGAAAGTTTGTTCTTTAATGTGGAAACCATGCCTGACCGTTACTACTTGGAGAAAGTCAAGAAAAAGTCTACTATACTACCGCGAGTATGCAAGTAGATGGAGGGATGAAGTTGCTCGAGTACAACCACCGATGAGCGAGGATGAACTAGTTTGTCTTAATCCGATCAAAGAAATACAATTTCTATGATCGAATGTTATCTATGGCTGGGAGGCCATTCTCCAAATTGGTAAAATGGGAGAGGCGATAGAGGATGGCCTCAAATCGGGAAGGATTGTCAGTGTAGACAACAAGGCTAGTCTACAGAGCGCCACCGGGGCTATAAGAAAGAAATAGGAGGATGTGGCAAATATCTTCCACACCCCGATCCCAAGAAGCAGAAAGAAGGAAGGATCATAGTCTTCCATCGACATATACCAGTATCAACCTCCAAGCAAATACATGTTATCTCCCTACAACCATGTGCCGTTATTCTACGCACAACCTAATTATCAAACATCAGCTCCTGCCTATCAAGCTCTACCGTTGAACTACCAAACACCAATACCCATTTACCAAGCTCAACAACAAAACTATCAAATGGTTGCTAAGCTCCATGGACGTTCACCCTACTTCTAGAAACTCAAACTAAGTTGTTCGAGAGGCTGAATGCTACCGGAATGATCCACATTATTCTGCCAAAACCTGCTAACCCTGGGAGCTATTTTTTTTGCACCGACCAGACTTCTACATATCACTCCATAAGGAATAGACAAAGTACAGAGGACTGTCTCAATCTGAAACATAAGATACAAGATTTTATTGATAAAAGGGGAAATTATATTGAAAATGGCAGTACCAAATATGAACACCAATCATTTGCCCAATCACAATACTAATAATATTCATATGATCAAGCGAGAAAATGATTGGGTCATATGCAGGTTGTTAATACATGAGTTTGTCGAGAGCCTAGAATGAACAGTAGCCTCTCTTACCCTCCAAGAATGAACTAATTATAAAGTAATAATCCTAGCACCGGTCGTGCCTCAAGTATCGCAGGAGATAGTCTAAGCCCTAAGGAAATAGTTTGTCGTCCAAGCAGCAGTGGCTCAGGTAATGACAAGATTAGGGAGATTCTATACTCTTAAAGAACTAGCGTAGGCGAGCTCCCCGTAGAGAAGGAAATCAAAGAAGGCCCATCACTAAGAGAGACGCCGAAGATTTTTGGCGCAGAATGTAGCCAAAAGAATATTCCATCATTGAACATTTAAAGAAGACATCGGCCTAAATATTGGTAATGGCACTACTTTTGAGTTTGTCATAACATTGTCAGGCCCTGATGAAAGTACTGGATGAAGCACATATCCTAGTAGGAACAAGAAGCGAAACATAGGCTGACATGGTAGGCCACGTCATTGGGGGCCACCATATTTCCTTCAAGCCGAGTTACTAAAGGAATGAACAACCCAAAACAAGGCTCTCTACATCACTGTAAAATGTAGGGACAAAGTCGTAGCTTGAGTATTGGTCGACAACGTGGTTGGTCTCAACATATGCCCTGAATCTACACTCAAGCAGCTAGGTTATGATACTGGGAAAATACACCAGAACCGTACTAATGTGAGAGCTTTCGATGGAGTGTAGCGTGATCCTATCAGTGAAATAGACCTCAACTTACAAATGAGTCATGCCGAATTCACGACTGAGTTTTAGGTCATGGCGATCACTACCAACTACAATCTATTGTTGGGCAGGCCTTGGATACACATGGCCAGAGCAGTTACATTGTCCTTCCACCAATCATTGAAGTTTGTATGGGATAATCATGAAGTGGTAATTCACAGAGCAAGTATCATTCATAACTACCCAAATAACTTTGTACCAGTGATAAGAGGAAATCCCTAAACACACAAATTTCCATGTGGTAGAACTCGTGGGAGCTACCCACATAGGGGATGATGAAGAGAGTTCTATGCCACCATTCTACAAAATGATCGCTACCATAATGCTTCAAAACATGTTTGAACCCGGTAAATGTTTGGGCAGAGAGCTCCAAGGTATCAAGGAACTGGTGTCAATTCTGAGAAATTATTACCATTTGGGCCTTGGGTACATCCCAAACTCTGAAGAAGCCTCTGACGCTGATCAAAAGAAGAGGGGTCCCCCACCAGTTATGTAAGTTACTTCTAGATCTGTAGTAGTCATTCCCAACCAAAATTCTCATACACAACGGTGGAGACACAGAACATGGTTTAGGGATGATGTTTCAAGAGGAAGAGAGTGTGGTGATACATGAGAAATGCTCTAAATTTTGCACCATCCGCAATGCTAATCCGGGTGAGCAACTGTCCAACTGGACCTCTACCCTGTTCTTAGCTCCTCGATAGAGAGAATGAATTTAAATTTGCTTTCAAAATCAGTGGAAATTGGCTGAGGCCCAAATATTCACCATTTACATCTTTATTTTTCACGTAATGTTTGAAAAACAAAAATAACTCGATATTGATCTGAGTCAGGACCACAATTTGTACTTATTTTATCAAATTAATGAAAGCCTCCGTTTATGCAAAAAATAGTCTTTCTATTTTATAATATGTTTTTATATACTAACCATACTTTGCCTTATTTTTTTATAATAATAATAATAAAACAACTCATAATTTCATGACATATCTCAAGACGGGTGAGTCGAGTGATATAGAATAAAAGGAATATGAGAAGTATGATGAAGAAATTGAGTTTTCATAGGATCTCTTTGACGAAGAAGATCAGTATGAAAATAGGCAGAAGCCTAATTTAGACAAACCGAGGCAATCAACCTCGGGGACGAGGAAGCAATTAAGGAAACCAGGATAAGAGTGCATTTAGAAGCGCCCAGAAAGAAGAACTAATAAATCTACTAAGAGAATATGTTGACATAATCTCATGGTCATACGCAATCTATGCTCAGGTTAAGAACAGACATCGTGGCCCACAAGCTAACCATCAATGAGGGATTCACCTCGGTCAAGCAGAAGATCCGATAATTCAAGCTAGATCTTAGCATAAGAATAAAAAATGAGGTTGAAAAGCAGATTGTCAGGGGTAGTGGAAGTAACTCCATACGCTACATGGTTGGCTAACATGATGCTTGTACCAAAGAAGGACGGAAAGATTCAGATTTACGTGGACTATCGTGATATCAATAGAGCTAGACCCAATGATAACTTTCCAGTTCTAAACATCCACATACATATCGATAACTGCGCGAAGCAAGAGTTACAGTAATTTATGGATTTCTTCATCGGTTACCATCAGATCCTAATGAGAGAAGAAGATGCACAGGAAATTGCCTTCATCACTCCATAAGGAGTATACCATTATCGTGTAATGTTTGACCTCAAGAACGTCGGCGCGACTTACATGAGAGTGATGACCACCATCTTCAATGACATGATGCACAAAGAGATAGAAGTCTATGTGGATGATTTCATAATCAAATCACGGGAAAGCTCAGATCATATCATGCACTTGCGAAAGTTCTTCGATAGACTTCACAAGTTCAATTTGAAGTTGAATTTGGCCAAGTGTGTGTTTGGAGTGCCTGCCAGGAAATTGTTGGGATTCATAGTCAATCGCAGGAGCATAAAGCTAGATCGCTCGAAGATCAAAGCCATTCAGGAATTACCACTACCAGAGACCAAAAAGGACGTCATGAGTTTTCTTTGAAGGCTGAACTATATTAGATGCTTCTTAGCGCAGTCTACAATGATCGTGGAACCCATCTTCAAGTTGTTGAAAAAGGATGCGCCCACCAAATGGACATACGAGTGCTAGAAGGCCTTCGACACTATCAAAAGATATCTTTCCAATCCGCCAGTCTTGGTCCCTCCCACACCGAGGAGTCCACTGTTGTTGTATTTATAGGTATCGGATAATCCATTTGGTTTCTTGTTGGCGTAACACAACAAAATTGGGAAAAAAGAGCGAGCCATTTACTATCTCTTTAACACCTTGTACCTTCAGGCTAAGATTTGACGCGTAGAATGGAAACATAACAGAACCAAGATAAAATGTGTAGAAAGTGTTTTGAAATCTAATCAAGTTATAAGAAGAGTCTTTGGGCAAGATATAGTCGAAAGCTACTCTATGGGCCACGTTTACAAGTGAGATTGCACAAAGCCTCACTTCAAAAGCATATACGGAATGATAGATAAGGAATTTGGAAAAACCTTCCTTCACGAAAGTTAAATATTTTTGAAATACCTTCCACACGATACATTATGGGGGTAAAACAAACATTTGTACAAAGAGTTATGTACGATTTTCTAAATAGTGTTTTGTCAATCTATAAAAATGGGTCATAAAATATTTTACAGGCTATAAAAATTCCCAAAATATCCAGCACACTGTTACGGTTTTACGGTATGATCTACTGGCCGTAAAATGGGCCAAAAATGAACATAAAATGGGTCCGATAGCAACTTTAAAACTTCATTTTTGGCTTTTTCACTTCACTCTTCACATCCTCAAGCCCTAGAATGACCATTATCTCTTCCCATCATCCTCCTACACCAAGGTAAGCCTCTTCCAAGTGATTCCAAGTATTTATAACATCACCACATGAATTCTAAGTGAAAATCCATTGTTCCTAACCTAGGGTTTTCAAGAAAACCCATATCAAGGTTCAAGATTAAAGCTTTTGGAATACTTCTTCAAAGATTTAGACTTTCTCAAGTTTTTTTGAGCGATTAAGGTATGTAGAGCTTCTATCCACGTGTGGGAACATCATTGTTCTTCCCCATGCCACGTTCATCCATGAAACCATAAATTTCCATAACTTAGGCTTTTTATTATATTATCATGATAACCCTAATTACATGTAATATTATATATCATGTCTCTATTACAATTCGCCAATTGTATTCATGATAGGTCATTATGATTGTCATGAACCTGTCCGTAATTCATGAATTCATTTTTTTAATTCCATGAGTTCTTAAATTCAAGTCATGAATCTATATTACTCAATCTATGATGTTAAACATATTTGTCATGATTTATACAAATTATATTATATATTTATTCACATGTTAAATTATAACTACGAATCATGTTTTACAAGTTATTTTCATGAAATCCATGGACTTAAAAGCTAACTACTCAAGTACATGTTTTGGGAGTTGCATAGATTATCGAGAAGGCTCAAACAATCTGAAACTACATATGCCAGTGTAGGATAAGGATCGCTCTGCCTAGAGGACGATACCTTCAGATTATTGATTTGATCCATTCATGTCATGTTCATGTCTCATTCCCCAACATGTTATGGGACCGCTCTGCTGGTCGGGCAGGTATGAAACTCCATGTACTCATATGGTGATTTCATGTTATCGGTTATACTACTGCACTCTCCACAGATATACAGATATACAAGTTTACAGTTATACAGATTTTATACCTGTTATTATATTCATGTCAGATTATGTTCATGTTCATTCAGTTTTAGTTTCATGTTCCTATTATCTACATGTGCCTGCTTATTATTTGAGTTTCCTTACATACAATACAATTCAAGTGTAGTTACATTCTTTTTGCTCAGGGCCTACACTTCACGGTGCAGGTACTAAGTTTCAGGATGACAGATCTGCTCGTTAGGATTTTTCTCATTATCAACTATTAGTGAGCCCTATTTCCTTTGGTGTGTTAGTCAGTTATTTTACATGTCATGCTTATTAGTAAAGGTATGTCAGGGCCTTGTCCTGGTAAATAGTTTTGCAGTAAGACTCATGGTTCAGAGGTTTCATAAACTAGACTATTTTATCATGGCATGTTAGTTTCAGTTATTCTGACTTATTATATTTTCAGACTATTTCTATAATATACTTTCAAATATAAACTCAGTATTATGTTTCACATGTTTTTAATCATTACTATAGCATGTTTTGATGCCCATATTGATTAGCAAGTCATATGGTTCGCTCGGTCACATGCAGTCAGGCACCGAGTGTCGTGTTTGGCCCTGGCATGGTTCGGGGCGTTACAATCTTAGTCAAAAGTTCACCATTTGTGAGTCGAAGTACACCTTTGTAGAGAAAACATGTTGTGCTCAGACATAAGTAGCACAAAAGCTGAGACACTACTTATCGGCCTACACTACTCACCTCATCTCCAAGATGGATCATTTGAAGAACATATTTCATCAACCCATACCTATAGGAAAATTGGACAAGTGAAAAATGCTTCTAAGTAAATTTGACATCACATATGTGGTCCAGAAAGCTGTCAAGGGATAGGCGTTGGCCGACTTGCTAGCAGAAGTCCGATCAACGAAGAGTACCACTGAAGACGTATTTCCCAGATGAGGAAGTGATGAAAATTGAAGAAGACACATTCAAAACATACTCAGGATGGAGAATGTTCTTCGACGGTACCGCCAATTACAAAGGTTCAGGAATCATAGCGATTTTGGACTCAGAAATGAATCAGCATTACCCGATGGCAGCAAAGCTCAACTTCCGATGTATGAACATTATGGCAGAGTATGAAGCCTGCATTATGGGTCTTCACATGTCCAACAACATGGACATTCAAGAATTGTTGGTGATAGGAGACTCAGATCTGCTAATTCACCAAGTTCAAGGAGAATGTGCTACTAAGAATGAGAAGATACTTCCATATGTAAACCTCGCACAA
Source organism: Anisodus tanguticus (assembly GCA_034509755.1). Classification (NCBI taxonomy): domain Eukaryota; kingdom Viridiplantae; phylum Streptophyta; class Magnoliopsida; order Solanales; family Solanaceae; genus Anisodus; species Anisodus tanguticus. Next base: position 30,363,599 of record CM067555.1, on the reverse strand, counting down.
AGATTATGCAAGAGGTTCAAAAATATCGACTTCCAATACACGCCAAGGGCTCAGAACGAATTCGTTGATGCTCTTGCAACCCTAGCATACATTATACATTATCCTGAAAGCAGTCACATTGTCCCGCTAGAGATCAGCATCAGGGAAGAATATGCTTACTGCTCCCACATGGAAGTGAAACCAGATGGTAAATCGCAGTACACCTACATAAGCACATACTTGCAAAAGGGAGAGTTTCCCGAGAATATCACATCCAACCAAAAGAAGACCATTAGGAGAATGGCCAATGGTTTCTTTCTAAACAAGGGAGTACTCTACATGAGGATGCCCTATCAAGGGCTACTCAGATGTGTTAATTCTGCATAAGCCACAAAATTGTTAGAAGAGGTACACATCGGGACTTGTGGTCCTCACATGAACGGGTTCATCCTAGCCAAGAAAATCCTGAGAGTAGGGTACTACTGGATGACCATGGAAAACTATTGCAGTAGATTTGTGCAAAGATGTCATCAATGCCAGATTCATTGAGATCTAATTAGAGTCCCATCGAGTGAACTCAATGTCATGAGATTACCCTAGCCATTCGTAGCTTGGGGCATAGACGTCATTGGGCCCATAGAGCCAGTTGCATGCAACGAACATTGCTTCATTCTGGTCACCATAGATTACTTCACAAAATGGATCGAAGCTACTTCTCATAAGTCAGTGACAAAGAAATTGGTAGTATACTTCGCACGAAACAACATCATATATTGATTCAGCATCCCGGAGTTGACCATAACTGATAATGGATCAACTATGAATAGTCATCTAATAAAGGACATTTGTGAACAATCCGCATAACTCATCGGAATTAGATCCCTACGGGCCATAGATGAACGGAGTTGTAGAGGCAGCCAATAAGAATATCAAAAGGATACTAAGGAAAATGATAGACTACTACAAATGTTGGCACTAATAGTTGCCCTACGCATTGCTAGGATACCGAACAACAACTCGAACTTTATCAAGAGAAACTCTGTACTTACTTGTCTACGGTACTGAAGTGGTGATACCTACTAAGGTAGAGATACCATCACTCTGAATCATACAAGAGGCAGAGTTGGACCACGATAAGTGGGTCCATAAAACATACGATCAATTGACTCTAATCGAGAAGAAAAAGATGGTCGTCGTATGTCACGGATAACTATACTAACAGAGAATAGCACGCGCCTTCAACAAATGGATTAGAGCCCGAATCTTTCAAATAGGACAATTGGTACTCAAACGCGTGTTTCCACATCAAGATAAGTACAAAGAAAGATTGGCACCCAACATGCAAGGGCCCTATATGGTGTGCAAGGTACTATCAGGATGAGCTATAATCTGTGCAGAAATGGATGGCCAAGAGTGTCCCAAGGCAACCAACTCAGAAGCAATCAAGAGATACTACACGTGAGGACACGCCTTTTCAATTTGTAATCACATTTCTTTACTTGTAATCACATTTTCTTTTCTTGTAATTTCATTTCTCAACTTGTAATAGCAATAAAAAAACCAAATGACATTTCTTTGTAATATGAACTATGTGATGACCTGATTCCTGAGGTGGGATACGTAGGCCTTTAGGACTCGGTCACATTATTATAAAAAAACAAACATCTTTGTTCGGATCTACGTTCTACTTGATTGCTTCTACGACAGGATACGTAGGTACTCTTCGCGCTCGATCGAATAAAAAAAACTTAAGAAACCCCTAGGAAGTCTTTGAGACATAATGATTCGAAGATCGCCTCACAAATGTACAAGTATCTCCAACTCGCAATTGGGGCAGAATTTTGAGATCTTCTCAAAAATTCTACTAACAAATCCAACAACATAATTTTTGAGAGTTCCACAAACAAATTTGTCACAAGAGTTAGCCGGTCTTAAACTTTCAAACTAGAGCAGAATTTTTGAGAGTTCCATAAACAAATCTGTCACAAGAGTTAGCCGATCTTAAATTTTCAAACTAGAGCAGAATTTTTTAGAGTTCCACCAACAAATCTGTCACAAGAGTTAGACGGTCTTAAACTTTCAATTGGGATAGAATTTTTAAGAGGGACTTAAAAATTCTTTCATGATGATTCAACACGAGAGTTCGCCGCAAAATAGCCCTCAACTGGGGAAATCTCAAAAATTTCACTAGTATGAACAAGAAGCACGACCAGAGCCCCTGGGACAGTCGAAGAACCTCACTCGAAGTGTATATGTCATGACATTGAGTTAATCATTTTAATATGATAAAATACTTTAGTCAAAAACCATTTTATGATCAACATTTTTCAAACACTTTTTCAACTTATAGCTTAAATTCATCTCTCATAATACCGATCCCGATGGGGTTGATACTTGAAAAGCAGAGAAATGATGCAGCATGAGCCGACGGCATGGGCCAACCGTATAAAAACTAATGTTTTTTCTGTGTTTGCCTGTTCCCAAAATGTCGTCTGAAGGACATCGATTTATTCCACTAACTTGTTTGTTCATGAAACAGGTACAACAAAGAAGAAACTATGACACAGAAAGATGACAATTGGGTCAATAAGGTCATTCAAGTGATAAAGTGCCATCAGGGAGGCATAATCGATCCAAGAGAGCCATTAAAACGATAAAGCGCCACTAGGGAAGCATAATCTGACTATAAGAGCCATGAAAAGGCCAAAGCACCACCAGGGCGGAACAATATGGCCATGAGAACCATAAAAGGACAAAATGGTCATGAGAGCCATAAAAAGACAAAATGACTATTTGACCAAGAGAATCATAACTGACAAAGGATGAAAGAAAGACAATCTAGTCGAGATGGTCATATTTGTCATGTACACACACCAATAGTGTGGAGGTGGCATTCGCTCAACAAAAATATGCATGAACCAATGGTGCTAATGGTGGAATTCGCTCAACAAAATATGCACGAACCAACGGTGTCGCATGTGGTATTCGCTCAATAAAAATATGCACGATTTAACTGTGTCGCATGTGGCATTCGCTCAACAAATATATGCATGAGCCAATGGTGGAATTCTCTCAACAAAAATATGCATAAGCCAATGATGGCGCATGTGACATTCGCTCAACAAAAATATGCATGAGCCAATGGTGCCGGAGGTAGAATTTTCTCAACAAAAATATGCACGAGCTAATGGTGTCGCAGATGACATACTCTCAATGAAAATATACACGAGCCAATGGTGTCAGAGGTGGTATCCTCTCAACAAATATACATGAGCCAACGGTGTCACAGGTGACACTCGCTTAATAAAAATTTGAATGAGCCAATGGTGCCGGATGTGGCATTTGCTCAACAAAAATATGCATGAGCCAACGGTGTCGGAGGTGGCATCTGCTCAACAATAATACATGAGCCAATAATGTCGCAGGTGACATTCGCTCTATAATAATTTGCACGATCCAATGGTGTCACTGGTGAAATTTGCTCAACATAAAAAATTGCATGAGCCAATGGTGTCATAGGTGGAATACGCTTAATAAAATTTCACAAGAGCCAGACGGTGTCGGAAGAGGAATCCGCTCAAGCAACATTCAACCAAATAAGTCACACAAGCCAGATTGTGTCGGAGGAGTCACCCGCTAAAAAGTAGTTGCCCAAGAAGGCACAATGAACAAAGCCACACAAGTATGATAAATAATAATAATCAACTTGTCAGGTCCCAGCAAATGGAAATAGGTTGGAAGCTACCGGAGGAGGGAAGTGAGCATACCAAATCCAGACGCAACCAGAGCAAATGTGGAACTTGCTGTTAGGCAGCCGGTCCAAATAATGTACCAATGAGAGTTAAGCTCTATGTACATGAGCTTCAAGACCACTCTATACCGAACTCACTCGCAGACTACAAGGGATTTTGTTTTAAAACCCCGTGACCGATCGGGCACACACCAGAAAGGTCTTTAAAAATCGTCAAAGGCATTCCCACATAAGGGATATCCTTTTAAGGCCATTGAGTCGATCTATAAGTGACCCAATTTCCGAAAATCAGGGATATGTAGGCTAACTCAACACTCGAGGATCGGTCACATTCCAATAAAATCATTCCGGAACTTTCTAGTTTGGGGATTTTGGCTTTATTTGTTGGCTTTCTAGAAGTTTAATTGAGTCGAACTACAAGTGGCCTAAATTCTCAGATATCTTAAGATATATAGGAAAACCAGAGACCAGGGTCTAGCCATATGTTTTAAAAATTACTTTAAAAAAGTATTTTCAAATTGGTCGGCTAAAAATTGGGTCAGTCAAATTTCGCTACTCATGGATGGTCTTGCCATCCCCGAACAACAAAGGGCAGTTGTTGAAACCTAATTTTTACCCTTCAATAATTTTATTGAATTATTCAAAGTTCTCGAGCCACAGATGAAGTGAAATATACTTTTTATAAAACAAAAAGGATTTTAAAAAATTATTCTAGAAATATTTTGTCATTTTATTTGACAAAATATCATCCAATATATTTATTGTATATCATATCCTATTTTTCACATTATTTTGATCATTAATTGTTATTTTAGATTTTTAAAGATAATTATGAAATTAATTTGTCTTAAAAATTCTCACATTTAAAGAAATCAATATTCTACTCCGTCAAAATCGGGAAGTTGTTTAATTAAATAGGGTAATTGAATTACGTCTCAATTTCAAATTATTTTGTGTTTAATTTAAAAAATCCTTGCCTGACTTTAAGATTTTAATTTCCAAATTATATCAAATTTGGGCTTAATTTAAAGCCTATGATCTAATTTGGTTGTATTTGAAATGATTTGGACTTTTGTTAATTTAAAACATTGCAAAATATGGTCGTTGCTTTAATTTTCCTTATTAAATACGATTTAGTCCCTATTTCTCCCACAAATCAGCCGAGCCCAAGTCGAAATGACCATAGACCCGGCCTATTTGGCTCCATTTACGCACAAACAATCCCAATCCCTCATTTTCCCTAAATTGAGCCCTAAGCGTCTGTACAATCTCTCTCTCTCTCTCTCTCATGCCAGAAATGGTAAAATCCCAGTCAAAGCAAGCTTTTGATGTGCGTGTTCGGCCAATTGGGGCAAGAGCGTACCACCATACAACCACCACACTCGCAAGTAAGAGGTCAAAACCCTTTGTGTTTCACTTTATCTGATGAAGTTTAATGGATTTTGTTCGATTTGTTTTCAAATACCAATTTCTCATTGGTTGAGAACTTTTTGGGAGGGAAATTTCCCCGCAAATTCATTCTCCCACATCAATTTGTTTGGGTCTTCTAGGGTTTCCATGAACTCTATAAATTGATACCTATTCCTTCATTATTAAGGGTCCAAACTTGAATTTCTGGCTTTTACATTGTTGAGAGCCACTTTCAAGTTATATTTTCAAACAATTTTGCTTGATTGGAATCCAAGCCCTTTGGTGGAACCCATACTTAGCTAAATTGGTCATCCGCAACTAAAACCTTTTCATTTTCGTGTTATTTGCGAGTGTTCGAGGTACGTATGGAAGACTGAAGCCCCCCTTCGACCTTTAGGCTACCTCCACACAAGGTAATTGGAATTCCTTTTAATTTTCTTATTTGATTCATGTTCTACAACTTGTATTATGTGTTACGTGATCAGTTAAGCATAATAAGTTGATATAATATATTATGTATTAAGTAGTTGATTAATGTGTTCAGTTAGTATTTGGTACTGTTATTTTCTTACTCTAGCTTGATTGGACATAGTTTAACTCATAACATGAGTCTATTTACCTTTGAATGACTGTTAATAGCTAAATGATACCTTAGAATTGATGTACTCCTACGAACATGCTTCTAGAATCATAACAAATGCAATCTGGGCATAGGGTTAGTTAAAGATGTATTGGTATTTGGCCTAATCAGTCTAAGAAACCATGAATTAGTCTTAAAACACTATTAGGGAAAATATTAGGATCATCTAATAGCTTAAAGTGGGGGAAATGCCTTAGCTTTAACAGATTTTGTTGTGTCTAATGACTCTTAATAGATATATTGATAGCTTGCTTATCTGAGATAGTTAACTGAAGATAGCTTTAACATGGATTTAGGATGAACTTTTAGGCTTTAAGGTAGTCAAATAGGTTATCAAACTTGAACATGGAAACTGGTGATGCTTCTGAAAATCATTTAGGGACTGTTTAGGATGATTCTAGGTCTAGATAGGTGCCAAATGATGTGTCTTGGTATAATGTTAGAACAAAAGTTTTAAACTTAAGGATTTGTCACTTAAGATTGAACTGAGCTTTGTTTTAAAAATATGATGTTTTCTGCTTGATCTTGGTTGAAATATGTTGTATAGGTGAGATGTGATGGTTGTGAGTTATGAATATCATCTAAATGCTTCTCTTAAAACTGTTTTGAACCTGCTTTATTGAGTCATGGGTATATTGAGGGGTGGGATTTAGTATCTGTTGTAACCTGGTACAAATCCATTTGTGTGCTTATATGTTGTTGTTGCTCATTATTGAATGAATACGTCTCTATTTAAGTCCTAGTTGAGCACTTGCCTAACCAAACTTCAAAATGGCAGCATATTTAATGTGTTGTATCTTGTGTTTGTCTGTTTTAGAACCCTACTCCTACTCATGTATAGAATGACCTTTTGTTACCTCAATGTGACTCTGCCTTGATTTTGTGCTCTGCTCTTAAGTCATGTTGCTTTTGTTGATCTCAAATGTTGTGTGTTTCATGTTCATCTACATCCAGTCTAGTGCTAAGTGAATACTAAGTCTCTTCTTGTGTTTTCAATTAACCCAAATTTGTGTCATGAATGCCTAGGAATGAACATGTACTTGTTTATTATAAAGTGTCATATGTTCAAGCTACTGGTTAAAAAGAAACCTGATAGTCCTATGTTAAGTGTCTTTACTTCATCCATCCTCTACTTGTTTTGTTTAAGTTATTTGACTGCCTAAATAAAATTGTATAGGATATGTATGATTGTATGATATGCTTGTTTAACTTGAATTCTATGTGGCCTAAATCATGGACCATGCCATTGTATCATTTCTTGTACTAAAATGGGAATCATATGAACTGATAACATCAACATGTTTGGCCTAGCAGTTAAAGTAAACCTAGAAGGATGGTATAGTTAATGTAATCATCATGTTTGAATGTTAAGATGCTTCAATTAAATTCACCAAGTGTTGTGAAATACATGCAGTAGTGTAGAATAGGGAATGTTCATATTGCATATCACATGTGCTTCTTTCTGGAAATTGCCTTCTTGTCTCTTCTTTGTGTGTACTTGATAAGCATTGGTATACACCTTGATATACAACCTATATATCAGATATACTTAGTATATCATATGTATACCCTCATGTATATCACTTATGTGATTATTCCATGAATGTTGATGGGCCTAGCCATCTATGTTACTCCCACTGCTTCTTTGCGTAATTGCCAACTGTTTTTTAAATATGGGCCAAGCCCAATTCAACTCTTTTGTTGTCTGAATTTGCTTAAGTATTGGGTTGCTTTCTAACTGTTTGACATGGGCCTTAACTGTTAGATATACATTGCTCTCTAACCTAATGTATGATGTATGGGTTTAATTTAGGATTAGTTATGCTTAGTTAGATAATTATAGATACTTTCTAACTTGGATTTTTATTTTCCCGGCCTCCCTTCTTCTGCCAACACACGATGACTTGGGCCACTCCCGAGCCTGTCACCTTCTCCAGCCAGTTGGGCCTTAATCATTTTGATCGAGTCCGCATAATTGTAGTTGTGCATAAAGGCTCAACTATAGGTGAAAATAGTTAACTAGTGGGCTTAGGTAGGCCCACCAACATAAACTCATCATTTTCAATTCATACTTGTATAAAATACTTTGAATACATATTGGAATCACTTATGATTACGACTTAGAATAGGCAAACGATATCTACATCATTTAGTCTAGAATCGCCCAAAACCGATTTGAAATATTAAAGAACTTGGACCCTTTTTCTTGAATTTTAAACTGATTTTAAGTGATGAAATGAGATTAACATTGATGAGAAATCGAACTGTTTGGGATTTTAAAATCAAACTGGACGGCTTTGGGCTTTAACTTAATGGACTGAACCCAATTAAATTGGACTACGTACTCTTTTTTTGAAATCAGGACTGAGCAAAAATGGATTGTGCTAAGAAGGAAATTCACATGGATTTTAGAACAAAATTTGGGACTTCGAAGTTGATTTTCAAACACACTGGACTGTGGGGACCTTTTACTGACCGATTTTGTGGGTTGAGCGCAACCAAAACTGATTTTAAAGACCAAACTCTTTCTTTGACTTAGGTTGAGATATGGACTTTGGAATAGTGCGGAATATGAACTGATTTTTGGGGGTATAGCATGAAAAAATAAAAACTTGTTTTCTATTCTTATAAAAAATCAAAACTTGTCATTCTAAATGAATTATACCCTTTTAACTTAAAAGATTTTTAAAAGTGTAAAGAATATTGAACAATTTATTGGATTAAAAATAGTGGAGCTCTACTCAAATTATCTTTGAGTGTTCTTAGTTCAAAAATAAATTGACTAAATCACCCTTTGTGCAAACCATTTTAGGCGAAATTTAACTCATTGATTTTCAAAAGTCTTTGAGTTTGCGATAAATGAATGACATGAATTTTGTGGGAAATTTAAACACTTTTAAGCAATTTATAAAGTTTAAACATGTTATAGAACCCGGAGGTCAATCATATTCTACGGATCTTAATACCAGGATATCTAACCTTTCCTGAGGGATCACCAAAACTCTTATCTTGACTCTGGTTTAGAAAAGATTTTTATTGATTTTTGAATACCCTTTTAACTTGATTTTCCTAATTTACCTATAAATTAGGTAGTGACTCTACAAAGTAGTACTGATTTAGAGCACCAACAACCTCTTAGTACCTTTTATGCCTTCGCGTAAAAGTGAACCATAACACCACTTCTGTGAGGAAATGGCGCGCATCTATGGCCTTGGATATTTACATGAACCTAGCGGATGCGAGGAATTGTTCGCAGATGCGATCTCGCTCATTCGGATAATGGACCACAGATGTGAGGATCGCTGAACAGATTGCATAAAGTTCCCCCATTTTGACTTTATCATATTTTATTCACATATTTAGGACTTGGGAGCTCGGTCTAAGGCGAATTTTGAGGAATTTTGCAAGAATCTTCAAGTGGGTAAGCTTTTATTCCTCCTATTTCAATCATATCTTCGATTTTTAAGGTTTTCCATGCTAGAAATCATGATTTAGGATGAGGGTTTTGAGGGTTTATGAACCCAAGGTTGAAAATGGATATTCTTCAAATAAATCTTGGATTTGTTGTTGGATTGAGCTGATTTTTGGTATTTAGACTCCATAGACCTTGGATAAACTAATTTTTGGACTGTTTTCCAATTTTCCCTTCAAGGCTCGAAATCCTATTTTTGGGTGACTTTTTGGTTCGAAACTTTCATATAAAAATATGGGTGTCTATGGAATCGTGTGCTAACATACTTTCCATATTTTAATAGATTTGTACCGTTCGGAGGCGTTACGAAAAGGAAAGGCTTCATTGTGACTATCAGACTCCTATTCCAGGCAAGTTGAGATCTTTGTCCTTATTTAAAGCATCGTGGTTGGTTAAATAAACTAAGTAAGAGGGTGTAATGGGGATAATGAAGGGGTTCCGATACTTGTGAGGTGATCACAAGTACTTGTATCAGGTATCAATGACATGTTATAGGTATTTGCGCCATTTAAATTATATAGTCCGATCTGAATGTCATGCTTTAGGCACTAGCTGATAGATAGTATGATCCTATGGATCTCTGATTTGGGTATGAAACCCGTACTTTTCTGTCTTTATGATTATGTGTATGTCTTATGTGATATCATGTACTCATCACTCCAAAATACTCGTTAAAAATGAAAAATAAGCTAAAAATTGTAACATTATTGTGTAATTGGTTAAAGGACAGATCTTAATGGCCTATATTGATTAAAGATTGAATCTTTATTGCATATATTGGCTTCTTGTTGTTGCGCATGTCATATTCATGTTTCATATGGTATCTCATGCATTATATACTTATGGATATATATGTGGGTCCAATGGGTAATGGTTTCGGACAGAATGATGAGTTGATATGAGCCCGAGTGGCTAGAGACAGGTAATGTGAGCCTAATAATAGCTAAGAAACCTGAAGAAAAATGATTTCGGATGGTATATGGACCTCGGGAGTCCTTCATGGGTCACGATTCATTAATGTTTGAACGTGTGTGTACCGGTGGTGGAAATGTCTTGCATTGCATTTGCATACCATATTATCTATTGTTCTTTGTTGATTTACTTGCCTAAATTACTTATTGACTCATATTATCATGTTACTTGAAATCAACTTGAACAATTACAGATTTCTTACACCTAGGCTTGAATCTTGTGTTTATGGACTTATTTGTTATCTCAGACTAATAGTGGTTTAGTATGGAAGTGGTATTCGTACGGTCAACCCTCGTCTCCATTTTATTTAGGATTGGTCGAAGATGATTTTGAGTGCCCATTGTTCATTGTACTCATGCTACACTTGCTACACCCTTTATGTGTGCAGATTCTGTTTCCAGTACTAGCAGAGTCGAATCCTGAGCCGGTCATTTAAGAGGCCGTTCTGAAGTATTCGGGGTGAGCTACTAGCTTGATCTGCGGCACCGAATTCTTCATGTACTTTTCATTTTGTCTTTTCTATATCCAGATAGTACATGTATTCGGATTGTATTTCAGACTTGTATTTCATTTAGCCGTTCTTGTATTAGTGACACTAGTCTGTTGGGGATTTCTAGTACTTGTTCCGTGTTTTCTATATTATGAAACTTATTACCGACTCTTAGGAGTTAGTGTCATCACGACTTGGTAAATTGGATCGTGACATTTGCATCCTTTACTCGAACAAAAATGGCTTGGAAAAACTCGGGCAAAGCTATATCTGATGATATATGAAAATAATTTGCGAATTACATTACAACTAGGCCGTGAATCGTGATCGATCCCAAACAACTAATGATATAAATGAAAAGAATCTTATGTTCATATAGTAACAGTAACAATATTGTTAAATAAAGGGAAATGCATAAGTACCCCTCCAACTATGATCCAATTCTGAACAATGCACTTATTCTTTGCCCGGATCCTATTACCTATCCGAACTATTTAAAAGCAAAATTAATAAACCTCTAATTGATGAGTTGGCATGGAAAGTGTGTTTCACTCACCCCAGGAGAGTTAAAAGCAAAAAAAGGTAATAAACAATTCTAGTTCTCATTTTACATTTTTCTTTTCTTATTATTTTCCTTTTTTCATTTCTTCTTCTTCCGTTACTAATTTTTCCTCTCGCCGGAAAATATGCAGATTCCGATGAATTTTCCAGAAATTATTTCTCTTTTTTTTTGTTTTTCTTTCCTCTTCGATTTTTCACTGCTTTCAAACTAATTGTCAGTCATAAATCAATTGTTTGGAAAAACAAGACGAGAAAATGAAATATCAAGAGATCCAATTAGAAACCCAAAAACACTAAAATCTATCAGAGAGATTTTTTTTCATTTCATTACAATCTAATTAAGAACCTAAATAAAAAAGACCCAAAAGACTTTATCATTCCATTACAATCTAATTCAAAATCGAAAAGATTGGCAAAGTTTGGTAATGGTGATTTTGGGAGTAGTGAATGCTGGAGGAACATAGATTAGGAAAAGTAAAGAAGTGAAAAAAGTTTTAGAAAAAAAGCTAAGTGTTAAAATAGACGTGTAGGGCGTGTGTATTTCACCCACATAATACAGATCTGGTTATGGCTTTCCAAGGTGGTAATAATTCTACTTTTAAATAGTTAAGGGAGATAATAGGACTCCCATGTTGTTGCTAATTCGATCATAGTTGGAAGGAATACTTATGCATTTTCCCTTGAGATAATGTCTCTATCTTTTACTTGGGATATAAAATACGTCTAAAAGGGTATAGGAACGAAAAAAAAAACTTAATAATAATATTATATATTAATGTTGAAAAAAGGAAAAATTATTATATTAAAAATTACTTTTGAAAAGGATGAACTTTGTTGAGCGACTCTTTTCATTCAAACCCTTGGAGGTCGCTTAGTTACTAGTTAAAGTTATGCTGATATTAGTAATGCAGGGTCTTAGAGGTCATTTAGTTACTGAATAGAGTTACGCTGATATTAGTAATGAAGGGATAATTTGCCAGAGTTTAGTTATTCCATCGTCTATTCTGTATAAAATAAATCATAGATTTTTTCATAGCTTAAACATGTATTAGTTCTGTGGGACTTTAAATTGCTAACCAAAAATGTATTAGTTATGCGAAATTTGATACATGAATAAATCACCTCTTAAACAACAACCAAATGAACCCTAAATGTATGTTTTATTTCTTATTTAGACATGATATAATTGATTTGTGGCACCCTAAAACATCTATTTACAAGTTACAACAATTATTTTCTCTAATTGAACATACATCGATTTACAAGTTACGATGACTACAACAACAAAAATAACATACCCAGTGTAATCCCACAAGTGGGGTCTGGGGAGGGTAGGATGTACGCAGGCCTTACCTCTACCTTTGTGGGAGTAGAGAGGTTGTTTCCGATAGACCCTCGGCTAAAAAAGAAACATAGTCAATGCAGGAATTCAAAGAAAATAAGACAACAAGATATTACGATACAAACAAGAAGCAACACATAGGAATACACACATACGAGTATTGATCTACGCAAAACCTAAATAATACTAGAAAGAAAATGAGAAGATGAGGTGAGGAGGATAGCCCCCTACCTCTCTCACATACAGTGCAACAAAAATCAACTACCAACTAACCTTCTACCCTAATTCTCGGACCTCAAAATCCTTCTATCTAAGGTCATGTCCTCAGTCAGCTGGAGTTGTGTCATGTTGTAACATCCCGTAATTTCGGGTTACGGTTTAAATCGCTAAGCGTATATAAAGTCGCTAGACATGTGTAAACAGACCCGAGCGTTGCGAAAAAAATTATGTTATATTTATTTATGCTAATAAAGATATTAGTATATAAAAGGATTAAACTCCGAAATAATTTTGGACATAAGAAGTGTGACGACGGAAGCCGAAAATAATTTTGGTACGTGCATAAAGAGGTTATGGACTAGTGTCATATCACAAATTATGACATTGAGTATATGAATGTCTTATAAGTTATCAAGGTTTAAGTGAATTGGGATCACAAAATTAATTATGTGGGATTGATTAATCATTATGGGGGACAATAGTGAATGGGGGTTCTGTACGTGTAATGCTTACACTAAATGCCTAAGGTGACTAGACTAAGGGGTTAATGATGGGCAATCATTTAGATGCATTTCATCCTAAGTTAGACAAATTCTTTAAGAGTAAAACAGTATCATAAGTCAAAAGTAAGCAATTGAAAATTAGGTTTTGAAATGCTCAAAGTGGACGTTTTTTTTTACCACCAGAAGGCACAACATTTTGATTCAAAGGCGGTAGCAAACATAAATTTTGCTCCTGTCCAATTCAATATAATGCAGCAACGTGTTTTTACTACTTTTAAGCGTGGGTTTAAGATTGGGATTTAAAGGGAGATTAACACGTCATAGTTATTTCCAGGAGACATCTTCTTATTACAAAGCACCCGGAGGGCACATAGGTTCGTTTACTAGCTTCGGGCCACACTTGGTCAACGAGTGTACTACGACTTCTTTGAATTCGGATATGGATATTGCTCTTATCCAAGCTTACGCACATTTAACTTGGAGTACTCGCAAAAGGAAACAACGTGTCAATCGAGAGCGTGATGTGGGCGGCATAAAAGGGCTTGTCTACAAGTGGCGCGAGGGACTTCGTGAGGCGGCCTCAGGCCACGGCCACTGGCGCTGCACCACCATCTTACCTAGCAGCCGGTGCATCATTGCCATCTTTCAGATCGAGGGCCGATCGTTATACTCAAGCAGACCAAAGCCCAGACGGAGTTCACGAGCACTTCGGATATTATGTATAAATGGAATTTATAGTAGACGAGGCCACTATTGGCTAGATGTGGGCACGTGGTGGGGACCCATGCGTGGTCGTGCTTAATAATATGGAAGATATATATGCTACTCTTGCGGGGAGTGTGGTCATATAGCGCGAGATTATCCGACAAAAAGTGAAGGTGGTAGAGGCACCGATCGTATCCGCATCAACTTCATCCCAACCGCACACCCGTTAGGACAGCGAGTCCGGGCCAGGTGTCCGTCGACTGGTGGCAGAGGGAAGGGACGAACCGTACTTATGCACCGATGGGATGGCAAGATAAAAAATCATCACCTAATGTCATTACAGGTAAAATGCCATCGGTCCTTTCACATAATGTGTACGCGTTGTTAGATCCAGGCTCAAATTTATCATATACTACTCCTTTCGTTGCCTGTAAATTTGGTATGGATCCTGAGTTGATAAGGTATCCATTTGTGGTATCTACACCGGTTGGTGAATTGGTATTCGCTAGACGGGTCTATCGAAATTGTGCGAGATTGGCTCCGTAGTCGTCGTACACCTAGCAATACAGCATTTAGTGGAATTAGAAATGGTTGACTTCGATGTTATTATGGGCATGGATTGGTTAGCGTCATGCTATGCTAATGTTGATTACCGAACAAAGATTGTTAGATTATTATTTCCCGTGCGAGCCGCCTTGAATGGAAAGGTAATACAGAACGTCAAAAGGTAGGTTTATTTCATACCTTAAGGCAAGAAAGATGATCTCCAAATGGTGTATATACCATCTGGTCTAAAAGAGATGTCGATGTTGAACCACCTAGTTCTCAATCAATTCCGTGATTAGTGAATTTCTTGATGTATTCCCGTACAAACTTTCGTGCCTTCCTCCCGAAAGGGAAATTGAGTTCGGTATAGATGTGTTGATGTACACTCAACCGATATCTATTCCTCCTTATCGCGATGGCTCCACCGAGTTGAAAGAATTGGAAGGAGCAATTAAAGGATTTGCTCGAGAAAGGTTTATTAGGCCTAACATATCTCCTTAGGACGCGCCGGTATTGTTCGTACGAAAGAAAGATGGCTCATTATGGATGTGTATCGATTATCGTAGAACTCGAATAAAGTCACTATCAAGAACAAGTACCCTCTTCCCGAATTGATGATTTGTTTAACCAATTACAAGGGCGAGATGTTTCTAAAAAATTAACCTAAGGTTTGCTGGTACCATCGCTATACTAAAGGTTAAGGAAAAGATATTTCAAAGACGGCCTAACTCGCCAGGACAAGGTATGGGCACTTTCCGAGTTCCCTGGTAATGTCATTTGGACTTACAAATGCTGACCAGAACATTTACGGATCTAATGAACAACGTGTTCCGCTCATTCCTAGACGTATTTGTGATAGTATTTATAGATGATATTCTACGATTTACTCTCACTTAAATGTGGTACATGTACGGATCACTTCCGCGAGATAATACTACAAATGCTTTCTGGACCATAAGTTGTATGCAAAGCTATCCGCATGTGAGTTTTCAATACCACATTCGGGGCTTTTTCTTGGTCATATAGTGTCGACGAGGGTATAAGAGTTGACACTCGAAGATTGGAAGTGGTGAAGAATTGGCTTCGAGGTCTACGATTCCAACCAAGAGGTTCGTAGCTTTTTGGGCTTAGCCGATTATTATAGAAGGTTTGAGAAGGATTTTTTACCTGTATCGCACTTCTCTCGAACGAAGTTAACATAAAAGGCTATAAACTTCATGTGCAAGGGCTCCGATGCTTGTGAGCGGAGCTTCCAAAGAGTTAAATGACAGATTAACATCGGCACTATTCCTTACTCTCCCGCAGGGTCTAGAAGGTTATGTTGTATATTGTGATGCCTCGGAGCAAGCTTAGGATGTGTGTTAATGCAAAGATGGTAAAGTGATTGCCTATGCTTCAAGGCAATTGAGGAAACATGAGAAGCCTCCATTTCATCCACATTGCTCCAATACGGTGTACGACATCATCCTCAATCTCCCCGTCTTCTTGTATTATGGATCTAAGATACTTGAAGCTTCCTCTTTTGGGTATAACTTGTGCCTCAATCTTCACTTCCGCATCTGTCTCCCATGACATATCATTGAACTTGCACTCCATATACTATGTCTTAGTCCTACTTAACCTAAAATCTTTAGAATCCAAAGTCGTTCTCCAAACATCCAACCTATCGTTAACCCCACTGCGTGTCTTGTCAGTCAGAACTACTCGTCTACAAATCACATACAACCACGACACCTCCTCTTGAATATGTCGTATCAATTCGTCCATCACTAAGGAAAATAAAAATGGGCTAAGGGATGATCCTCGATACAACCCCATCACGATCGGAAAGTGTTCAGAATCACCTCTCACAATCCTTACCCGAGTCTCGGCACCCTCGTTCATGTCCTTAATTGCCCTAATGTGGGTCACAGGCATACCTCTAGACTCCAAACATCTCCAAAGGACCTCCTGAGGGACTTTATCATATGCCTTCTCTAAATCAATGAATACCATATGAAGGACTTTTTTTTTGTCCCTATATTGCTCTACTAATCTCCTAACAAGATGAATAGATTCTATGGTCGATCGCCCCGGCATAAATCTAAACTGGTTCTCAAATATTGACATATCCCTCCTAATCCTCATCTCGCCTATGCTCTCCTAGACCTTCATAGTATGGCTTAGCAACTTGATACCCCTATAATTATTGCAACTCTGTATATCGCCCTTGTTCTTTTATAATGGGACTATTTAACTCCATCTCCATTCCTCTGGCATCCTAAATATGACGTTGAACAATCGAGTCAGTCACTCCATACCTGTCTCCCCTACATTCTTCCAAAAGCCAGCCTAACCTTCGCAACCTTAATGCACCTACAATACTCAAAGTCTCTACGACTCTCGGAATGCTCTAGCTCCCCCAGCACGATATCTCATCCCCTTGTTCATTCAGGAGCTTATGGAAGTACGTTTGTCATCTCCGTCTAATGTGTGCATCTTCGGTCAACACTTCACCATTCTCTTCCTTGATGCACTTCACTTGATCCAGATAGCGATACGTCCTCTCTGTCTTATTGTCGAGCCTATACAACTTCATATATCCACATTTGCGCTTGAGCTCTTCATACAAGTGCTTAAAAGCTGTCATTTTAGCTGTCGTGACCACTAGCTTTGCTTCTTTCTTCGCTGCCTTATACCTCTCCATATTCCTTCTCTTTTTCTCTAAATTGAAACATACGATGACATAGTAGGTAACTCATGCGGATCACGTCACATGTTATCGGCATTGTTTTATGTGTATGGCTCACAATAGTGACCCCCAAACCCTGGTACCCAACCCTTCAATTTTTGCAATTGTTACAGTCAAATCAAGACAATTTACTATCAGCTTATGTTACGATCCGTTTTTAACCTTGCAGTAAGAACATACCAATAACTTGGCTATTGTATGAAAATACAGTCTCCACCTAATTTTTACGGAATTAGAAACCATTTTGAAAAGGTATTATGAAATCTTATTTTTGAAAACCAGGGTAAGGGTTTTGATAGATTTTTCATGAAAGGTGTTAAGCACCTCAAATTCGCAAATGTGAATACAGACATGTTTGGCTAAAAGGATAACTTTGTACAAAAATGAAAGAATAATTTAAAATTAATATTTCTATAGTGATGAAAATATTGATATTGATATATGTATGCAAGTATGTGTATTAGATTATAGTATAAAATAAATAATAATGCTAGTATAAATAAGGTTAGCATAAAGAATATAATGTTAGTATACAATAAAAGTAATGTTAGAGTAAATAGAAATATTGTGATAGTATACAATAAAATTAAAGTTAGTATGAATAGAAATATAATGTTAGTATAAAATAGGAAGATAATGTTAGTATAAAAATAGGCAAAATACATAGATTGCACCTTGACCTATATTCGAAAAGTCAAGTTCACATTTCAACTAATCGGACGATCTATTACCCTTTATTTTTAGTTTTTGTGGAACTAATACCATCCTAACGTGACAATAAAATAAAGAAAAATTAAAAGGGGCGAGTGACAATCAAAATACAAGGCCAAAAAATATAAAGAAAGAGGAAGTGACTCCTTCCCCCCCCCCCCCCCCTCAATTTATTTATTTTTTCCTTTTCTGGGTTTTTTATTTATTTTTTCCTTTAAATTTCTGGAAAAATAGATTTTTGGGATCTATTTTCTCTTCCATAACCACTATAAACACCATTGTGCCCTTCCATATCTCCGCCTAAATCATTGTTGCACCACCACTAAAAATTCAGCAACAGATCCATTTATAATATCATGTTTGCAGTAAAATTTTAAGTTTTAAAAAAAAATTGCAATCACAAAATAATGATTTTATATATAAGATTGTGAGTACAAATCTGTTTATTTTCTCCTATTTTTCTTCTCCGTAATTTGAGGACCGTTAGTGGCGTATTTCTCGAACGTATGATGATTTGAATGTGGACTTTCTTGGGGTGTATTTGATCTCCAAAACGACAGGGCAGCACTTCGAGTTGATCTTGATGAAGAGTGTCACTTGATCTTTGCGGCTTTGAGAAAGATAGTATTTAATGTCTATCATGTCTTGATCTCTTTATGAATATCCATGAATTTGTGGAATTTTCGATATGCATTTTTAAGGGAATATGTGCCCCTTTATATAGGCGTGATGTAGGGTTTAGGGTAGAGTAGACTCCAAGAAATCCTAACAGACATTAGAGTTTGAAGATGGATTGAACTCGTCTTGTAAAGTCCCACAAAATTTCAATGTCTACACACCACTATTTCAAACTCATTCCGGCGAGAACCATTATTTCCGGTGAGCTCCCATTTGTTTCAGTGAGCTTTCAAGTTTTCCAATCAAGCTTGAATCATATTGATATCTCTCATCTAACCTTATATATATTAATATTGCTATGAATAACAAAATCAACTGATCAAAAATTTCAAGTTTAAACCCACGTTCATAAATCTTTCATTTTTCTATTAAATTATAGAATCATCAGCCACCCATGATATCTAACGAGCAGCAATACCACCGGTCCACCCTCCCCTTCTTCATTTCCGGTGGTAAATTTGGTTGTGGGTGATGACATATATGCTTGATTTTTTTAGTTTTTGTGGTGAAGTAAGCTTTTGAACCTTCTTGGATGCATTTATATATTTCTATTGGTGTTGGTTTGAGAAGAGTACTTCAAATTGAAAATTCTAAGCTTCTTCTAATTGGCTCCTTTTAGAGCATGGCCGTGGGGATGTGGGTTTGGTGATAATGGCGGTAATGATAGTGGTTTAATGATGGGTTTGGTGATAATGGGGTGATTTAGTGGTGGATTTTGCGGTGTATAGTGAAGAAGAAGCCATTAGGGTGGATTTTTTTTAAAAAAAAATCTTACATGTATTCGACAATGACATGGCGATAAGGTGGCGGCGAGTATAAAATACCTTACATCATGCTTTGGTTATATGTATATTAGGATGATATTAAATTCACTTTTTAAATATGTAAGGGTAATAGATCGCCCCATTAGTTGAAGTGTAAGTCGAATTGTAGGAACAAATTCAGGAAACATTTGATGTATTTTTCCTATAAAAATATTGTTAGTATAAATAACGTTAGCATAAATATAAATAATGTTAGTACAAAATAATATTAGGAACAATAAGAAGAATATGGTAGCTTAAAATTATATTAGCACCGTTGAAACATTATGTTAGTGCCAATAATTGAAGTAAATGTCTTAATTTATGTGTCACCGCTTTTTTTTTAGTCATTAAAAGAATGTCGCATTTTGATATTTAGAAATAATTTAATTTTATGAATTATTTATGATCTCATAAATATCTCGACTTATTTTGAATCATAAATTTAAAAAGTTTATTTTTTTCTTAAACTGGTGCCATATAAATTGGGATGAAAAGTGTAGTAAGCAAATGACATTATAAATATTCGTACAATTAAATAACTAATAGGATAAATATATATATATATATATATATATATATATATATATATATATATATAGGTGTAATGTCGTGCATCGAGACACTAGAGGCTAAACACAGCTCTGGCTGCGATCACCGGTGATTCACCGTATCAACTTGCCACATAATGGATTGTTGCATTCTCGTCTTCTTCTTCTTTTTGGCTTTTGTCATCGCCTAAAAATATTTTGATAATCGATTTTTTCACAATGAAGGCCTAAAATATTGATGGAAAATTTTTCATTAGCCAACGATAGTAAGTATCTTCAAATCAGTTAATACCCAATACAAAATTCAAAAATACCAGATTAAACAGAGCATCGAATGAGTTCTAGAAGCCAGCAAAATTAGCCAAAATGTCAAAAATAGTCCGAAAATATATTGTGACGGTGAGCAGTAGCGGGATAGTGGTAAATAAACAGTAGGTCGCCGGAAAAGAGACAAACACAGTCAAAGTCAGTCCGAATAATTAACGACTATCAAGAGCAGTAATAAACAGAGCAGCAGCCAACACAAAATCACTGGAGAACACCTATAAGACGTCAAAATAAGAACAATGACAGCGAGCACATCGAAAATCAGTGATCAGAAACATTTTCCGACCAAAACCTTTACAAAATAAGCATAAGAACAGTATAAGATCAAAAACCAATTCATTGGAGACAGTGGAGAGAAAGAGGGCGTTGCTTCAACGGAAAGTATCGGAGCAACGCCAGAGCACAAATTCGTTCAACGACTTGCCGTGAAAATCCCACACCAGCCAGATCTAGAAATACCGGAAATAGGGGTGAGGGGTGTTGTTGGTAGTAGCTCATCGGAGCAGTGATGGGGAAGAGAGGGTGAGAACGGAGTAGTGGAGGACGGTTGCTTGGTTGCTCCGGCATTGCTTCAACGGCTTTCGCCAGAGCAACGCCTGAGAGCCGAAGAATCCGGCCGAATCTTGCCGGTCTCACGACGGCTGATGGCTGGCGGAGCTCTTGGCAGTGATGAGGGAGGACGATCAGTGGTTCACGGTGATCAATCCATGGTATTGCAGCGGTCGGAATTGAGCCGGAGACTGCCGGAGAAGAAGAAGAGCATCGACTCTTTTTTTTTTGGAGAAAGGAAAAGAGAGCCCTTGGGATTTTTTGGCAGAAAAGAAAATGAAAACCCCTAAACTTGAGATCTGAAAATTCAACTTAGTCCCTCCCCTCTTTTATAAAATAAGTTAATACTACTCTTTTGTAAGGCTGGCGAGTGGGTCGGGTCGGTCCGGTCCCAGCCCGGTCCCGCCTCGACACAGCTCCGAATCCGAGTAGTAAAAAAAAAAAAAAAGCGGTAGCGGTACTCGAACCGGGACGGGACAATGTCTCGTCTCGACCCATCCCGCCCGCCCCGCCCCGACCCGATCCCGCCCGTAATGCCCCTTTTGCAAAAATAACTGTTAAACCAACGACCATTTTACATTTTGGCCATTGTGCAACGGCCATTTATGGCCTCCCCCTACCCCTTAATATTTATTTTTAACCCATAAGTTATTATATTTACACTTTAACCCAATTTTCCAACTATAAATAACTCATTTTCTCTTCATCTTTCTCACAAATTTTCCTACAATCTCTCTAATCTCTTTACAAGTCTGCATTGTTTACTAAATATTCAATTTTATTTATTCATTTGGGAATATGGAGTGAAGTTGACAACTAGCTTGAGGATCTTCCATCGAGCAAAGTTTCAATTTTCAACCTCTCGATTACACGTCGACGTTACGTCGACGTTTGGTACATTCGTTCCTTCATTAAATTATTATTGTCTGTTTATTTTATTTAGAGCACTTAATTTCATTTATTTAAATTATTTATTAGTATAATTATAAATTTATAATGGAATGATTTAAACGTATGCTTACGGGTAGGGGTCAGGCTTCTTCTAGTAGGGGCAACAAGGGCAATGATACTTCTTCTAGTCATCCTATTCCTACACAGGATGATTTTGTTGATACTAAACATTTTCCTACGATACCATTAGATTTAGACGATGAGCTATTTTCTTGAACTCAAAAAGACTTTAATTTAGACGATAATCTAGATGATACACCCACTAATGTTGATGACAACACACCCACTAGTGCACCTTCAACTGAAATGTCTCCTATTCCTCCTAGTATGAGACGAGGTCCAACAAAATGAACATTAAAATCAGATGCATGTATATTTTTTGATAGGGACGTAGAGAATCAAGTAGCTAGATGTAAAATTTGTAAACTGGAAAAGATCACGGTGGGACGGGGGGTTTAATGAGGCACGTAGTAAGGGCTCATCCAGCTAGGTATGCCCAATACCAGGCTTCAAAATCGGGTGCGCTAACGTTCGCTCCATCGGGACAAGGTTCACATACTGATACTGTCCCGGACCAAGTACATGGTCAAATTAACCCTATGACGGGGGGAATTGTAAGCCATAAATACAATAAACATAGAGATAGGGAAGCAATATCAAAATTAGTTGTTGTGGAGGGTTTGCCTTTTTCATTTCCTTCATCTCCCGGTTTTATTCATTACATTAGAGATATATATAATCCTGCTTTTAACGGTTTTTCTAGATCAACTGTTAAGAGAGATGTATTTAAATTCGCACATGAATATCAACAATATTTATGTTATTCATTATATCATTTTAATGGCAAAGTATCTATCACGTCTGATATAGGTCGTAGTACTAACAACCATGATTATTTAACGGTAACTTTTCATCGGATAGATTATAAATGGTCTATGCAAAAACATATCTTAGCGTATAGATATATAGATGATAGGCACACTGGTACTTTTATTGCAGAAAATATTTATCAAGTGTGCGATTATTATGGAATAACCGATAAAATTATGACTATTACATTAGATAACGCTTCTTCTAACAATTACGGTATTACAATAAAAAATAGTTTAACTCCATCTTTTCCAGATCATTTTCATATAAAATGTGCGTGCCATATATATAACTTAATTGTAAAGGATGATCTATCACTTTTTGAAGACATTCTTAGTAAAATACAATTTGCTATAAATTTTATTTTTAAAAGTAATAAAATACAACGAAGAAAAGAATATAAAAAAACTTGTTACGATTGCCAACTACCTTATAGAAAATTTCAGAAGAAGTACCCACTAGGTGAAATTCTTTATACGAGCAACTACTTGTTACTTATGACTATAGAAAACCTATAACTTTATTTTTTAACTCTCATAATCAAAATTCAGCTGATATGGTTGTAGATAGCGATTGGGTAAAAATTTATGAACTTATTGTATTTTTAGAGAAATTTCTTCAATCAACAAAAGAATTTTCCGGTATATATTATCCTACTATTTCAACTATGTTGTTTTATATAACTCTAATATTTTTATTACTTAATGAATATATGAAAAAACCAAATATATGGCAAAATTATTAAAAATGTTTATCAAAATTTTAAAATATTTTATTCCTATTCCCACTATTTATATTATTGGTGTTGTATTAAATTTGACTATTAAAATAGACGGTACTAAATCACTTATTGAAACTATTTACGATTGTATAAAAGTACTACCACCTCCAAGTCCAAAAAATCCAAATCACCCACCACCTATTGAACAAACTAAAGAAGAAGTGTTGTCTAGCGTAGAAGACCAATGCAAAAAAATATATAGGTTTTACCAACAAGAAAGTGCTAGTAATCTATCGGCTTCTGTACCATCTTCTTCATCTTCAACACAACCTCACAAAAGACATGTTGTTTCTGCGGCTAGTATTGAAAGCCTCAGAAATAGAATGTGCGGCCGTACCGCTACTAACCAAATTAGCGAGTTTGATATTTTTGTTTTGCAGGGTTCTGTACTGTACCAAGCAGTTCTCAATAAAGAAGGACGTGAAGACTTGCTGAAATATTGTAGGGGGAATGAGAAGACATTTCCGACACTTTCAATGATGGCCCGAAATGTTTTGAACATTCAAGTGTCATCAACTGCGTCTGAAAGCTATTTTTCTGTCGGCAGATATCAAATAGGAGACCACAGACACTCATTAGCCGAGACAACTTGGAAATTGCGTATTATTCGAGAGATTGGATACGAGCGGAGCGGAAAAAGGTGCGGTCAACCGGAGATCAACGAAGAAGAAGATGAAAACTACAACGAAATCTTATCCAAAGGTGGTGGTGGAAGCGACGTGGATCAATTTGACCAACAAATACCAATTCCAACTGAAGAACCACTGGAAATTATCAAGAAACTATAACAGGTTTTTTTAAGAATGTAATTTTTTGAATTGCAATTTTATTATGTAATTTGCAACTTTTGGACAACACCACAAAGTTGCAATTTCGACAATTGTATTTGTATTACAAAAAAATCATGTCTATTAAATAATATAAGAGTCACAAAAACAGCATTGGGATGTTTTTATTACACTATATTGTCTTGTTTAATTATTGAGTTTTTTTATACATATGTAAAAAAAAAAAAAAAAAAAAACCGCTGGAACCCGATCCCGATCCCGCCTCCGGCCCGTCAGACCCGAGCCCGCCCCACTGGCCAACTCTACTCTTTTGTTTCGATTTTTGTTGGGTCATGAACACAATGTTCGCACCGCGAAGTTAAAATTTTACCCAACAATGAACTGGTATAGCTATATGATAATGTAATGAATGTCAAAACATAATCAGGAATACTTACAAGTCTTTGTATGTTAGATTTTCAACTCTAGTGTATTTATCTAACGAAGAATGCTAGGAATTCTTTTGTTAGAAGAGAGAAAGTAATTCAAGACTCTAAGTCTTGAATCCTCTGTTTTGTCTGACTGACTAACAGCCTAATTATGGGATTTGTATTGTTTATATAATAGGTAAAGGGAAAAATCTAAACCTAAAAGGAGTACAAAAGACTAATAAGGCCCAAATACTTTCTTTAGGTTTTCATCCAAGCCCTTTATTATATTAACATATTTAATTAAGTCCAAAATCCAACCCTGACTTAATTAAATAATTTCCATCAAATAGAAATATATTTCATAATTATTATAAATTAAATATTTTGGTTCCTAACCGAATATTTAATATTTTCTCAATACACTCTTAGATTGAAAAGACAATCGCATATAGTGTGACCCTATAGACCTTCACATATCGACATTAATCTAATTAAGGTTCATATGAAACTCATAGACGACTTCGTATGACGAACTCAATATGTGAAGTACATTTACACAAATCCAGCAAACTTTACCTTTATGTGGAATAATAAAACCATTTCATTCACGACACACTCGATTAAGCTTATGATTTGCTAAGTGTCTATCTAAATGGCTTAATCACTTTATCTCATCTTTATTAGTCGATAACTAGACCATATTCAAAATATGTCTCTTACATTGGCCAATGACTTTATTCGACCTAATATAGAGAAGCTAAGTGTTCTCTCGAATTTTCAATCGAGGAATGAATCTTATTCTTGGCTCAACTACTGCCTTTGTTTACATCGTAATGCACTCAACTCAAGCCATATCTACCCCATAAGGAGTGCAAGCTTTGAACTTGGTCAAAGTACATCATTCTGCAAACAAAGCACGTATTGAACTCAAGTTGAAGGACTTTTATAACCCACATGCCGATAACACTATAGACATGTATAACAAATAGTTTATCGGCAGGATGTACCAATACTCTCCAAAGTATCCATGTGTCCATCACGAACAACAATTACCCGTAGTCGTGAGACTCACTACATTCTCTAAGAATGTGATACAGACCACATGTTGACTTATAACTTATCATCGATATCCCATTCTCGATGATCATTAGTCGAGGCAATTTTGAGAGTTACGCTTTATCATTAATATCTCACTCTATCAATGACAGTGCCAACTCAAGGGAACACATATATGAATAATTGCAAACAATCAAATAATAATTCAATAACTGCAAATGCCATAAATATTAATCATTAATAATATGAATGTGTTCAAGTACATTTGTCCGTAATTAAGATTGTCTCTAGGACACATATACTTTCATCTGTATAAAATATATAATAATCATCCCCTCTTGTCCTTTCAAGACTTAAATGAAAGCATCTCGCAGAAGGTTTCATTTGTCGTAGGACAGACTCTCGAATATTACTCCTCTTGGCCTCTCTTTGCATTTACACACCATTTATGATGTGGCTTGCAACAGAGAAGGTATACCCTAGAGATACTTTTCTGTCTTATGTTGTGCTCGGTGATGATGTTCTATGGCAATACAAAGTCCAGGTTGAGTTTCTTATTTTCTTATGTCGTTATCTGCCTTACATACTTGATATTTTATTAGTATTGACGTCTCTTTTATCTGAGGACACTGTATTTTATATCTGCAGGTCCCGATAGATAGGTTGACGATCCTCCTCAGTAGGTTATCAGCTCAGTGGGAGGTGTTGGTGCACTCCACTTGCTCTGGAGTTTCCTTTTGAGTCAGTATGCTTATGTATATATGTTCATAGATATGGCGGGGCCCTATCCCAACCTTGTGATGTTTATGTACTCTTTAGAGGCTTGTAGACAGATGTTATGTGTATAGATGGTCATGGCGGCTTTATAGGCCCGTATGTCTCATGTATATAAACTTGTATATCATTTTGGATCGTCCTTTGTCGAGTATTCATTCATGCTTTAATCAGATTATCTCATGACGCCCTTTTCGGCACATTTACGCAGGATAACATGGTTATGAATGTACGTTATGTTGGTTCTCGGTAAGGTAGACTTGAGTGCTCGTCATTCCCCTCATGTTTGGGGTGTGACAAAATTTATTTTATTTTTTAGAGCTGCCACCTAATTTATAAGGAAAATTAGGAAAATCAAGTAAAAAATGATTTTTTTTCAACGTTTTTTTTAATAAAAATAAAATCCTAAATAACCAGAGTTCGAGGTAAGAGTTCAGGTAATTCCTCGAGGAAGGTGATATGCATCCCGTTATTAAGAATTCGCAGAATGCGGTTG
Source organism: Anisodus tanguticus (assembly GCA_034509755.1). NCBI lineage: Eukaryota > Viridiplantae > Streptophyta > Magnoliopsida > Solanales > Solanaceae > Anisodus > Anisodus tanguticus. The sequence continues at coordinate 30,336,533 of CM067555.1, read as the reverse complement.
AACTTCGAATTTTAAAATAATAAACTTGCTTTTATTTGCTAAAAATATTTAAAATTGTAAATATATTTGTCATTCAAAATCATCTTCCGCCAAAAATAAAGTTTTTCACATATATTTTTAAAGTAAAAATATTTTCTTTGAAAGTCGTTCTTTTGGAATATAATTCCTTTGTTTTTCTTTGGTTTAAAAGATGGTAAAATATTTTTTTGATATAATACCCAACTTTTTGTATAAAAGAGACTTTAACAAAAAAAGATATAACTTTCAAATGAGCTATTTTATTTAAAAGAAGGTTAACCAATTTATTTCCTTTTTCCTTTTTTTTCAAACTCTAATTATAAAAATAATTTCTTACCAAATTATTTGAAGAAATAGTTTGAACTTGTTCACAAAAATATGAAATATTTTATTTACTAAAATATTTTTCTTTCTCATCTTTTCTTGTTAAAACTCAAAGTAATATGGAACATACTTTTTCTTAATTTAAGAATGAAATCTGTTTTACAATTTTTTATTTTATTAAAAAAAAAATATTTAAAATATATATACATATATAACAGTAGCAGCAGCCGAGAAGATGAAATAAAAGTTTAAATAAATAAATTTTTATTTTTTATTAATCTCGGGTCCAAAATACAAAAGGGGTGATCCTATTTATACTAACGACATATGTATTGCGTCTAAAATTATTTCAATTAATTTCTAACTTAGGGTTCCAATGATGATAAATCACAACATATAATTTGCAACAAAATATAATAAATAATAAAACGGGAGATGTGTTGGGCTACTGGGCATACCGACACACCAGTTTGCAAAAAAAGTAAAAATTTATTGTCCAAGCCATTTTCCCTCATGGATGGACCTTCGTAGCTCCCGAACTTGATGAAGAAAGTGAGATTGGGATGGCCCAATCAGCTCAAGTAGTCGCAGATGTAGGAAGAAGTGTGGGCCCACCAGGGCCACGAGTATGCGAAAGGGAGGGGAAAATCAAGAAATGAGTTAGAACAAACTCTAAACTTATCATAATAAAAGCAAGGCAAACACTGATATAATTAAACAAAAAACATATTCAGTTTAAAATTAATCATAACAGTTCAAGTATCAACAAGCAAGACATGCCCAAACTATTAAGCAGTCCAGAGCAAAATTAACTCGATTGGGCTTTCATGAAGCAAACAAATACACAACAATAAAGAGAGGCCCAATTTACTTAAACTCAAAACTTTCAAATGAGTCAGGTAAGCCCAAATGCATGTAATAAGCCCAGTAAAGCATATACACAGAATTACATCAGCCCAGATTCTAAAGAACAAAGCAAACAGGCCCAAACATGAGACATCCATACTTACACATATACAGAAGCCCAGTTTGTACATATTCAGACATATAGAGGGGCTAGTATACATGATATATTTAAAATATACATGGTATACTCGAGGATATACAATAATATATAACTTTGGTATACATTTAGTGTATACTTAGGTTTTTATACTTTGTATATCCTGAATATATCCTGAAGTATATCATTGCATACCTCATCAAAAATAATAGAAGAAGTTGAAAGAAGGCAAACCACAACATAAACATGCTTTTTAAAATCACAAAAGAAAAATAAAGAAGTCTATTAATTTAGATTCAAATGGCACAAAAGCACACTCATGCACATTCAATTCCAATCAAGGAAGAAACAACACATTGCGCATTTTCTAGGATTCAAAAAAAATATATCACACCCTTACAAGCATAATAGGCAGAACCAGATGTCATGAGAAGGCAAGAATGTACAAGGATATTTAACATCAGATTCAACAAATACTGTATACATGCACACATACAAGCCATTTGGGAAAAAAGTGATCATGCTTTCTCTATTGATGCACACATAATTGAGATTAACCATACTAGTTCAAAGACATGATCATAAGGCTATATTCAAAAACCAGGTACATCAAGAAGGTATATCACAGTAATCAGTAGACATGGTCAAATATTGTCACAAGACAATTTGGCCAAATAGAGGGCCTGGTCATTTTTTAGCCTTAGGCATTTTCAATATCCTAACTTCCCTACCTATGACTTACATGAAAACAAAGAGGAAGAATAAATGTATGCAAAAGCAATGACTCATGGTTAAAACAATGTTGGTACATGTGTCACATAACAGTTCAATAAACATGGTATAGAAAAGCTTTAAGGAGTACTTCATGCTATCATAGAGAATTTTTCACAATTAAGAAAATAAGAACCAGCATCCAGTCAGTTTGAAAGAGTATGAGAGTCTAAAAATACATAGAAGTCATGTGAAGGCCACATCTTAACTATGCAGAATCATCTAAATCAGAACTAAATGCAAAGTCCTATTCATGTTGTATTGCTAGGCACAATGACACTTAAGGCAAGCAGAATGAACATGTGGTCCACTTAATGGACATAAGAAAGAACAGATGGCAAATCAAAGGTAGCATTTTTAGGCATAATAGGTTGTCTAGATTTCACTTGGACTGGTAAAAGCAACCCCTCCTGAATTTTTGCCAAAATGGGGAAAGATGATGTCGGAGAGAGAGGGAGAGTGAGGCGGCGGCTAGGATTTTTGGTAACCCTAGCTGTTTCTGCGAAAATGAGGAGAGTATAGGGCGTAATGCCCTTTAAAATGAAATTGGGCCGAGTCGGGTCCTTACGGACTAGGCTTGGTTGGTTAAAAATTAAAATGAGAAGATGCCCAATTGGCCAAATAAAGGGGAAATGGGTTTAGGGATATATTTTGCAAATTTAACCACAACATAATTTTAAAAAATGGCCACTTGATTTCAATTAAATGCTAAAGTTGAAAACAATCTTTAAATAAAAGCCATAAAAATGTAAACCTATTTTAAAATCAAATTGAATAAAATTGAGAAGTTATTTGACACTCTATTTAATTAATTAATTTTTCTAATTTTAGAGTAAAATATTAATCAATTAAATGACAATTAATTTAGATAATTAACTAGATAATTGTCCTCATTACTTTATAAATTGATAAATATATTTTAAAAATATATAAAAATATTCAAGTGATATGCAATAATATACTTTGCCCAAATAAAATGACAAAATATCACCAGGATAATTTTGTAAATTCATTCTTGTGATGTAAAAATCCCCGTGAGCTTAAAGTTGCAATTTGATCCTCAAGGTAATATGCTCGGAGTTCCAAAGATTATCGATAGACCTATGGTAACATGCCTAATGTGGCATGGAAAATGGAGTGGAGTTGGAGTTGTCACGTGAAGATCCGAGAAGCATGTTTATTTTTCAACTTTGTATGTAGATCTTGGCCAAAAACCATGTTTGTTTTTCTTTTAACTTAGCTTTTAGTTATTCTTAGGACATAGTTAATGTACCATGTAATAAGGCCGTGTGAAGAGGGTTAAGCCGAGGTGATAAAGGGACAAGAATGATCTAGAAGATGAGGCTTCAAAGAAGACAATTCATGAACCAACTTGTTCATGTATTTGTCTACATAGAGGACACCAAGAATATGAAGGGTTGGTCGAAATATTCTCCCATTCCCATTCGGCCAAGGCATATATGCAAGGAATGGAAGCTTCCAAACATATTCCAAGAATATGAGATTTTTGAGGAGCCAAGTTCATGCATTCTTCTACATGGGAAATACAAGGGGGTGTGAAAGAGATTGGGTTCATCATTGTCCCCAAGTAAAACTGAAACCCTTCCCATTGATGGAGTTGAGACCGAGAACTTCCTTGTTCCCCAAGCAATCCGAGACCCTTCCCACTTGTTCACACTTAGTCGAGTAGTTTGTGTCTTTAATTTGTCTTCTAGAAAGGTCCATGTACTACTATAAATAGGACCCTTAGGATGTTGTAAAAATCAGAGTTGATGAATAGAAAAACTTGAGTTTTACTCAAACGCTAAAGTATTCAACTTGTGTGTTGTCTACCTTAGTTAGTCCTTGTGTGGGCCTTCGGTTCTTGTGTGAACCAACCCCTTAGTGTAAGTTGAAGCTAGGAATGTGTGACCTAGTTAAACCCAAGCTAAGGTCCCTTCAGTGTAAGTCTTGGTTAGAACTTGTGTGATCTAATCAAACCCAAGCTTAAGGAACCCCCTTGGTGCGAGTGGACGTTGGAACTTGTGTGATCCAACAAAACCCAAGCCTAGGGTCTATCATAAGGTTATCGACCACCCTCACTTGGATTGTTTATGAGCTTGTACTTAGCAACTTTGGTCAAGTCCTTGTCTTATTGGCCTACTATACTTGGTGTCGACTCGAGCATTAAAGCCCTCGTGTTATTATCCTTGTCCATATCGACCGATCCTTAGTTGATTTGCATTTGAGATTGTACCTATAAACTCGTGTTCATTCCTTGTTTGAAACCAACATATTCTTTCAAATATCACATCCCACAATACTTCCCAAACACCCCCACAAAAGGTCATTTACCGAAACCACACATACATACCCGTCCCATCCCGACAATACCCAAACAGTCCGCATAACACACCTTACCGGTACCTCATTATTTCAGCCAGTTTCCGTCACCTTGACACCACCCAACCACCGAACCCCTACCACCAACACAACCCTCAACGTACCCCGAACACCCCCACAAAATTCCTCAACCCAACTCATCCCTAAACTACCCGTCCAAGTCCCACAATACACGACACTGACGGCAGAAACATCCCACCCGAGAACCCTCATTTCAAGTACCTTTTCGTGTCAACCCGCTTACAACCAAACTTCGACCTAGTTACACACTTACACCCCTCCTTACTTACACCATCTCGTCTTGTAAAATGCATATTTCACTCTGTTTATGACTCAATAACTTTGAATAATTAAATAAAGTATTGAGGATAAAAATTAGGTGTCAATAGTGTACTCCGCGAGATCGTTCACCGACTCTAAATAAAAGTGGTGGCGAGGGTTGGCCTTCCAATTGCTCACTTCCACATTTGATGGTTATTAGCTCAAAGGGCATAATTATAATCCGACAGATAAAGGACAAGTAAGTTCCATAATTAAGCTGGTTTCTATATAAACAATTAAGTCAGATACAACAACAATAACATACCAGTGTAATCCCACAAAGTGGTGTCTGGGGAGGGTAGGATGTACGCATACCTTACCTCGACCTTTATGGGGTAGAGAGGTTGTTTCCGATAGACCCTCGACGCAAAAGGAAAGTATTAGATGCAGGATTGCAGGGAAAATAAGACAAAAACATATCCATATATAAAGAAAGTAGAGCAACACACAATAATATACACATAAAGAGTAAGGATCTACGCGATACCTAAACAATATGACTAATAAAAGGAGAAGAATAGGCTAACTCCTTACCTCTCCCACACACCATGACAACAACTCAACTATCCACTAACCTTCTACCCTAATTCTCGACCTCTAAATCTTCCTATCTAAGGTTATGTCCTCAGTCAACTGGAGTTGTGCCATGTCCTTTCTAATCACCTACCCCAGTTCTTCTTCGGCCTATCTCTACATCTCCTAATTTCCGCTACTGCCAATATCACACACCTCCTGACTAGCGCATCCTCACACCTTCTCTTCACATGTCCGAACCATCCCCGCCTCTCTTCCCTCATCTTATCCTCCATGAGGCCACTCTGACCTTTTTCGTATAACTTCGTTCTTAATTATATCTCACATAGTATGACCACACATCCATCTCATCAACCTCATCTCCGCTACCTTCATCTTCTGAATGTGGACGTTCTTGACTGCCCAACATTATGCCCAATATAACAATTATGGTCTAACCACAACTCTGTAGAACTTATCTTTTAGCCTTGACGACACCTTCTTTCAATTAATCTTTCAAGTAAGCAAATAAATAAAGAATTAGTGAAATAATATGATATGCAAATGCAATGCAATGTCATCATGCAACCAGTATACATAAACTCCTTTAATAGGTATGTGTCACCCATGAGGGACTCGCAAGATCCATACACCATCTGAAACCATTTCCCATCAGGTCCTCAGCCAATTCGCTCTGAATCTCATAACTTAGCCCCAATTCGTGCTATCATTCTCATCACTCCGTCCGTAACCATTTTCCATCGGGCATCACCATATGTATCCTCAAGTGTAATATGCATGAGATACCATATGAAAGTATGAACGTAATAGACACTATATGAAATCATAAATGTAACATGCACACAATAAGTAATAACGCTACATAATGTAATGGCTCTAATTAGCTATTTTTATCCTTAAACGAGAATTTCGGAGTGATGGAACACACAATCAATCAAGTAAGGGATTCATATCTCACAAAAGTAATCAAATCAACAAAATCAACCACTAATTAATGCCCACATACTTTGACATTCTTACATTAAAAATTAACAATTCGAATACTTCACAAATACCCAAACATGGCACCAGTACCCGTACAAGTGTCCGTCACCTCAAAAGTATGGAGCCTGCTTTTACACATTTCCCTTTACATTAGCAATTTATCAACCATACACTTCAAATATACTCAAACAAGTCTTAACTTGCCTTAATCTTGAAGTTCAACGATCACAAAATAAGCTTGCTTTTCCTCAAAGCCTTGGAACGATCCTATTCTATTCAAATATGTAATCTACGTAAGCGCACGAGTTTGCAGACACTCATATTGCTATATTACTATTCCAAACCCAAAAAGCAAACCCAAAAGTTAAACCCGAGCCTATCATGACCCCCTTTCGGGCGTCATGGTGGTACCTACACTGTCCCCACTGGTAGGCGAACCACTTCCCAACCTAAAGTAAACATAACATAAATTTAAGCGGAAATAGCAGAAATATATACTAAACTGTATTGCTATATATAAAAGAAATCATAAAACACTAAATATCTAATTATTACATTTCCCATGAATCTGGTCTAGTCAGTACAAGAGCCACTACATAGCAGAAATAGAATGGCTCAATACTATCTCAATAGTGCAAAACAAAGACAAGAATAAGAAGGGAGAATCCAGGTCTACTGAGGATAGGAAGTCTCACCCTAAAAGCTCAAGTCCACCGCCTCGGACGTCAGCTACGAGATCTGGTACTGGTTGACGATGTTGTGTCTGCATCCAAAAAGAATACAACACCCCGTAAGCATCATAGGCTGACAATGACGGATAACCTGTAACGGATATAAACATTAAGTTGACACACAAGTATCCCTAACCTACATAATCTGGTTAAGTACATAAGTCACCTTCACATAGCAGATATAGTTCAACACTTACGACATCTCAAACAAGAAGTACAACCCAACACATACTAACTTCATCACAATAGTGGTGCCAATCAAGTACAAGCCTTATGATTATAATGTGTATTAATGAATGATATACATGAATGCAATGATACCTCTCACAACCTGGTATACATATACCACCAGACTTTACCTCGTAGCTATGACCCATGGGGGACCTGTGAAGTCCATATATCGGTCATGACCAACCGGAATGATCTCTCGATCTGGCTAGAGCATCAATCACAGACTCATTTCTCGGGTCATATCAATTTACATCATCTCAGTATCCAAATCATCTCGTAACAATGTCATTTACCTTCATTTCCAAGTCACATTAGACCAACAACATTCCATACCAACTATATTCTAATATCAGAATAATATGAGTGTATGAATGTAACGGTAAATAAAGCTAGAAATTATGAAATATGAGATAAAATCATGATCATGAGATAAATAACACATGCCTCAGAATTATCAATAACACATAGTTTCACATATCAATCTTGTTTATATTAGGAGGCATACAGTGATGAATAATTTCAAATCCACAACCATAACTAAGATCAATCATGGCGACAAGCTGACATAACAACACCTTAGGATCAACCTAATATGATCTGCAAAATAGTAGTACAACATCGATACCCATCTAAGTGCTCATCATAGTCATTAAGATGGGACCCCCATCACACTCAATACCCCTAAATATTTATACACACTACATTTATTAATTAGAGTATAGATAGAAAACTATAACCTACCTCAAAGCCGAACTGGTGCCATGAACTAATATCAATCAAAGACATTACCCTTGCAAAATGTCTCCGATTGGTCGTAGTCTATTATCATATATTCTACGTTAACACGTTATTCCAAATAGATACAAAAAGATAAGACCCTTCAAAGAAACCGAATACTCGACCCCTAGAGCAACCACATGCCCACAAGGGTAAAATTGGAACTTTTGGTATTACAAAAGTGTAATCGCGGTCTAATTAGTCATATCCTCAAGTTTGAGGGTCAACTAATCACAATTAGGTCTTAAATTGCCTCACAAATCAAAATCCCAATTTTAGACAAACCCTAGAATTTCCCCCCAAAAATGAATGTAATTTAAAATAGCAATTAAGCTTAGCAATAGGTTCTCTTATCATTAGTAATACCCAATCTGATGTATCAACCTCAAAAGACTAGAACTTGGCCTCCAATTTTATTTATTTAGCCCTCTTAACATTACATAAGAACCCTAGGTTTTAAATCCGTAAAACATGATTAACAACCTAGATTTAATGATGGAATTATAGATAGAAAGTGAAAATCCCAAAGAAGGAATCAATGAAAATTGATTCCTTTCCCAAACTAAGCTTAGAGTTGTGAAAAGTGAGATATGCGAAGTAAAATCGAACTTAGGGTCTTTTATTGTTTCTAATATAGCGATTCCACTCCTGTGAAAATTTCCTGCAGAAGTGGTCTCACTTCTGCGGAATAATGAGTGCAGAAGCGGCCCCACTTAATTCACTGGAGATGCGTAGAAGAGGAGACGATACCGCAGAAGTGGCTCTCCTTTGTGCATAAGGTTCCGTAATTATGAGCCTTCCCAAAACTCTCGGGGTTTGCATCTACGGACCAACTTCCGCAGGTGCGACCAATATCCGCTGGTGCGATTGCACCAGAACCAGCTGCTATAGCAAAATCATAATCTTCCATCCAACACCTGAAACCTAATCGAGACATCCCAAACCAAATAGGCTACTCGAGTTTAAACAACACTACAAACTTTCTCGCGTACTGGAAATACTCATACGACCAAGATAAGGTCCACTTTTCTACAAATCCACTCAAATTTCCCAATTTTTACAAATTAGCAATAAGGACTCAAAACCCATCCAAATGCCTCAGAAAGCGAACCAAAGACTTGACAAAGTCACAAATGACGTTCTGGACCTACTGAAAGTGACAAAACTAAACTAAAAAATGAATCTCTATTCTCAAAAGTCAACTTTGGGTCAACTCTTTTCATTTCTAAAATCTCAAACCTAGGTTTTTCTTTCAAAATCTATCTAACTTGCCTTGGGAATTGTGCTACCCATTCTCTCAAGTCACAAACCTTATAAAGAGTTTATGGAAAGGGTAATTTGGTCAAGTAAAGGTGTTAAGCCAAAAATAACCGGACGGATTGTTACATTAGATACCAATTAAACAAACATTCATCCTCGAACGGAGAGAAACAAAAGGGAAAATGTACCAAAATTAGCGAGGGTATCTACTCCGCATATCAGCCTCGGTATCCCAAGTAACCTCATCAATAGGACGATGCTTCCATTACACCATCATAGAAGCAATCTTCTTTGATCTCAACTTTCTAACCTGCTTGTCCAAAATAGCCACAAGCTCTTCTTCAAGCTCCATATTCTGATTAAATAACACTGCATCCTATTGAATGATGTAGGACCCATCAATATGGCACTTATTTAACATGGGAACATGAAATATTGGATAAACATCTGAAAGTCTTGGTGGCAAAGGCAACTCATACGCCACCTCATCAACTCTTTGAAGAATCTCAAAAGTCCCAATATACCTCAGACTCAACTTCTCCTTCTTGCTAAACCTCATCATACCTTTCATAGGTGATACCTTCAATAGAACCCGATCACCAACCATGAAGTCTATATCTCAAACTTTCTGGTCTACATATTTCTTTTGTCTACTTTTAGCCGCTAGGAGATTGTCCTGGATTATCTTCACTTTCTCCAAAGAGTCTCTCAACAAATATGTACCCCATGGCCTCACCTCAAATGCATCAAACCATCCAATTGGAGAATGATATCTCCTACCATATAAATAATCAAATGGTGCATCTCAATGCTAGAGTAATAATTGTTGTTGTAAGAGAACTCTGTCAATGGTAAGAACTTGTCCCAATGACAACCAAAATCAATCACACAAGCCTGTATAATATCCTTCAAAACCTGAATAGTCCTCTCGGACTAACTGTCTGTCTGTGGGTAAAATACAGTTCTAAGGTCTAACTAAGTACACAACTCCTTTTGGTACGTCCTCCATAAATGAGAGGTAAATTGAGTACCCAGTCTAAAATAATAAAAAAGGCACCCCATACAGTTGAAAAATATCTCTAATATAAGTATTGGTCAACTTCTCAGAATTATAGGTCTACTGGAATGGAAAGAAGTGTGTAGACTTGGTCAACCTATCCACAATAACCCAAATAGAATCAAACTTGTCCAAAGTCTTTGGTAGCCTAACTACGACGTCCATCACTATCCTCTCCCATTTCCACTCGGGTATATGAATTCTCTGAGTCATACCACCCGGTCTCTGGTACTTATACTTAACATGATAGCAATTCAAATAATGAGACACAAACTCTTACAATTTCTCTCTTCATCCCTTCAGCGTCACAAACTTTTTTGTTTTCATGCCGGAGAACCCCACCAATAATGCTGCTTCAAGTCAAGATACATCTTTGTTACACTCGGGATGGATAGAATATCTGAAACTGTGAGCCTATTCATGATCAATTTTGTCAAACCTCCAACACAAGGAATATACACTTGATCCTCAAAACTCCCTCACTAACAAGAACAACCTTCTTGGATTCCCCTCACAACACCTTATATATGATCTTACATAATTTCACATCATCGAACTATTGGGCTTTGATTTTCTCTAAAAGAGATGACCTTACCTCAACACAAGCCAAAATCCTACCCGATTTAGAATTATCAAGTCTCATAAAGCTGTTGGCCAAGGACTAAACCTCTAATGCCAAATGACGCTCATCAACAATCAAACACGCCAAGCTCCCCTTACTCACTGCCTTTCAACTCAAGGCATCTGCTACCACATTGGCCTTACTCGGAAGGTAATGAATAGTCATGTCATAATCCTTAAGTAACTCTATCCATATGCGCTGCCTAAAATTTAGATCCCGCTGACTGAACATATGTTGAAGCCTGCGGCGATCGGTTAATACCTCATAATGAACCTCATATAGATAGTTCCTCCAAATCTTCAATGCGAATACTACTGCCTCTAACTCTAGTTAATAAATAGGATAGTTCTTCTCATGCATCTTCAACTGCCTTGATGCATAAGCTATCACTATGCCCTCTTGCATTAATACACAACCTAAACCAATCCTCGAAGCATCACAATAAACAGTGAAATATTTCCTTTCCACAGGTAAGTCTAAAATCGAAGTTGAGGTCAAAAGTGACTTGATCATTTGGAAGTTCTCCTCACATTCATCAGATAACTGCAAAGGTACTTCTTTATGAGTCAATCAGGTCAAATGAGAAGCAATAGATGAAAAACCGTTGATGAACCAACGATAGTAACTCGCGAGACCCACGAAACTCTAAGCCTCAATCACTGTAGTAGGACTTCAATCTTCTTCAAGTCCACCATGATACCATCCTTAGACACTACTATAATAACTCAAAAAGTATTTTGCTTGTTTTGCTTCGAAACCCTTAAATTACCCTTCCCGAGCCTTTATTTGCTTGATTATGACTTGCAGGGATGGGTGGCATGGTTCCAGAGGTAATCAGATAGGTTCTGGATCCTTTTTGAAAAGCTTGGAAATTCCTAAATTAATAGAATATGAAGGTTTGACCCGTAGTTGAATTTTGAGTAAACACGTTCTTTTCATGGTTTCGTTGGTTACATTAGATCCGGAATACCGTTTATAAATTAGTCGAGCCTTCAGTTCGGTTCTCGAGGCAATCAGGTGTGTTTAAAGTGATTGGTTGTGAAATAGTGAAACTAGAACTTAAGGATTGACTTTGGTCAAACTTGAGCGTTAGAGACCTTTTTTTTTTTTTTTTTGGGAATTCTAAGTGTACGAGCATGTCCAAAATGTATTTTATGATATGAATACATGCTTGGTTTGTATCTAGGGGTTTACGGGAGAATTTTGGGTGTTTGGTGGAGACTTATCTTATTTTGCATGTTGCTGGTGTCCGCACCAGTGGCTATTTGGTCACTTCTGCCAGTCCACCTTTGTAGAGGTTGGCTCGCAGATGCGGAACCTATGCTATAGTGAAGTTTCTGCTCCTGCGGATGTGGTCTCATAGAGACGAAGGTGCCTCAGCGAAGTTGGTTCCTCTCTAGTGCACTTTCGAGATTTTGAGTGAGTTCGCCTCAGCGACCCTCTTGCCGCTGAAGAATATGCGCCTCTGCGGAGTCATTTCTGCAAAAGCAGAAATTGTTGTTTTAGTCAGAATATTAAATGCCCTAAAATGATTCTATTCCCCAAAATATACTCTCTTGGGATTAGAGCTCGACTAAGAAGGGATTTCTTGAGGATTTCACTTTGATTCTTCATTGGAGGTATAATTTCATCCTTTTAATTATTATTGATCATTTATGTTTCCTATCCTAAGTGTAAATTCTACTTGGGGAAGATAAGGACATAGTCCATGTTGAGAATAAGATGACAAAAATCTTATTTTGAGGATTGATTATTTACTAGTTGATTATAATATTGTAAACAAGTGTTAATTCATACTAGATGATGATGTTTAAATGATTAATTTGATATTATAAATCCTTTTTAAATTGGGGGAAAATTCTAGATTTGGAATTGGGGCTTTTTGCCTAATCTTGCAATTGAGGGTCCAATCGGGTTTAGTTTTCAAATTAGCTTAAGGATATAATTATTTTGTATGTTATCATACTTTTTGGGTAATAAAGTTCGGATTTTGCTATTGTGGGCCCATATTTCCCTTTTGGGGTTAGTTTTGAGATTCTAGTTGTATGTATCAATATGGGTACCATTAGACTCGTAATCTTATCTAGCTATCGAGTTTGAACAGAGTGGGCTCGTGAGAAAGCTGGGTAAAAGGGGAAAGCAGTTGTGTGACTCTTCAGCTATGGAAACAACAAGTTGAGACTTACTAGACTATAATATAGTGTTTATGTGTTGGGTAATGATTAAGAAGAGTCAGGGGAATTAGGGAGCCCATACTAGTGAGGGGATGAGCACTTGTATGGGTTTCAATGTACTTAAATGGTAAATAAATGACTTAGTATGATATACATGATATGAGATCATATGTCTAGCCTTCGGGCTATGAGCGTGGTGGATAAATCCACTTAGGTTGGTATGATTGCTTCTTATTTAGGCTCGTAGCCATGTTTGATAGCTTATTATGATTTGACTTGTAATGCATTCATCACTCTACATCTCATCTAAATACTTGAAAAGGATTTGATAATACTTATTGTATTGATTATCCTATTGCATGGTGTACATATATCCATATCATTCATATACATTATTATTGGCATTTGAACTGTTGAGATACTGATGAAAAGGTCTTAAAAGTCGATTACTCGATATGGTACATGGTACGAGAGTGATGATTGATGATGACACTACAACCACAAAGATGAGATCTGATGGGAAATTTCGAATGGGTATATGGACCTCATGAGCCCCTCCATAGGTCACATGACACCTACTGCAAGAACATGTGTATACCAGATATATATGGCCATTGCATACATACATATCATTTGCATTGCATATCATTCATATTCTTGATATGTATTTTATGTTGTGTGTACTCGATGATGAATATTGATAGACTTTATGATCTTGTGACTCTTAGTAGATGGAATTCTGGTACTTGAGACTTATACTTGTTGTGAGATTGCACTGTGAGTCTTGATGGGAATAGACGCCCTGAATGGGCTTTAAGTTAATTTTGGTAACACTGTTTGGCTTAACTTTAGTATATACTTGGAAATTATGGTAAGACTTGTGATCTTTGATAATTATTGTAACTAGTTGAACTATAGGAATTATTGGTAGGTTTGGATAACTGAATTGTTTTGTACTTAGTTGACTAACTAGTAGAAGTATGGAAAAGTACCACCTCTCGCTACTGCTATAGTTAGATTCGGTCAACGATGCTACTGGATACATGTGCTTCATATACTCACTCTAAACTTGTTGCATTGTATGTGCATCTATTGAGCCGAACACTAGTAGATGAGCTTGATGCAAAGCTTGGAGATTCTTCTTGGGAGTCTACGGTGAGCCACATATTCCATCCCAGCACTAGAACTCTTTCTTCTTGCTATTTTACTTTTTATCCTTTATTTTCAGACAATATTTTATATTTAACTCTCACACTTGTATTCTAAGTAGTAGCTCTGTACTCATGACAACCATACTTTGGAATTGGGTTTGCAAGATTTTGTATTTAAGTATTAAAGTTTGATAATAATTCTGTTGTTCTTTACTTATTCTGAATTTTAGTCTTGAATGTTAGTGGTTCACCTACGGGTTAGGGTAGGTGCCCTCATAGCACAAATGAGATTTGGGATTATGACAAATTGGTATCAGAGCACTAGGTTCATTGGTCTCATGAGTACATGAGCGATGTCTAGTAGAGTCTCGTGGATTGGTACGTAGATGTCCGTACCTATCTTCGAGATACTATAAGACATTTAGCAAAAATCATTTCTTTCATTCCTTCATGCATTTCGACTATGATTGAATTCTAAATCTCTTTTGTTTTACATTTTCTCAAAGATGGTAGGACTCGTTCAGTCGCAGGAGGAGATCAAGAGCCCGCACCTGACCCCGTACCCATTATTAGAGGTGGTGTATGGGGCAGAGGTAGGGGTGACGTAGAGCTAGACCTCGAGTGGTAGCAGCATCTCGAGGCCAAGTACGTATAGTTTCTCGGGATTGTAATAGAGTAGAGTCTCGGGGCCAAAGGCTATTCCGGAGGATGATCAGGTTTTGATAGATGAGGATGACCAGGGCCAATCTAAAGGGGCAGGGCCAGCTCAGGTGCCTTCAAGTTTTATTTCTACATTGGTACTTCAGGATACTCTAGTTTGTATGGTGAGCTTTCTTGAGACTATAACATAGGGTATTCATCCGGTAACTTCTGATGGATCAAAGACTACAGTTGGGGGACAGACTCCTGACTATGTGCCTATATCCGGATTTTAGACACTAGGGGTTTGGCCATCACCTGCTAGGGTTCCTCATTTCTTAAGGGTAACAATGCTTGGTCTTGCTACACCTCCAACTGCTCAGCCCGCGATGTCTATTGAGGAGCAGAAGATGTTTGAACAGTTTAGGAAGTTGGATTCTCCTAGATATGATTGAGATCCAGAGGATGATGCTTATGCGTTCTTAGTTAGATGTTATGAGAGGTTGCACAACCTCAATTTAGTGGAGTCCTGTGGAGTTAATTATACTACTTTATAGATAGTTGGACCTGTCAAGTAGTGGTAGAGGTCTTATCTTAAGTCTAGACCAGCAGGGTCCCCTCCTCTCACTTGGGTTTTATTTACTCAGATTTTCTTGGAGAAGTTTGTGCCTCATTGTGTTAGAGAGAAGAGATGAGCTCATTTTGAGGGGTTACGCTAGGGGCATATGTCTGTGACAGAATACGAGACATGTTTCCATGCCTTGCCTCGCTATGCTTTGATGATTCTTCCTGCTGAGGATGAGAGGGTGAGGAGGTTCACCAATGGGTTGATTTGTCCTCTTCATTTGATTGTAACACATATAGCTACCATAGGTTCCACCTTTTAGCAGATTGTTGATGCAGTTAAAGAGGTCGAGTTTATTAGGCAAGAGGATTATGAGGAGCGAGTGGTCAAGAGGCCTCATTTTAGACTTCAAGTAGTTGCCTCATCTGGAGGTAGATGTCATTATAGTGGAGGTCATCGCTATTTGAGTGCTAATCCAGTTGTTGCAACTATGCCTATATATGAGGGAGGACAGTCTTACCGTACTTCTTATGGTTTCGGGCAACTGATCTTAAGTTCTTACCATCCATTTGGCCATGGTGGTCATTTTGGTGCCAGTTCTTCTTCTTAATCATCGGTAGTTCCTAGAGGTTATGTTTGAGTATGGTGACCTTAGGCATTTCAAGAGGGATAACCCCAGAGTTAGACGTGGTGGATAGCACCAGGGATCACAGGGTTAAATTTCTAGAACAGCGAGTCAGCCAGCTAGAGGCAGGTTCTAGGGTACTAGAGAAGGTTCTCAGGGTAGCCCTCAGACAGGTCGATGGGGTGCTCAGTCCGACCGAGGTAGTGGACATAGGGGTACTCAGATATTGGGTAATCGTACTCATTTCTATGAGTTTCCAGGCAGACCCGAGGTAAAGGCCTCTGATGCTGTGATTATATGTACTCTTTCAATTTGCCATCGACCTGCTACAATTTTGTTTGATCCAGGGTCTACCTATTCTTATGTGTTTGCCTACTTTGCTTTGAATTTAGATTTAATATGTAAGTCTATCCATGCCTATTTATGTTTCTATACCTGTTACGAACTCTATAGTGGTAGATCAGATATATCTAGGTTATGTAGTTACTTTGATGGGGTATGATACTCAGGTAGACTTGAAAGTTTTGGACATGGTAGATTTTGACGCTATTCTGGGTATAGATTGGTTAGTTCTGTATCATGCGATCTTGGATTCTTATCCCAAGACTGTTACCTTAGGCATGCCAGGTATTCCTCAGTTAGTTTGGAAGGGTACTCTAAGCCAGTATTCGAAAAGGATGATCTCATTTCATAAGGCTCAGAAGATGGTGGAGAAAGGGTGTCTCTCTTATTTGGCTTATGTTCGTGATACGCATGCGGAGACTTCTCCATTGGAGTAATTTCCGGTAGTTTGAGAGTATCTAGAGGTGTTTCCTACAGACATTCTTGGTTCTCCGCTGGATCATAATATCGACTTTTGTATTGATCTAGAGTTGAGGACTCAGCCTATTTTTATGGATCCATATCGGATGGCACCGACCGAGTTGAGAGAGTTGAAGAAACAATTACAAGATCTTTTGAGTAAGGGTTTATTTGGCCCAGTGTTTTACCTTAGGGTGCTGCAATGTTATTCGTGAAGAAGAATGATGGGTCTATGTACATGTGTATCGATTATAGATAGTTGAACAAGATGACTATTAAGAACAAGTATCTGATACCTCACATTAATGACTTATTTGATCAACTACAGGGTGCTTCAGTCTTTTCCAAGATTGATTTAAGATCCGATTATCATTAGTTGAAGATCAGGGTCAATGATGTTCCTAAGACAACCTTTCGGACTTTATATGGGCATTATGAGTTTTTGGTGATGTCATTTGGGTTGACGAATGCACTTGTAGCATTTTTGGAGTTGATAAATAGGGTGTTCAGACCTTACTTGGATTCATTTGTGATTGTGTTCATTGATAATATCTTGATCTATTCTCAAAGCGAGGATGAGCACATGCAATATTTGAGGATTGTGCTTAGTATTCTAAAGGAAAAGAAACTCTATGAATTTTTTTTAAAGTATGAGTTCTGGATCAATTTGGTAGCTTTCTTGGGGCATGTGGTGACTAAGGATGGTATCATAGTATATCCCAAGAAGATTGATCCAATTCGGGATTGGATTCAGCCTGTTTCGATCACCAATGTTTGGAGTTTTGTCGGCCTCATGAGATATTATCGATATTTTGTCGATATAGAATTGAAAACACAACTATCATAGCTAGTATTACATAATTCAACTGGATTGAAAACCACAAGCCTTTTGGTGGGATTACATCACCTGATTAGATATAGAATGAAAACCACGATCATCTTACATGGCATTAGATCATTCAACAGTGATGACCGCAACACTTTTGCTGGAATTACATCAGCTGACTCAATATAGAATGAAAACCATGACCATCTTGGCTAGACTTACATCATTCAACTGGAGTGAAGACCGCATAACATTCACTTGAATTACATCACCCGACTCGATGTAGAATGACAACTATGACCATCTTGGTTACATCATTCAACCGTAGGAAGACCGCAACACCTTCGCTAGAATTACATCACCGACTTGATATAGAAGGAAAACCAGGATAATCTTGGTAGGCATTATATCATTCAATTGTAGTGAAGACCGCATCACCTTCGCTGGATTACATCACCTGACTCGATATAGAATTGAAAACACAACTATCATAGCTAGTATTACATAATTCAACTGGATTGAAGACCACTAGTCTTTTGGTGGGATTACATCACCTCGATTAGATAGAATGAAAACCAAGACCATCTTAGATGGCATTACACCATTCAACTCGTAGTGATGACCGCAACACTTTTGCTTGGAATTACTTCACTTGACTCGAATATAGAATGAAAACCATGACCATCTTGGCTAGCCTTACATCATTCATTACATCATTCAACCGTAGGAAGACCGCAACACCTTCGCTAGAATTACATCACCCGACTTGATATAGAAGGAAAACCAGGATAATCTTGGTAGGCATTATATCATTCAATTGTAGTGAAGACCGCATCACCTTCGCCGGAATTACATCACCCGACTCGATATAGAATTGAAAACACAACTATCATAGCTAGTATTACATAATTCAACCGGATTGAAAACCACAAGTCTTTTGGTGGGATTACATCATCTCGATTAGATATAGAATGAAAACCACGACCATCTTAGATGGCATTACATCATTCAACCGGAGTGATGACCGCAACACTTTGAATTACATCACCGACTCAATATAGAATGAAAACCATGACCATCTTGGCTAGACTTACATCATTCAACTCGGAGTGAAGAACGCATCACATTCACTTGAATTACATCACCCGACTCGATGTAGAATGACAACTATGACCATCTTGGCTGGCATTACATCATTCAACTGTACGAAGACCGCAACACCTTCGCTAGAATTACATCACCTGACTTGATATAGAAGGAAAACCAGGATAATCTTGGTAGGCATTATATCATTCAATTGTAGTGAAGACCGCATCACCTTCGCTGGAATTACATCACCTGACTCGATATAGAATTGAAAACACAACTACCATAGCTAGTATTACATAATTCAACTGGATTGAAGACCACTAGTCTTTTTGTGGGATTACATCACCTGATTAGATATAGAATAAAACCACGACCATCTTAGATGGCATTACATCATTCAACTGTAGCGATGACCGCAACACTTTCGCTGGAATTACATCACCTGACTCAATATAGAATAAAAACCATGCTTATTTTGTCTAGCCTTACATCATTCAACTAGAGTGAAGACCGCATCACAGTCGCTAGAATTACATCACCCGACTCGATGTAGAATGAAAACTATGACCATCTTGGGTGGCATTACACCATTGAACTGTAGTGAATATCGCAACACCTTTGCTAGAATTACATCACCTGACTTGATATAGAAGGAAAACCATGATAATCTTGGTTGGCATTATATCATTCAATTGTAGTGAATACCGCATCACCTTCGCTGGAATTACATCACCTGACTCGATATTGATTTGAAAACACAACTATCATAGCTAGTATTAGATAATTCAACTGGATTGAAGACCACTAGTCTTTTGGTGGGATTACATCACCTGATTCGATATAGAATGAAAACCACGACCATCTTAGATGGCATTACATCATTCAACTAGAGTGATGACCGCAACACTTTCGCTGGAATTACATCACCTGATTCAATATAGAATAAAAACCATACTTATTTTGGCTAGCCTTACATCATTCAACTAGAGTGAAGACCGCATCACATTCGCTAGAATTACATCACCCGACTCGATGTAGAATGAAAACTATGACCATCTTGGGTGGCATTACACCATTCAACTGTAGTGAAGATCGCAACACCTTCGCTAGAATTACATCACCTGACTTGATATAGAAGGAAAACCATGATAATCTTGGTTGGCAATATATCATTCAATTGTACTGAAGACCGCATCACCTTCGCTGGAATTACATCACCCGACTCGATATTGATTTTAAAACACAACTATCATAGCTTGTATTAGATAATTCAACTGGATTGAAGACCACTAGTCTTTTGGTGGGATTACATCACCTGATTCGATATAGAATGAAAACCACGACCATCTTAGATGGCATTACATCATTCAACTAGAGTGATGACCGCAACACTTTCGCTGGAATTACATCACCTGATTCAATATAGAATGACAACTATGACCATCTTGGCTAGCCCTAGATCATTCAACTGGAGTGAAGACCGCATCACAGTCGCTAGAATTACATCACCCGACTCGATGTAGAATGAAAACTATGACCATCTTGGCTGGCATTACATCATTCAACTGTAGTGAAGATCGCAACACCTTCGCTAGAATTACATCACCTGACTTGATATAGAAGGAAAACCATGAAAATCTTGGTTGGCATTATATCATTCAATTGTAGTGAAGACCGCATCACCTTCGCTGGAATTACATCACCTGACTCGATATAGAATTGAAACCACAACTATCATAGCTAGTATTACATAATTCAACTGGATTGAAGACCACTAGTCTTTTGGTTGGATTACATCACCTGATTCGATATAGAATGAAAACCACGACCATCTTAGATGGCATTACATCATTCAACTAGAGTGATGACCGCAACACTTTCGCTGGAATTACATCACCTGACTCAATATAGAATAAAAACCATGCTTATTTTGGCTAGCCTTACATCATTCAACTAGAGTGAAGACCGCATCACATTCGCTAGAATTACATCACCCGACTCGATGTAGAATGAAAACTATGACCATCTTGGCTGGCATTACATCATTCAACTGTAGTGAAGATCGCAACACCTTCGCTAGAATTACATCACCTGACTTGATATAGAAGGAAAACCATGAAAATCTTGGTTGGCATTATATCATTCAATTGTAGTGAAGACCGCATCACCTTCGCTGGAATTACATCACCTGACTCGATATAGAATTGAAACCACAACTATCATAGCTAGTATTACATAATTCAACCGGATTGAAGACCACTAGTCTTTTGGTTGGATTACATCACCGATTCGATATAGAATGAAAACCACAACCATCTTAGATGGCATTACATCATTCAACTAGAGTGATAACCGCAACACTTTCGCTGGAACTACATCACCTGACTCAATATAGAATAAAAACCATGCTTATTTTGGCTAGCCTTATATCATTCAACTGGAGTGAAGACCGCATAACATTCACTAGAATTACATCACCCGACTCGATGTAGAATGACAACTATGACCATCTTGGCTGGCATTACATCATTCAA
This sequence comes from Anisodus tanguticus, assembly GCA_034509755.1. Lineage (NCBI taxonomy): Eukaryota > Viridiplantae > Streptophyta > Magnoliopsida > Solanales > Solanaceae > Anisodus > Anisodus tanguticus. Next base: position 30,315,114 of record CM067555.1, on the reverse strand, counting down.
CTGTAGGAAGACCGCAACACCTTCGCTAGAATTACATCACCTGACTTGATATAGAAGGAAAACCAGGATAATCTTGGTAGGCATTATATCATTCAATTGTAGTGAAGACCGCATCACCTTCGCTGGAATTACATCACCTGACTCGATATAGAATTGAAAACACAACTATCATAGCTAGTATTACATAATTCAACTGGATTGAAAACCACAAGTCTTTTGGTGGGATTACATCATCTGATTAGATATAGAATGAAAACCACGACCATCTTAGATGGCATTACATCATTCAACTGGAGTGATGACCGCAACACTTTTGCTGGAATTACATCAGCTGACTCAATATAGAATGAAAACCATGACCATCTTGGCTAGACTTACATCATTCAACTGGAGTGAAGAACGCATCACATTCACTTGAATTACATCACCCGACTCGATGTAGAATGACAACTATGACCATCTTGGCTGGCATTACATCATTCAACTGTAGGAAGACCGCAACACCTTCGCTAGAATTACATCACCTGACTTGATATAGAAGGAAAACCAGGATAATCTTGGTAGGCATTATATCATTCAACTGGAGTGAAGACCGCATCACCTTCGCCGGAATTACAACACATGACTCGATATAGAATTGAAAACACAACTATCATTGCTAGTATTATATAATTCAACTTGATTGAAGACCACTAGTCTTTTGGTGCGATTACATCACCTGATTCGATAAAGAATGAAAACCACGACCATCTTAGATGGCAATACATTATTCAAATTGAAGTGATAACCGCAACACTTTCGCTGCAATTACATCACCCGACTCAATATAGAATAAAAACTATGCTTATTTTGTCTAGCCTTACATCATTCAATCGGAGTGAAAACCGCATCACATTCGCTAGAATTACATCACCCGACTCGATGTAGAATGACAACTATGACCATCTTGGCCGGCATTACATCATTCAACCGTAGGAAGACCACAACACCTTCGCTAGAATTACATCACCCGACTTGATATAGATTGAAAACCAGGATAATCTTGGTAGGCATTATATCATTCAACCGGAGTGAAGACCACATCACCTTCGCCGGAATTACAACACATGACTCGATATAGAATTGAAAACACAACTATCATTGCTAGTATTACATAATTCAACCGGATTGAAGACCACTAGTCTTTTGGTGGGATTACATCACCTGATTCGATAAAGAATGAAAACCACGACCATCTTAGATGGCAATACATCATTCAACTCGAATGATAACCGCAACACTTTTCGCTGGAATTACATCACCCGACTCAATATAGAATGAAAACTATGACCATCTTGGCTAGCCCTACATCATTCAACTGGAGTGAAGACCGCATCACACTCGCTAGAATTACATCACCCGACTCGATGTAGAATAAAAACTACGACCATCTTGGCTGACTAAATATTCAACTGTAGTGAAGACCGCAACACCTTCGCTAGAATTATATCACCCGACTTGATATAGATGGAAAACCACGACAATCTTGGTTGGCATTATATCATTCAACCGGAGTGAAGACCGCATCACCTTCGCTGGAATTACATCACCCGACTCGATATAGAATTGAAACCACAACTATCATAGCTAGTATTACATAATTCAACCGGATTGAAGACCACTAGTCTTTTGGTGGGATTACGTCACTCGATTCGATATAGAATGAAAACCACGACCATCTTAGATGGCATTACATCATTCAACTAGAGTGATGACCGCAACACTTTCGCCGGAATTACATCACCCGACTCAATATAGAATAAAAACCATGCTTATTTTGGCTAGCCTTACATCATTCAACTAGAGTGAAGACCGCATCACATTCGCTAGAATTACTTCACCCGACTCGATGTAGAATGAAAACTATGACCATCTTGGTGGCATTACATCATTCAACTGTAGAGAAGATCGCAACACCTTCTCTAGAATACATCACCTGACTTGATATAGAAGGAAAACCATGAAAATCTTGGTAGGCATTATATCATTCAATTGTAGTGAAGACCGCATCACCATCGCTGGAATTACATCACCTGACTCGATATAGAATTGAAACCACAACTATCATAGCTAGTATTACATAATTCAACTGGATTGAAGACCACTACTCTTTTGGTGGGATTACATCACCTGATTCGATAAAGAATGAAAACCACGACCATCTTAGATGGCAATACATCATTCAACTGGAGTGATAACCGCAACACTTTTCGCTGGAACTACATCACCTGACTCAATATAGAATAAAAACCATGCTTATTTTGGCTAGCCTTATATCATTCAACTAGAGTGAAGACCGCATCACATTCGCTAGAATTAAATCACCCGACTCGATGTAGAATGAAAACTATGACCATCTTGGGTGGCATTACACCATTCAACTGTAGTGAAGATCGCAACACCTTCGCTAGAATTACATCACCTGACTTGATATAGAAGGAAAACCATGATAATCTTGGTTGGCATTATATCATTCAATTATAGTGAAGACCGCATCACCTTCGCCGGAATTACATCACCGACTCGATATTGATTTGAAAACACAACTATCATAGCTAGTATTAGATAATTCAACTGGATTGAAGACCACTAGTCTTTTGGTGGGATTACATCACCTGATTCGATATAGAATGAAATCCACGACCATCTTAGATGGCATTACATCATTCAACTAGAGTGATGACCGCAACACTTTCGCTGGAATTACATCACCTGATTCAATATATAATAAAAACCATGCTTATTTTGGCTAGCCTTACATCATTCAACTAGAGTGAAGACCACAACACATTCGGTAGAATTACATCACCCGACTCGATGTAGAATGACAACTATGACCATCTTGCCTGGCATTACATCATTCAACTATAGGAAGACCACAACACCTTCGCTAGAATTACATCACCTGACTTGATATAGAAGGAAAACCAGGATAATCTTGGTAGGCATTATATCATTCAACTGGAGTGAAGACCGCATCACCTTCGCTGGAATTACAACACATGACTCGATATAGAATTGAAAACACAACTATCATTGCTAGTATTATATAATTCAACTTGATTGATGACCACTAGTCTTTTGGTGCGATTACATCACCTGATTCGATAAAGAATGAAAACCACGACCATCTTAGATGGCAATACATTATTCAGCAGGAGTGATAACCGCAACACTTTCGCTGCAATTACATCACCTAACTCAATATAGAATAAAAACTATGCTTATTTTGTCTAGCCTTACATCATTCAACTGGAGTGAAAACCGCATCACATTCGCTAGAATTACATCACCCGACTCGATGTAGAATGACAACTATGACCATCTTGGCTGGCATTACATCATTCAACTGTAGGAAGACCACAACACCTTCGCTAGAATTACATCACCTGACTTGATATAGATTGAAAACCAGGATAATCTTGGTAGGCATTATATCATTCAACTGGAGTGAAGACCACATCACCTTCGCTGGAATTACAACACATGACTCGATATAGAATTGAAAACACAACTATCATTGCTAGTATTACATAATTCAACCGGATTGAAGACCACTAGTCTTTTGGTGGGATTACATCACCTGATTCGATAAAGAATGAAAACCACGACCATCTTAGATGGCAATACATCATTCAACTCGAATGATAACCGCAACACTTTTCGCTGGAATTACATCACCTGACTCAATATAGAATGAAAACTATGACCATCTTGGCTAGCCCTACATCATTCAACTGGAGTGAAGACCGCATCACACTCGCTAGAATTACATCACCCGACTCGATGTAGAATAAAAACTACGACCATCTTGGCTGACTAAATATTCAACTGTAGTGAAGACCGCAACACCTTCGCTAGAATTATATCACCTGACTTGATATAGATGGAAAACCACGACAATCTTGGTTGACATTATATCATTCAACTGGAGTGAAGACCGCATCACCTTCGCTGGAATTACATCACCTGACTCGATATAGAATTGAAACCACAACTATCATAGCTAGTATTACATAATTCAACTGGATTGAAGACCACTAGTCTTTTGGTGGGATTACGTCACCTGATTCGATATAGAATGAAAACCACGACCATCTTAGATGGCATTACATCATTCAACTAGAGTGATGACCGCAACACTTTCGCTGGAATTACATCACCTGACTCAATATAGAATAAAAACCATGCTTATTTTGGCTAGCCTTACATCATTCAACTAGAGTGAAGACCGCATCACATTCGCTAGAATTACATCACCCGACTCGATGTAGAATGAAAACTACGACCATCTTGGCTGGCATTACATCATTCAACTGTAGAGAAGATCGCAACACCTTCTCTAGAATACATCACCTGACTTGATATAGAAGGAAAACCATGAAAATCTTGGTAGGCATTATATCATTCAATTGTAGTGAAGACCGCATCACCATCGCTGGAATTACATCACATGACTCGATATAGAATTGAAACCACAACTATCATAGCTAGTATTACATAATTCAACTGGATTGAAGACCACTAGTCTTTTGGTGGGATTACATCACCTGATTCGATAAAGAATGAAAACCACGACCATCTTAGATGGCATTACATCATTCAACTGGAGTGATAACCGCAACACTTTCGCTGGAATTACATCACCTGACTCAATATAGAATGAAAACCATGACCATCTTGGCTAGCCTTACATCATTCAACTGGAGTGAAGACCGAATCACACTTGCTAGAATTACATCACCCGACTCGATGTAGAATGAAAACTACGACCATCTTGGCTGACTACATAATTCAACTGTAGTGAAGACCGCAACTCCATCGCTAGAAATATACAACCTAACTTGATATAGAAAGAAAACAAGGATAATCTTGGTAGGCATTATATCATTCAACTGGAGTGAATACCACATCACCTTCGCTGGAATTAAAACACATGACTCGATATAGAATTGAAAACACAACTATCATTGCTAGTATTACATAATTCAACTGGATTGAAGACCACTAGTCTTTGGTGGGATTACATCACCTGATTTGATAAAGAATGAAAACCACGACCATCTTAGATGGCAATACATCACCTGACTTGATATAGATGGAAAACTACGACAATGTAGGTTGGCATTGTATCATTCAACTGGAGTGAAGACCGCATCACCTTCGCTTGAATTACATCACATGACTCGATATAGAATTGAAACCACAACGATCTTAGCTAGTATTTCATCATTCAATTGGATTGAAGACCACAAGATTTTGGTGGAAATACATCACCTGATTCGATATAGAATGAAAACCATGTCCATCTTAGATGGCATTACATCATTCAACTGGAGTGATAACTGCAACACTCTCGTTGGATAATATTACATCACTTGACTCAATATAGAATGAAAACCATGACCATCTTGGCTAGGCTTACATCATTCAACTGAAGTGAAGACCGCATCACATTCGCTAAAATTACATCACCCGACTATATGTAGAATGAAAACTATGACCATCTTGGCTGGCATTACATCATTCAACTGTAGTGAAGATCGCAACACCTTCGCTAGAATTACATCACCTCATTTGATATAGAATGAAAACCATGAAAATCTTGGTAGGCATTATATCATTCAATTGTAGTGAAGACCGCATCACCATCGCTGGAATTACATCACCTGACTCGATATAGAATTGAAACCACAACTATCATAGCTAGTATTACATAATTCAACTGGATTGAAGACCACTAGTCTTTTGGTGGGATTACATCACCTGATTCGATAAAGAATGAAACCCACGACCATCTTAGATGGTAATAAATCATTCAGCAGGAGTGATGACCGCAACACTTTCGCCGCAATTACATCACCGACTCAATATAGAATAAAAACCATGCTTATTTTGGCTAGCCTTTCATCATTCAACCGGAGTGAAGACCGCATCACATTCGCTAGAATTACATCACCCGACTCGATGTAGAATGACAACTATGACCATTTTGGATGGCATTACATCATTCAACCGTAGGAAGACCACAACACCTTCGCTAGAATTACATCACCGACTTGATATAGATGGAAAACCAGGATAATCTTGGTAGGCATTATATCATTTAACCGGAGTGAAGACCACATCACCTTCGCCGGAATTACAACACATGACTCGATATAGAATTGAAAACACAACTATCATTGCTAGTATTACATAATTGAACTGGATTGAAGACCACTAGTATTTTGGTGGGATTACATCACCTGATTCGATAAAGAATGAAAACCACGACCATCTTAGATGGCAATACATCATTCAACTAGAGTGATAACCGCAACACTTTTTGCTGGAATTACATCACCTGACTTAATATAGAATGAAAACTATGACCATCTTGGCTAGCCCTACATCATTCAACTGGAGTGAAGACCGCATCACATTCGCTAGAATTACATCACCCGACTCGATGTAGAATGACAACTATGACCATCTTGGCTGGCATTACATCATTCAACTGTAGGAAGACCACAACACCTTCGCTAGAATTACATCACCTGACTTGATATAGAAGGAAAACCAGGATAATCTTGGTAGGCATTATATCATTCAACTGGAGTGAAGACCACATCACCTTCGCTGGAATTACAACACATGACTCGATATAGAATTGAAAACACAACTATCATTGCTAGTATTAAATAATTCAACTGGAATGAAGACCACTAGTCTTTTGGTGGGATTACATCACCGATTCGATAAAGAATGAAAACCACGACCATCTTAGATGTCACTACATCATTCAACTAGAGTGATAACCGCAACACTTTTCGCCGGAATTACATCACCCGACTCAATATAGAATGAAAACTATGACTATCTTGGCTAGACCTACATCATTCAACTCGTAGTGAAGACCGCATCACACTCGCTAGAAATACATCACCCGACTCGATGTAGAATAAAACCTACGACCATCTTAGCTGACTACATAATTCAACCGTAGTGAACACCGCAACACCTTCTCTAGAATTATATCACCTGACTTGATATAGATGGAAAACCACGACAATCTTGGTTGGCAGTATATCATTCAACTGCAGTGATGACCGCATCACCTTCGCTGGAAATACATCACATGAATCGATATAGAATTGAAACCACAACTATCTTAGGTAGTATTTCATCATTCAATTGGATTGAAGCCCACAAGATTTGGGTGGAAATACATCACCTGATTCGATATAGAATGAAAACCACGACCATCTTAGATGGCATTACATCATTCAACTGGAGTGATAACCGCAACACTTTCATTGGATAATATTACATCACTTGATTCAATATAGAATGAAAACCATGACCATCTTGGCTAGGCTAACATCATTCAACTGAAGTGAAGACCGCATCACATTTGCTAAAATTACTCACCCGACTCGATGGAGACTGAAAACTACGACCATCTTGGATGGCATTACATCATTCAACTGTAGGAAGACCACAACACCTTCGCTAGAATTACATCACCTGACTTGATATAGATGGAAAACCAGGATAATCTTGGTAGGCATTATATCATTTAACTGGAGTGAAGACCACATCACCTTCGCTGGAATTACAACACATGACTCGATATAGAATTGAAAACACAACTATCATTGCTAGTATTACATAATTCAACTGGATTGAAGACCACTAGTCTTTTGGTGGGATTACATCACCTGATTCGATAAAGAATGAAAACCACGACCATCTTAGATGGCAATACATCATTCAACTAGAGTGATAACCGCAACACTTTTTGCTGGAATTACATCACCCGACTTAATATAGAATGAAAACTATGACCATCTTGGCTAGCCCTACATCATTCAACTGGAGTGAAGACCGCATCACACTCGCTAGAATTACATCACCCAACTCGATGTAGAGTAAAAACTACGACCATCTTGGCTGACTACATAATTCTACTATAGTGAAGACCGCAACACCTTCGCTAGAATTATATCACCTGACTTGATATAGATGGAAAACCACGATAATCTTGGTTGGCATTATATCATTCAACTGGAGTGAAGACCGCATCACCTTCACTGGAATTACAACACATGAATCGATATAGAACTGAAAACACAACTATCATTGCTAGTATTTCATCATTCAATTGGATTGAAGACCACAAGATTTTGGTGGAAATACATCACCTGATTCGATATAGAATGAAAACCACGACCATCTTAGATGGCATTACATCATTCAAATGGAGTGATAATCGCAACACTTTCGTTGAATAATATTACATCACTTGACTCAATATAGAATGAAAACCATGACCATCTTGGCTAGGCTTACATCATTCAACGGGAGTGAAGACCGCATCACACTCGCTAGAATTACATCACTCGACTCGATGTAGAATGACAACTATGACCATCGTGGCTGGCATTACATCATTCAACTGTAGGAAGACCGCAACACCTTCGCTAGAATTACATCACCTGACTTGATATAGAAGGAAAACCAGGGTAATCTTGGTAGGCATTATATCATTCAATTGGATTGAAGACCGCATCACTTTCGGTGGAATTACATCACCTGACTCGATATAGAATTAAAACCACAACTATCTTAGCTAGTATTACATCATTCAATTGGATTGCAAACTACAAGATTTTGGTGGAAAAACATCACCTGATTCGATATAGAATGAAAACCACGACCATCTTAGATGGCAATACATCATTCAACAGGAGTGATGACCGCAACACTTTCGCTGGAATTACATCGCCGACTCAATATAGAATAAAAACCATGCTTATTTTGGCTAGCCTTACATCATTCAACTAGAGTGAAGACCGCATCACATTCGCTAGAATTACATCACCCGACTCGATGTAGAATGAAAACTAAGACCATCTTGGCTGGCATTACATCATTCAACCGTAGGAAGACCGCAACACCTTCGCTAGAATTACATCACCCGACTTGATATAGAAGGAAAACCAGGATAATCTTGGTAGGCATTATATCATTCAACTGGAGTGAAGACCGCATCACTTTCGCTGGAATTACATCACATGACTCGATATAGAATTGAAAGCACAACTATCATTGCTAGTATTACATAATTCAACTGGATTGAAGACCACTAATCTTTTGGTGGGATTACATCACCCGATTCGATAAAAAATGAAAACCACGACCATCTTAGATGGTAATACATCATTCAACTAGAGTGATAACCGCAACACTTTTCGCTGGAATTACATCACCTGACTCAATATAGAATGAAAACTATGACCAGATTGGCTAGCCTTACATCATTCAACTGGAGTGAAGACCGCATCACATTCGCTAGAATTACATCACCCGACTCGATGTAGAATGACAACTATGACCATCTTGGCTGACATTACATCATTCAACTGTAGGAAGACTACAACACCTTCGCTAGAATTACATCACCCGACTTGATATAGATGGAAAACCAGGATAATCTTGGTAGGCATTATATCATTCAACTGGAGTGAAGACCAGATCACCTTCGCTGGAATTACACCACATGACTCGATATAGAATTGAAAACACAACTATCATAGCTAGTATTACATAATTCAACTGGATTGAAGACCACTAGTCTTTTGGTGAGATTACATCACTTGATTCGATATAGAATGAAAACCACGACCATCATAGATGGCATTACATCATTCAACTAGAGTGATGACCGCAACACTTTCGCTGGAATTACATCGCCTGACTCAATATAGAATAAAAACCATGCTTATTTTGGCTAGCCTTACATCATTCAACTAGAGTGAAGACCGCATCACATTCGCTAGAATTACATCACCCGACTCGATGTAGAATGAAAACTAAGACCATCTTGGCTGGCATTACATCATTCAACTGTAGGAAGACCGCAACACCTTCGCTAGAATTACATCACCTGACTTGATATAGAAGGAAAACCAGGATAATCTTGGTAGGCATTATATCATTCAACTGGAGTGAAGACCGCATCACTTTCGCTGGAATTACATCACATGACTCAATATAGAATTAAAACCACAACTATCTTAGCTAGTATTACATCATTCAATTGGATTGAAAACTACAAGATTTTGGTGGAAAAACATCACCTGATTCGATATAGAATGAAAACCACGACCATCTTAGATGGCATTACATCATTCAACTGGAGTGATAACCGCAACACTTTCGCTGCAATTATATCACCTGACTCAATATAGAATAAAAACCATGTTTATTTTGGCTTGCCTTACATCATTCAACTCGGAGTGAAGACAACATCACATTTGCTAAAATTACTCACCCGACTCGATGTAGAATGAAAACTACGACCATCTTGGCTGGCATTACACCATTCAACTGTAGTGAAGATCGCAACACCTTCGCTAGAATTACATCACCTGACTTGATATAGAAGGAAAACCATGAAAATCTTGGTTGGCATTATATCATTCAATTGTAGTGAAGACCGCATCACCTTCGCTGGAATTACATCACCTGACTCGATATTGAATTGAAAACACAACTATCATAGCTAGTATTACATAATTCAACTGGATTGAAGACCACTAGTCTTTTGGTGGGATTACATCACCTGATTCGATATAGAATGAAAACCACGACCATCTTAGATGGCATTACATCATTTAACTAGAGTGATGACCGCAACACATTTACTGGAATTACATCACCCGACTCAATAAATAATAAAAACCATGCTTATTTTGGCTAGCCTTACATCATTCAACCGGAGTGAAGACCGCATCACATTCGCTAGAATTACATCACCCGACTCGATGTAGAATGACAACTATGACCATCTTGGCCGGCATTACATAATTCAACCGTAGGAAGACTACAACACCTTCGCTAGAATTACATCACCCGACTTGATATAGATGGAAAACCAGGATATTCTTGGTAGGCATTATATCATTCAACTGGAGTGAAGACCACATCACCTTCGCTTTGGAATTACACCACATGACTCGATATAGAATTGAAAACACAACTATCATAGCTAGTATTACATAATTCAACCGGATTGAAGACCACTAGTCTTTTGGTGAGATTACATCACTTGATTCGATATAGAATGAAAACCAAGACCATATTAGATGGCATTACATCATTCAACTAGAGTGATGACCGCAACACTTTCGCCGAATTACATCACCCGACTCAATATAGAATAAAAACCATGCTTATTTTGGCTAGCCTTACATCATTCAACTAGAGTGAAGACCGCATCACATTCGCTAGAATTACATCACCCGACTCGATGTAGAATGAAAACTATGACCATCTTGGCTGGCATTACATCATTCAACTGTAGGAAGACCGCAACACCTTCGCTAGAATTACATCACCCGACTTGATATAGAAGGAAAACCAGATAATCTTGGTAGGCATTATATCATTCAACCGGAGTGAAGACCGCATCACTTTCGCTGGAATTACATCACATGACTCGATATAGTATTAAAACCACAACTATCTTAGCTAGTATTACATCATTCAATTGGATTGAAAACTACAAGATTTTGGTGGAAAAACATCACCTGATTCGATATAGAATGAAAACCACGACCATCTTAGAGGGCATTACATCATTCAACTGGAGTGATAACCGCAACACTTTCGCTGCAATTATATCACCTGACTCAATATAGAATAAAAACCATGTTTATTTTGGCTAGCATTACATCATTCAACTGGAGTGAAGACAACATCACATATGCTAAAATTACTCACCCGACTCGATGTAGAATGAAAACTACGACCATCTTGGCTGGCATTACACCATTCAATTGTAGTAAAGATCGCAACACCTTCGCTAGAATTACATCACCTGACTTGATATAGAAGGAAAACCATGAAAATCTTGGTTGTCATTATATCATTCAATTGTAGTGAAGACCGCATCACCTTCGCTGGAATTACATCACCTGACTTGATATTGAATTGAAAACACAACTATCATAGCTAGTATTACATAATTCAACTGGATTGAAGACCACTAGTCTTTTGGTGGGATTACATCACCTGATTCGATATAGAATGAAAACCACGACCATCTTAGATGGCATTACATCATTCAACTAGAGTGATGACCGCAACACTTTCGCTGGAATTACATCACCTGACTCAATATATAATAAAAACCATGCTTATTTTGGCTAGCCTTACATCATTCAACTAGAGTGAAGACCGCAACACATTCGCTAGAATTACATCACCCGACTCGATGTAGAATGACAACTATGACCATCTTGGCTGGCATTACATCATTCAACTATAGGAAGACCGCAACACCTTCGCTAGAATTACATCACCTGACTTGATATAGAAGGAAAACCAGGATAATCTTGGTAGGCATTATATCATTCAACTGGAGTGAAGACCGCATCACCTTGGCTGGAATTACAACACATGACTCGGTATAGAATTGAAAACACAACTATCATTGCTAGTATTATATAATTCAAGTTGATTGAAGACCACTAGTCTTTTGGTGGGATTACATCACCTGATTCGATAAAGAATGAAAACCACGACCATCTTAGATGGTAATACATCATTCAGCAGGAGTGATAACCGCAACACTTTCGCTGCAAATATATCACCTGACTCAATATAGAGTAAAAACCATGCTTATTTTGGCTAGCCTTACATCATTCAACTGGAGTGAAGACCGCATCACATTCGCTAGAATTACATCACCCGACTCGATGTAGAATGAAAACTATGACCATCTTGGCTGGCATTACATCATTCAACTGTAGGAAGACCGCAACACCTTCGCTAGAATTACATCACCGACTTGATATAGAAGGAAAACCAGGATAATCTTGGTAGGCATTATATCATTCAACCGGAGTGAAGACCGCATCACTTTCGCTGGAATTACATCACATGACTCGATAAAGAATTAAAACCACAACTATCTTAGCTAGTATTACATCATTCAATTGGATTGAAAACTACAAGATTTTGGTGGAAAAACATCACCGATTCGATATAGAATGAAAACCACGACCATCTTAGATGGCATTACATCATTCAACTGGAGTGATAACCGCAACACTTTCGCTGCAATTATATCACCTGACTCAATATAGAATAAAAACCATGTTTATTTTGGCTTGCCTTACATCATTCAACTGGAGTGAAGACAACATCACATTTGCTAAAATTACTCACCCGACTCGATGTAGAATGAAAACTACGACCATCTTGGCTGGCATTACACCATTCAACTGTAGTGAAGATCGCAACACCTTCGCTAGAATTACATCACCTGACTTGATATAGAAGGAAAACCAGGAAAATCTTGGTTGGCATTATATCATTCAATTGTAGTGAAGACCGCATCACCTTCGCTGGAATTACATCACCTGACTCGTTATTGAATTGAAAACACAACTATCATAGCTAGTATTACATAATTCAACCGGATTGAAGACCACTAGTCTTTTGGTGGGATTACATCACCGATTCGATATAGAATGAAAACCACGACCATCTTAGATGGCATTACATCATTTAACTAGAGTGATGACCGCAACACATTCACCGGAATTACATCACCGACTCAATAAATAATAAAAACCATGCTTATTTTGGCTAGCCTTACATCATTCAACTAGAGTGAAGACCGCAACACATTCGCTAGAATTATATCACCCGACTCGATGTAGAATGACAACTATGACCATCTTGGTGGCATTACATCATTCAACTATAGGAAGACCGCAACACCTTCGCTAGAATTACATCACCTGACTTGATATAGAAGGAAAACCAGGATAATCTTGGTAGGAATTATATCATTCAACCGGAGTGAAGACCGCATCACCTTCGCCGGAATTACAACACATGACTCGATATAGAATTGAAAACACAACTATCATCGCTAGTATTATATAATTCAACTTGATTGAAGACCACTAGTCTTTTGGTGCGATTACATCACCCGATTCGATAAAGAATGAAAACCACGACCATCTTAGATGGCAATACATCATTCGGCGGGAGTGATAACCGCAACACTTTCGCCGCAAATACATCACCTCGACTCAATATAGAATAAAAACCATGCTTATTTTGGCTAGCCTTACATCATTCAACTGGAGTGAAGACCGCATCACATTCGCTAGAATTACATCACCCGACTCGATGTAGAATGACAACTATGACCATCTTGGCTGGCATTACATCATTCAACTGTAGGAAGACTACAACACCTTCGCTAGAATTACATCACCCGACTTGATATAGATGGAAAACCAGGATATTCTTGGTAGGCATTATATCATTCAACTGGAGTGAAGACCACATCACCTTCGCTGGAATTACACCACATGACTCGATATAGAATTGAAAACACAACTATCATAGCTAGTATTACATAATTCAACTGGATTGAAGACCACTAGTCTTTTGGTGAGATTACATCACTTGATTCGATATAGAATGAAAACCACGACCATCTTAGATGGCATTACATCATTCAACTAGAGTGATGACCGCAACACTTTCGCATTGGAATTACATCACCCGACTCAATATAGAATAAAAATCATGCTTATTTTGGCTAGCCTTACATCATTCAACTAGAGTGAAGACCGCATCACATTCGCTAGAATTACATCACCCGACTCGATGTAGAATGAAAACTATGACCATCTTGGCTGGCATTACATCATTCAACTGTAGGAAGACCGCAACACCTTCGCTAGAATTACATCACCTGACTTGATATAGAAGGAAAACCAGGATAATCTTGGTAGGCATTATATCATTCAACTGGAGTGATGACCGCATCACCTTGGCTGGAATTACAACACATGACTCGGTATAGAATTGAAAACACAACTATCATTGCTAGTATTATATAATTCAACTTGATTGATGACCACTAGTCTTTTGGTGGGATTACATCACCTGATTCGATAAAGAATGAAAACCACGACCATCTTAGATGGCAATACATCATTCAAATAGGAGTGATAACCGCAACACTTTCGTTGCAAATACATCACCCGACTCAATATAGAATAAAAACCATGCTTATTTTGGCTAGCCTTACATCATTCAACTGGAGTGAAGACCGCATCACCTTCGCTAGAATTACATCACCCGACTCGATGTAGAATGACAACTATGACCATCTTGCCTGGCATTACATCATTCAACTCGTAGGAAGACTACAACACCTTCGCTAGAATTACATCACCCGACTTGATATAGATGGAAAACCAGGATAATCTTGGTAGGCATTATATCATTCAACTGGAGTGAAGACAACATCACCTTCGCTGGAATTACAACACATGACTCGATATAGAATTGAAAACACAACTTTCATAGCTAGTATTACATAATTCAACCGGATTGAAGACCACTAGTCTTTTGGTGAGATTACATCACCGATTCGATATAGAATGAAAACCACGACCATCTTAGATGGCATTACATCATTCAACTAGAGTGATGACCGCAACACTTTCATTTGGAATTACATCACCCGACTCAATATAGAATAAAAACCATGCTTATTTTGGCTAGCCTTACATCATTCAACTAGAGTGAAGACCGCAACACATTTGCTAGAATTACATCACCCGACTCGATGTAGAATGACAACTATGACCATCTTGGCTGGCATTACATCATTCAACTATAGGAAGACCGCAACACCTTCGCTAGAATTACATCACCGACTTGATATAGAAGGAAAACCAGGATAATCTTGGTAGGCATTTTATCATTCAACTGGAGTGAAGACCGCATCACCTTCGCTGGAATTACAACACATGACTCGATATAGAATTGAAAACACAACTATCATTGCTAGTATTATATAATTCAACTTGATTGAAGACCACTAGTCTTTTGGTGCGATTACATCACCTGATTCGATAAAGAATGAAAACCACGACCATCTTAGATGGCAATACATCATTCAAATAGGGAGTGATAACCGCAACACTTTCGCCGCAAATACATCACCTGACTCAATATAGAATAAAAACCATGCTTATTTTGGCTAGCCTTACATCATTCAACTGGAGTGAAGACCGCATCACATTCGCTAGAATTACATCACCCGACTCGATGTAGAATGACAACTATGACCATCTTGGCTGGCATTACATCATTCAACTGTAGGAAGACTACAACACCTTTGCTAGAATTACATCACCCAACTTGATATAGATGGAAAACCAGGATAATCTTGGTAGGCATTATATCATTCAACTGGAGTGAAGACCACATCACCTTCGCTGGAATTACAACACATGACTCGATATAGAATTGAAAACACAACTATCATTGCTAGTATTATATAATTCAACTTGATTGATGACCACTAGTCTTTTGGTGGGATTACATCACCCGATTCGATAAAGAATGAAAACCACGACCATCTTAGATTGCAATACATCATTCAACAGAGTGATAACCGCAACACTTTCGCTGCAAATACATCACCTGACTCAATATAGAATAAAAACCATGCTTATTTTGGCTAGCCTTACATCATTCAACTAGAGTGAAGACCGTATCACATTCGCTAGAATTACATCACCCGACTCGATGTAGAATGACAACTATGACCATCTTGGCTGGCATTACATCATTCAACTGTAGGAAGACTACAACACCTTCGCTAGAATTACATCACCCGACTTGATATAGATGGAAAACCAAGATAATCTTGGTAGGCATTATATCATTCAACTGGAGTGAAGACCACATCACCTTCGCTGGAATTACACCACATAACTCGATATAGAATTGAAAACACATCTATCATAGCTAGTATTACATAATTCAACTGGATTGAAGACCACTAGTCTTTTGGTGAGATTACATCACCTCGATTCGATATAGAATGAAAACCACGACCATCTTAGATGGCATTACATCATTCAACTAGAGTGATGACCGCAACACTTTCGCCGGAATTACATCACCGACTCAATATAGAATAAAAACCATGCTTATTTTGGCTAGCCTTACATCATTCAACTAGAGTGAAGACCGCAACACATTTGCTAGAATTACATCACCCGACTCGATGTAGAATGACAACTATGACCATCTTGGTGGCATTACATCATTCAACTATAGGAAGACCGCAACACCTTCGCTAGAATTACATCACCTGACTTGATATAGAAGGAAAACCAGGATAATCTTGGTAGGCATTATATCATTCAACCGGAGTGAAGACCGCATCACTTTCGCTGGAATTACATCACATGACTCGATAAAGAATTAAAACCACAACTATCTTAGCTAGTATTACATCATTCAATTGGATTGAAAACTACAAGATTTTGGTGGAAAAACATCACCTGATTCGATATAGAATGAAAACCACGACCATCTTAGATGGCATTACATCATTCAACTGGAGTGATAACCGCAACACTTTCATTCGCTGCAATTATATCACCGACTCAATATAGAATAAAAACCATGTTTATTTTGGCTTGCCTTACATCATTCAACTGGAGTGAAGACAACATCACATTTGCTAAAATTACTCACCCGACTCGATGTAGAATGAAAACTACGACCATCTTGGTGGCATTACACCATTCAACCGTAGTGAAGATCGCAACACCTTCGCTAGAATTACATCACCCGACTTGATATAGAAGGAAAACCAGGAAAATCTTGGTTGGCATTATATCATTCAATTGTAGTGAAGACCGCATCACCTTCGCCGGAATTACATCACCTCGACTCGTTATTGAATTGAAAACACAACTATCATAGCTAGTATTACATAATTCAACTGGATTGAAGACCACTAGTCTTTTGGTGGGATTACATCACCTGATTCGATATAAAATGAAAACCACGACCATCTTAGATGGCATTACATCATTTAACTAGAGTGATGACCGCAACACATTCACTGGAATTACATCACCTGACTCAATAAATAATAAAAACCATGCTTATTTTG
Organism: Anisodus tanguticus; assembly: GCA_034509755.1. Classification (NCBI taxonomy): domain Eukaryota; kingdom Viridiplantae; phylum Streptophyta; class Magnoliopsida; order Solanales; family Solanaceae; genus Anisodus; species Anisodus tanguticus. The sequence goes on along the minus strand of CM067555.1, from coordinate 30,297,074 downwards.
GCTAGCCTTACATCATTCAACTAGAGTGAAGACCGCAACACATTCGCTAGAATTATATCACCCGACTCGATGTAGAATGACAACTATGACCATCTTGGCTGGCATTACATCATTCAACTATAGGAAGACCGCAACACCTTCGCTAGAATTACATCACCTGACTTGATATAGAAGGAAAACCAGGATAATCTTGGTAGGAATTATATCATTCAACTGGAGTGAAGACCGCATCACCTTCGCTGGAATTACAACACATGACTCGATATAGAATTGAAAACACAACTATCATCGCTAGTATTATATAATTCAACTTGATTGAAGACCACTAGTCTTTTGGTGCGATTACATCACCTGATTCGATAAAGAATGAAAACCACGACCATCTTAGATGGCAATACATCATTCAAATAGCGGAGTGATAACCGCAACACTTTCGCAAATACATCACCTGACTCAATATAGAATAAAAACCATGCTTATTTTGGCTAGCCTTACATCATTCAACTGGAGTGAAGACCGCATCACATTCGCTAGAATTACATCACCCGACTCGATGTAGAATGACAACTATGACCATCTTGGTGGCATTACATCATTCAACTCGTAGGAAGACTACAACACCTTCGCTAGAATTACATCACCCGACTTGATATAGATGGAAAACCAGGATATTCTTGGTAGGCATTATATCATTCAACTGGAGTGAAGACCACATCACCTTCGCTGGAATTACACCACATGACTCGATATAGAATTGAAAACACAACTATCATAGCTAGTATTACATAATTCAACTGGATTGAAGACCACTAGTCTTTTGGTGAGATTACATCACTTGATTCGATATAGAAAGAAAACCACGACCATCTTAGATGGCATTACATCATTCAACTAGAGTGATGACCGCAACACTTTCGCTTTGAATTACATCACCCGACTCAATATAGAATAAAAATCATGCTTATTTTGGCTAGCCTTACATCATTCAACTAGAGTGAAGACCGCATCACATTCGCTAGAATTACATCACCCGACTCGATGTAGAATGAAAACTATGACCATCTTGGCTGGCATTACATCATTCAACTGTAGGAAGACCGCAACACCTTCGCTAGAATTACATCACCTGACTTGATATAGAAGGAAAACCAGGATAATCTTGGTAGGCATTATATCATTCAAGCTGGAGTGATGACCGCATCACCTTGGCTGGAATTACAACACATGACTCGGTATAGAATTGAAAACACAACTATCATTGCTAGTATTATATAATTCAACTTGATTGATGACCACTAGTCTTTTGGTGGGATTACATCACCTGATTCGATAAAGAATGAAAACCACGACCATCTTAGATGGCAATACATCATTCGAAATAGGGAGTGATAACCGCAACACTTTCGCCGCAAATACATCACCCGACTCAATATAGAATAAAAACCATGCTTATTTTGGCTAGCCTTACATCATTCAACTGGAGTGAAGACCGCATCACCTTCGCTAGAATTACATCACCCGACTCGATGTAGAATGACAACTATGACCATCTTGCCGGCATTACATCATTCAACCGTAGGAAGACTACAACACCTTCGCTAGAATTACATCACCTGACTTGATATAGATGGAAAACCAGGATAATCTTGGTAGGCATTATATCATTCAACTGGAGTGAAGACAACATCACCTTCGCTGGAATTACAACACATGACTCGATATAGAATTGAAAACACAACTTTCATAGCTAGTATTACATAATTCAACCGGATTGAAGACCACTAGTCTTTTGGTGAGATTACATCACCGATTCGATATAGAATGAAAACCACGACCATCTTAGATGGCATTACATCATTCAACTAGAGTGATGACCGCAACACTTTCGCCGGAATTACATCACCGACTCAATATAGAATAAAAACCATGCTTATTTTGGCTAGCCTTACATCATTCAACTAGAGTGAAGACCGCAACACATTTGCTAGAATTACATCACCCGACTCGATGTAGAATGACAACTATGACCATCTTGGCTGGCATTACATCATTCAACTATAGGAAGACCGCAACACCTTCGCTAGAATTACATCACCTGACTTGATATAGAAGGAAAACCAGGATAATCTTGGTAGGCATTTTATCATTCAACTGGAGTGAAGACCGCATCACCTTCGCTGGAATTACAACACATGACTCGATATAGAATTGAAAACACAACTATCATTGCTAGTATTATATAATTCAACTTGATTGAAGACCACTAGTCTTTTGGTGCGATTACATCACCTGATTCGATAAAGAATGAAAACCACGACCATCTTAGATGGCAATACATCATTCAGCAGGAGTGATAACCGCAACACTTTCGCTGCAAATACATCACCTGACTCAATATAGAATAAAAACCATGCTTATTTTGGCTAGCCTTACATCATTCAACTGGAGTGAAGACCGCATCACATTCGCTAGAATTACATCACCCGACTCGATGTAGAATGACAACTATGACCATCTTGGCTGGCATTACATCATTCAACTGTAGGAAGACTACAACACCTTTGCTAGAATTACATCACCCAACTTGATATAGATGGAAAACCAGGATAATCTTGGTAGGCATTATATCATTCAACTGGAGTGAAGACCACATCACCTTCGCTGGAATTACAACACATGACTCGATATAGAATTGAAAACACAACTATCATTGCTAGTATTATATAATTCAACTTGATTGATGACCACTAGTCTTTTGGTGGGATTACATCACCTGATTCGATAAAGAATGAAAACCACGACCATCTTAGATTGCAATACATCATTCAAATGAGTGATAACCGCAACACTTTCGCCGCAAATACATCACCGACTCAATATAGAATAAAAACCATGCTTATTTTGGCTAGCCTTACATCATTCAACTAGAGTGAAGACCGTATCACATTCGCTAGAATTACATCACCCGACTCGATGTAGAATGACAACTATGACCATCTTGGCGGCATTACATCATTCAACCGTAGGAAGACTACAACACCTTCGCTAGAATTACATCACCGACTTGATATAGATGGAAAACCAAGATAATCTTGGTAGGCATTATATCATTCAACTGGAGTGAAGACCACATCACCTTCGCTGGAATTACACCACATGACTCGATATAGAATTGAAAACACATCTATCATAGCTAGTATTACATAATTCAACTGGATTGAAGACCACTAGTCTTTTGGTGAGATTACATCACTTGATTCGATATAGAATGAAAACCACGACCATCTTAGATGGCATTACATCATTCAACTAGAGTGATGACCGCAACACTTTCGCTGGAATTACATCACCTGACTCAATATAGAATAAAAACCATGCTTATTTTGGCTAGCCTTACATCATTCAACTGGAGTGAAGACCGCATCACATTCGCTAGAATTACATCACCCGACTCGATGTAGAATGACAACTATGACCATCTTGGCTGACATTACATCATTCAACTGTAGGAAGACTACAACACCTTCGCTAGAATTACATCACCCGACTTGATATAGATGGAAAACCAGGATAATCTTGGTAGGCATTATATCATTCAACTGGAGTGAAGACCACATCACCTTCGGGCCGAATTACACCACATGACTCGATATAGAATTGAAAACACAACTATCATAGCTAGTATTACATAATTCAACTGGATTGAAGACCACTAGTCTTTTGGTGAGATTACATCACTTGATTCGATATAGAATGAAAACCACGACCATCTTAGATGGCATTACATCATTCAACTAGAGTGATGACCGCAACACTTTCGCTGGAATTACATCACCTGACTCAATATAGAATAAAAACCATGCTTATTTTGGCTAGCCTTACATCATTCAACTAGAGTGAAGACCGCATCACATTCGCTAGAATTACATCACCCGACTCGATGTAGAATGAAAACTATGACCATCTTGGCTGGCATTACATCATTCAACTGTAGTGAAGACCGCAACACCTTCGCTAGAATTACATCACCTGACTTGATATAGAAGGAAAACCAGGATAATCTTGGTAGGCATTATATCATTCAACTGGAGTGAAGACCGCATCACTTTCGCTGGAATTACATCACATGACTCGATATAGTATTAAAACCACAACTATCTTAGCTAGTATTACATCATTCAATTGGATTGAAAACTACAAGATTTTGGTGGAAAAACATCACCTGATTCGAGATAGAATGAAAACCACGACCATCTTAGAGGGCATTACATCATTCAACTGGAGTGATAACCGCAACACTTTCGCCGCAATTATATCACCTGACTCAATAGAGAATAAAAACCATGTTTATTTTGGCTAGCATTACATCATTCAACTGGAGTGAAGACAACATCACATATGCTAAAATTACTCATCCGACTCGATGTAGAATGAAAACTACGACCATCTTGGCTGGCATTACACCATTCAATTGTAGTAAAGATCGCAACACCTTCGCTAGAATTACATCACCTGACTTGATATAGAAGGAAAACCATGAAAATCTTGGTTGGCATTATATCATTCAATTGTAGTGAAGACCGCATCACCTTCGCTGGAATTACATCACCTGACTCGATATTGAATTGAAAACACAACTATCATAGCTAGTATTACATATTTCAACTGGATTGAAGACCACTAGTCTTTTGGTGGGATTACATCACCTGATTCGATATAGAATGAAAACCACGACCATCTTAGATGGCAGTACATCATTCAACTAGAGTGATGACCGCAACACTTTCGCTGGAATTACATCACCTGACTCAATATATAATAAAAACCATGCTTATTTTGGCTAGCCTTACATCATTCAACTAGAGTGAAGACCGCAACACATTCGCTGGAATTACATCACCCGACTCGATGTAGAATGACAACTATGACCATCTTGGCTGGCATTACATCATTCAACTATAGGAAGACCGCAACACCTTCGCTAGAATTACATCACCTGACTTGATATAGAAGGAAAACCAGGATAATCTTGGTAGGCATTATATCATTCAACTGGAGTGATGACCGCATCACCTTGGCTGGAATTACAACACATGACTCGGTATAGAATTGAAAACACAACTATCATTTCTAGTATTATATAATTCAACTTGATTGATGACCACTAGTCTTTTGATGGGATTACATCACCTGATTCGATAAAGAATGAAAACCACGACCATCTTAGATGGCAATACATCATTCAGCAGGAGTGATAACCGCAACACTTTCGCTGCAAATACATCACCTGACTCAATATAGAATAAAAACCATGCTTATTTTATCTAGCCTTACATCATTCAACTGGAGTGAAGACCGCATCACCTTCGCTAGAATTACATCACCCGACTCGATGTAGAATGACAACTATGACCATCTTGGCTGGCATTACATCATTCAACTGTAGGAAGACTACAACACCTTCGCTAGAATTACATCACCTGACTTGATATAGATGGAAAACCAGGATAATCTTGGTAGGCATTATATCATTCAACTGGAGTGAAGACAACATCACCTTCGCTGGAATTACAACACATGACTCGATATAGAATTGAAAACACAACTTTCATAGCTAGTATTACATAATTCAACTGGATTGAAGACCACTAGTCTTTTGGTGAGATTACATCACCTGATTCGATATAGAATGAAAACCACGACCATCTTAGATGGCATTACATCATTCAACTAGAGTGATGACCGCAACACTTTCGCTGGAATTACATCACCTGACTCAATATAGAATAAAAACCATGCTTATTTTGGCTAGCCTTACATCATTCAACTAGAGTGAAGACCGCAACACATTTGCTAGAATTACATCACCCGACTCGATGTAGAATGACAACTATGACCATCTTGGCTGCATTACATCATTCAACTATAGGAAGACCGCAACACCTTCGCTAGAATTACATCACCTGACTTGATATAGAAGGAAAACCAGGATAATCTTGGTAGGCATTTTATCATTCAACTGGAGTGAAGACCGCATCACCTTCGCTGGAATTACAACACATGACTCGATATAGAATTGAAAACACAACTATCATTGCTAGTATTGTATAATTCAACTTGATTGAAGACCACTAGTCTTTTGGTGCGATTACATCACCTGATTCGATAAAGAATGAAAACCACGACCATCTTAGATGGCAATACATCATTCAAAGGAGTGATAACCGCAACACTTTCGCTGCAAATACATCACCTGACTCAATATAGAATAAAAACCATGCTTATTTTGGCTTGCCTTACATCATTCAACTGGAGTGAAGACCGCATCACATTCGCTAGAATTACATCACCCGACTTGATGTAGAATGACAACTATGACCATCTTGGCTGGCATTACATCATTCAACTGTAGGAAGACTACAACACCTTTGCTAGAATTACATCACCCGACTTGATATAGATGGAAAACCAGGATAATCTTGGTAGGCATTATATCATTCAACTGGAGTGAAGACCACATCACCTTCGCTGGAATTACAACACATGACTCGATATAGAATTGAAAACACAACTATCATTGCTAGTATTATATAATTCAACTTGATTGATGACCACTAGTCTTTTGGTGGGATTACATCACCTGATTCGATAAAGAATGAAAACCACGACCATCTTAGATTGCAATACATCATTCAGCAGGAGTGATAACCGCAACACTTTCGCTGCAAATACATCACCTGACTCAATATAGAATAAAAACCATGCTTATTTTGGCTAGCCTTACATCATTCAACTGGAGTGAAGACCGTATCACATTCGCTAGAATTACATCACCCGACTCGATGTAGAATGACAACTATGACCATCTTGGCTGGCATTACATCATTCAACTGTAGGAAGACTACAACACCTTCGCTAGAATTACATCACCCGACTTGATATAGATGGAAAACCAGGATAATCTTGGTAGGCATTATATCATTCAACTGGAGTGAAGACCACATCACCTTCGCTGGAATTACACCACATGACTCGATATAGAATTGAAAACACATCTATCATAGCTAGTATTACATAATTCAACTGGATTGAAGACCACTAGTCTTTTGGTGAGATTACATCACTTGATTCGATATAGAATGAAAACCACGACCATCTTAGATGGCATTACATCATTCACCTAGAGTGATGACCGCAACACTTTCGCCGGAATTACATCACCCGACTCAATATAGAATAAAAACCATGCTTATTTTGGCTAGCCTTACATCATTCAACTGGAGTGAAGACCGCATCACATTCGCTAGAATTACATCACCCGACTCGATGTAGAATGACAACTATGACCATCTTGGCGACATTACATCATTCAACTCTAGGAAGACTACAACACCTTCGCTAGAATTACATCACCCGACTTGATATAGATGGAAAACCAGGATAATCTTGGTAGGCATTATATCATTCAACTGGAGTGAAGACCAGATCACCTTCGCTGGAATTACACCACATGACTCGATATAGAATTGAAAACACAACTATCATAGCTAGTATTACATAATTCAACTGGATTGAAGACCACTAGTCTTTTGGTGAGATTACATCACTTGATTCGATATAGAATGAAAACCACGACCATCTTAGATGGCATTACATCATTCAACTAGAGTGATGACCGCAACACTTTCGCCGGAATTACATCACCTCGACTCAATATAGAATAAAAACCATGCTTATTTTGGCTAGCCTTACATCATTCAACTAGAGTGAAGACCGCATCACATTCGCTAGAATTACATCACCCGACTCGATGTAGAATGAAAACTATGACCATCTTGGCTGGCATTACATCATTCAACAGTAGGAAGACCGCAACACCTTCGCTAGAATTACATCACCTGACTTGATATAGAAGGAAAACCAGGATAATCTTGGTAGGCATTATATCATTCAACTGGAGTGAAGACCGCATCACTTTCGCCGGAATTACATCACATGACTCGATATAGTATTAAAACCACAACTATCTTAGCTAGTATTACATCATTCAATTGGATTGAAAACTACAAGATTTTGGTGGAAAAACATCACCTGATTCGAGATAGAATGAAAACCACGACCATCTTAGAGGGCATTACATCATTCAACCGGAGTGATAACCGCAACACTTTCGCCGCAATTATATCACCGACTCAATAGAGAATAAAAACCATGTTTATTTTGGCTAGCATTACATCATTCAACTGGAGTGAAGACAACATCACATATGCTAAAATTACTCACCCGACTCGATGTAGAATGAAAACTACGACCATCTTGGCTGGCATTACACCATTCAATTGTAGTAAAGATCGCAACACCTTCGCTAGAATTACATCACCTGACTTGATATAGAAGGAAAACCATGAAAATCTTGGTTGGCATTATATCATTCAATTGTAGTGAAGACCGCATCACCTTCGCCGGAATTACATCACCCGACTCGATATTGAATTGAAAACACAACTATCATAGCTAGTATTACATATTTCAACCGGATTGAAGACCACTAGTCTTTTGGTGGGATTACATCACCGATTCGATATAGAATGAAAACCACGACCATCTTAGATGGCAAGACATCATTCAACTAGAGTGATGACCGCAACACTTTCGCCGGAATTACATCACCTCGACTCAATATATAATAAAAACCATGCTTATTTTGGCTAGCCTTACATCATTCAACTAGAGTGAAGACCGCAACACATTCGCTGGAATTACATCACCCGACTCGATGTAGAATGACAACTATGACCATCTTGGTGGCATTACATCATTCAACTATAGGAAGACCGCAACACCTTCGCTAGAATTACATCACCCGACTTGATATAGAAGGAAAACCAGGATAATCTTGGTAGGCATTATATCATTCAACCGGAGTGATGACCGCATCACCTTGGTCGGAATTACAACACATGACTCGGTATAGAATTGAAAACACAACTATCATTTCTAGTATTATATAATTCAACTTGATTGATGACCACTAGTCTTTTGGTGGGATTACATCACCCGATTCGATAAAGAATGAAAACCACGACCATCTTAGATGGCAATACATCATTCAAATGAGGAGTGATAACCGCAACACTTTCGCCGCAAATACATCACCTCGACTCAATATAGAATAAAAACCATGCTTATTTTGGCTAGCCTTACATCATTCAACCGGAGTGAAGACCGCATCACCTTCGCTAGAATTACATCACCCGACTCGATGTAGAATGACAACTATGACCATCTTGGTGGCATTACATCATTCAACCGTAGGAAGACTACAACACCTTCGCTAGAATTACATCACCCGACTTGATATAGATGGAAAACCAGGATAATCTTGGTAGGCATTATATCATTCAACTGGAGTGAAGACAACATCACCTTCGCCGGAATTACAACACATGACTCGATATAGAATTGAAAACACAACTTTCATAGCTAGTATTACATAATTCAACTGGATTGAAGACCACTAGTCTTTTGGTGAGATTACATCACCTGATTCGATATAGAATGAAAACCACGACCATCTTAGATGGCATTACATCATTCAACTAGAGTGATGACCGCAACACTTTCGCTGGAATTACATCACCTGACTCAATATAGAATAAAAACCATGCTTATTTTGGCTAGCCTTACATCATTCAACTAGAGTGAAGACCGCAACACATTTGCTAGAATTACATCACCCGACTCAATGTAGAATGACAACTATGACCATCTTGGCTGGCATTACATCATTCAACTATAGGAAGACCGCAACACCTTCGCTAGAATTACATCACCGACTTGATATAGAAGGAAAACCAGGATAATCTTGGTAGGCATTTTATCATTCAACCGGAGTGAAGACCGCATCACCTTCGCTGGAATTACAACACATGACTCGATATAGAATTGAAAACACAACTATCATTGCTAGTATTATATAATTCAACTTGATTGAAGACCACTAGTCTTTTGGTGCGATTACATCACCCGATTCGATAAAGAATGAAAACCACGACCATCTTAGATGGAAATACATCATTCAAAGGAGTGATAACCGCAACACTTTCGCCGCAAATACATCACCCGACTCAATATAGAATAAAAACCATGCTTATTTTGGCTAGCCTTACATCATTCAACCGGAGTGAAGACCGCATCACATTCGCTAGAATTACATCACCCGACTCGATGTAGAATGACAACTATGACCATCTTGGCTGGCATTACATCATTCAACCGTAGGAAGACTACAACACCTTTGCTAGAATTACATTACCCGACTTGATATAGATGGAAAACCAGGATAATCTTGGTAGGCATTATATCATTCAATTGGAGTGAAGACCACATCACCTTCGCTGAATTACAACACATGACTCGATATAGAATTGAAAACACAATTATCATCGCTAGTATTACATAATTCAACCGGATTGAAGACCACTAGTCTTTTGGTGAGATTACATCACTTGATTCGATATAGAATGAAAACCACGACCATCTTAGATGGCATTACATCATTCAACTAGAGTGATGACCGCAACACTTTCGCTGGAATTACATCACCCGACTCAATATAGAATAAAAACCATGCTTATTTTGGCTAGCCTTACATCATTCAACTAGAGTGAAGACCGCATCACATTCGCTAGAATTACATCACCCGACTCGATGTAGAATGAAAACTATGACCATTTTGGCATTACATCATTCAACCGTAGGAAGACCGCAACACCTTCGCTAGAATTACATCACCCGACTTGATATAGAAGGAAAACCAGGATAATCTTGGTAGGCATTATATCATTCAACTGAGTGAAGACCGCATCACTTTCGCCGGAATTACATCACATGACTCGATATAGTATTAAAACCACAACTATCTTAGCTAGTATTACATCATTCAATTGGATTGAAAACTACAAGATTTTGGTGGAAAAACATCACTCGATTCGATATAGAATGAAAACCACGACCATCTTAGAGGGCATTACATCATTCAACCGGAGTGATAACCGCAACACTTTCGCTGCAATTATATCACCCGACTCAATATAGAATAAAAACCATGTTTATTTTGGCTAGCATTACATCATTCAACCGGAGTGAAGACAACATCACATATGCTAAAATTACTCAACCGACTCGATGTAGAATGAAAACTACGACCATCTTGGCTGGCATTACACCATTCAATTGTAGTAAAGATCGCAACACCTTCGCTAGAATTACATCACCGACTTGATATAGAAGGAAAACCATGAAAATCTTGGTTGGCATTATATCATTCAATTGTAGTGAAGACCGCATCACCTTCGCCGGAATTACATCACCCGACTTGATATTGAATTGAAAACACAACTATCATAGCTAGTATTACATAATTCAACCGGATTGAAGACCACTAGTCTTTTGGTGGGATTACATCACCGATTCGATAAAGAATGAAAACCACGACCATCTTAGATGGCAATACATCATTCAAATTTGGAGTGATAACCGCAACACTTTCGCCGCAAATACATCACCTCGACTCAATATAGAATAAAAACCATGCTTATTTTGGCTAGCCTTACATCATTCAACTAGAGTGAAGACCGCAACACATTCGCTAGAATTACATCACCCGACTCGATGTAGAATGACAACTATGACCATCTTGGCGGCATTACATCATTCAACTATAGGAAGACCGCAACACCTTCGCTAGAATTACATCACCCGACTTGATATAGAAGGAAAACCAGGATAATCTTGGTAGGCATTATATCATTCAACGGAGTGAAGACCGCATCACCTTGGCTGGAATTACAACACATGACTCGGTATAGAATTGAAAACACAACTATCATTGCTAGTATTATATAATTCAACTTGATTGAAGACCACTAGTCTTTTGGTGCGATTACATCACCTGATTCGATAAAGAATGAAAACCACGACCATCTTAGATGGCAATACATCATTCAAATTTGGAGTGATAACCGCAACACTTTCGCCGCAAATACATCACCCGACTCAATATAGAATAAAAACCATGCTTATTTTGGCTAGCCTTACATCATTCAACTGGAGTGAAGACCGCATCACATTCGCTAGAATTACATCACCCGACTCGATGTAGAATGACAACTATGACCATCTTGGTCGGCATTACATCATTCAACCGTAGGAAGACTACAACACCTTTGCTAGAATTACATCACCCGACTTGATATAGATGGAAAACCAGGATAATCTTGGTAGGCATTATATCATTCAACTGGAGTGAAGACCACATCACCTTCGCTGGAATTACACCACATGACTCGATATAGAATTGAAAACACAACTATCATAGCTAGTATTACATAATTCAACCGGATTGAAGACCACTAGTCTTTTGGTGAGATTACATCACTTGATTCGATATAGAATGAAAACCACGACCATCTTAGATGGCATTACATCATTCAACTAGAGTGATGACCGCAACACTTTCGCCGGAATTACATCACCCGACTCAATATAGAATAAAAACCATGCTTATTTTGTCTAGCCTTACATCATTCAACTAGAGTGAAGACCGCATCACATTCGCTAGAATTACATCACCCGACTCGATGTAGAATGAAAACTATGACCATCTTGGTGGCATTACATCATTCAACTGTAGGAAGACCGCAACACCTTCGCTAGAATTACATCACCCGACTTGATATAGAAGGAAAACCAGGATAATCTTGGTAGGCATTATATCATTCAACCGGAGTGAAGACCGCATCACTTTCGCTTTGAATTACATCACATGACTCGATATAGTATTAAAACCACAACTATCTTAGCTAGTATTACATCATTCAATTGGATTGAAAACTACAAGATTTTGGTGGAAAAACATCACCGATTCGATATAGAATGAAAACCACGACCATCTTAGAGGGCATTACATCATTCAACCGGAGTGATAACCGCAACACTTTCGCTGCAATTATATCACCCGACTCAATATAGAATAAAAACCATGTTTATTTTGGCTAGCATTACATCATTCAACTGGAGTGAAGACAACATCACATATGCTAAAATTACTCACCCGACTCGATGTAGAATGAAAACTACGACCATCTTGGCTGGCATTACACCATTCAATTGTAGTAAAGATCGCAACACCTTCGCTAGAAATACATCACCTGACTTGATATAGAAGGAAAACCATGAAAATCTTGGTTGGCATTATATCATTCAATTGTAGTGAAGACCGCATCACCTTCGCTGGAATTACATCACCTGACTTGATATTGAATTGAAAACACAACTATCATAGCTAGTATTACATAATTCAACTGGATTGAAGACCACTAGTCTTTTGGTGGGATTACATCACCTGATTCGATATAGAATGAAAACCACGACCATCTTAGGTGGCATTACATCATTCAACTAGAGTGATGACCGCAACACTTTCGCTGGAATTACATCACCTGACTCAATATATAATAAAAACCATGCTTATTTTGGCTAGCCTTACATCATTCAACTAGAGTGAAGACCGCAACACATTCGCTAGAATTACATCACCCGACTCGATGTAGAATGACAACTATGACCATCTTGGCTGGCATTACATCATTCAACTATAGGAAGACCGCAACACCTTCGCTAGAATTACATCACCTGACTTGATATAGAAGGAAAACCAGGATAATCTTGGTAGGCATTATATCATTCAACTGGAGTGAAGACCGCATCACCTTGGCTGGAATTACAACACATGACTCGGTATAGAATTGAAAACACAACTATCATTGCTAGTATTATATAATTCAACTTGATTGAAGACCACTAGTCTTTTGGTGCGATTACATCACCTGATTCGATAAAGAATGAAAACCACGACCATCTTAGATGGCAATACATCATTCAAATTTGGAGTGATAACCGCAACACTTTCGCCGCAAATACATCACCTGACTCAATATAGAATAAAAACCATGCTTATTTTGGCTAGCCTTACATCATTCAACTAGAGTGAAGACCGCATCACATTCGCTAGAATTACATCACCCGACTCGATGTAGAATGAAAACTATGACCATCTTGGCTGGCATTACATCATTCAACCGTAGGAAGACCGCAACACCTTCGCTAGAATTACATCACCTGACTTGATATAGAAGGAAAACCAGGATAATCTTGGTAGGCATTATATCATTCAACCGGAGTGAAGACCGCATCACTTTCGCCGGAATTACATCACATGACTCGATATAGTATTAAAACCACAACTATCTTAGCTAGTATTACATCATTCAATTGGATTGAAAACTACAAGATTTTGGTGGAAAAACATCACCGATTCGATATAGAATGAAAACCACGACCATCTTAGAGGGCATTACATCATTCAACCGGAGTGATAACCGCAACACTTTCGCCGCAATTATATCACCTGACTCAATATAGAATAAAAACCATGTTTATTTTGGCTAGCATTACATCATTCAACTGGAGTGAAGACAACATCACATATGCTAAAATTACTCAACCGACTCGATGTAGAATGAAAACTATGACCATCTTGGTGGCATTACACCATTCAATTGTAGTAAAGATCGCAACACCTTCGCTAGAATTACATCACCTGACTTGATATAGAAGGAAAACCATGAAAATCTTGGTTGGCATTATATCATTCAATTGTAGTGAAGACCGCATCACCTTCATTTGGAATTACATCACCGACTTGATATTGAATTGAAAACACAACTATCATAGCTAGTATTACATAATTCAACCGGATTGAAGACCACTAGTCTTTTGGTGGGATTACATCACCTGATTCGATATAGAATGAAAACCACGATCATCTTAGGTGGCATTACATCATTCAACTAGAGTGATGACCGCAACACTTTCGCCGGAATTACATCACCTCGACTCAATATATAATAAAAACCATGCTTATTTTGGCTAGCCTTACATCATTCAACTAGAGTGAAGACCGCAACACATTCGCTAGAATTACATCACCCGACTCGATGTAGAATGACAACTATGACCATCTTGGTCGGCATTACATCATTCAACTATAGGAAGACCGCAACACCTTCGCTAGAATTACATCACCTGACTTGATATAGAAGGAAAACCAGGATAATCTTGGTAGGCATTATATCATTCAACTGGAGTGAAGACCGCATCACCTTGGCTGGAATTACAACACATGACTCGGTATAGAATTGAAAACACAACTATCATTGCTAGTATTATATAATTCAACTTGATTGAAGACCACTAGTCTTTTGGTGCGATTACATCACCTGATTCGATAAAGAATGAAAACCACGACCATCTTAGATGGCAATACATCATTCAAATTGGAGTGATAACCGCAACACTTTCGCCGCAAATACATCACCCGACTCAATATAGAATAAAAACCATGCTTATTTTGGCTAGCCTTACATCATTCAACTGGAGTGAAGACCGCATCACATTCGCTAGAATTACATCACCCGACTCGATGTAGAATGACAACTATGACCATCTTGGTCGGCATTACATCATTCAACCGTAGGAAGACTACAACACCTTTGCTAGAATTACATCACCCGACTTGATATAGATGGAAAACCAGGATAATCTTGGTAGGCATTATATCATTCAACTGGAGTGAAGACCACATCACCTTCGCTGGAATTACACCACATGACTCGATATAGAATTGAAAACACAACTATCATAGCTAGTATTACATAATTCAACTGGATTGAAGACCACTAGTCTTTTGGTGAGATTACATCACTTGATTCGATATAGAATGAAAACCACGACCATCTTAGATGGCATTACATCATTCAACTAGAGTGATGACCGCAACACTTTCGCTGGAATTACATCACCTGACTCAATATAGAATAAAAACCATGCTTATTTTGTCTAGCCTTACATCATTCAACTAGAGTGAAGACCGCATCACATTCGCTAGAATTACATCACCCGACTCGATGTAGAATGAAAACTATGACCATCTTGGCGGCATTACATCATTCAACCGTAGGAAGACCGCAACACCTTCGCTAGAATTACATCACCCGACTTGATATAGAAGGAAAACCAGGATAATCTTGGTAGGCATTATATCATTCAACCGGAGTGAAGACCGCATCACTTTCGCTGGAATTACATCACATGACTCGATATAGTATTAAAACCACAACTATCTTAGCTAGTATTACATCATTCAATTGGATTGAAAACTACAAGATTTTGGTGGAAAAACATCACCCGATTCGATATAGAATGAAAACCACGACCATCTTAGAGGGCATTACATCATTCAACCGGAGTGATAACCGCAACACTTTCGCCGCAATTATATCACCTGACTCAATATAGAATAAAAACCATGTTTATTTTGGCTAGCATTACATCATTCAACCGGAGTGAAGACAACATCACATATGCTAAAATTACTCACCCGACTCGATGTAGAATGAAAACTACGACCATCTTGGCTGGCATTACACCATTCAATTGTAGTAAAGATCGCAACACCTTCGCTAGAAATACATCACCTGACTTGATATAGAAGGAAAACCATGAAAATCTTGGTTGGCATTATATCATTCAATTGTAGTGAAGACCGCATCACCTTCGCCGGAATTACATCACCGACTTGATATTGAATTGAAAACACAACTATCATAGCTAGTATTACATAATTCAACCGGATTGAAGACCACTAGTCTTTTGGTGGGATTACATCACCCGATTCGATATAGAATGAAAACCACGACCATCTTAGGTGGCATTACATCATTCAACTAGAGTGATGACCGCAACACTTTCGCCGGAATTACATCACCTCGACTCAATATATAATAAAAACCATGCTTATTTTGGCTAGCCTTACATCATTCAACTAGAGTGAAGACCGCAACACATTCGCTAGAATTACATCACCCGACTCGATGTAGAATGACAACTATGACCATCTTGGTCGGCATTACATCATTCAACTATAGGAAGACCGCAACACCTTCGCTAGAATTACATCACCCGACTTGATATAGAAGGAAAACCAGGATAATCTTGGTAGGCATTATATCATTCAATCTGGAGTGAAGACCGCATCACCTTGGTGGAATTACAACACATGACTCGGTATAGAATTGAAAACACAACTATCATTGCTAGTATTATATAATTCAACTTGATTGAAGACCACTAGTCTTTTGGTGCGATTACATCACCCGATTCGATAAAGAATGAAAACCACGACCATCTTAGATGGCAATACATCATTCAAATTTGGAGTGATAACCGCAACACTTTCGCCGCAAATACATCACCTGACTCAATATAGAATAAAAACCATGCTTATTTTGGCTAGCCTTACATCATTCAACTAGAGTGAAGACCGCATCACATTCGCTAGAATTACATCACCCGACTCGATGTAGAATGAAAACTATGACCATCTTGGCTGGCATTACATCATTCAACCGTAGGAAGACCGCAACACCTTCGCTAGAATTACATCACCGACTTGATATAGAAGGAAAACCAGGATAATCTTGGTAGGCATTATATCATTCAACCGGAGTGAAGACCGCATCACTTTCGCTGGAATTACATCACATGACTCGATATAGTATTAAAACCACAACTATCTTAGCTAGTATTACATCATTCAATTGGATTGAAAACTACAAGATTTTGGTGGAAAAACATCACCGATTCGATATAGAA
The DNA here is from genome assembly GCA_034509755.1 of Anisodus tanguticus. Classification (NCBI taxonomy): domain Eukaryota; kingdom Viridiplantae; phylum Streptophyta; class Magnoliopsida; order Solanales; family Solanaceae; genus Anisodus; species Anisodus tanguticus. The sequence goes on along the minus strand of CM067555.1, from coordinate 30,279,299 downwards.
TGAAAACCACGACCATCTTAGAGGGCATTACATCATTCAACCGGAGTGATAACCGCAACACTTTCGCCGCAATTATATCACCCGACTCAATATAGAATAAAAACCATGTTTATTTTGGCTAGCATTACATCATTCAACTGGAGTGAAGACAACATCACATATGCTAAAATTACTCAACCGACTCGATGTAGAATGAAAACTATGACCATCTTGGCTGGCATTACACCATTCAATTGTAGTAAAGATCGCAACACCTTCGCTAGAATTACATCACCTGACTTGATATAGAAGGAAAACCATGAAAATCTTGGTTGGCATTATATCATTCAATTGTAGTGAAGACCGCATCACCTTCGCCGGAATTACATCACACGACTTGATATTGAATTGAAAACACAACTATCATAGCTAGTATTACATAATTCAACCGGATTGAAGACCACTAGTCTTTTGGTGGGATTACATCACCCGATTCGATATAGAATGAAAACCACGATCATCTTAGGTGGCATTACATCATTCAACTAGAGTGATGACCGCAACACTTTCATTGGAATTACATCACCGACTCAATATATAATAAAAACCATGCTTATTTTGGCTAGCCTTACATCATTCAACTAGAGTGAAGACCGCAACACATTCGCTAGAATTACATCACCCGACTCGATGTAGAATGACAACTATGACCATCTTGGCTGGCATTACATCATTCAACTATAGGAAGACCGCAACACCTTCGCTAGAATTACATCACCCGACTTGATATAGAAGGAAAACCAGGATAATCTTGGTAGGCATTATATCATTCAACTCGGAGTGAAGACCGCATCACCTTGGTGGAATTACAACACATGACTCGGTATAGAATTGAAAACACAACTATCATTGCTAGTATTATATAATTCAACTTGATTGAAGACCACTAGTCTTTTGGTGGGATTACATCACCCGATTCGATAAAGAATGAAAACCACGACCATCTTAGATGGTAATACATCATTCAAGGGAGTGATAACCGCAACACTTTCGCCGCAAAATACATCACCCGACTCAATATAGAGTAAAAACCATGCTTATTTTGGCTAGCCTTACATCATTCAACCGGAGTGAAGACCGCATCACATTCACTAGAATTACATCACCCGACTCGATGTAGAATGACAACTATGACCATCTTGGCTGGCATTACATCATTCAACTGTAGGAAGACTACAACACCTTCGCTAGAATTACATCTCCTGACTTGATATAGATGGAAAACCAGGATAATTTTGGTAGGCATTATATCATTCAACTGGAGTGAAGACCACATCACCTTCGCTGGAATTACAACACATGACTCGATATAGAATTGAAAACACAACTATCATAGCTAGTACTGCATAATTCAACTGGATTGAAGACCACTAGTCTTTTGGTGAGATTACATCACCTGATTCGATATAGAATGAAAACCACGACCATCTTAGATGGCATTACATCATTCAACTAGAGTGATGACCGCAACACTTTCGCTGGAATTACATCACCTGACTCAATATAGAATAAAAACCATGCTTATTTTGGCTAGCCTTACATCATTCAACTAGAGTGAAGACCGCAAAACATTCGCTAGAATTACATCACCCGACTCGATGTAGAATGACAACTATGACCATCTTGGCTGGCATTACATCATTCAACTATAGGAAGACCGCAACACCTTCGCTAGAATTACATCACCTGACTTGATATAGAAGGAAAACCAGGATAATCTTGGTAGGCATTTTATCATTCAACTGGAGTGAAGACCGCATCACCTTCGCTGGAATTACAACACATGACTCGATATAGAATTGAAAACACAACTATCAATGCTAGTATTATATAATTCAACATGATTGAAGACCACTAGTCTTTTGGTGCGATTACATCACCTGATTCGATAAAGAATGAAAACCACGACCATCTTTGATGGCAATACATCATTCAGCAGGAGTGATAACCGCATCACTTTCGCTGCAATTACATCACCTGACTCAATATAGAATAAAAAACATGCATATTTGGCTAGCCTTACATCATTCAACTGGAGTGAAGACCGCATCACATTCGCTAGAATTACATCACCCGACTCGATGTAGAATGACAACTATGACCATCTTGGTCGGCATTACATCATTCAACCGTAGGAAGACTACAACACCTTCGCTAGAATTACATCACCTGACTTGATATAGATGGAAAACCAGGATAATCTTGGTAGGCATTATATCATTCAACTGGAGTGAAGACCACATCACCTTCGCCGGAATTACAACACATGACTCGATATAGAATTGAAAACACAACTATCATATCTAGTACTTGCATAATTCAACCGGATTGAAGACCACTAGTCTTTTGGTGAGATTACATCACCCGATTCGATATAGAATGAAAACCACGACCATCTTAGACGGCATTACATCATTCAACTAGAGTGATGACCGCAACACTTTCGCCGGAATTACATCACCCGACTCAATATAGAATAAAAACCATGCTTATTTTGGCTAGCCTTACATCATTCAACTGGAGTGAAGACCGCATCACATTCGCTCGAATTACATCACCCGACTCGATGTAGAATGACAACTATGACCATCTTGGTGACATTACATCATTCAACTCTAGGAAGACTACAACACCTTCGCTAGAATTACATCACCCGACTTGATATAGATGGAAAACCAGGATAATCTTGGTAGGCATTATATCATTCAACTGGAGTGAAGACCAGATCACCTTCGCTGGAATTACACCACATGACTCGATATAGAATTGAAAACACAACTATCATAGCTAGTATTACATAATTCAACTGGATTGAAGACCACTAGTCTTTTGGTGGGATTACATCACCTGATTCGATATAGAATGAAAACCACGACCATCTTAGATGGCATTACATCATTCAACTAGAGTGATGACCGCAACACTTTCGCTGGAATTACATCACCTGACTCAATATAGAATAAAAACCATGCTTATTTTGGCTAGCCTTACATCATTCAACTGGAGTGAAGACCGCATCACATTCGCTAGAATTACATCACCCGACTCGATGTAGAATGACAACTATGACCATCTTGGCTGGCATTACATCATTCAACTGTAGGAAGACTACAACACCTTTGCTAGAATTACATCACCCGACTTGATATAGATGGAAAACCAGGATAATCTTGGTAGGCATTATATCATTCAATTGGAGTGAAGACCACATCACCTTCGCTGGAATTACAACACATGATTCGATATAGAATTGAAAACACAATTATCATCGCTAGTATTACATAATTCAACTGGATTGAAGACCACTAGTCTTTTGGTGAGATTACATCACTTGATTCGATATAGAATGAAAACCACGACCATCTTAGATGGCATTACATCATTCAACTAGAGTGATGACCGCAACACTTTCGCTTTGGAATTACATCACCGACTCAATATAGAATAAAAACCATGCTTATTTTGGCTAGCCTTACATCATTCAACTAGAGTGAAGACCGCATCACATTCGCTAGAATTACATCACCCGACTCGATGTAGAATGAAAACTATGACCATCTTGGCTGGCATTACATCATTCAACCGTAGGAAGACCGCAACACCTTCGCTAGAATTACATCACCCGACTTGATATAGAAGGAAAACCAGGATAATCTTGGTAGGCATTATATCATTCAACTGGAGTGAAGACCGCATCACTTTCGCCGGAATTACATCACATGACTCGATATAGTATTAAAACCACAACTATCTTAGCTAGTATTACATCATTCAATTGGATTGAAAACTACAAGATTTTGGTGGAAAAACATCACCTGATTCGATATAGAATGAAAACCACGACCATCTTAGAGGGCATTACATCATTCAACTGGAGTGATAACCGCAACACTTTCGCTGCAATTATATCACCTGACTCAATATAGAATAAAAACCATGTTTATTTTGGCTAGCATTACATCATTCAACTGGAGTGAAGACAACATCACATATGCTAAAATTACTCAACCGACTCGATGTAGAATGAAAACTACGACCATCTTGGTGGCATTACACCATTCAATTGTAGTAAAGATCGCAACACCTTCGCTAGAATTACATCACCTGACTTGATATAGAAGGAAAACCATGAAAATCTTGGTTGGCATTATATCATTCAATTGTAGTGAAGACCGCATCACCTTCATTTGGAATTACATCACCGACTTGATATTGAATTGAAAACACAACTATCATAGCTAGTATTACATAATTCAACCGGATTGAAGACCACTAGTCTTTTGGTGGGATTACATCACCCGATTCGATATAGAATGAAAACCACGATCATCTTAGGTGGCATTACATCATTCAACTAGAGTGATGACCGCAACACTTTCGCTGGAATTACATCACACCGACTCAATATATAATAAAAACCATGCTTATTTTGGCTAGCCTTACATCATTCAACTAGAGTGAAGACCGCAACACATTTGCTAGAATTACATCACCCGACTCGATGTAGAATGACAACTATGACCATCTTGGCTGGCATTACATCATTCAACTATAGGAAGACCGCAACACCTTCGCTAGAATTACATTACCTGACTTGATATAGAAGGAAAACCAGGATAATCTTGGTAGGCATTATATCATTCAACTGGAGTGAAGACCGCATCACCTTGGCTGGAATTACAACACATGACTCGGTATAGAATTGAAAACACAACTATCATTGCTAGTATTATATAATTCAACTTGATTGAAGACCACTAGTCTTTTGGTGCGATTACATCACCTGATTCGATAAAGAATGAAAACCACGACCATCTTAGATGGCAATACATCATTCAAATTTGGAGTGATAACCGCAACACTTTCGCTGCAAATACATCACCCGACTCAATATAGAATAAAAACCATGCTTATTTTGGCTAGCCTTACATCATTCAACTGAGTGAAGACCGCATCACATTCGCTAGAATTACATCACCCGACTCGATGTAGAATGACAACTATGACCATCTTGGTCGGCATTACATCATTCAACTCGTAGGAAGACTACAACACCTTTGCTAGAATTACATCACCCGACTTGATATAGATGGAAAACCAGGATAATCTTGGTAGGCATTATATCATTCAACCGGAGTGAAGACCACATCACCTTCGCCGGAATTACAACACATGACTCGATATAGAATTGAAAACACAATTATCATAGCTAGTATTACATAATTCAACTGGATTGAAGACCACTAGTCTTTTGGTGAGATTACATCACTTGATTCGATATAGAATGAAAACCACGACCATCTTAGATGGCATTACATCATTCAACTAGAGTGATGACCGCAACACTTTCGCTGGAATTACATCACCTGACTCAATATAGAATAAAAACCATGCTTATTTTGGCTAGCCTTACATCATTCAACTAGAGTGAAGACCGCATCACATTCGCTAGAATTACATCACCCGACTCGATGTAGAATGAAAACTATGACCATCTTGGCTGGCATTACATCATTCAACCGTAGGAAGACCGCAACACCTTCGCTAGAATTACATCACCCGACTTGATATAGAAGGAAAACCAGGATAATCTTGGTAGGCATTATATCATTCAACCGGAGTGAAGACCGCATCACTTTCGCCGGAATTACATCACATGACTCGATATAGTATTAAAACCACAACTATCTTAGCTAGTATTACATCATTCAATTGGATTGAAAACTACAAGATTTTGGTGGAAAAACATCACCGATTCGATATAGAATGAAAACCACGACCATCTTAGAGGGCATTACATCATTCAACTGGAGTGATAACCGCAACACTTTCGCCGCAATTATATCACCCGACTCAATATAGAATAAAAACCATGTTTATTTTGGCTAGCATTACATCATTCAACCGGAGTGAAGACAACATCACATATGCTAAAATTACTCACCCGACTCGATGTAGAATGAAAACTACGACCATCTTGGTGGCATTACACCATTCAATTGTAGTAAAGATCGCAACACCTTCGCTAGAAATACATCACCTGACTTGATATAGAAGGAAAACCAGGATAATCTTGGTAGGCATTATATCATTCAACTGGAGTGAAGACCACATCACCTTCGCTGGAATTACAACACATGACTCGATATAGAATTGAAAACACAACTATCATATCTAGTACTGCATAATTCAACTGGATTGAAGACCACTAGTCTTTTGGTGAGATTACATCACCTGATTCGATATAGAATGAAAACCACGACCATCTTAGACGGCATTACATCATTCAACTAGAGTGATGACCGCAACACTTTCGCTTGGAATTACATCACCCGACTCAATATAGAATAAAAACCATGCTTATTTTGGCTAGCCTTACATCATTCAACCGGAGTGAAGACCGCATCACATTCGCTCGAATTACATCACCCGACTCGATGTAGAATGACAACTATGACCATCTTGGTCGACATTACATCATTCAACTCTAGGAAGACTACAACACCTTCGCTAGAATTACATCACCCGACTTGATATAGATGGAAAACCAGGATAATCTTGGTAGGCATTATATCATTCAACTGGAGTGAAGACCGATCACCTTCGCTGGAATTACACCACATGACTCGATATAGAATTGAAAACACAACTATCATAGCTAGTATTACATAATTCAACCGGATTGAAGACCACTAGTCTTTTGGTGAGATTACATCACTTGATTCGATATAGAATGAAAACCACGACCATCTTAGATGGCATTACATCATTCAACTAGAGTGATGACCGCAACACTTTCGCCGGAATTACATCACCCGACTCAATATAGAATAAAAACCATGCTTATTTTGGCTAGCCTTACATCATTCAACTGGAGTGAAGACCGCATCACATTCGCTAGAATTACATCACCCGACTCGATGTAGAATGACAACTATGACCATCTTGGTCGGCATTACATCATTCAACCGTAGGAAGACTACAACACCTTTGCTAGAATTACATCACCCGACTTGATATAGATGGAAAACCAGGATAATCTTGGTAGGCATTATATCATTCAATTGGAGTGAAGACCACATCACCTTCGCTGGAATTACAACACATGATTCGATATAGAATTGAAAACACAATTATCATCGCTAGTATTACATAATTCAACTGGATTGAAGACCACTAGTCTTTTGGTGAGATTACATCACTTGATTCGATATAGAATGAAAACCACGACCATCTTAGATGGCATTACATCATTCAACTAGAGTGATGACCGCAACACTTTCGCTGGAATTACATCACCTGACTCAATATAGAATAAAAACCATGCTTATTTTGGCTAGCCTTACATCATTCAACTAGAGTGAAGACCGCATCACATTCGCTAGAATTACATCACCCGACTCGATGTAGAATGAAAACTATGACCATCTTGGCTGGCATTACATCATTCAACTGTAGGAAGACCGCAACACCTTCGCTAGAATTACATCACCTGACTTGATATAGAAGGAAAACCAGGATAATCTTGGTAGGCATTATATCATTCAACCGGAGTGAAGACCGCATCACTTTCGCTGGAATTACATCACATGACTCGATATAGTATTAAAACCACAACTATCTTAGCTAGTATTACATCATTCAATTGGATTGAAAACTACAAGATTTTGGTGGAAAAACATCACCGATTCGATATAGAATGAAAACCACGACCATCTTAGAGGGCATTACATCATTCAACCGGAGTGATAACCGCAACACTTTCGCCGCAATTATATCACCGACTCAATATAGAATAAAAACCATGTTTATTTTGGCTAGCATTACATCATTCAACCGGAGTGAAGACAACATCACATATGCTAAAATTACTCAACCGACTCGATGTAGAATGAAAACTACGACCATCTTGGCTGGCATTACACCATTCAATTGTAGTAAAGATCGCAACACCTTCGCTAGAATTACATCACCCGACTTGATATAGAAGGAAAACCATGAAAATCTTGGTTGGCATTATATCATTCAATTGTAGTGAAGACCGCATCACCTTCGCTGGAATTACATCACCTGACTCAATATAGAATAAAAACCATGCTTATTTTGGCTAGCCTTACATCATTCAACTGGAGTGAAGACCGCATCACATTCGCTCGAATTACATCACCCGACTCGATGTAGAATGACAACTATGACCATCTTGGCTGACATTACATCATTCAACTATAGGAAGACTACAACACCTTCGCTAGAATTACATCACCCGACTTGATATAGATGGAAAACCAGGATAATCTTGGTAGGCATTATATCATTCAACCGGAGTGAAGACCGATCACCTTCGCTGGAATTACACCACATGACTCGATATAGAATTGAAAACACAACTATCATAGCTAGTATTACATAATTCAACCGGATTGAAGACCACTAGTCTTTTGGTGAGATTACATCACTTGATTCGATATAGAATGAAAACCACGACCATCTTAGATGGCATTACATCATTCAACTAGAGTGATGACCGCAACACTTTCGCTGGAATTACATCACCTGACTCAATATAGAATAAAAACCATGCTTATTTTGGCTAGCCTTACATCATTCAACTGGAGTGAAGACCGCATCACATTCGCTAGAATTACATCACCCGACTCGATGTAGAATGACAACTATGACCATCTTGGCTGGCATTACATCATTCAACTGTAGGAAGACCGCAACACCTTCGCTAGAATTACATCACCTGACTTGATATAGATGGAAAACTAGGATAATCTTGGTAGGCATTATATCATTCAACTGGAGTGAAGACCACATCACCTTCGCTGGAATTACAACACATGACTCGCTATAGAATTGAAACCACAACTAGCATAGCTAGTATTACATAATTCAACCGGATTGAAGACCACTAGTCTTTTGGTGGGATTACATCACCTGATTCGATATAGAATGAAAACCACGACCATCTTAGATGGCATTACATCATTCAACTAGAGTGATGATCGCAACACTTTCGCTGGAATTACATCACCTGACTTAATATAGAATAAAAACCATGCTTATTTTGGCTAGCCTTACATCATTCAACTAGAGTGAAGACCGCATCACATTCGCTAGAATTACATCACCCGACTCGATGTAGAATGAAAACTATGACCATCTTGGCTGGCATTACATCATTCAACCGTAGGAAGACCGCAACACCTTCGCTAGAATTACATCACCCGACTTGATATAGAAGGAAAACCAGGATAATCTTGGTAGGCATTATATCATTTAACGGGAGTGAAGACCGCATCACTTTCGCTGGATTTACATCACATGACTCGATATAGAATTAAAACCACAACTATCTTAGCTAGTATTACATCATTCAATTGGATTGGAAACTACAAGATTTTGGTGGAAAAAGATCACCTGATTCGATATAAAATGAAAACCACGACCATCTTAGATGGCATTACATCATTCAACTGGAGTGATAATGGCAACACTTTCGCTGCAATTATATCACCTGACTCAATATAGAATAAAAACCATGTTTATTTTGGCCAGCCTTACATCATTCAACTTGAGTGAAGACAGCATCACATTTGCTAAAATTACTCACCCGACTCGATGTAGAATGAAAACTACGACCATCTTGGCTGGCATTACACCATTCAACTGTAGTGAAGATCGCAACACCTTCGCTAGAATTGCATCACCTGACTTGATATAGACGGAAAACCATGAAAATCTTGGTTGGCATTATATCATTCAATTGTAGTGAAGACCGCATCACTTTCGCAGGAATTACATCACCTGACTCAATATTGAATTGAAAACACAACTATCATAGCTAGTATTACATAATTCAACTGGATTGAAGACCACTAGTCTTTTGGTGGGATTACATCACCTGATTCGATATAGAATGAAAACCACGACCATCTTAGATGGCATTACATCATTCAACTAGAGTGATGACCGCAACACTTTCGCTGGAATTACATTACCTGACTCAATATAGAATAAAAACCATGCTTATTTTGGCTAGCCTTACATCATTCAACTGGAGTGAAGACCGCATCACATTCGCTAGAATTACATCACCCGACTCGATGTAGAATGACAACTATGACCATCTTGGCTGGCATTACATCATTCAACTGTAGGAAGACCACAACACCTTCGCTAGAATTACATCACCTGACTTGATATAGATGGAAAACCAGGATAATCTTGGTAGGCATTATATCATTCAACTGGAGTGAAGACCACATCACCTTCGCTGGAATTACATCACATGACTCGATATAGAATTGAAAACACAACTATCATAGCTAGTATTACATAATTCAACTGGATTGAAGACCACTAGTCTTTTGGTGGGATTACATCACCTGATTCGATAAAGAATGAAAACCACGACCATCTTAGATGGCAATACATCATTCAACTCGAATGATAACCGCAACACTTTTCGCCGGAATTACATCACCCGACTCAATATAGAATGAAAACTATGACCATCTTTGCTAGCCCTACATCATTCAACTGGAGTGAAGACCGCATCACACTCGCTAGAATTACATCACCCGACTCGATGTAGAATAAAAACTACGACCATCTTGGTGACTAAATATTCAACCGTAGTGAAGACCGCAACACCTTCGCTAGAATTATATCACCCGACCGGATATAGATGGAAAACCACGACAATCTTGGTTGGCATTATATCATTCAACCGGAGTGAAACCGCATCACCTTCACTAGAATTACATCATATGAATCGATATAGAATTGAAACCACAACTATCTTAGCTAGTATTTCATCATTCAATTGGATTGAAGTCCACAAGATTTTGGTGGAAATACATCACCTGATTCGATATAGAATTAAAACCACGACCATCTTAGATGGCATTACATCATTTAACTGGAGTGATAACCGCAACACTTTCATTGGATAATATTACATCACTTCATTCAATATAGAATGAAAACCATGACCATCTTGGCTAGGCTTACATCATTCAACTGAAGTGTAGACCGCATCACATTTGCTAAAATTACTCACCCGACTCGATGTAGAATGAAAATTACGACCATCTAGGCTGGCATTACATCATTCAACTGTAGTGAAGATCGCAACACCTTCGCTAGAATTACATCACCTGACTTGATATAGAAGGAAAACCATGAAAATCTTGGTTGGCATTATATCATTCAATTGTAGTGAAGACCGCATCACCTTCGCTGGAATTACATCACCTGACTCGATAAAGAATTGAAAACACAACTATCATAACTAGTATTACATAATTCAACTGGATTGAAGACCACTAGTCTTTTGGAGGGATTACATCACCTGATTCGATCAAGAATGAAAACCACGACCATCTTAGATGGCAATACATCATTCAACTGGAGTGATAACCGCAACACTTTCATTGGATAATATTACATCACTTGACTCAATATAGAATGAAAACCATGACCATCTTGGCTAGGCTTACATCATTCAACTGAAGTGAAGACCGCATCACATTCGCTAAAATTACATCACCCGACTCGATGTAGAATGAAAACTACGACCGTCTTGGATGGTATTACATCATTCAACTGTAGTGAAGATCGCAACACCTTCGCTAGAATTACATCACCTGACTTGATATAGAAGGAAAACCAGGATAATCTTGGTAGGCATTATATCATTCAACTGGAGTGAAGACCACATCACCTTCGCCGGAATTACAACACATGACTCGATATAGAATTGAAAACACAACTATCATTGCTAGTATTACATAATTCAACCGGATTGAAGACCACTAGTCTTTTGATGGGATTACATCACCGATTCGATAAAGAATGAAAACCACGACCATCTTAGATGGCAATACATCATTCAACTCGAATGATAACCGCAACACTTTTCGCTGGAATTACATCACCTGACTCAATATAGAATGAAAACTATGACCATCTTGGCTAGCCCTACATCATTCAACTGGAGTGAAGACCGCATCACACTCGCTAGAATTACATCACCCGACTCGATGTCGAATAAAAACTACGACCATCTTGGCTGACTAAATATTCAACTGTAGTGAAGACCGCAACACCTTCGCTAGAATTATATCACCTGACTTGATATAGATGGAAAACCATGACAATCATGGTTGGCATTATATCATTCAACTGGAGTGAAGACCGCATCACCTTCGCTGGAATTACATCACATGAATCGATATAGAATTGAAACCACAACTATCTTAGCTAGTATTTCATCATTCAATTGGATTGAAGTCCACAAGATTTTGGTGGAAATACATCACCTGATTCGATATAGAATGAAAACCACGACCATCTTAGATGGCATTACATCATTTAACTGGAGTGATAACCGCAACACTTTCATTGGATAATATTACATCACTTCATTCAATATAGAATGAAAACCATGACCATCTTGGCTAGGCTTACATCATTTAACTGAAGTGTAGACCGCATCACATTTGCTAAAATTACTCACCCGACTCGATGTAGAATGAAAACTACGACCATCTTGGCTGGCATTACATCATTCAACTGTAGTGAAGATCGCAACACCTTCGCTAGAATTACATCACCTGACTTGATATAGAAGGAAAACCATGAAAATCTTGGTTGGCATTATATCATTCAATTGTAGTGAAGACCGCATCACCTTCGCTGGAATTACATCACCTGACTCAATATAGAATTGAAAACACAACTATCATAACTAGTATTACATAATTCAACTGGATTGAAGACCACTAGTCTTTTGGTGGGATTACATCACCTGATTCGATAAAGAATGAAAACCACGACCATCTTAGATGGAAATACATCATTCAACTGGAGTGATAACCGCAACACTTTCGTTGGATAATATTACATCACTTGACTCAATATAGAATGAAAACCATGACCATCTTGGCTAGGCTTACATCATTCAACTGAAGTGAAGACCGCATCAGATTCGCTAAAATTACATCACCTGACTCGATGTAGAATGAAAACTACGACCATCTTGGCTGGCATTACATCATTCAACTGTAGTGAAGATCGCAACACCTTCGCTAGAATTACATCACCTGACTTGATATAGAAGGAAAACCTTGAAAATTTTGGTTGGCATTATATCATTCAATTGTAGTGAAGACTGCATCACCTTCACTGGAATTACATCGCCTTACTCGATATAGAATTGAAACCACAACTATCATAGCTAGTAATACATAATTCAACTGGATTGAAGACCACTAGTCTTTTGGTGGGATTACATCACCTGATTCGATATAGAATGAAAACCACGACCATCTTAGATGGCATTACATCATTCAACTAGAGTGATGACCGCAACACTTTCGCTGGAATTACATCACCTGACTCAATATAGAATAAAAACCATGCTTATTTTGGCTAGCCTTACATCATTCAACTAGAGTGAAGACCGCATCACATTCGCTAGAATTACATCACCCGACTTGATGTAGAATGAAAACTATGACCATCTTGGTCGGCATTACATCATTCAACCGTAGGAAGACCGCAACACCTTCGCTAGAATTACATCACCAGACTTGATATAGAAGGAAAACCAGGATAATCTTGGTAGGCATTAGATCATTCAACTAGAGTGAAGACCGCATCACTTTCGCTGGAATTACATCACATGACTCGATATAGAATTAAAACCACAACTATCTTAGCTAGTATTACATCATTCAATTGGATTGAAAACTACAAGATTTTGGTGGAAAAACATCACTCGATTCGATATAGAATGAAAACCACGACCATCTTAGATGGCATTACATCATTCAACTGGAGTGATAACGGCAACACTTTTGCTGCAATTATATCACCTGACTCAATATAGAATAAAAACCATGATTATTTTAGCTAGCCTTACATCATTCAACTAGAGTAAAGACCGCATCACATTTGCTAAAATTACTCACCCGACTCGATGTAGAATGAAAACTACGACCATCTTGGCTGGCATTACACCATTCAACTGTAGTGAATATCGCAACACCTTCGCTAGAATTACATCACCTGACTTGATATAGAAGGAAAACCATGAAAATCTTTGTTAGCATTATATCATTCAATTGTAGTGAAGACCGCATCACCTTCGCTGGAATTACATCACCTGACTCGATATTGAATTGAAAACACAACTATCATAGCTAGTATTACATAATTCAACTGGATTGAAGATCACTAGTCTTTTTGTGGGATTACATCACCTGATTCGATATAGAATGAAAACCACGACCATCTTAGATGGCATTACATCATTCAACTAGAGTGATGACCGCAACACTTTCGCTGGAATTACATCACCTGACTCAATATACACTAAAAACCATGCTTATTTTAGCTAGCCTTACATCATTCAACTAGAGTGAAGACCGCAGCACATTCGCTTGAATTACATCACCCGACTCGTTGTAGAATGACAACTATGACCATCTTGGCTGGCATTACATCATTCAACTGTAGGAAGACCACAACACCTTCGCTAGAATTACATCACCCGACTTGATATAGAAGGAAAACCAGGATAATCTTGGTAGGCATTATATCATTCAACCGGAGTGAAGACCACATCACCTTCGCTGGAATTACATCACCTGACTCGATATAGAATTGAAAACACAACTATCAATACTTGTATTACATAATTCAACTGGATTGAAGACCACTAGTCTTTTGGTGGGATTACATCACCGATTCGATAAAGAATGAAAACCACGACCATCTTAGATGGCAATACATCATTCAACCGGAGTGATAACCGCAACACTTTTCGCCGGAATTACATCACCTGACTCAATATAGAATGAAAACCATGACCATCTTTCCTAGCCCTACATCATTCAACTGGAGTGAAGACCGCATCACACTCGCTAGAATTACATCACCGACTCGATGTAGAATGAAAACTACGACCATCTTGGCGACTACATAATTCAACTCGTAGTGAAGACCGCAACTCCATCGCTAGAAATATATCACCCGACTTGATATAGATGGAAAACCACGACAATCTAGGTTTGCATTGTATCATTCAACTAGAGTGAAGACCGCATCACCTTCGCTTGAATTACATCACATTACTCGATATAGAATTGAAACCACAACTATCATTGCTAGTATTATATAATTCAACTTGATTGAAGACCACTAGTCTTTTGGTGGGCTTACATCACCTTATTCGATAAAAAATGAAAACCACGACCATCTTAGATGGCAATACATCATTCAGCAGGAGTGATAACCACAACACTTTCGCCGCAATTACATCACCCGACTCAATATAGAATAAAAACCATGCTTATATTGGCTAGCCTTACATCATTCAACTGTAGTGAAGACCGCATCACATTCGCTAGAATTACATCATCCGACTCGATGTAGAATGACAACTATGACCATCTTGGCTGGTATTACATCATTCAAGTATAGGAAAACCGCAACACCTTCGCTAGAATTACATCACCTGACTTGATATAGAAGGAAAACCAGGATAATCTTGGTAGGCATTATATCATTCAACTGGAGTGAAGACCACATCACCATCGCTGGAATTACAACACATGACTCGATATAGAATTGAAAACACAACTATCATTGCTAGTATTACATAATTCAACTGGATTGAATACCACTAGTCTTTTGGTGGGATTACATCACCTAATTCGATAAAGAATGAAAACCATGACCATCTTAGATGGCAATACATCATTCAACTCGAATGATAACCGCAACACTTTTCGCTGGAATTACATCACCTGACTCAATATAGAATGAAAACTATGACCATCTTGGCTAGCCCTACATCATTCAACTGGAGTGAAGACCGCATCACACTGGCTAGAATTACATCACCCGACTCGACGTAGAATAAAAACTACGACCATCTTGGCTGACTAAATATTCAACTGTAGTGAAGACCGCAACACCTTCGCTGGAAATATATCACCTGACTTGATATAGATGGAAAACCACGACAATCTAGGTTGGCATTATATTATTCAATTGTAGTGAAGACCGCATCACCTTCGCTGGAATTACATCACCTGACTCGATATGGAATTGAAACCACAACTATCATAGCTAGTATTACATAATTCAACTGGATTGAAGACCACTAGTCTTTTGGTGGGATTACATCACCTGATTCGATATAGAATGAAAACCACGACCATCTTAGATGGCATTACATCATTCAACTAGAGTGATGACCGCAACACTTTCGCCGGAATTACATCACCCGACTCAATATAGAATAAAAACCATGCTTATTTTGGCTAGCCTTACATCATTCAACTAGAGTGAAGACCGCATCACATTCGCTAGAATTACATCACCCGACTCGATGTAGAATGACAACTATGACCATCTTGGCTGGCATTACATCATTCAACTGTAGGAAGACCGCAACACCTTCGCTAGAATTACATCACCCGACTTGATATAGAAGGAAAACCAGGATAATCTTGGTAGGCATTATATCATTCAACCGGAGTGAAGACCGCATCACTTTCGCCGGAATTACATCACATGACTCGATATAGAATTAAAACCACAACTATCTTAGCTAGTATTACATCATTCAATTGGATTGAAAACTACAAGATTTTGGTGGAAAAACATCACCTGATTCGATATAGAATGAAAACCACGACCATCTTAGATGGCATTACATCATTCAACTGGAGTGAAGACCGCATCACCTTCGCTGGAATTACAACACATGACTCGATATAGAATTGAAAACACAACTATAATTGCTAGTATTATATAATTCAACTTGATTGAAGACCACTAGTCTTTTGGTGGGATTACATCACCTGATTCGATAAAGAATGAAAACCACAACAATCTTAGATGGCAATACATCATTCAGCAGTAGTGATGACCGCAACACTTTCGCTGCAATTACAATCACCTGACTCAATATTGAATAAAAACCATGCTTATTTTGGCTAGCCTAACATCATTCAACTGGTGTGAAGACCGCACCACATTCGCTAGAATTACATTACCCGACTCGATGTAGAATGACAACTATGACCATCTTGGCTGGCATTACATCATTCAACTGTAGGAAGACCACAACACCTTCGCTAGAATTACATCACCTGACTTGATATAGATGGAAAACCAGGATAATCTTGGTAGGCATTATATCATTCAACCGGAGTGAAGACCACATCACCTTCGCTGGAATTACAACACATGACTCGATATAGAATTGAAAACACAACTATCATTGCTAGTATTACATAATTCAACCGGATTGAAGACCACTAGTCTTTTGGTGGGATTACATCACCTAATTCGATAAAGAATGAAAACCATGACCATCTTAGATGGCAATACATCATTCAACTCGAATGATAACCGCAACACTTTTCGCTAGAATTACATCACCTGACTCAATATAGAATGAAAACTATGACCATGTTGGCTAGCCCTACATCATTCAACTGGAGTGAAGACCGCATCACACTCGCTAGAATTACATCACCCGACTCGATGTAGAATAAAAACTACGACCATCTTGGCTGACTAAATATTCAACTGTAGTGAAGACCGCAACACCTTCGCTAGAAATATATCACCTGACTTGATATAGATGGAAAGCCACGACAATCTAGGTTGGCATTATATTATTCAATTGTAGTGAAGACCGCATCACCTTCGCTGGAATTACATCACCTGACTCGATATGGAATTGAAACCACAACTATCATAGCTAGTATTACATAATTCAACTGGATTGAAGACCACTAGTCTTTTGGTGGGATTACATCACCTAATTCGATATAGAATGAAAACCACGACCATCTTAGATGGCATTACATCATTCAACTAGAGTGATGACCGCAACACTTTCGCTGGAAATACATCACCTGACTCAATATAGAATAAAAACCATGCTTATTTTGGCAAGCCTTACATCATTCAACTAGAGTGAAGACCGCATCACATTCGCTAGAATTACATCACCCGACTCGATGTAGAATGACAACTATGTCCATCTTGGCTGGCATTACATCATTCAACTGTAGGAAGACCGCAACACCTTCGCTAGAATTACATCACATGACTTGATATAGAAGGAAAACCAGGATAATCTTGGTAGGCATTATATCATTCAACTGGAGTGAAGACCGCATCACTTTCGCTGGAATTACATCACATGACTTGATATAGAATTAAAACCACTACTATCTTAGCTAGTATTACATCATTCAATTGGATTGAAAACTACAAGATTTTGGTGGAAAAACATCACCTGATTCGATATAGAATGAAAACCACGACCATCTTAGATGGCATTACATCATTCAACTGGAGTGATAACGGCAACACTTTCGCTGCAATTATATCACCTGACTCAATATAGAATAAAAACCATGCTTACTTTGGCTAGCCTTACATCATTCAACTGGAGTGAAGACCGCATCACATTTGCTAAAATTACTCACCCGACTCGATGTAGAATGAAAACTACGACCATCTTGGCTGGCATTACACCATTCAACTGTAGTGAAGATCGCAACACCTTCGCTAGAATTACATCACCTGACTTGATATAGAAGGAAAACCATGAAAATCTTTGTTGGCATTATATCATTCAATTGTAGTGAAGACCGCATCACCTTCGCCGGAATTACATCACCTGACTCGATATTGAATTGAAAACACAACTATCACAGCTAGTATTACATAATTCAACTGGATTGAAGACCACTAGTCTTTTTGTGGGATTACATCACCTGATTCGATATAGAATGAAAATCACGACCATCTTAGATGGCGTTACATCATTCAACTAGAGTGAAGACCGCAGCACATTCACTGGTATTACATCACCCGACTCGTTGTAGAATGACAACTATGACCATCTTGGCTGGCATTACATCATTCAACTATAGGAAAACCACAACACCTTCGCTAGAATTACATCACCTGACTTGATATAGAAGGAAAACCAGGATAATCTTGATAGGCATTATATCATTCAACTGGAGTGAAGACCGCATCACCTTCGCTGGAATTACAACACATGACTCGATATAGAATTGAAAACACAACTATAATTGCTAGTATTATATAATTCAACTTGATTGAAGACCACTAGTCTTTTGGTGGGATTACATCACCTGATTCGATAAAGAATGAAAACCACGACAATCTTATATGGCAATACATCATTCAGCAGTATTGATGACCGCAACACTTTCGCTGCAATTACATCACCTGACTCAATATTGAATAAAAACCATGCTTATTTTGGCTAGCCTTACATCATTCAACTGGTGTGAAGACCGCACCACATTCGCTAGAATTACATCACCCGACTCGATGTAGAATGACAACTATGACCATCTTGGCTGGCATTACATCATTCAACTGTAGGAAGACCACCACACCTTCGCTAGAATTACATCACCCGACTTGATATAGAAGGAAAACCAGGATAATCTTGGTAGGCATTATATCATTCAACTGGAGTGAAGACCACATCACCTTCGCTGGAATTACATCACCTGACTCTATAGAATTGAAAACACAACTATCATTACTAGTATTACATAATTCAACTGGATTGAAGAGCACTAGTCTTTTGGTGGGGTTACATCACCTGATTGGATAAAGAATGAAAACCACGACCATCTTAGATGGCAATACATCGTTCAACTGGAGTGATAACCGCAACACTTTTCGCTGGAATTACATCACCTGACTCAATATAGAATGAAAACCATGACCATCTTGCCTACCCCTACATCATTCAACTGGAGTGAAGACCGCATCACACTCGCTAGAATTACATCACCCGACTCGATGTAGAATAAAAACTACGACCATCTTGGCTGACTAAATATTCAACTGTAGTGAAGACCGCAACACCTTCGCTAGAAATATATCACCTGACTTGATATAGATGGAAAACCACGACAATCTAGGTTGGCATTATATCATTCAATTGTAGTGAAGACCGCACCACCTTCGCTGGAATTACATCACCTGACTCGATATGGAATTTAAACCACAACTATCATAGCTAGTATTACATAATTCAACTGGATTGAAGACCACTAGTCTTTTGGTGGGATTACATCACCTGATTCGATATAGAATGAAAACCACGACCATCTTAGATGGCATTACATCATTTAACTGGAGTGATAACCGCAACACTTTCATTGGATAATATTACATCACTTCATTCAATATAGAATGAAAACCATGACCATCTTGGCTAGGCTTACATCATTCAACTGAAGTGTAGACCGCATCACATTTGCTAAAATTACTCACCAGACTCAATATAAAATAAAAACCATGCTTATTTTGGCTAGCCTTACATCATTCAACTGGTGTGAAGACCGCACCACATTCGCTAGAATTACATCACCCGACTCGATGTAGAATGAAAACTACGACCATCTTGGCTGGCATTACACCATTCAACTGTAGTGAAGATCGCAACACCTTCGCTAGAATTACATCACCTGACTTGATATAGAAGGAAAACCATGAAAATCTTTGTGGGCATTATATCATTCAATTGTAGTGAAGACCGCATCACCTTCACTGTAATTACATCACCTGACTCGATATTGAATTGAAAACACAACTATCATAGCTAGTATTACATAATTCAACTGGATTGAAGACCACTAGTCTTTTTGTGGGATTACATCACCGATTCGATATAGAATGAAAACCACGACCATCTTAGATGGCATTACATCATTCAACTAGAGTGAAGACCGCAAAGACATTCGCTAGAATTACATCACCCGACTCGTTGTAGAATGACAACTATGACCATCTTGGTGGCATTACATCATTCAACTCTAGGAAAACCGCAACACCTTCGCTAGAATTACATCACCTGACTTGATATAGAAGGAAAGCCAGGATAATCTTGGTAGGCATTATATCATTCAACCGGAGTGAAGACCGCATCACCTTCGCCGGAATTACAACACATGACTCGATATAGAATTGAAAACACAACTATAATTGCTAGTATTATATAATTGAACTTGATTGAAGACCACTAGTCTTTTGGTGGGATTACATCACCCGATTCGATAAAGAATGAAAACCACGACAATCTTAGATGGCAATACATCATTCAAATAAAGTAGTGATGGCCGCAACACTTTCGCCGCAATTACATCACCCGACTCAATAAAGAATAAAAACCATGCTTATTTTGGCTAGCCTTACATCATTCAACCGGTGTGAAGACCGCACCACATTCGCTAGAATTACATCACCGACTCAATGTAGAATGAAAACTCGACCATCTTGGTCGGCATTACATCATTCAACCGTAGGAAGACCGCAACACCTTCGCTAGAATTACATCACCTAACTTGATATAGAAGGAAAACCAGGATAATCTTGGTAGGCATTAGATCATTCAACCGGAGTGAAGACCGCATCACACTCGCTAGAATTACATCACCCGACTCGATGTAGAATGAAAACTACGACTATCTTGGCCGACTACATAATTCAACTCGTAGTGAAGAACGCAACTCCATCGCTAGAAATATATCACCCGACATGATATAGATGGAAAACCACGACAATCTAGGTTGGCATTGTATCATTCAACTGGAGTGAAGACCGCATCACCTTCGCTTGAATTACATCACATTACTCGATATAGAATTGAAACCACAACTATCATTGCTAGTATTATATAATTAAACTTGATTGAAGACCACTAGTCTTTTGGTGGGCTTACATCACCTGATTCGATAAAGAATGAAAACCACGACAATCTTAGATGGCAATACATCATTCAGCAGGAGTGATAACCGCAACACTTTCGCTGCAATTACATCACCTGACTCAATATAGAATAAAAAGCATGCTTATTTTGGCTAGCCTTACATCATTCAACTGGAGTGAAGACCGCATCACATTCGCTAGAATTACATCACCCGACTCGATGTAGAATGACAACTATGACCATCTTGGCTGGTATTACATCATTCAAGTATAGGAAAACCGCAAGACCTTCGCTAGAATTACATCACCTGACTTGATATAGAAGGAAAACCAGGATAATCTTGGTAGGCATTATATCATTCAACTGGAGTGAAGACCGCATCACCTTCGCTGGAATTACAACACATGACTCGATATAGAATTGAAAACACAACTATCATAGCTAGTATTACATAATTCAACCGGATTGAAGACCACTAGTCTTTTGGTGGGATTACATCACCTAATTCGATAAAGAATGAAAACCATGACCATCTTAGATGGCAATACATCATTCAACTCGAATGATAACCGCAACACTTTTCTCTCGGAATTACATCACCTCGACTCAATATAGAATGAAAACTATGACCATCTTGGCTAGCCCTACATCATTCAACCGGAGTGAAGACCGCATCACACTCGCTAGAATTACATCACCCGACTCGATGTAGAATAAAAACTACGACCATCCTGGCTGACTAAATATTCAACTATAGTGAAGACCGCAACACTTTCGCTAGAAATATATCACCCGACTTGATATAGATGGAAAACCACGACAATCTAGGTTGGCATTATATCATTCAATTGTAGTGAAGACCGCATCACCTTCGCCGGAATTACATCACCCGACTCGATATGGAATTGAAACCACAACTATCATAGCTAGTATTACATAATTCAACCGGATTGAAGACCACTAGTCTTTTGGTGGGATTACATCACCGATTCGATATAAAATGAAAACCACGACCATCTTAGATGGCATTACATCATTCAACTAGAGTGATGACCGCAACACTTTCGCCGGAATTACATCACCCGACTCAATATAGAATAAAAACCATGCTTATTTTGGCTAGCCTTACATCATTCAACTACAAGTGAAGACCGCATCACATTCGCTAGAATTACATCACCCGACTCGATGTAGAATGACAACTATGACCATCTTGGCGGCATTACATCATTCAACCGTAGGAAGACCGCAACACCTTCGCTAGAATTACATCACCCGACTTGATATAGAAGGAAAACCAGGATAATCTTGGTAGGCATTATATCATTCAACTGGAGTGAAGACCGCATCACTTTCGCTGGAATTACATCACATGACTCGATATAGAATTAAAACCATAACTATCTTAGCTAGTATTACATCATTCAATTGGATTGAAAACTATAAGATTTTGCTGGAAAAACATCACCTGATTCGATATAAAATGAAAACCATGACCATCTTAGATGGCATTACATCATTCAACTGGAGTGATAACGGCAACACTTTCGCTGCAATTATATCACCTGACTCAATATAGAGTATAAACCATGATTACTTTGGCTAGCCTTACATCATTCAACTGGAGTGAAGACCGCATCACATTTGCTAAAATTACTCACCCGACTCGATGTAGAATGAAAACTACGACCATCTTGGCTTGCATTACACCATTCAACTGTAGTGAAGATCGCAACACCTTCGCTAGAATTACATTACCTGACTTGATATAGAAGGAAAACCAGGATAATCTTGGTAGGAATTATATCATTCAACTGGAGTGAAGACCACATCACCTTCGCTGGAATTACAACACATGACTCGATATAGAATTGAAAACACAACTATCATTGCTAGTATTACATAATTCAACCGGATTGAAGACCACTAGTCTTTTGATGGGATTACATCACCCGATTCGATAAAGAATGAAAACCACGACCATCTTAGATGGCAATACATCATTCAACTCGAATGATAACCGCAACACTTTTCGCCGGAATTACATCACCGACTCAATATAGAATGAAAACTATGACCATCTTGGCTAGCCCTACATCATTCAACCGGAGTGAAGACCGCATCACACTCGCTAGAATTACATCACCCGACTCGATGTAGAATAAAAACTACGACCATCTTGGTCGACTAAATATTCAACCGTAGTGAAGACCGCAACACCTTCGCTAGAATTATATCACCCGACTTGATATAGATGGAAAACCACGACAATCATGGTTGGCATTATATCATTCAACCGGAGTGAAGACCGCATCACCTTCGCTGGAATTACATCACATGAATCGATATAGAATTGAAACCACAACTATCTTAGCTAGTATTTCATCATTCAATTGGATTGAAGTCCACAAGATTTTGGTGGAAATACATCACCTGATTCGATATAGAATGAAAACCACGACCATCTTAGATGGCATTACATCATTTAACTGGAGTGATAACCGCAACACCTTCGCAGGAATTACATCACCTGACTCGATATTGAATTGAAAACACAACTATCATAGCTAGTATTACATAATTCAACTGGATTGAAGACCACTTGTCTTTTTGTGGGATTACATCACCTGATTCGATATAGAATGAAAACCACGACCATCTTAGATGGCATTACATCATTCAACTAGAGTGAAGACCGCAAAGACATTCGCTAGAATTACATCACCCGACTCATTGTAGAATGACAATTATGACCATCTTGGCGGCATTACATCATTCAACTATAGGAAAACCGCAACACCTTCGCTAGAATTACATCACCGACTTGATATAGAAGGAAAACCAGGATAATCTTGGTAGGCATTATATCATTCAACCGGAGTGAAGACCGCATCACCTTCGCCGGAATTACAACACATGACTCGATATAGAATTGAAAACACAACTATCATAGCTAGTATTACATAATTCAACCGGATTGAAGACCACTAGTCTTTTGGTGGGATTACATCACCTAATTCGATAAAGACTGAAAACCATGACCATCTTAGATGGCAATACATCATTCAACTCGAATGATAATCGCAACACTTTTCGTTGGAATTACATCACCTGACTCAATATAGAATGAAAACTATGACCAACTTGGCTAGCCCTACATCATTCAACTGGAGTGAAGACCGCATCACACTCGCTAGAATTACATCACCCGACTCGATGTAGAATAAAAACTACGACCATCTTGGCTGGCATTACACCATTCAACTGTAGTGAAGATCGCAACACCTTCGCTAGAATTACATCACCTGACTTGATATAGAAGGAAAACCATGAAAATCTTGGTTGGCATTATATCATTCAACTGGAGTGAAGACCGCATCACACTCGCTAGAATTACATCACCCGACTCCATGTAGAATGAAAACTACGACTATCTTGGCTGACTACATAATTCAACTGTAGTGAAGACCGCAACTCCATCGCTAGAAATATATCACCTGACTTGATATAGATGGAAAACCACGACAATCTAGGTTGGCATTGCATCATTTAACTGGAGTGAAGACCGCATCACCTTCGCTTGAATTACATCACATTACTCGATATAGAATTGAAACCACAACTATCATTTAGTATTATATAATTCAACTTGATTGAAGACCACTAGTCTTTTGGTGGGCTTACATCACCTGATTCGATAAAGAATGAAAACCACGACCATCTTAGATGGCAATACATCATTCAGCAGGAGTGATAACCGCAACACTTTCGCTGCAATTATATCACCTGACTCAATATAGAATAAAAAGCATGCTTATTTTTGCTAGCCTTACATCATTCTACTGGAGTGAAGACCGCATCACATTCGCTAGAATTACATCACCCGACTCGATGTAGAATCACAACTATGACCATCTTGGCTGGCATTACATCATTCAACTGTAGGAAGACCACAACACCTTCGCTAGAATTGCATCACCTGACTTGATATAGATGGAAAACCAGGATAATCTTGGTAAGCATTATATCATTCAACTGGAGTGAAGACCACATCACCTTCGCTGGAATTACAACACATGACTCGATATAGAATTGAAAACACAACTATCATTACTAGCATTACATAATTCAACTTGATTGAAGACCACTAGTCTTTTGGTGGGATTACATCACCTGATTCGATATAGAATGAAAACCACGACCATCTTAGGTGGCATTACATCATTCAACTAGAGTGATGACCGCAACACTTTCGCTGGAATTACATCAACTGACTCAATATAGAATAAAAACCATGATTACTTTGGCTAGCCTTACATCATTCAGCTGGAGTGAAGACCGCATCACATTTGCTAAAATTACTCACCCGACTCGATGTAGAATGAAAACTACGACCATCTTGGCTGGCATTACACCATTCAACTGTAGTGAAGATCGCAACACCTTCGCTAGAATTACATCACCTGACTTGATATAGAAGGAAAACCATGAAAATCTTTGTGGGCATTATATCATTCAATTGTAGTGAAGACCGCATCACCTTCACTGTAATTACATCACCTGACTCGATATTGAATTGAAAACACAACTATCATAGCTAGTATTACATAATTCAACTGGATTGAAGACCACTAGTCTTTTTGTGGGATTACATCACCTGATTCGATATAGAATGAAAACCACGACCTTCTTAGATGGCATTACATCATTCAACTAGAGTGAAGACCGCAGCACATTCGCTAGAATTACATCACCCGACTCGTTGTAGAATGACAACTATGACCATCTTGGCGGCATTACATCATTCAACTCTATGAAAACCGCAACACCTTCGCTAGAATTACATCACCCGACTTGATATAGAAGGAAAACCAGGATAATCTTGGTAGGCATTATATCATTCAACCGGAGTGAAGACCGCATCACCTTCGCCGGAATTACAACACATGACTCGATATAGAATTGAAAACACAACTATAATTGCTAGTATTATATAATTGAACTTGATTGAAGACCACTAGTCTTTTGGTGGGATTACATCACCTGATTCGATAAAGAATGAAAACCACGACAATCTTAGATGGCAATACATCATTCAGCAGTAGTGATGGCCGCAACACTTTCGCTGCAATTACATCACCTGACTCAATAAAGAATAAAAACCATGCTTATTTTGGCTAGCCTTACATCATTCAACTGGTGTGAAGACCGCACCACATTCGCTAGAATTACATCACCGACTCAATGTAGAATGAAAACTCGACCATCTTGGTGGCATTACATCATTCAACCGTAGGAAGACCGCAACACCTTCGCTAGAATTACATCACCTAACTTGATATAGAAGGAAAACCAGGATAATCTTGGTAGGCATTAGATCATTCAACTGGAGTGAAGACCGCATCACTTTCGCTGGAATTACATCACATGACTCGATATAGAATTAAAACCACAACTATCTTAGCTAGTATTACATCATTCAATTGGATTGAAAACTACAAGATTTTGGTGGAAAAACATCACCTCGATTCGATATAGAATGAAAACCACGACCATCTTAGATGGCATTACATCATTCAACCGGAGTGATAACCGCAACACTTTCGCCGCAATTATATCACCTGACTCAATATAGAATAAAAACCATGCTTATTTTGGCTAGCCTTACATCAATCAACTGGTGTGAAGACCGCACCACATTCGCTAGAATTACATCACCCGACTCGATGTAGAATGACAACTATGACCATCTTGGCCGGCATTACATCATTCAACCGTAGGAAGACCACAACACCTTCGCTAGAATTACATCACCCGACTTGATATAGAAGGAAAACCAGGATAATCTTGGTAGGCATTATATCATTCAACCGGAGTGAAGACCACATCACCTTCGCTGGAATTACATCACCTGACTCGATATAGAATTGAAAACACAACTATCATTACTAGTATTACATAATTCAACTGGATTGAAGAGCACTAGTCTTTTGGTGGGATTACATCACCCGATTCGATAAAGAATGAAAACCACGACCATCTTAGATGGCAATACATCATTCAACTGGAGTGATAACCGCAACACTTTTAGCTGGAATTACATCACCTGACTCAATATAGAATGAAAACCATGACCATCTTGCCTAGCCCTACATCATTCAACTGGAGTGAAGACCGCATCACACTCGCTAGAATTACATCACCCGACTCGATGTAGAATGAAAACTACGACTATCTTGGCTGACTACATAATTCAACTGTAGTGAAGAACGCAACTCCATCGCTAGAAATATATCACCTGACATGATATAGATGGAAAACCACGACAATCTAGGTTGGCATTGTATAATTCAACTGGAGTGAAGACCGCATCACCTTCGCTTGAATTACATCACATTACTCGATATAGAATTGAAACCACAACTATCATTGCTAGTATTATATAATTAAACTTGATTGAAGACCACTAGTCTTTTGGTGGGCTTACATCACCTGATTCGATAAAGAATGAAAACCACGACAATCTTAGATGGCAATACATCATTCAAACAGAGTGATAACCGCAACACTTTCGCTGCAATTACATCACCCGACTCAATATAGAATAAAAAGCATGCTTATTTTGGCTAGCCTTACATCATTCAACCGGAGTGAAGACCGCATCACATTCGCTAGAATTACATCACCCGACTCGATGTAGAATGACAACTATGACCATCTTGGTGGTATTACATCATTCAAGTATAGGAAAACCGCAAGACCTTCGCTAGAATTACATCACCCGACTTGATATAGAAGGAAAACCAGGATAATCTTGGTAGGCATTATATCATTCAACTGGAGTGAAGACCGCATCACCTTCGCTGGAATTACAACACATGACTCGATATAGAATTGAAAACACAACTATCATAGCTAGTATTACATAATTCAACTGGATTGAAGACCACTAGTCTTTTGGTGGGATTACATCACCTAATTCGATAAAGAATGAAAACCATGACCATCTTAGATGGCAATACATCATTCAACTCGAATGATAACCGCAACACTTTTCTCTGGAATTACATCACCTGACTCAATATAGAATGAAAACTATGACCATCTTGGCTAGCCCTACATCATTCAACTGGAGTGAAGACCGCATCACACTCGCTAGAATTACATCACCCGACTCGATGTAGAATAAAAACTACGACCATCCTGGCTGACTAAATATTCAACTATAGTGAAGACCGCAACACTTTCGCTAGAAATATATCACCCGACTTGATATAGATGGAAAACCACGACAATCTAGGTTGGCATTATATCATTCAATTGTAGTGAAGACTGCATCACCTTCGCTGGCATTACATCACCTGACTCGATATGGAATTGAAACCACAACTATCATAGCTAGTATTACATAATTCAACTGGATTGAAGACCACTAGTCTTTTGGTGGGATTACATCACCTGATTCGATATAAAATGAAAACCACGACCATCTTAGATGGCATTACATCATTCAACTAGAGTGATGACCGCAACACTTTCGCCGGAATTACATCACCCGACTCAATATAGAATAAAAACCATGCTTATTTTGGCTAGCCTTACATCATTCAACTAGAGTGAAGACCGCATCACATTCGCTAGAATTACATCACCCGACTCGATGTAGAATGACAACTATGACCATCTTGGTCGGCATTACATCATTCAACCGTAGGAAGACCGCAACACCTTCGCTAGAATTACATCACCTCGACTTGATATAGAAGGAAAACCAGGATAATCTTGGTAGGCATTATATCATTCAACCGGAGTGAAGACCGCATCACTTTCGCCGGAATTACATCACATGACTCGATATAGAATTAAAACCATAACTATCTTAGCTAGTATTACATCATTCAATTGGATTGAAAACTATAAGATTTTGCTGGAAAAACATCACCTCGATTCGATATAAAATGAAAACCATGACCATCTTAGATGGCATTACATCATTCAACCGGAGTGATAACGGCAACACTTTCGCCGCAATTATATCACCCGACTCAATATAGAGTATAAACCATGATTACTTTGGCTAGCCTTACATCATTCAACCGGAGTGAAGACCGCATCACATTTGCTAAAATTACTCACCCGACTCGATGTAGAATGAAAACTACGACCATCTTGGCTTGCATTACACCATTCAACTGTAGTGAAGATCGCAACACCTTCGCTAGAATTACATCACCTGACTTGATATAGAAGGAAAACCATGAAAATCTTTGTTGGCATTATATCATTCAATTGTAGTGAAGACCGCATCACCTTCGCAGGAATTACATCACCTGACTCGATATTGAATTGAAAACACAACTATCATAGCTAGTATTACATAATTCAACTGGATTGAAGACCACTTGTCTTTTTGTGGGATTACATCACCTGATTCGATATAGAATGAAAACCACGACCATCTTAGATGGCATTACATCATTCAACTAGAGTGAAGACCGCAGCACATTCGCTAGAATTACATCACCCGACTCATTGTAGAATGACAATTATGACCATCTTGGCTGGCATTACATCATTCAACTATAGGAAAACCGCAACACCTTCGCTAGAATTACATCACCTGACTTGATATAGAAGGAAAACCAGGATAATCTTGGTAGGCATTATATCATTCAACTGGAGTGAAGTCCACATCACCTTCGCTGGAATTACAACACATGACTCGATATAGAATTGAAAACACAACTATCATTACTAGCATTACATAATTCAACCGGATTGAAGACCACTAGTCTTTTGGTGGGATTACATCACCTAATTCGATAAAGAATGAAAACCATGACCATCTTAGATGGCAATACATCATTCAACTCGAATGATAACCGCAACACTTTTCGCCGGAATTACATCACCCGACTCAATATAGAATGAAAACTATGACCATCTTGGCTAGCCCTACATCATTCAACCGGAGTGAAGACCGCATCACACTCGCTAGAATTACATCACCCGACTCGATGTAGAATAAAAACTACGACCATCTTGGCTGACTAAATATTCAACTGTAGTGAAGACCGCAACACTTTCGCTAGAAATATATCACCTGACTTGATATAGATGGAAAACCACGACAATCTAGGTTGGCATTATATCATTCAATTGTAGTGAAGACCGCATCACCTTCGCTGGATTTACATCACCTGACTCGATATGGAATTGAAACCACAACTATCATAGCTAGTATTACATAATTCAACCGGATTGAAGACCACTAGTCTTTTGGTGGGATTACATCACATAATTCGATAAAGAATGAAAACCAGGACCATCTTAGATGGCAATACATCATTCAACTCGAATGATAACCGCAACACTTTTTGCTAGAATTACATCACCCGACTCAATATAGAATGAAAACTATGACCATCTTGGCTAGCCCTACATCATTCAACTGGAGTGAAGACCGCATCACACTCGCTAGAATTACATCACCCGACTCGGTGTAGAATAAAAACTACGACCATCTTGGCTGGCATTACACCATTCAACCGTAGTGAAGATCGCAACACCTTCGCTAGAATTACATCACCCGACTTGATATAGAAGGAAAACCATGAAAATCTTGGTTGGCATTATATCATTCAATTGTAGTGAAGACAAAGATCACCTTCGCCGGAATTACATCACCGACTCGATATGGAATTGAAACCACAACTATCATAGCTAGTATTACATAATTCAACCGGATTGAAGACCACTAGTCTTTTGGTGGGATTACATCACCTCGATTCGATATAGAATGAAAACCACGACCATCTTAGATGGCATTACATCATTCAACTAGAGTGATGACCGCAACACTTTCGCCGGAATTACATCACCTCGACTCAATATAGAATAAAAACCATGCTTATTTTGGCTAGCCTTACATCATTCAACTAGAGTGAAGACCGCATCACATTCGCCGGAATTACATCACCCGACTCGATGTAGAATGAAAACTATGACCATCTTGGCTCGGCATTACATCATTCAACTCGTAGGAAGACCGCAACACCTTCGCTAGAATTACATCACCCGACTTGATATAGAAGGAAAACCAGGATAATCTTGGTAGGCATTATATCATTCAACTCGGAGTGAAGACCGCATCACTTTCGCCGAATTACATCACATGACTCGATATAGAATTAAAATCACAACTATCTTTGCTAGTATTACATCATTCAATTGGATTGAAAACTACAAGATTTTGGTGGAAAAACATCACCTCGATTCGATATAGAATGAAAACCACGACCATCTTAGATGGCATTACATCATTCAACCGGAGTGATAACCGCAACGCTTTCGCCGCAATTATATCACCCGACTCAATATAGAATAAAAACCATGTTTATTTTGGCTAGCCTTACATCATTCAACCGGAATGAAGACAAGATCACATTTGCTAAAATTACTCACCCGACTCGATGTAGAATGAAAACTACGACCATCTTGGTCGGTATTACACCATTCAACTGAAGTGAAGATCACAACACCTTCGCTAGAATTACATCACCTCGACTTGATATAGAAGGAAAACCATGAAAATCTTGGTTGGCATTATATCATTCAATTGTAGTGAAGACCGCATCACCTTCGCCGGAATTACATCACCCGACTCGATATTGAATTGAAAACACAACTATCATAGCTAGTATTACATAATTCAACCGGATTGAAGACCCCTAGTCTTTTGGTGGGATTACATCACCCGATTCGATATAGAATGAAAACCACGACCATCTTAGATGGCATTACATCATTCAACTAGAGTGATGACCACAACACTTTCGCCGGAATTACATCAACCGACTCAATATATAATAAAAACCATGCTTATTTTGGCTAGCCTTACATCATTCTACTAGAGTGAAGACCGCAACACATTCGCTAGAATTACATCACCCGACTCGATGTAGAATGACAATTATGACCATCTTGGTTGGCATTACATCATTCAACTCGTAGTGAAGATAGCAACACCTTCGCTAGAATTACATCACCTGACTTGATATAGAAGGAAAACCAGGATAATCTTGGTAGGCATTATATCATTCAACCGGAGTGAAGACCGCATCACCTTCGCCGGAATTACAACACATGACTCGATATAGAATTGAAAACACAACTATCATTGCAAGTATTATATAATTCAACTTGATTGAAGACCACTAGTCTTTTGGTGGGATTACATCACCTGATTCGATAAAGAATGAAAACCACGACCATCTTAGATGGCAATACATCTTTTAGCAGGAGTGATAACCGCAACACTTTCGCTGCAATTACATCACCCGACTCAATATAGAATAAAAACCATGCTTATTTTGGCTAGCCTTACATCATTCAACTAGAGTGAAGACCGCATCACATTCGCTAGAATTACATCACCCGACTCGATATAGAATGAAAACCATGACCATCTTGGCTAGCCCTGCATCATTCAACTAGAGTGAAGACCGCATCACACTCGCTAGAATTACATCACCCGACTCTGTGTAGAATGAAAACTACGACCATCTTGGCTGACTACATAATTCAACTGTACTGAAGACCGCAACTCCATCACTAGAAATATATCACCTTACTTGATATAGATGGAAAACCACGACAATCTAGGTTGGCATTATATCATTCAATTGGAGTGAAGACCGCATCACCTTCGCTGGAATTACATCACATGACTCGATATAGAATTGAAACCACAACTATCTTAGCTAGTATTTCATCATTCAATTGGATTGAAGACCACAAGATTTTGGTGGAAATACATCACCTGATTCGATATAGAATGAAAACCACGACCATCTTAGATGGCATTACACCATTCAACTGGACTGATAACCGCAACACTTTCGTTGGATAATAGTACATCACTTGACTCAATATAGAATGAAAATCATGACCATCTTGGCTAGGCTTACATCATTCAACTGAAGAGAAGACCGCATCACATTCGCTAAAATTACATCACCCGACTCGATGTAGAATGAAAATTACGACCATCTTGGCTGGCATTACATCATTCAACTGTAGTGAAGATCGCAACACCTTCGCTAGAATTACATCACCTGACTTGATATAGAAGCAAAACCATGAAAATCTTGGTTGACATTTGATCATTAAATTGTAGTGAAGACCGCATCACCTTCGCTGGAATTACATCACCTGACTCGATATAGAATTGAAAACACAACTATCATAGCTAGTATTACATAATTCAACCGGATTGAAGAACAATAGTCTTTTGGTGGGATTACATCACCTCGATTCGATATAGAATGAAAACCACGACCATCTTAGATGGCATTACATCATTCAACTAGAGTGATGACCGCAACACTTTCGCCGGAATTACATCACCCGACTCAATACGTAATAAAAACCATGCTTATTTTGGCTAGCCTTACATCATTCAACTAGAGTGAAGACCGCATCACATTCGCTAGAATTACATCACCCGACTCGATGTAGAATGACAACTATGACCATCTTGGTCGGCATTACATCATTCAACCGTAGGAAGACCGCAACACCTTCGCTAGAATTACATCACCCGACTTGATATAGAAGGAAAACCAGGATAATCTTGGTAGGCATTATATCATTCAACCGGAATGAAGACCGCATCATTTTCGCTGGAATTACATCACATGACGCGATATAGAATTAAAACCACAACGATCTTAGCTAGTATTACATCATTCCATTGGATTGAAAACTACAACATTTTGGTGGAAAAACATCACCTAATTCGATATAGAATGAAAACCACGACCATCTTAGGTGGAATTACATCATTCAACTGGAGTGATAACCGCAACACTATCGCTGCAATTATATCACCTGACTCAATATAGAATAAAAACCATGCTTATTTTGGCTAGCCTTACATCATTCAACCGGAGTGAAGACCGCATCACATTCGCTAGAATTACATCACCCGACTCGATGTAGAATGACAACTATGACCATCTTGGCTAGCATTACATCATTCAACAGTAGGAAGACCGCAACACCTTCGCTAGAATTACATCACCTGACTTGATATAGAAGGAAAACCAGGATAATCTTGGTCGGCATTATATCATTCAACCGGAGTGAAGACCACATCACCTTCGCCGGAATTACAACACATGACTCGATATAGAATTGAAAACACAACTATCATTGCTAGTATTACATAATTCAACTGGATTGAAGACCACTAGTCTTTGGTGGGATTACATCTCCTGATTCGATAAAGAATGAAAACCACGACTATAATAGATGGCAATACATCACCTGACTTGATATAGATGGAAAACCACGACAATCTAGGTTGGCATTGTATCATTCAACCGGAGTGAAGACCGCATCACCTTCGCTATAATTACATCACATGACTCGACATAGAATTGAAACCACCACTATCTTAGCTAGTATTTCATCATTCAATTGGATTGAAGACCACAAGATTTTGGTGGAAATACATCACCTGATTCGATATAGAATGAAAACCACGATCATCTTAGATGGCATTACATCATTCAACTGGAGTGATAACCGCAACACTTTCGTTGGATAATATTACATCACTTGACTCAATATAGAATGAAAACCATGACCATCTTGGCTAGGCTTACATCATTCAACTGAAGTGAAGACGGGATCACATTCGCTAAAATTACATCACCCGACTCGATGTAGAATGAAAACTACGACCATCTTGGCTGGCATTACATCATTCAACTGTAGTGAAGATCGCAACACCTTCGCTAGAATTACATCACCTGACTTGATATAGAAGCAAAACCATGAAAATCTTGGTAGGCATTATATCATTCAATTGTAGTGAAGACCGCATCACCTTCGCTGGAATTACATCACCTGACTCGATATTGAATTGAAGACACAACTATCATAGCTAGTATTACATAATTCAACTGGATTGAAGACCACTAGTCTTTTGGTGGGATTACATCACCTGATTCGATATAGAATGAAAACCACGACCATCTTAGATGGCATTACATCATTAAACTAGAGTGATGACCGCAACACTTTCGCTGGAATTACATCACCTGACTCAATATATTATAAAAACCATGCTTATTTTGGCTAGCCTTACATCATTCAACTACAAGAAGACCGCATCACATTCGCTAGAATTACATCACCCGACTCGATGTAGAATGATAAATATGACCATCTTGGCCGGCATTACATCATTCAACTCGTAGGAAGACCGCAACACCTTCGCTAGAATTACATCACCCGACTTGATATAGAAGGAAAACTAGGATAATCTTGATAGGCATTATATCATTCAACTGGAGTGAAGATCGCATCACTTTCGCTGGAATTACATCACATGACTCGATATAGAATTAAAACCACAACTATCTTAGCTAGTATTACATCATTCAATTGGATTGAAAACTACAAGATTTTGGTGGAAAAACATCACCTGATTCGATATAAAATGAAAACCACTACCATCTTAGATGGCATTACATCATTCAACTAGAGTGATAACCGCAACACTTTCGCTGCAATTATATCACCTGACTCAATATAGAATAAAAACCATGCTTATTTTGGCTAGCGTTACATCATTCAACTGGAGTGAAGACCGCATCACATTTGCTAAAATTACTCACCCCACTCGATGTAGAATGAAAACTACGACCATCTTGGCTGACATTACACCATTCAACTGTAGTGAAGATCGCAACACCTTCGCTAGAATTACATCACCTGACCTGATATAGAAGGAAAACCATGAAAATCTTGGTTGGCATTATATCATTCAATTGTAGTGAAGACCGCATCACCTTCGCTGGAATTACATCACCTCGACTCGATATTGAATTGAAGACACAACTATCACAAATTAGTATTACATAATTCAACCGGATTGAAGACCACTTGTCTTTTGGTGGGATTACATCACCCGATTCTATATAGAATGAAAACCACGACCATCTTAGATGGTATTACATCATTCAACTAGAGTGATGACCGCAACACTTTCGTTGGAATTACATCACCTGACTCAATATATAATAAAAACCATGCTTATTTTGGCTAGCCTTACATCATTCAACTAGAGTGAAGACCGCAAAGACATTCGCTAGAATTACATCACCCGACTCGTTGTAGAATGA
Source organism: Anisodus tanguticus (assembly GCA_034509755.1). Taxonomy (NCBI): domain Eukaryota; kingdom Viridiplantae; phylum Streptophyta; class Magnoliopsida; order Solanales; family Solanaceae; genus Anisodus; species Anisodus tanguticus. Next base: position 30,242,264 of record CM067555.1, on the reverse strand, counting down.
CAACTATGACCATCTTGGTCGGCATTACATCATTCAACTATAGGAAGACCGCAACACCTTCTCTAGAATTACATCACCTGACTTGATATAGAAGGAAAACCAAGATAATCTAGGTAGGCATTATATCATTCAACTGGAGTGAAGACCACATCACCTTCGCTGGTTTTAATACACATGACTCGATATAGAATTGAAAACACAACTATCATTACTAGTATTACATAATTCAACTGGATTGAAGACCACTAGTCTTTTGGTGGGATTACATCACCTGATTCGATAAAGAATGAAAACCACGACCATCTTAGATGGCAATACATCATTCAACTAGAGTGATAACCGTAACACTTTTTGCTTTGGAATTACATCACCCGACTCAATATAGAATGAAAACTATGACCATCTTGGCTAGCCCTACATCATTCAACTGGAGTGAAGACCGCATCACACTCGGATTTTGATCTTACCAATTGAGGAATAGAGCTTTACCGTTTATTGTGATACTTCTGGGGTAGGTCTTGGGTGTGTGTTGATGCAAAAAGGAAAACTGATAGTTGATGGTTCAATACAATTGAGGGTTTATGAGAAGAATTATCCCACCCTTGACTTAGAGTTGGCGGCGATCATCTTTGCCTTAAAGATTTGGAGACATTATCTCTATGGGGTGCATTGTGAGGTGTACACTAACCATTGTTGTCTTCAGTATTTGATCAATCAGAGTGATCTTAATTTGAGAAAACGTAGATTGTTGGAGCTACTTAAGGATTATGACATGACTATCTTGTATCACCCAGGCAAAGAAAATGTGGTAGTAGATGTCTTGAGTCGCAAGGCGGTGAACATGTGCAGTTTGGCTATGTTGCATGTGTGAGAGCGTCCAATGTCTATGAATGTACAGTCTTTGGCAAATCGGTTTATGCGGCTTGATATTTCGAATCCCAATAAATGTTAGCATGTGTAGAGGCGCGGTCTTTTTTATTGAAACATATTAGATCTCATAAGTTTGATAATGTTCATTTGTGCAAAATCCGTGACAAAGTGTTGCGGGGATAGGAAAATGAGGTTGTTATTGATAGTGATGGTGTTTTAAGGATCAATGGTCGAGTTTGTGCTCCTAGGGTTAGTGATTTGACTAGATTGATTATGGATGAGGCTCATAGGTCAAAGTATTCCATTCACCCATGGGCTACAAAGATGTACGGTGACCTAAAACAACATTATTGGTGGTGTAGGATGAAGATTGACATAATAGAGTTTGTGTCCCGGTGTTTGAATTTCCATCTAGTGAAGTATGAGCATTATTGGCCTGGTGGCGTGATTCAAAGGATGCCCATACCCGAGTGGAAGTGGGAGCGGATTGCTATGGACTTTGTGGTAGGGTTGCCGTGGACTTTTAGAAAAGTTTGACACTATATGGGTTATTGTGGACAAGTTGACCAAATCTGCACATTTCATTCTAGTCCAGACTATTTACAATTCAGAAAAGTTGGCCAGGATTTACATTCGAGAGATAGTTCGATTGCATGGGGTGCCCATTTCTATCATTTTAGACCAGGGTACGTAGTGTACTTCTCATTTTAAGCGGTCTATGCAGAAGGAGTTGGGTACTATTGTAGAGCTTAATATATCTTTCCACCCTCAGACTGTTGACCAGTCCGAGCGAACTATTCAGGTTCTCGAGGATATGTTGCAAGCCTGTATGATTGACTTTGGTGGTCAGTGGGACCAGTTTTTACTCTTGGCAGAGTTTGCTTACAATAACAGCTACCATTCAAGAATTGAGATGACACCATTTGAGGCGTTGTATGGCAGGAGGTATCGTCTTCCCATTGGGTGGTTTGATGCTTTTGAGGTTAGGCCTTGGGGTACTGATCTTTTGAGGATGCCTTGGATAAAGTTAAGTTGATTCAGGATCGGCTTCTTGCAGCCCAGAGCAGATAGAAGAGCTATGCAGATCGAAAAGTCTGTGCTTTGGAGTTTATGGTTGGAGATCGGGTTATGTTGAATGTTTAACCCATGAAGGGTGTGATGTTGTAGTGACCCGTTAAGTCATTATGAACTTTTTGTCTGATTTCCTAAAAATATCCCTTGTCTGGGTGCTCACTGATAACTGTTATGCATAGAATCTATGGGTAAGAGGAACTATTAGCCGATTTAGAGAGAACACTAATCGACTTAAGGATTATCAGAAATTATGTCTTTGCTTCGGCGATGATCGTGTCACCTCAGTGAGCCCACACCAACGGTGTTTTGTACTCTCCGACGGAGATGCTGAATAGTTAGTGAGTTCGCATCTGTGTAATGTCTTCTGCAGAAGCGGTTCCGCATAAGCGAAAAGAGTTCCGCGCCAGCAAAAAGAGTTCCACGCTAGCGGAAATCGCGTTGCAGACCTAGATTTTTAATTCCTAAAACCTCCAACTTCGAACCTCATTTTCCCAAACTTATTTCACAAGGCAGGAGACTTGGTAGAGGGAAATTTTCAAGTGTTTTTGCGATAAAGGCTTGGAGCTAAGATTCACTAACCTTATTTATGACTCTTATGCTATTAAGTTATGCTTTAATAGTGGAAACTATGGTGGGGAAGGTGAGTTTGATGTAAAAACCTTGAATTTTGAGAACTTGATTTATTAGCTTAAAACTTAGGTTTTTGAGATGGGTTTCTGATTTCAATGATGTATTAGTGAGGGAAAACAACCATTAACTTGAATAATGAGTTTTAAAGCTAGTTCTTAAATGAAATCGAAGGGAATTTTCTTACAAAGTTAGGGTTTTTGATATATTGGTAAATTTCACACTAGATTGAGAAGTTAGTGGTCATGTTGGACCTCATGGAGTTTGGATAAACCATTTTTGAAGTAAAATTCCCTTCTTGTTCTTCTAGCCCGGATTTCCTTCTCTATTACCTTAATGGTTCCTTTTCTAACCGGGTAGCGATTATTCTTTTAGAAATAGCCTTATGTATTAATTTTGTGTATGATAACTTAGGACATCTATGTGCTTTTTTAGGTTACGAACATCTGACACTCATTCAAAAGGACTTCGATGATTAGGAGATCGTGGCACCCACTCGGCAATAAGATAGGCTACAATTTCTCCTTTATAGACTTCAATAAAAGTACATAATAGTTATAAATATTGAGGGGTATTAGGCATGTTAGGGGGTCCCACCTTAGCGGTTGTGATGAACGCTTGGGTGGGTACCGATGTTGAGCTATGATGATGGGTGATTTGGGAAATTAGCCTTAAGCTAATTCCGACTGCTATTGTTGAGATTGTCATTATTATATGGGCTCGTCTCCAATTTTGATATTACTGTGTTTATTCATCACATTGCATTCAATATGATATCTTGACTTACATGGTTTACGTGTTAATGGCTTTCTGAAAGGATGTGATATTCATCTTTTATACTTGATTGCATCTCATACATTCTGTTACTTGCCTTGGATTGTCATTTGCATCCATATCATACATACATTATACATCTACTGCTTATTGTCACGTGGTGTGATTGGAACCTGGGTAATTTTCATGATTAAATGAACTTGGATGATTGGATTGATTCTATTGGGCGTGTTTGATTGCCATGTTTGGGCTTGATTCTCTACATATTTGATTCGGTGGTTTACAACTTGTGTGTCTAGAATTTGATGTCAAGTCTTTATTGTGGTCGCAAATGTCTAGTTGTCAAGACTATTATCTGCATCAAAGGGAACTGTGTGTGTTGTTTGTTGTATGGTAATTGATGGGGTCACCTCGGTACCGGGTTTAGTAAGGAACTTGTGAAGTGTCGTTGTGGTAGTTGTTTCCTTGTATGCTATGTTTGAGTATAACCTCCTCATTAGTAAAAAGGGAGAATGGCGTAAACTCTTATTTAGAATACAACAAGGTCGTTTAAAGGAATTAATATATGTTATGCCGTGATTATGCAGAGTCGTAATTAAACCTAAAGGCTAGTGAGAGTAAATGAGCTAATGTGGCTATGTTTAGTATAATTGTAATACTCTTGGAAAGCATTCTTTCAAATGATGTTGTGAACTAGGTGCCAATTTGTCTATTGCTTGAATGAGCCGGTAAATGAAGTTAAGCATGAATCGGTCATAGACAAAGTTGTTGATCGGTGAACATTGAGTGTAAGATCCTTGTATGTTGTGTGAGTTGAAGTGTACCTAGTTGTGACTGACCCTTACGGGACTAGTGATTTATATGATTTCATGGATTTTTATGTGAATATGTAACTTATGTGACTATTTGTACTACTTAGAATAGGACATTAAGTGAGAGTTAACATGATGTTTATGCCTGTTACGTAACTTCCGTCATTGTCGGCCTATGATGCCTATAAAGGTACGTTGTGTACTCATGCTACACTTGCTGCACCTTTTACATGGATACATGTACTCGATCTATTCAGGTTGCAGTTGGAGCACGGGAAGATTAAGGCAGACCACTCATTCCTGGTGGCCTTGGTTTTCATGTTAGTCAGACCGCCTTTATACATCCAGGTGGTGTTATTCTACTTTCATTCATCCTATTGTATCTTAGAGTCCTTGTATAAGTCAGACCAGATTTTGGGAAAATGATGTATTTTAAGGATGATTTATGGATAATGTTTTAAATAAAAAAGGTTTGTAATGTGTTGTACTTTCCTTTCATTTCTGTACTATTAACCACATTGTTGTAAATTGTTTTGGGATTGGTTCGCCTATCGAGGGATAGTGTAGGTGCCACCATGACGCCGTGATATGGGTCGTGAAAGATGCGGTTTGGAAAGAAGGGCAAGCTTAGCCCGAGGTATATTGGGCCTTTTGAGATAAGTCACAGAGTTGGTGAGATGGCCTACGAGTTGTCTTTACCTCCTGGGTTATTGAGTGTGCACCCTTTTTTTTATGTGTCAATGCTGAAAAAGTATGTTTCGGATGGTTCTCATGTGATTAGGTATGATTCGGTGATGCTTGATCAGAACTTAGCTTATGTGGAGGGGCCTGTAGCTATTTTGGATAGGTAGATTCGAAAGTGGAGGTCCAAGGAGATAGCTTATATGAAAGTGCAATGGAAGAAGCTACTTGGAATACTGAGTCCGATATGCGGGCTAACTACCCCAAGCTGTTTGAGAGTCCAGATATTTCCTTTTCTTTACCGTTCGAGAATGAACATTTATTTAAGTAGTATCTGATATAAGACTCGAAAATCATTTTTCTTAGAAACCCCTAAATTACCCTTCCTGTGCATTTATTTGCTTGATTGTGATTGTGGAGATGGGTGGCATAGTTACCGAGGTAATCAGATAGGTTCCGGATCCTTTTTGAGAAGTTTAGAAATTCCTAAGTTACGAGAATATGAAGGTTTGACTCATAGTTTACTTTTGAGTAAACACACTCTTTTCATGGTATCGTCGGTTCCATTAGATCTGGAACAATATTTATGACTTGGTCGATCCTTCACTTCGGTTTCCAAGGCAATCAGGTGTGTTTTGGGTGATTGGCTATGAAATAGTGAAACTAGAACTTAAGGGTTGACATTGGTCAAACTCGATCTTAAGAGACCTTTTTCGGGAATTCTGAGGGTGCGAGCATGTCCATGATGTGTTTTACGAATGAAGTACATGTTTGGTTTGTATCCGGGGGGTTCCGGGAGAGTTTCGAGTGTTTGGTGGAGACTTAGTTTATTTTGCATGTTGCTGAGTGGCTATCTGGTCGCTTCTGCGTGTCACAGATGTGGGTCCTCTGCTATTGTGAAGTTTCCTCTTTTGCGGATGTGTTCTCGCAGAGGTGAATGCGCCTCCGTGAAGTAGGTTCCGCTCCAGCGCACTTTCAGGATTTTAAGTGAGTCCCTTTTTTCGCTGAAGCGTATGCGCCTCAGCGATGTTGATTCCGCCGAAGTGGAAATCGTTGTTTCAGTCAAAATATTAAATGCCCTAAAAATGATTCCATTCCCCAAAATATACTCTCTCGGGATTAGAACACGACTAAGAAGGGATTTCTTGAGGATTTCACTTTGGTTCTTCATTGGAGGTATAATTTTAGCCTTTTAATTATTATTTATCATTTAAGTTTCCATCCTAAGTGTAGATTCTACTTGGGGAAGATGAGGACATAGTCAATGTTGAGAATAACATGATAAGAATCTTGATTTGAGGATTTATTATTGACTAGTTGATTATAATGTTGTAAACAAATGTTAATATATGATGTTGAAATTGTTAATTTGATATTAGAATCCCTTTTTAAATTGGGGGGAAATTCTAGGATTTGAAATTGGTGCTTTTTGCCTAATCTTGAATTTGATGGTCCAATCGGGTTTAGTTTTAAAATTAACTTAAGGATATGATTATTTAGTATCTTATCATACTTTTTGGGTAATTAAGTTTGGATTTTGCTATTGTGGGTCTGGGGTTCCATTTTTAGATTAGTTCGGGGATTCTAGTTATATGTATAAATAGGTGTACCATTATACTCGTAATCTCATCTAGATATCGTGTTTGAACAGAGTGAGCTCGTGAGGAAGCTCAAAGAAAGGGAAAAGCGGTTGCGTGACTCTTCGGCTCCGAAAACAGTCAAGTTGAGACTTACACTCTAATATAGTGTTTATGTGTCGGTGTAAAGATTAAGGGGAGTAATGAAGATTGGAGGTTCCGTACTAGTGAGGTGACAAACACTTGTACGGGTATCGATGTACTTAAAGGGTAAATAAATCACTTAGTATGATATACATGATGGAGATTATGTGTTTAGCTTTTGAGATGTGAGCGTGGTGCATAAATCCACTTAGGTTGGTATGATTGTTGCTTATTTAGGCTCATAGCCTTGTTTGATAACTTATTATGATTTGACTTGTCATGCATTCATCACTCTACATCTCGTCTAAATACTTGAAAAGGATTTAATAATACTGATTGTATTGATTATGCTATTGCATGGTGTACATATATCTATATCATTCATATACATTATTATTGGTATTTGAACTGTTGAGATAATGTTGAAAGGGGCTTGAAAGTAGATTACTGGATATGGTACATGGTACGAGAGTGATGATTGATGATGACACTACAGCCACATAGCTGGGATCCAATGGGAAATTTCGGATGGGTATATGGACCTCATGAGTCCCCCATAGGTCACGTGACACCTACTGCAGGAGCGTGTGTATACCGGGTACATATGACCATTTCATACATACATATCATTTGCATTGAATTTCATTCATATTCTTGATATGTATTTTGTGATGTGTGTACTCGGTAATGAATATTGGTAGACTATATGATCTTATGACTCTTAGTAGAAGGAATTCTAGTACTTGAGAATTATACTTGATATGAGCTTGCACTGTGTAGACTTGATGGGACTAGACGCCCTGATTGGGGTTTAGGGTGATTTCGATAACACTGTTTGGCTTAACATTAGTATATACTTGGAAATTGTGGTAAGACTTGTGAGCTTTTATAGTTCTTGTAACTAGTTGAACTATAGGAATTACTGGTAGGTTTGGATAACTGAATTGAGAAGTACCGGAAAGTACCAAACCTCACTATTGTTATAGTTAGGGTCGGTCAACAGTGCTGCTGGGTATACGTGCTTCTCGTATTCACTCTACAATTGTTGCACCCTATGTGTAGGTACTGAGCCGGACGCTAGCAGAGGAGCTTAACACAGAGCTTAGAGATTCTTCTTGAGAGTCCAGGGTGAACCACAGATTCCATCCCGGCGCTGGAACTCTTTCATCTTGCTATTTTACCCTATGTCCTTTAATTTCAGATAGTATTTTGTATTTAATTTTCAGACTTGTATTCTAAGTAGTAGATTTGTACTCATGACAACCAGACTTTGGGGTTGGTTTTCCAAGATTATGTATTTAAGTGTTAAAGTTTGTCAATACTTCTGTTGTTCTTTACTTCTTCCACATTTATATTTATGTATTTCAGTCTTGAATGTTAGTGGTTTGCCTACGGGTTATGATATGTGCCCTCACGGCACAAACGAGATTTGTGGTCATGACAACTACATGCCCCCAAAACACCACAGAATTGAGCCAGAACTCACATTTCGAAAACTTGGCATACAACTCATTTTCCTTCAACAAAACCAAGAACCAAGAACTACCCTCAAATGATTTTCGTGGTCCTCCTTACTCTTAGAATATACTAGAATGTCATCAATAAAGATGGTAACGAAAGAGTCTAAATAAGGCTTGATATTCCATTCATCAAATTCATGATGGTTGTGGGGGCATTGATAATTCCAAAAGACATCACCAAGAACTCATCGTGGCCATATCAAGTCCTGAAGGTCGTCTTTGGAATATCCTCCGCTCTAATCTTCAACGGATGGTACCTCGACCTCAAATCAATCTTTGAAAATACTGAAGCACCCTGAAACTGATCGAACAAATCATCAATGCGAGGTATCAAATACTTATTTCTGATGGTGAGCTTGTTCAACTGCCGATAAATTGATACACATCCATATGGCACAATGCCTCTTCTTCACAAATAGAACAGGAGCACCCCAAGGAGACACACTTGGTCGAATAAAACCCTTACTCAATAAGTCTTGTAAATGCTCATTCAACTCTCTCAACTCAGTTGGAGCCATCCGATATGATGGAATAGAAATAGGATGAATACCTATCTCCAAATCAATACACGAATCAATATCCCGGTCAGGCGACAAACTAGGAAAATCCGTCGGAATGACCTCAAAAAACTCGCTCACTATGTGAACGGACTCTAATGGAGGAGATCTACACTAGTATCCCGAATATGCGTCAAATACGCCAAATAACCCTTGTCCACCAATTTCCTAGCCTGAAGAAAATATATAATCCTTTTTGGTGTAGGGTTTGGAGTACCCTTCCATTCTAACCTCGAGATACCCGCCATCGCTAAATTGATTGTCTTAGCATGAAAGTCCAAGATCGCATGATACGGTGACAACCAATCCATACCCAAGATGATATCAAAATCTACCATATCCAAGATAACCAAATCTACCCACGTGTCATACCCCATAAATGTAACCACACAGGCCTGATAGACTCAATTTACTATCAATGATTCACCGACAGAGGTAGAGACATGAATTGTAGACACATAGGAGAATGTAGAACCCATATCAAATAAGACGGAGACATCCCAATGATAGACTGAGCTGATACTTGTAATGACTGCATTAGAAGCCTCAACTTCTGGTCTACCTAGAATCACATAGAAGTGGGGACGTCCACCCACGGACTGAGTACCCCTTAACTAATGCAGCCTGCATGTTCCTTGTCTCTACCGAACTGAGAACCACTCCTACTAGCCTGATAACCACTTTTGTTCAATTGAGAACCCCCTCTACCAAACTGTCCTCCATTCTAAATGACTGCGCTGAAGTCCTAAGTGTATAAGCTCATGAACCCTACTGAGATCCACCCTGCCTGTATATGGGACAATCTCTCTAGAAGTGCCTAAGAGCACTACACTCATAACACGTTTTGTCCGACATGAGAGGCTGGACTGACATAAAAAAACTTGAGTGCCCTACACGGTCTGAAAATCAGGAGTAAGAACTCTTGGAATTATGCAATATGTTATAACCACTCTGCCTAGAAGGGCCACCGACTGAAGTCTAAAATACTGATTGAATCAAGTGACTAGACTGCGACTGTTGGGGTCTACCATACTATATCCAACCTCGGGAAGAAGATCCACTTTAGTGGCCAAATCTGCGAGCTCTCTCATTGGACTCACTTGTCATGACCCAAATCGGAGGGCTATGACGGGCACCCGGACCTTACCTATCGAGCACCACTTTTCACATACTAATCAACTAACCGAAACCAATCATGGTCATAAAGGCCGTTATCGAATATTTGTCTGACACATACATCATAGCCGACATGGCCATACACAACTAATATACACAGGACAAATAGTCTACAAGCCTCTAAAGAGTACATGACATCACAAGGATGGGACAGGGCCTCGCCATACCCATACGTATACGCAAAATATCATAGCGAGACTAGACTACAACTCTGAAACAAGTAAAGTACTCCAATATCAGTTGAACCAGTAACCTACTAGTGTGAATCGTCGTCCTATCTATCTAAACCTGCGGGCATGAAACGCAGCATCCCCCGACAAAAAGGACGTTAGTACGACTGAGGTACTGAGTATGTCAGGCATAAGAAAATATCATAACAGATATATATAATAAACTGAAACAGAAACAACAAATAGAAATAGCCGACTATAACAGCTGAAAAAAGTAGCCGACTAGTAGTAAATGCTACTGAGGGCCATAATATGCCTAAATGTTATGCACAATGCAAATGGGATATACATATAAATAATGGCCACACAAGGAAATCTTCCTTCCCATAACAGCCTCTGTGGGCATCATTTCATTTCGGCCATACAAGGGCATCATATCATATTGGCCTCATTGGGCGTCTTCTTTTTAGTGATATATGTACCAGCTGCAGGTGGTGACACATATATAATGACATTCCCTTTTTCCCCGTCCCCTACATATATATAATTCATACCATATAGTAGTGTATATAACACATGTGGGTCCAGGGTAATATATGAATATAATGCAAATGCATGAATGATAATGAAACATCTTGAACATATCGGGTGACATAATATCCTTTCACCTTCGGCTAACATTGGAAATATCAACATCTTTCCCATATACCTCAATAAGGATTTAGGAACATATTTAGACATGATTTTAACATAGGAATCAATAACATGAACATTCTTAACTACTAAGAGTAGAATAATTTATGGAACCATATTACGGTTACGTTTCATACATAGAACATGCCAAAAGAAAGAAATTTTTTCCTTAACATACCTCAATAAGGATTTACGATATTTGGAAATGACTATGACGGTTCAATCTCCCTTTAAAGCTTAATCTTGAATCCAAGCTTTAAAATAACCACGTTATTGCATGTATACCTTGTGCTACGCTTGAAATTTAAGAAAAAAGTTGCTCTACTTCGACACTTAAATTCCGTGAAACAGAGAGAAGCATTTGCAAAGTGTTTTGGGTTGAGGGTCACGTGTTGGGCAGCATGTGGTTCATTTAATTAAATTTCAAGAAATGAGGTAATGTCCCCCCTCTTACCACCTGTCATCCCTAACTTAATATGTTGCCACCTCCTTTTATGTAATGCCACCTATCACACTTATATGTAGATTAGTCACTTAATTACTCTTCCTTCGTGATTCCATGTGGACATCTTGTCCCCCACTTCAATTAAACTTATCCCATAATTAACTCTTGATCCCAATTCACATAAATCTTGATAACTTATAAAACCTTCATATACTCAATGTCATAATCGTGTGATATAACGCTAGTCCATAGCCTTTTTATGCACATACCAAATATTATTTTCGATCCCCGTCATCATAGTTGTTAAGTCCAAAATTATTTCGGGACCGCATCCTTTTATATACTAAGCTTCCTTATTTGCATACATGAATATGACCAAAAATTCTCCAACGCTCGGATCTATTTACATACGTCTAGCGATTCAAACCATGGACCGAAAGTACGGGATGTTACATTCTTCCCTCCTTAGAAGCATTCGTCCTCGAATGTTGGGGTGACATATCTAATTCCTATCACGTAGTCAGAAAATACACCACCGATAGAACTCACTTTATGCTTCTCTCAGAACTTCAGCGTTAGTCTAAAATACGTATGGATATTTGTGTCTCATCTCCTCTTCCGCCTACCGTGTCATTTCTTCTACATTCTTAGTCCACCATAAAACTTTCACGGGGGCTATTTATTTAGTCCTTAACTTGCGGACTTATCGATCTAAGATAGCAATAGGAACCTCTTCATATGATAGATCTTTCGTAACCTTCACATTGTCAATTGATACAATCTGGGAAGGATTCCCAATATATGCTCTTAAGATAGAAACATGGAAAAAATCGGATGATGAAATTCTAACTCTAAAGACAAGTCCAATTCGTAAGTTACTTGGTAGATTCATGCGATATGTCCCAATATACCTGAGGCTGAGCTTTCCCTTCTTAAATCTCATTACACCCTTCATAGGAGAAATTTTCAAGAAGACCCAATCATCCACTTGGAATTCTAAGTCCCGCTGCCGCATATCTGAATACAACTTCTGATGACTTTAAGTGATTAGCAGCCATTATTTGATAAGCTTCACACTCTCTATAGCTTGGTGCATTACATCAGGCCCAAATAATTCTGATTCGCTTACTTCGAACCATCCAATAGAAGATTTACACCTCCGTCTATACAACGCCTCGTATGGAGCCATTTTATTGCTAGCATGATAACTGTTATTATACACAAATTCAATAAGGGACAGATGATCATCCTAACTTCTCTTGAAGTTCAATACGTAAGCTCGTAGCATGTCCTCGAGCGTCTGAATCATACGCTTGGCCTGCCCGTCTATTTGAGAAAGTTGTGCTAAGATTAACTTAAGTGTCCAAAACCTTTTTGAAATGATTTCTAATATATTAGTTGTGAATTGCATACCTCGGTCTAATAGAATCTAAATAGGCATATCATGCAGGCGTACAACTTTGCGTAGTCCTCGGCTGAGTAGGTAGTTTTTTTTTACCGTCAGGAATTGAGCTGATTTGGTCAGTCTATCAACGATTACCCAAAGAGAATCAAACTCACGATATGGACCGGGTAAACCCATAACGAAATTCATGTTAATCATTTCCCATTTCCATATCAAAACCTCAATGTTCTGAGTCAAGCTGTCGGGCTTTTGGTGCTCTATTTGTTTTCTTGCTGACAATTAAGGCACTGAGCTACAAACTCCGCAATGTTCCTCTTCATGTCATCCTACCAATATATACTTTAGAGATCATGATACATCTTTGTAGATCCAGAGTGAATTGAATGTCACGTGCAATGGACCACCATCATAATCTTATCTCGCAATCCTGCTACATTGGGAATATACTAATGGACCTTCCACCTGGGGTCCCTCTCCCATTATGCTTATAGGTTGTGGTTCTCCTTTGCTAGGTATCTTTCCTGATCTTCTTTAAGGATGTGATCTTTATCATGACGTCCCTTTCCTTCAAGTATGAGGGATGAACCTGCTATATTTTGAGTCACAGGGCTATTACTAGTTGAATCCTCTAATTGGACTCACACTTAACTAACTGATGCGTTCCCTCAGGTCAACTTCTTTCCTTAGTCCTCATATTAGTCAAGCCACTTGTGGGTGACTAATTCTATTATCAACTTAGCTTTGTTTACTAACTGGTATGTTAAAAACTCTTATTTTGTAGTATCTCAATCGTAAACACTCTTATGGATAATATCATCGAATCTGAAATGCGCGTATCATCGTAGTTAACCCTTATTCATAGTCTAAAACTTTCTCACTACTCATGACTATAAACAACTTCCTTCATTTACTTCTCTTGACACTTGTTTACTCATTTTCTTACTTCTCGTACTCGTCTTAATTCTAAAATATTATAGTATACATACATACGTTCAAACATTGCTCCTGATTCCAATCCTTGGCATTACTACTTCTTTAAAAGATGGGTTGTTAACTTATTCTCTCATTCATCACGTGGAAGATTCTGAAGACTTTGCATTATATGACATTAGCCTACTTTATCCAAACCTGGTCATTATATTAAGATTCGAATTCCTTCACTTGTCTTATTGCTAAGACTTTCTGTCAGTGGCGCTTTGGAAAAAAAAATTCCCTCGATCTCGTTAAGCTATAAATCCATTACTTTATCTATCTTGTAGAACCTTTGGTCAGTTCAAAAATGCTCATGGACATCTGTGTTTCCCTGACATTTTATTTCCATTATAATGTCATTATCTCTTTGACATATATCTTTAATATCTACCTTATATCCATAGGCGTCATTGGCCTATTTTCACTTGTTTAGGTGCTAATCTCGAACTTTACTCACTACTACTTCCGTTTACTTTGCAGAGTGTTTTGGGGTGAGGGTTACGTCTTGGGCAGCATGTGGTTCATTTAATTAAATATCAAGAAATGAGGTAATGTCCCCCTCTTACCACCTGTCATCCCTAACTTAATATGTTGCCACCTCATTTTATGTAATGCCACCTATCACAATTATATGTAGATTAGTCACTTAATTGCTCTTCCTCCTTGATTCCATGTGGACATCTTGTCCCCCACTTCAATTAAACTTATCCCATAATTAATTTTTGATCTCAATTCACTTAAATCATGATAACTTATAAAACGTTCATATACTCAATGTCATAATCGTGTGATATAATGCTAGTCCATAGCCTCTTTATGCACATATCAAATATTATTTTCAATCTCCGTCATTATACTTGTTAAATCCAAAATTATTTCGGGACCGCATCCTTTTATATACTAAGATTTCTTATTTGCATACATGAATATGACCAAAAATTCTCCAATACTCGGGTCTATTTACATACGTCTAGCGATTCAAATCATAGCCCGAAAGTACGGGATGTTACATCACTCTTCTGGAGTCCACCCTCACTGACTCTACCATCCTGAAGTGATTTGCCACAGTCTGAAATGATGCCCTAGAAGCTACCAACTATAAGGTCGCCAACTGAAATGGGACAGTCAATCCCCTCACAATGAATCCAACCCTCTCAGCCTCGTTAGGAAGTAATGGCACTGCATAGCGAGACAAAACATGGAATCATGACCCATAATCAGCAATAGACATCCCTCCCTTCTCCAACCTAGAGAACACATCCATGTTGCTCACTCTCAAACCGAGGGGAACATACTTCTTAAGGAAGACCTGATAAATCCTAGTCTAAGACAAATGAGGCGACCCGGCTGGCCGACACTCGATATATGATCTCCACCACTATTTTGCATTACTAACCAGCTGAAGCACAATATAATCTACTATATGCTACTCTACAATACCTAAGGGTTGGAGTCTCTCATGGTAACTCACGATGAACTCATATGCGTCATCCTCAGGTGCACCATAGAAACTATGAGGCTTTACGTTGGAGAATTGCTCCTAAGTCTTCCACTCCTCACGGGTCATAACAACTCTAGTAACTGGCCGATGACCAAACTCTGGCACTATAATATCATCAATATTGAGTGCCAAAGAAGCAACTGGTTGCGCACCCGGTCTATGACCCATCCGGAGTAGTTGGGAGAACACCCGTATGGGCAAATCCATCGAGCAAACTCAAAATATGAGCCATAATATCCCATAGTACGGGCGTAGCTATAACCTCTAGTTGAGCCTGGGTTGGTCTCAACTCCTTCTCATACTGATCATCATGATGCTCCATCTTCGACTCGGGGGATAAAGATCTAGCACGGGCATGACTTCCCCCCTCCCTATGCTCTTTCCCTTGCTCTTGTACTCGTGAAACCGGTAACCTAAATCTATG
The DNA here is from genome assembly GCA_034509755.1 of Anisodus tanguticus. Classification (NCBI taxonomy): domain Eukaryota; kingdom Viridiplantae; phylum Streptophyta; class Magnoliopsida; order Solanales; family Solanaceae; genus Anisodus; species Anisodus tanguticus. The sequence continues at coordinate 30,226,842 of CM067555.1, read as the reverse complement.
ATACCAACTCTATCACAATCATTTTTGGAAGTCATGTTGGAACCTACACGGTTCCCACTGGTAGGCAAACCACTTCCCAACCCATAGTAAACATAACATAAACTTAAGAAGAAATATAGGAACTATATACTAAACTGTATTTCTATATGTAAAAGAAATCATAATATACTGAATATCTAATTATTACATTTCCCATGAATCTGGTCTAGTTAGTACAAGAGCCACTACATATCGGAAATATAATGGCTCAATACTATCTCAATAATGCAAAACAAAGATAGGAATAAGAAGGGAGAATCCAGTGCTACTGAGGATAGGAAGTCTCACCCTGAAAGCTCAAGTCCACCGCCTCGGACGTCGGCCTCGAGGTTCGGAATTGATCGACGATATTGTATTTGTATCCAAAAAGAATGCAGCAAGCATATTATGAGTACACATCGTACCCCCGTAAGCATTATAGGCCGACAACGACGGATAACCTGTAACGGATATAAACATCAAGTTGACACACAAGTATCCCTAACCTACACAGTATGGTTAAGTACATAAGTCACCTTCACATAGCAGATATAGTTCAACACTTAAGACATCTCAAACAAGAAGTACAACCTAATACATAATCACTTCATCATAGTAGTAGTGCCAATCAAGTACAAGCCTCATGATTATAATGTATGTTAATGAATGATATGCATAATGCAATGATATCTCTCACAACCTGGTATACACATTGTTGACATCCAATTTTGGCCCTTCTTTTTTCCTTCAATTAATTTCACTATGCTTCTCAGTCCTGAAAATTCTCCAAAAATGAATTTTGAATAATTTCCACTAGTTTTACAACAATTTGAGATATTATTAAGTTTATGTTTAGTTACACTATATAAATTAGAAAATATCATGTATTTATAATTAAAATCACCCAAAAATAGTTTTGATATTCCAATATCAACATTATTATTGGTATCTTTCTTTAATCACTAAATTAATCCTTTTCACCATGGTAATACCCTATTCTCGTTAAATTAAATATGTATATTAAATTGCTTATTGTAATTTATATATATACACATTTTGAGAATTAATTAGGACGAAGAAACATATTTTCGTTAATTTAAATAAAAAAAATGATTAGGGAAAATTAGATTGTTAAACTAATCCCTATACTACCAATGGGGCCAATTAAATTTCCTCCAAATCTAGAACCTTCAGCCCAAAACGTGTGACCCGGCCCAAAATCCCAACTAAAACCCCACTCCCCCATCGTACACTCAACCAAACTAACCCCTCTCCTAAAAGATACCACACATGGAGTAAATTTGTTGCTTCATTTTTGCCATTTTGCTACTGTGTTTTTGCCGGTTCTGCTGCTGTATTTTGGCCTGTTTTCTGCTATATTTTTTATGATTTTGTAACACCTCGTACTTTCGGGCGATGGTTTGAGCACATAAACGTAGGCAAGTAGACCCGAGCCTCGGGAAATTTATGTTATATCTACGTATGCTAATAAAGAGCTTAGTATATCAAAAGATGCGGTCCCAAATTAATTTAGAACTTACCAAGTAGGATAATAATAATTGATTAAGTGATGAATTAGTGGGGAAACAATAAGTGGAATAACCACGTGTAACCTTTAAGTAAGTCACATAAGTGACTAAGAGGAGGCAAATCACGGTGGCAGCTTGGGAGATTTACAATTCTCCAACCATCTAGTCCATATATACACAAGACAAGCATTTACTCTTGTCCATATAGTACATACTATTAAAATGCCTTCATCTCCTAAGATTCTGTAGAAGTTTTTCTTTGGAGAAATAATTGTTACATTGCTATCGGAAGGAGTAAATCTCAATTGGTAGCCCTCTGAAAATTCTCGGCCAAATTAGGATATTTTCCATAAGCTTTTGCTCGACCAAAAGAGGGAAACATTCATGGCATTTTGGGCCTTAGCTCCAGCGAAATCGAATCCTTGAATGAGCTTGAACACTCCGGAATCAAGTAAAGATCTTGAGTTTCGAGGGATAAATTGTTGGGTCTTGTTTCTGCTTGTCGGAATCCAGTTTGGGTGAAAGGTTGCCCGAGGACGCTCGTCGTTGCGCCAAAAAGAGGTAATCCTTCTTGTCTTCAGATTATACAAGTTATAGAGCATGATTCTTACTACTAGTTTGCTAAAGTGATTGTCGGAAATGTTAAGTCTTGTTGGGGCTGCCTATATGGAGTTGTAAGTTGGATATGAAATTGTTGGGTTGTTATAGATATTATAGCAGTTAAGGAGGAGGATTAGGAAGGCTGATTGTTTTGCTACATGTATAGGTTTCCATATAAAAGAAACATAAATTCTGCGCGTACAAGGTGTTCGATAAAATGTCTCAAAGAATTTATTAATAGTATATTGGTCCGATTGTGATTTAAATCATCCGTATGATGTAGATAATCATTCCTAGAGCTTACAAGTTAATAACTTCGATAACAAGGTATGTTAAGGCAAATTATTTCTTCTTTTGGCATATTCCATGTAACTTAACATAATCGTGATATTATTCCATAAATTACTCAACTCTTAGTAGTTAAGGAATGTTCATATTATTGATTCCTATATTAAAAACATGTCTAAATATGTTCCTAAATCCTTATTGAGGTATGTGAGAAAGATGTTGATATTCCCTATGTTAGCCGAAGGTACAAGGATGTTATGTCACCCGATAAATTCAGAATGTTTTATTGTCATTCATGCATTTTCATTTGCATTATATTCATATATTACCCTGGACCCACTTTTGTTATATACACTACTATATGGTATGAATTATGTATATGTAGGGGATGGGAAAAAAGGAAAGGTGTTATATACGCGTCACCACATGCAGCTGGTACATATATCACGAAAAGAAAGATGCCCATGTGAGGCCAATATTGATGCCCTTGTGTGGCCAATATGATATGATGCCCTTATGTGGCCGATATAACCTAATGCCCACAAACACAGTTATGGGAAGAAAGATGCCCTTGTGTGGCTAATATTTATATGTATACCGCATTTTCATTGTGCATAACATTTAGGCATATATGCTAGGGCCCTCAGAGGCATTTACTGCTGGTTAGTTGTTTCTATCGGCTGTCTTTGTCGACTGTTTCAGCTTCAGGTTGGTAGGTATCTCTACTATGTTATTTCTTATGCCTGACATACCCAGTACATCAGTCGTATTGACGTCCCTTTTATCGGGAGACGATGCGTTTCATGCTCGCAGGCTCAGGTAAATAGTGGGATGGTTCGCGCTAATAGGTTGTTGGTTCAGCTGATGTTGGAACACTTTATTTATTCCAGAGTTGCAGTTATTCTCGATATGATATATTGCATATGCATATGGGTATGGCGGGGCCATGTCCCATCCTTGTGATGGCATGTACTATTTAGAGGCTTGTAAATAGTCATCATGTATATAGTAGTTGTGTATGGTCATGTCGGCTGTGATGTATGTGTCAGCCGAATAGTTGGTAATGACCCTTGTGGCCTTGATTGATTTTAGTTAGCTTATAAGTATGTGAATAGTGGTTCTCGGCAGGTAGGATCCGGGCGCCCGTCATGGCCCTCCGGTTTGGGTCGTAACAAACTTGGTATTAGAGCAGGTCTGTCTTAGGGATATCTACAAGCCATTTCTAGTAGAGTCTTGTTTATGGGATTGTAGCGCGTCACACTTATAAGAAGGAGAGTACAGGGAATTTAGAATTGTCTCCTTCCTTCATAATCTAGATCGTTCCATAGAACCGAGTTGTAAGAACATTTATTCCTAATCATATTTTCCCATTTGAATTTGCAGCGATATCTATGACGAGTAAGACCTAGTTTGGCAAGAGTGAGGATATTATTGCAAGGGAAGATATTAGACATGGACTACCCACTAGTACGGGTCGGAGGGCTACGGAGGTGGAAAAAAGAGACGTAAGTACACTATGGAGTCAGACCCGTCGGAGATCATGGAATCTATTGAGGAGGATCTATCCGAAGATCCATATGAGTCACCCGCTCGGACACTCTCGGTTCTTCCAATGGAAGGACGGGTGAGGGGGGTTCCAACCTCACCCAGGGCTTTAGTTTCAATATCGGGCCCCATTGACCATGGTGTAAGTGGGGCAGCACAGAGATGGGCACAGCCGGGTTCCTCTCAGGTGCAATGCCGTGACAGGGTATTCATTTTAGTCACTGACACCGACCCTTCTGAGATTCCGAATAGTCCACAATCTTGGGGGTTCATTAATCATAGTTCGCCGGTATATGTTATGGCATACGCGGAGGAGGAAGAAAATAAGCAGACCATGAGGAGGCGATTGGTTAGTAAGGATAAGAGGATTCCACTTCAAAGTGTGTCTGATCGAGGCTCATATATAGGACCAAGACAGGACAATGTAGGTACACTAACAGGATCACAACATTGTCCTAGCCCCTATCCTGATAATCCATAAGATCCTTAAGTTAGTTACCTTTAAATAACTCATTTATTATGCTTAACTAGTATATGGTTATATGTTTGGATTAATTGAAGAAGTATATGGATTTTGTATGTGAATTTATAAGATTGTTCTACAATTTAGTGTGGTGATGATAAGCATCCATATGAACATGCTTATTAGCATCATGATGTGCGTGATTAGTTTGTGGTTTTAGTTAAGTCATGAAATGGCCTTAAATCTGTTTTGTATGCATAGCTAGGCAATAATAACCTTATTCAAACTGATTTAGGAGTGATTAATGTCCATTAGGGATGATTTCGACTTAATATGGATCCAACATGAGATTGGGGGTAATCTGTAACTTATTGGTTATAGTAAAAAGACTTGTGTGGTTCTTATTATCCTTTTTCACATGACTACCATAGTAATATTAGCTTAATATAAGCCTAGAGAGTATGTTGGCTTTCTGTTCTTGGTCTTTCCATGTGGTATCCAATGATTTGAGGTAATATAGCCTAAGTGTGGTTTCTCAATGACATGTTTAGCTTCAAATTTGATTACATGATATCATGTCCTTGCTATTAATACTTTGTTACCTTCTATGAATGCATACTGTTGTGTAAACTGCCTAGACTAGACAAAAAAATTTGAACTCCACATGTTTACTTGTCCTTAATCTGTGATACTGAATCTGTTTTGACTCGTGAATGTCATATGTAACTAGTTTAGAATAGGTATAGGTTTACAAGACTTAGAATATTTGTTTGTCTAATGGTTCTTGAGTACAATGGACTTGTCTAAACATGAGAAATATCACACTTAGTTTAAAGGATGGTCTGGGCTTAATACGAACTTAAGGTGCCTATTAGGTGCTAATAAGTTTGTTTTAGTTCACATCATTCTAAACAGGTATCTGCTAAGATGATTTAAGTCTTGAGAGTAGCATATGTGCTGAGGTTTTTTTAACTCATTTTCATGTCTATCCTGTATTTATTTTTGCTAATCTAGGCTTAAGATAGGCTCTATAGGTTCTCCTAGACTTGTCTAGTTTAAATATATGAGTGAATGGGGTATGTGTATCTATTTAATATTTCTTACCAACGCAGAATCCATGTGTTTTTGTTTTGAGCCATGAATGATAGCATATTGTGCCTATGTAAGCTATTCACACCTACCTTATGATGTATGTGGATAGTTTGAGAGAAATAATCACTTACATGCCTTGTTGTGACATTGCCCTGCTTATGTATATCTTGTCTCATGTTCTGTTCACATGTATTAGCCTTAGTGTCACACAATTTTGCTTTGTCTCTGTCCTTATATACCTAAGTTTTGGTAAGTAACCTGTTTGCATTCTCATTTTAAAATGATAAATATTAAGTCTTTTAGAAACTCAGGGTGATGTCTAACTATGTTAAAATGTCATGTTGAATATCATGCCTACATACTTTCATATGTTTAGTCTGGAAATGTTAGCTTGAAGTCTGAATCACCTAATCTAATGCCTTGTTCGAGAAAGTCTAAAATCTGAGAATTGTATGTCACATAACATTTGATAACCAGTTCCTGGATAGTATATGTTTGTACTGCTCCCATGCTAAGTTGAAAATGATAAGTTACATACTAAAAGGTTGTGCTAAGTACTCTAATATGCATATGCCTAGGTAGAAGCTAAGTTTGCTCATATTTGTTAATCTAAATAGAATTAGATTAAAAGCATTATCATAGTAGTCTTCTTGATTTGGTTGGTATCATAAGAACTAAATAGAACAGTGTAGCTAAGATTTTGAGCTTGAAAGATCTGTTTGGATCATCTTAGTATTACATGTTGCCTCTAAGGTTGTAAAAAGTCAGGTTGAATCGAGAGATGCATATTCTTTATAGGTTAGGTTAAGTATACATGATCTATCTTGTTCACTTGAAAGTGTAATATGAATCTTGATTTTGCAACCTAACAGTTCCCCTAGGGAGAATTCAGTCTAGTTTGTCTTAAACCAGTTAAATACAGACTCCCGATTTTGGTTTTTGTCAACCTGTCTACTCCTCCCATTCACTGTGTAAAAGATTACTCATTGATGAACCTTTTTAGCTAGTATTGCCCACCTGATCATCCTACATGCACCTATTGAACTCTATTCTGCCTATAGGGATTCATGTTCTATGTCCCTATCTGCTAGGAATAAATTATTTAACTTAGATATTTGGTCAAGATAATACTCTGCACCTGTTTGCATATGCCTATAATATATGATACTCATCTAGATCATGAATATTTGGTTTGTTCTTATGTTAACTAGAAACAATACATGTCTGCTTACTAGTATGGGTGTCAAGTTATATGATATGTAGTTGCTTGGTTAAAAACTGAATTACCTGACTCTTATCTTGTGCAACTACTAGCTCACATCTTGTGTCACCTCTTGAGTCCTAAAACAACTAAGAAGTCCCCTAGATAACCAATATATATTCAGTCATTTTAGCATTGTTTGAAAAATGTTAAGTCTGGTCTTGATTATCTATTGTTGGAACAATTCTTTGATCAATCAAAATTGCTATGACCTTGTTTAAGTTATAAATGCTTACGTACTACCTAAATCTGAATGTGTGTGAGAATGAAGTATATGACTTAGGATTGGATGAACATAGCTAAGGGCATGATGGATAGGAAAAAAGAGCTAATGTCCTATTTCCAATGTCTAAAAAGGTTTTATAAAGCTTGTTGTATTTGGACATGGCCTGTTGCATACAAGATCAGTCTCGACCACCTGTCTTGTTCTTATGTTGCTTGAGTTAGCATGAATATGTAGTTGTATTTCTTTTGTTACGTGACGGGGATTAGATATGTCACCCTAACACCCGAGAACGAATGTTTCTAAGGGGGGGGGGGAGAATGTAACACCTCGTACTTTCGGATGATGGTTTGAGCAAATAAACATAGGCAAGTAGACCCGGGCCTCGAGAAATTTATGTTATATCTACGTATGCTAATAAATAGCATAGTATATAAAAGATGTGGTCCGAATTAATTTAGGACTTACCAAGTCGACAAAGGTTAAGTGATGAATTAGTGGGGACAAAGTAAGTGGAATAACCACGTGTAACCTTTAAGTAAGTCACCTACGTGACTAAGAGAAGGCAAATCACGGTGGCAGCTTAGGAGATTTACAAGTCTCCAACCATCTACTCCATATCTACACAATATAAGTATTTACTCTTGTCCATACAGTACATACTATTAAAATGCCTTTATCTCCTAAGATTCTGTAAAAGTTTTTCTTTGGAGAAATAATTGTTACATTGCTATCGGAATGAGTATATCTCAATTGGTAGCCCTCTAAAAATTCTTAGCCAAATTAGGAGATTTTCCGTAAGCTTTTGCTCAACCAAAAGAGGGAAACATTCATGGCATTTTGGGATTTAGCTCCAGCAAAATCGAATCCTTGAACGAGCTTAAACACTCAGAAATCAAGTAAAGATCTTGAGTTTCGAGGGAGAAATTGTTGGGTCCTGTTTCCGCTTGTCGAAATCCGATTTGGGTGAAAGGTTATTCGACGACACTCGTCGCTGTGCCAAAAAGAGGTAATCCTTCTTGTCTTGAGATTATACAAGTTATAGAGCATGATTCTTACTACTAGTTTTCTAAAGTGATTGTCGGAAATGTTAAGTCTCGTTGGGTATTGTTGGGGCTGCCTCTATGGAGTTGTAGGTTGGATATGAAATTGTTGGGTTGTTATAGATATTATAGCAGTTAAGGAAGAGGATTAGGAAGGCTGATTGTTTTGCTACATGTATAGGTTTCTATATAGAAGAAACATAAATTCTGCGCGTACAAGGTGTTCGATAAAATGTCTCAATGAATTTATTAATAGTATATTGGTCCGATTGTGATTTAAATCATCCGTATGATGTAGATAATCATTCCTAGAGCTTACAAGGACCCGTGGAACTTAATAACTTCGATAACAAGGTATGTTAAGGCAAATTATTTCTTCTTTTGGCATGTTCCATGTAACGAAATATAATCGTGATATTATTCCATAAATTACTCTACTCTTAGTAGTTAAGGAATGTTCATATTATTGATTTCTATGTTAAGATCATGTCTAAATATGTTCCTAAATCCTTATTTAGGTATGTGGGAAAGATGTTGATATTCCCTATGTTAGCCGAAGGTACAAGGTTGTTATGTCGCCCGATAAATTTAGAATGCTTTATTGTCATTCATGCATTTTCATTTGCATTATATTCATATATTATCCTAGACCCACTTGTGTTATATACACTACTATATGGTATTAAATATATATGTAGGGGATGGGGAAAAGGGAAAGATGTTATATACGCGTCACCACCTGCAGCTGGTACATATATCACGAAAAGAAAGATGCACATGTGAGGCCAATATTGATTCCCTTGTGTGGCCAATATGATATGATGCCCTTGTGTGGCCGATATAACCTAATGCCCACAGACACAGTTATGGGAAGAAAGATGCCATTGTGTGGCCAATATTTATATGTATACCGCATTTGCATTGTGCATAACATTTTGGCATATGTGATAGGGCCCTCAGAGGCATTTACTACTGGTTAGTTGTTTCTATCAGTTGTCTTTGTCGACTGTTTCTGTTTCAGGTTGTTATGTATCTCTGCTATGTTATTTAGTATGCATGACATATTCAGTACATCAGTCGTACTGACGTTCCTTTTGTCGGGGGATGCTGCGTTTCATGCCCGCAGGCTCAGGTAAACAGTGGGACGGTTTGCGCTAGTAGGTTGCTGTTTCAGCTGATGTTGGAGCACTTTATTTGTTCCAGAGTTCCAGTCTAGTCTCGGTATGATATATTTCATATGCATGTATGTATGACGGGGCCCTGTCCCATCCTTGTGATGTCATGTGCTCTTTAGAGGCTTGTAGACAGTTGTCCTGTGTATAGTAGTTGTGTATGGCCCTGTCGGCTTGATGTATGTGTCAGCCGAATAGTTGGTAACGACCCTTGTGGCCATGATTGATTTCGGTTACCTTATAAGTATGTGAAGAGTGGCGCCCGTCATGGCCTTCTGGTTTGGGTCGTGATAGATTTTGCTGCCGTGTTTTGGCCCGTGAGTTGCTGCATTTTTGGTTGTTTACTACTGCATTTTTGGGCCATATGCTGCCACGAGTTTTGCTACTATTTTGAGCCTCTTAAAGTGCTGCTGCACTTTGAGAACAATGTTGCTGTCTCGTTTTAAAAAATAGTGTTGCTATGTTGTATAAGCTTGCTGCCCTTTGAGAGTAAGATGCTACGCTTGGTCTTTGTTGTTGTTTAACTGATTTGAACAAATGCTATATTGTATGGTATTCACTGATTTGAACATGATATTACACTAAAAGGCTGATGAAATTTAACTTGAGGCCACCCCCCTTCGGAATAGGTTGTCCCTTGGTATGGTCCCTTGCCGAATTTGTTTCCAAATTGGGTTTCTCTCACAACAAGTCCGATCAGTTATTGTTCATTTATCGGAAGGGGCGCTAAAATATAAGAATAATTAAACCTGGGTCAATCCCATAATTATGACATGTCATATATACTTCAAAATTTATTGTCGTATGTTCTGTATGTTCATGACATTATTCTCACGGCATCATCAACTTCTCTTCGCCAGTCTATTATGTCCCTTTTTGCAGCTGAATTTGCAATAAAGGATTTGGGTCCGTTGAATTATTTTTTTGGCATTGCTGTCACTCAATATGCAGGTGGTTTATTTCTTAGTCAAAAGAAATATGTCAAAGAAATAATTGACAAAGCACGGATATCTTCCTGCAAATCATCACATACTCCTATTGACACAAATGCGAAATTGAGTAACGTTGTAAGTACTCAATATAATGATCCTACACATTACCGCAGCCTAGCAGGGGCCTTACAGTATCTGACTTTTATGAGACCTGATATTTCCTATGCGGTTCAGCAAGTTTGTTTACACATACATGATCCGAAGGAAGAACATATGAGGGCTCTCTCAAGAATTCTGCGGTATGTTAAGGGTACTCTTCATTTCGGTTTGCATCTATATAAGTCCTTCATCTCGAGTCTCTCATCCTATACAGATGCGGATTGGGGTGGCTGCATGAACACACGTCATTGCACTTTCGGTTATTGTGTGTTTTGGGGGGACAATCTCATTTCATGATCGTCAAATCGACAGTCCACGCTATCTCGGTCTAGTGCTGAGGCAGAATATCGAGGAGTAGCCAATGTGGTTGCTGAGTCATGTTGGCTTCGTAATCTCCTGTTAGAGTTACATTATCCGATTGAAAAGGTAATTGTGGTCTATTGTGACAATGTGAGTGCGATATACTTAACCAGAAATCCTATTCAGCATCAGCGCACGAAACATATTGAAATGGATATCTTATTTGTCCGAGAAAAGGTTGCCCGTGGTCAAGTCTGTGTTTTCCATGTACCATCCCGTTATCAGATTGCAGACATCTTCACAAAAGGTCTTCCGCACAGACTTTTTGATGATTTCAGGGACAGTCTAGCATACGAGAACCTCCCGCTAAGACTGCGGGGGACTGTAAGAATAATTATGGGTGAATCCCATAATTATCTCCACAATCACTCAAGAATATTCTAGAATCAATCACATGTAAATTAGTATCAATTACGTTAATTAGTATATTCTTATAGATAGCAAGACTTGGTTATTGTAATTGTATATATTGTAATGTTGAGAATGAATAAAGGCAAGGAATCAATTTCCTACAAAATATAACGAATCAATTCTCGATCAAGAACAAAATGTTCTCTATCATTATGGCCCAAGATATTCTCAAAATAAATATAAAAGGTACATATATTTTTACATGCTATTTTCTTTATACAAGATAAAATGTATATTATTTCTTTAATAGTTCTTTTGATATTTTAGTTGTCATACATACATACCATATACTATATACCTCGCATATACTTTTCAAGTAGTGAATAAATTACGTTGCATCTTTCTTATATTTTATCAACGTTCAACACCTTCCGTTATTTTTTAAAACAAGTAAAAAAATGGAATAGATAAACTCCCTCTCGTTTAATTAGACTAAGTTTAAGGAGCTATCCTCAGATAGATTTCAAGGGATGTTTAACACCTTCCCCTTAAGATAAGTAAAACCCTTACCTAGAATCTTACCGGTTTCGCAGACTAATAGAGTTAGACATTACAAGAAACATAGGTTTCCTAATATTTCCTTAAAATTAGGTGGCGACTCTGAACCCTCTACAAATCAGGGAAAAGAGCCATAAGTTGTGAACTAGTTTTAACCTGTTTAAAAATAGGATGCAACACACATGCCACCTGACTTTGCCTCATAGTTATTATGACCCATGGAGGACCCGTGAAATCCATATACCATTCACAACCAACTAAAATGATTGCTCGGTCTTGCTAGAGCATCAATCACAGACTCATTTCTCGAGCCATATCAATTTACATCATCTTAGTATCTGAATCATCTCATAACAATATCATTTACCTTCATTTTCAAGACAAATTGGACCAACAGTCCATACAAATTCCATTTCAATATCAGAATAATATGAGTGTATGAATGCTACGGTAATAAAGCCATAAGTCATGAAATATGAGATGAAACCATGTTCAAGAGATGAATAACACATGCCTTAAAATTATCAATAACACATAGTTTCACATATCAATCTTGTTCATATCAGGAGGAATATAGTGATGAGTAATTTCAAATCAACAACCACAACCTAGATCAATCATGGCGACAAGCCCACATAACAATAGTTGGGATCAACCTAAGTATGATCCCCCAAATAATAGTACAACACTAGTAACCCAAGTGGTCATTACAATCACTAAGGTGGGACCCCTTCACGCTCAATACCCCTCAACATTTATATACACTACATATATCTATCAGAGTGTAATAGAGAAAATTGTAGCCTACCTCGAAGACGAACTGGTGCCACGAACTAATCTCAAGACAAGGCCTTGCCCTTGTGAAGTGCCTCTGATAGTTCGTATCTATTATCATAGATTCTATGTTAAGACTATTTTAAATACATACAACAAGGTAAGACCCTTCAAAGAAATTAAATACCCGACCCCAAAGCGACCCCGGGCTCACAAGGGTAAAATCAAAACTTTAGTATTACAAGTATAATCGCGGTCCAATTATTCATATCCTTAAGTTTGAGGGTCAACTAATCATAATTAGGTCTGCAATTGCCTCACAAATCAAAACCCTCAATTTTAGACAAACCCTAAAATTTCCCCCCAAAAATCAATGGAATTTAAAATAGTGATTAAGAATAGGAATAGGTTCTCTAATCATTAGTAATCCTCAATATGAAGTATCAACCTCAAAAGACTAGAACTTGACATGCAATTTCATTTATTTAACCCTCTTAACGTTATATAAGAACCCTAGGTTTTAAATCCCCAAAACATGATAAACAACCTAGATTTAATGATGTAATCATAAATAGAAGTGAAAATAGGATAAAATCTTTACTCTAAATTGGAATGAATGAAAAGCCTTGATTTCTCCCAAAATCGAGCTTAGAGTTGTGAAAAGTGAGATATGAGAAGTGAAATCGAACTTAGGATCTTTTATTAGTTCTGATACATTGATCCCGCTCTTGCGAAACTTTTCTCGCAAGAGCGACCTCGCTTCTGCGAAAAAATGAGCGCAGAAGCGGCCCCTCTTAATGCACCGAAGATGCACAGAAGCGGAGACGATACCGTAAAAGCGGCTTTTCTTTGCAAACAAGGTTCTGCAAATGCGGGCCTTCCTAAAACTCTTAGGGTTCGCATTTGCGAAACAACTTCCATAGAAGCAACTCCGCAGGTGCAGCCAATATCCACTGGTGCGATTGCACCAGAACCAACAGCTATAGCAAAATCACAATCTTCCATCCAACACCCAAAACTCAACCCAGACCTCCTGGACATAAACCAAATAGTCTACCCGAGTGTAAATGATGCTACAAACTTGCTCGCGCACTCAGAATACTCATAAGACCAAGCTAAGGTCCACTTTTATACAAATCCACTCAAATTTTCTAAATTTCACAAATTAGCAAATAAGAATGTAAAATAGATATGAATGTCTCGAAAAGCAAACCAAAGACTCGACTAAGTCACAAACAACATTCCGGACCTACTGGAAGTGACAAAATACAAAAACGAACTCATATACTCAAATGTCAACTTTGGGTCAACTCTTTTTTCTAAAATCTCAAACTTAGGTTTTTCTTTCTAAATATATCTAACTTGCCTTGGGAACTGTGCTACCTATCCCCATGAGTCACTGTCACACCCCAACCTAGGGGGTGGCCGTACCCGACGCCTTTACAATCCGAAAGTACCACATGTATATCATGACGTGAATATATAATTATTTGGGCCGACAAGGCCTCAAAAAGAAAATCAGAAGATCTGTATATTACAACCTATAATAAGTATCAACCAAACCCATATATACATATATAATATGGGCAACAAGGACATAAATAATATACCAACAAACTGACAAGAAAGCCGATAAGGCTGTACAAAATAATTGTATATCGACCACTAGTCTTCAAGCCTCTAAGAGTACTACAATATTTCATCAGGTCGGGATAGGGCCCAGCCATACCTAAAATAGATATGAACATATATAACATAGCCTAAAACTCTATACACAACAACTCCGAAAGAGAAAGAGTGTGTCGACCAACAACTGAACTGGCCAACCTATTGTGGAGGTGCGCATGTCTGTCTACCTGCACTTGCGGGCATGAAACACAGTGCCCCATTAAGGGGATGTCAGTACGAAAGAATGTACTAAATATCTAAAGTATATAAAGCATGTATAAAGAATGTAATACAGGTGAAGGGTACAGAAGTCAACCTGAAACTTAGAACTGCCACTGAGGGCGTACAACAGACATACTCATAATCATATGCATAATAGTAAAAGTGGTCCTCTCTATGGGGCCATATCATATCATATCAAGCCTCTATGTGGGGTGAATCATTATGACGTACCCGAGTGAAGTGGTATGCACATATAAGTGTCGTACCCGTCCGACTATCAATCCTCTTTGAAAAACTCTTTTAACTTGGTTTACCTAATTTTCCTATAAATTAGGTGGAAACTCTAAAAAATAACTATTTGAATAGAGTCCAACAACCTCATAGTAGCTTTCATGCCTAGTGTAAAAGTGAACCATAACAGATGGAGACTCCAAAGGTTCTAACCATAAGGGTTTCAATACAACATAATTTTATTGTGAATAATTGCTTATGTGTTTATATTCTTGAAAATATAACTATCATAGAATGCATATCATAAATTTCGCTAAACGGTATGCACACACACTTGCATCAGTGCACAAAGACGGTTATGCGGTTTTGCAATCGTCCTCCATTAAAAAACCAATTTTTTTTTGGAACACTTTGAAGATAGAGTTGGTTTGTGGTCATCAAACAATCGACAATGGTTCATCTCAAATAGTCCGCTCGAGTCCTCAGTCATTCGAAAAGCCACTATAATTTTCCTAGGATAGAGCATAGCTAAATCCCAACAGATTAGTGCATTCTTACCTAATATTTTAGACGTACTTGAACCCATTAAAAGAATACCTTGTGTCAAGACGGTCTATGACCCGAATACACCACATCCAACTATGTGAAAAATTTGAAGGATGTACATGCCGTTATACGAACTGTTTGTTCTACATGTCGTTATACGAACCGTTTGTTCTACATGCCGTTATACGAACCATTTGTTCTTGGGGTTGGAATTTTTTGCCTTTTTAGAATTCATACGAAAAGAGTTCGGAAAGTCCGAGAGACAATGGAGGACCCCACGGTGACTTAGTTTGGGATTTGTACCCTTGTGTGGGACTGACATTTATACACCATGTTCCCTTATTATGTATCCCCATTCGGTACATTTATAAAATATTGTATAAATTTTGGGGAAAACGGAACATCTTAACGACATCTACATCCTTCAAATCGATAGGCTTACCTTTGGATGAAAAGGTCAAATGTATGTTAGGACGTGATATATATTTCTTACGTGTTGCGTGCTATATAATTTGCCTCCTATATCTCTATTTAATTTTGTATGATTAAAAATATCTGATTTGGTTTAAGCATGAATGGTCCACTATTCAGTTTCAAATCTTAAAACGTCCTTAAGCACATAAGACTCAAAAGTCGAACCCTCTTAAAGTCAATCCTCAAAGTCCAAAATCACCCAAGCCCTCGAAATCTTACATCACAGTCCAAATATCCCAAGTTTTTCAGAAATGTCGTCCGATCATCATTCAATTATCATTGACCACGTCGTTCCTAAAATTCACTTTCATTACTAAAGGCAGGTGCCATCATCGATCATTTTTAGTGTTACTCAATCAATTTAGAGTCAGTCACAAACCTGTAGTTTTGTTACTCCAAAAAAACTTTCCAAATTCGCACCTATGTTCGAGTACGCACACTTGAGTATTTCCTCAAATTAGTCCACTTTGTTAGTCTCCAAATCAGTCAAATGGTCAAAAAATATTGTCCGATCAGTTCACTCCATAAATTGTCCTTTAAAGTTTTTCATTTTAGCCGAATTTTGGACTATTCTGTTTCAAGGAAAACAAATGTTACATGCTTTATGTATCATGATCGATGGACTAACACATTTACCTTTTGAGTTATTATTTTTCTTTTGATTGACTCTTGGGGACTACCAAAGTGGTTTGCATATTTAATTTGTGTCTGGGAGGTCTCAGATGAGTTTTGCGGGTTGATTTGAAAGTTGGAACTTGTTTTGTGGTTCTGGTGTCTGGTGCATCGCACATGCGAGGTTTGGCTCGCACCTGCAGAGCCGCACTTGTGCTAGGTGGGCCGCAGGTGTGAAGGTGGGATGCGTGGGAAAGGCCCGCATCTACAATAAGAGGATCGCACCTACGAGGTCGCGCCTCCGAGCAGGATGCCACACCTGCGCTCCTGGGCCACTTAAGTGGTTCTTGCAGATGCAAGGAAAGGATCGCAGATGCGGAGATAGGCTCGCACCTATTGTGTGGCTGGGAATATGGATTAAAAGCCCTATTTCGAACCTTGGACATTTCATTCTTTATTTTTGGGACTTGAGAACTCAGTCTAAGGTGGTTTTGGGAGATTTTGCAAGAATCTTCAAGTGGGTAAGTTTCTTAACACCCTATTATGATTATATATTTGATTATTATGAGATTTCATGATAGAAATCATGATTTAAGATGAGGGTTTTATGGGTTTATGAACCCTAGGTTGAAAATTGAGTTTTTCTCAAATAAATCATGGATTTGTTGTTGGTTACGTTGATATTTGGTATTTAGACTCCATAAACCGTAGGTAATCTAATTTTGGGACTGATTTTCGCACTTTGCCCTTCGAGGCTCGGAATCCTATTTTGGGTGGCTTTTTAAGACCGAAACTTTCATATAGCAATATGAGTGTCTTTAGAATCATATGTTAATGTACTTTCCATATTTGAATTGATTGGGACCATTCAGAGCAGTTACGAAATGACAATGCTTCATTATGATTATCGGGCTTTTATTTCAGGTAAGTTGAGATCTTGTACCTTATTTAAAGTATCATGATTGGTCAAATAAGCTAAATAAGAGGGTGTAATGGGGATAATAAGGGGGTCCCGATACTTATGAGGTGACGAGCGGTACCGGTGACATGTTATGGGTACTTGCGCCTTTTAAATTATGTAGTGAATGACATGCCTTGGGCACTAGCTGATAGATAGTACAATCCTATGGATTTGTGATTGATGTATGAAGCTCGTAGTTTTCAGTCTTTGTGTGCATGTGCCTTTCTTATTAGATATTTTGCTACTCATCACTCTTAAATACTTGTTAAAAGGTGAAAAGAAGCTAAAAATGATTTACTGTGAAATTGATTAAAGATTGGATAGTAATGGCTTTTGTTGATGAAAGATTGAGTCTTCGTTGCATATCTTAGCTTCTTGTTGTTGCGCATTTCATATTCATGCTTCATATGGTATCTCATCCATTATATATTTGAGGAGACATATGTGGATCTGAGGGGAAATAGTTCCGGATGGAGTGATGCGTTGATTATGAGCCATAGTGGCTAAAGACAGGTATTGTGAGTCTAGAAATGGCTAAGGAACCTGAAGAGAAATGATTCTGGGTGGTATATGAACCCCACGAATTCCTCATGGGTCACGATTCATTAATGTTTGAATGTGTGTGTACCGGTGATGGAAAGGCCTTGCATTTTATAACATTTGTATATCCTTCATTTTATTATTCCTTATTGATTTACTTGCCTAAGCTGTGTAATTCCCACTTTATTATACTACTTGACAATTTGAGATAAATCTGATCAGTTAAAGGTTTCTTACACTTAGGCTTGAATTTTGGATTCATTTACTTTGTTGATATTTCAGACTAATAGCGGTTTAGTGTAGGTGTGGTATTTGTACGACAAACCCTCATCTCCGTTTTATCTAGGGACGGTCGACGATGTTGGTGAGTACCCATTTTTTGTACTCACGGTACACTTGTTACACTCTTTTGTGTGCAAACCTTATACCTAGCACGAGCGGAGCTCGAGACGCTACCAACCATTGAAGAGGACATTCAGGAAAAGTCGGGGTGAGCAATCAATGCGATCCATAACATCAGATCCACCCATCTATCCTTTATTTTATGTCTTTTTCATATTCGGACATCTTATGTATTTTAGGGATGTATTCTGAGACTTGTATTCCTTTCTAGTTAGTTTTTGTACTAGTGACACCAGTCTTGGGAGATTTTCAGTATTTTCATATTATTTATATTTTGAGATCTTATTAAGACTTAAATTGAGTTTCTTTAACTAGTTCCGCACTTTATTTCTCTAATTAATTTATATTAAATGATTGTGGTTGACTTACTGACCTTTGTGGTTAGTTCCATCACAACTCGTTAAATTAGGTCGTGACATATATGTTGAACTTACAAGACTTTTTGTCAAGTCTTTTTTGTTAGTACGATTGATGATTCCTACCTTTTTTCGGTAAGTTTGAAGTTTATCTTTTATTCTAAATTTGTGAATTATGTTGTATATATGTTTTTGGGAATAACTAACACATTAAAAATTAATATTAGCTAACTAATTATGAGAATAATCAACACATTAAAAATTATGGGAATAATTAACTCATTAATAATTGATATTAGCTAAGTAATTAAATAAAGCATAACATTATGAAATTAAGCTAATTAACAAATTAATAAATTATCTGAAATAAATAATAAATAACTAAAAACATATTAAAAATTAAATGCACTACATAATTAATACATTAAAAATTGATATTAGCTAACTAATTTAAAAAGTATAACATTATGAAGTTAAGATAATTAACAAACTAATAAATTATCTAAATATAAATTATAAATAACTAAAAACACATTAACAATTAAATGCACTACATAATTAACACATTAAAAATTGATATTAGCTAACTAATTAAAAAAGTAATTAATTAATTGATTAAGAAAACTAAATTGAAAACAAAATTTTTAAAAAACGACTGCCAGTTCGACTACCAGTGGGTTTTAGGAAAACCAAATTCGGACACATTTTAAAAAAGACGGAAAACGACAATAATTTCAAATATCGGGAGTAATAAATAAATATTCATGCTTTGGAGTAACATATATTAACCATTGAATAAGAAAATTTCAAAAATAAATACCTTCACCGAAAGTTCTTTTGGAGTTGATTTGAATCGGAAGTTTTCAAAAATTTGAGGCTCAAATCTTGTTCCCTGACTTGAATATATCGAGAATCTTGACTTTTCGGATGAAATTTTAAACGAAAAGGTCATTTTTGAAAGGTTGGACCTCTGGTTCTCGTCCTTTAATTTTTTCTGTAAAAAAAATGAAGTGGGGGACCGATGGTGAAGAGGACTGATCGAATCTTTACTACCCGCTTTAACACAACAATTCATTGTGTGAAAGAATTTAATTGCGTCGTTACAGTTAATTTCTTTCACGCAATATTTATTTTGTTAAAGGTAGTTTTATAAAAAAAATTGTCGGGTATTTGGTTACAATAGTTTTTTGTTGGGTCATTTAAGTTGCGGACTTTGTATGCGGAGGAATTAGGTTGGTATTACTACTAACTACAAGGGTTCAAATGAAAGTAAATGACAAACGGAGCGTTGAAATGCAATACTCAGAGAATTGGTCTATTTTGCCCCACTCGTGACTATATAGACCTTTCTGATTCTACAAGCCACACAGATCGAGTCCCTCATTCTCTTCTCCGACTTCCCAAGGTTTGCATACATAGACTTGTCTGTTGTGGATGGCGATACCGATGGCGGAGGACAGCAACTTTGAAGATGACCTGTATGCGATGTCCACTGAAGATATTATTAGGGCTGCGCGTCTACTTGACAACGAAACCCGAATTTTAAAGGTGAAGATGAACTTCTTATCTTTATTCAAATATTTTTGTGAACTGTGTAGTTTAATTTAATGGATTTGATTTTAGGAAGAGCTGCAGAGAACGAATCTAGATTTGGATTCATTCAAGGAAAAGATAAAGGAGAATCAGGAGAAAATTAAGCTTAACAAGCAACTTCCTTACTTGGTCGGCAACATTGTTGAGGTATGTTATTTCTATTAGTTTTGAGATAACTGATATCCTCTGCGTGCCTGTTGTTTGATAACTGCTTTTAGGCCTGTATATTCCGGAATTATGAAACTAGGCTTAAAGACCCTCACTAATCATCCTTTGGTACAGATATTCACTGTCTATTGATAAGTTATCGTAAAATAAAGTTGAATATCTGAAGAAAGAAAAAAATCATTTTACGATGAGGCTATGAAAAAGCCTTTAGTATAAGAGAATACAACAATGGAGAAAACAACAATGCCTCAATTTCAAACAAGTCGGGATCGGTTATATGAATTCTAACTAACCGTGTTTCTTCACTTAGATTCATCTCAGGGCAGCATTTTATAAAATAGAAATAAAAAGTATTAAAAATTATCTATATTTCTTATGGCTTAAAAATTTCAAATAGGGCCAAAAGACTCCTAAAAGTATAGGAACTAAAGTAGATGTACTAACATGACTGAAACATATTCCCTACTAATTGGTATTGCCTATATAAATCTTCCTATTTTTTGCTGAGTCTGTGTGAGTCCCAAAAGATTGTAGGTCCTGATAACTTCCTTCGATGTGATTTTAGGTATACCTTGTCCCTTTTTAGCATCTCCACTCACCATGGTTTCATACCTACACACTGGTGCATCTGGAGGTCGATGCGGAACATGATTAAACTATCTCAACCAACCTCTCATTGTATCCTCAACGTGTGCTAGTTGTTCCTTCTGGCAGATAAGCTCATTTGATATTGTTGAGTCTTGTATGACTACGCATCCATCTTAGTATCCTCATCTTTGCGACACTCATCTTGTGTATGTGTTTTCTCTCAGCGGTTTACATTTGCTTCCTTAAAACATTGATGGTTTTATAACTGTTATATAAAATTTACCTTCACTTTGTAAACATCCTTTTATCAACTAACACCATGTAGCCTTTTACCCATAAAAAAGGCAATCCCGTAGAACTTCTCCATTTCAACTGTTCGGTTTTAATTCTATGTGTAGCATCTTCATCTGTCATTCCATTCTCTTGGAACAACAAGCCGAGATTTCTGAATTGTTTTCATTTAGGCACCTCAATACCGTCTAATCTCACCTCAACTTTGCTTTCTTCTTATGCTTGACTAAACTTGTAGTCAGTCATACTTTTTCTTATCCTAAACCCTTACTTTCTATGCTTCTCCATAATTCAAGGTTTTGGCTGACACCCCTCGCTAGTTTCCTTAATTAGCACAATATTATTTGCAAAAACATACACATTGGAACCTAATTAGGATGATTTCCATTTTAACCTGTTGGATGACGGGATAGTTTGCACATCATGTATATAATATTTTTTGAACATCAATTAGATAAAGTATGACTTGTCCTGGAGAGACCTAATATTTTAGAGGAGGTAATGAATAATGTCAATGGTGTCTCAAGAGTGTGGTCTAGTGGTCAATGAAGTAGGTTGAGAATCATGAGGTCCCAGGTTCAAATCTCAACCGAGACAATAACACTAGGCGATTTGTTTCCATGCGTCCTAGCCTTGGTGGATATAGTTACTTGATACCTGTTGCTAGTGGGAGGTGACAGGTATCCCGTGGAATTAGTCGAGGTGCGCTCAAGCTAGCCCGGACACGACGATTATAAAAAAAATGTCAATAGTGTTATTAGAGCAGTAGAATGGGTGCACAGTCAGGGAGTATTCTTAGCCTATGATTTCTGATTGCACCAGAGGTTTAGAAAGAGAAGTATTGGCAAAATATTTATGACCATTCATTAATGTGAAGGATAGCCATCTACCATGCTAAACATCCGAGGCCAGGGTGGCCAATAAATCTTCTTGGTTCTAGCTCCGGAGAAGCAAACTTCAGTCACAAAAGTTTCACTAGACTACTTATTGTCCATTCGACCCAATTGTTGTGGGAAGTAAGAAAAGAGAGGGAGATCTAAAATACTTAAAGGACCAACTCCGCATGATATCTTATCCAATTTATGGAACTTGTGCTATTGTGGAAATATTAAAACTTGTGCTACATGTATAGATGAGGCTTTAGCGACCAGTCAAATCATTCTATTGTCTTTTTTTTTTTTGCCTTTTGCTCTGCTTTTTGTTAACTGTTTAATTGATGTTACAAATATCCCTGCAGTCATCAATGAAATATCACTTGCTATTCCCTAAAAAAGAGACACTGATTGGTGCCAGGGGAGAGAGGAGAGGGCTGGCTATTGATTGTATGTTTTGCAAAAGCATTGGAGGTTTTCCTTGCAATGTCTACTATTTCTTGTTATTGAAAGTGCTTTTTTCCATTTCTTAAGGGTACATGTGTGTATAAGAAGGCATATTTTTACATTTCTGGCATGTGATTTTAAGAAATCAAATTGCCTAGAAGACCTTGGGGAAGACAATGTATTTGCACATAGTATTATGTCTCCTTTCTCTTTTTCTTAATCTTTTTTTTTTTTTTCTTAAGAAGGGGGTTTATGCAAAGAGGGAGGATAGGGCAATTTATTTTTGAGGCACTCACTTGATCCTTGTCTTTTCAGATTTTGGAAATGAATCCAGAGGAAGAGGATGAGGAGGATGGTGCAAATATTGATCTTGACTCACAAAGGAAGGGCAAGTGTGTCGTGCTGAAAACATCCACGCGCCAGGTGAGTCGTTATGCTCATAAAATTGTGTAACTATTTTTTGAGATGTGTCACTGCTGAAATTTTCTTCTTCAAAGTAGTGTTCTTTTAATTTATCCTCCCAAAGTTTCTTTTGCATTTATGTGCTTTTAATGGTTGAACTTCATAACTAGGTCCTTGTGCTCCATATGAAAGCCATTTGGTTTTAGCAAAGATATTTGAATTCCTTCCTTCTTGCCAATTGCAGACAATTTTCCTGCCCGTTGTTGGCCTTGTTGACCCGGACAAGTTAAAGCCTGGTGATCTGGTTGGAGTAAACAAAGACAGTTATTTGATATTAGACACATTGCCATCTGAATACGATTCACGGGTGAAGGCAATGGAAGTTGATGAAAAACCAACTGAAGACTATAATGATATTGGAGGCCTGGAGAAACAGATTCAAGAACTCGTAGAGGCAATTGTTTTACCTATGACGCACAAAGAACGGTTCCAGAAATTAGGCGTTCGTCCTCCAAAAGGAGTTCTTTTGTATGGGCCTCCTGGGACTGGGAAAACTCTCATGGCCCGAGCCTGTGCTGCACAGACAAATGCCACTTTTCTTAAGCTAGCAGGACCGCAGCTTGTGCAGGTGAATTTTCTTCTACTTCCTGTGTTTTTTGTGTTTACTTGTTTTAATTCATATGAGATACTCTGCATGTGCATGTTATTCTTGTACCTCGTATCCCCTTCTCTTAATTTTTATTTTTCTAGAAGTAATTCCCTGTTTTCTTCTTTTCTTGCAATTGGGACAAATAGTTGCTCTAGAATGCATTTATTGCAATTATATATAGTAAGATGCTAGATGCTTCTCACTGTTACCTTCTCAAAAAAATAGATGCTAGATGCTTCTCATATCGAACTTACTGATGATCTTGTCAAAAGGTTGATGCGTTCAATTTAACTTACATTTAGTTCACATTCGTAAACATCAGTTAAAGCCTATGCTTTTGATATATCTAGTTTTTGGAGTTTCTTAAAAATTTGATTGTATGATTTTGGAATCTTCAAAAAGAGATGCTACTGTGCAAACAGCTCAAACAAACACTTTCCCCAAAACTCAGAAAGTTACTTTGCAAGCGCCCACTTAGAATATGTCTAGTTCATTAGGCAACATGTTAATTAGTAAAAGATAGCTTCTTAGGTGGTGAAACATGAATTATTCATTTTTCATGGATGGTATAGTAACATCTATGGGATTAGGAACTAGAGTATATCAAGGAAGTAGTGTATAACTACACAAGGGCGAGAGGTCACTCTCGCATGCATTCTCAAACTTTCATATTTCTCTCTGGTTATTTGTTCACGGCATGGTTTTGATGTCAAGAAACCATCTCCCATTTTTTTTTTATAAGAGAAAACCATCTCCCAGTTACCCATGTATCCAGGGGGGAAATACTCGTTACATCAGTAACAATATACGCTACAGACTTTCAGAACATGGAGTAGGCATAACTAGCTATCATAATTTTTTTTATAAGAGAAAACCATCTCCCAGTTATCCATGTATCCGGAGGGGAAATACTCGTTACATCAGTAACATTATACGCTACAGACTTTCAGACATGGAATAGGCATAACTAGCTATCGTAATTGAATGTGTCAAGCTGATTTCAATAAACTGATTTACTAGAGCAAACTGTTTCTGAAAGAGAATTTCATATCATGACATGTAATTTGCATTTAGAAGTTTATGATTTAATTGTTTGGCATTCTGAAGTTAACTACCCAATTAGTGCATAAAACAACTGCGCCTCATTTATATTGCTTATTAAAGAAACCCTGTACTAAATATAGATGTTCATTGGAGATGGGGCAAAACTTGTTCGTGATGCTTTCCAGCTGGCAAAGGAGAAATCACCCTGCATCATTTTTATTGATGAGATTGATGCTATAGGCACAAAGCGTTTTGATAGGTAACCATGTTGCTGATGTTCTTTTCACTTACAAATGTTTGAATCTTACACAGACACACACATAATATGCACTCATGCTATATGTTATGACTGAAAAAATTATCACTTTTTTTGAAAAGTGAAATTTCACTCTAAATCTCCCTATATAATAGGCAGACTCTTGCTGATGTTCTTCTCGCGTACAAATGTTTGAATCTTACACACATAATATGCAGACTCTTGATATATGTTATGACTGAGAAGATTATCACTTTGTAGTTAATGAAATAAGTTTTACTATAAACCTCTTTATAGATGCGGTACTGCTGTATCTTCACTTACTAAATTATGTTGTTTGATCGCAGTGAAGTTAGTGGGGATCGAGAGGTCCAAAGAACTATGTTGGAATTACTTAATCAGCTTGATGGTTTCAGCAGTGATGATCGGATAAAGGTTTTGTCTCTTGCCTGTAATAATATATTTCTACTTTTGCGCACCTTAAACTAGTTTGGAGATTTAGAACAATTTTCCGTTTACCAATTTGTGTGGTATTTGTTGTTGGGATTGTAATATTTAGCTGCACATCAGTGCAAAAAGGTTGACATGGTAATTTCTACTATACATGGTGATTTTAACTATTCTGGTTCTCTACTTTTTGAGTGAATTGTATTGGTCTCTTTCCTTTACTTTCAGGTGATAGCAGCAACGAACAGAGCTGATATTTTGGATCCTGCTTTGATGCGGTCTGGTCGATTGGATCGTAAGATTGAGTTCCCCCATCCTACAGAGGAAGCTAGGGCTCGAATCTTGCAGGTAAGTCTTCCTCTACACTTTTCTGATTTCTTTTTTATAGCCCTTGCTTGCTTATAAAAAGGAATAACAAAAGAAAGTGTCTATAAATGCTGCCTCCTTTCCTTAGTCTAGGAAATAAGTTCTCCAGTGTTTTTGGTTTTAGTGTCTTTTGACTCTTTATGGGAATTGCAGATCCACTCTAGAAAGATGAATGTCAACCCCGATGTCAATTTTGAGGAGTTGGCTCGATCCACAGATGATTTTAACGGGGCTCAATTAAAAGCTGTGTGCGTTGAGGCTGGCATGTTAGCACTCCGCCGCGATGCCACTGAGGTCCCTTTCTTTCTCCTTGATTTCTCTAGTATTTGTGGCTTCTCCACGTGTGCATGAATGCACTGTGGATCTGATATTCTGGCTATGATCTTCATCTGTTTGGCGCAATTTCTCTAATTTAATTCAGGAAAAAATGGATCTGTCAAAAACACAAAAAACAGATAGCCGCAATGTTTCTTGCATATGATCTTGTTAGTCGGCCTAACATCAGGAAAAAAAAGAGAAGAATATAGCTGCACGTCTGTTGCATCTTATCATGCTAGTTGACCTAAAAAGTTTAGGATGTTGGGATTAATTGCACACGTTAGAAGCTTAAAATCTGAATAACATGAACATCGCAAATGTTTTAAGTACTGAGAAGTGTATTACAATTTTTTTCGTGAAATGTGATCTGTTTATTCTATTACAGCCCCAAGTAGTTTTTGACTGCTTTAGTGAAATGATGTTATAGAGAACATTTAATATAACATAAGATTAAAAATTGACTTAAAAAAAACTTGGTTGTTATAGTGAAATGTTATAGAGGACGACTGTTACAGAGAGGTCTCCACAAAGACGCAAAGGACTGTTTTTGGCTAAAAGAGTAATATTTTATTTCAGATGTCAAATTCTTCTTCCCACAAGTTGTATAATTATGTAGCACACCTGCAAGGGTGACTCAGTTGGTTGGACATGGGGCTTCCATATTGGAGGTCTCGGGTTCGAAACTCCACGATAGTAGGGGATTTGCCTTCTGGGTCGAGCTCGTCGCACGGTCTAGTGCGGGTTATTTCTCGTGTGGTTTGCGGGCTATTGCACAGGAGCGGGGTTGCTGCGGGTTCCCTTTCGTAAAATAAATAAATTATGTAGCACACTTGTAAATTTTTTAGTTCATGACAAACTAGTTAGGACTTTCAAGTGGTAATTAAAAATTCACATTTTACTAGTCCAAATGAAATAGGCCCTTAATGTGAGACGGTTTCAATTAGTGGGGTTTGATAGTTGGTCCTGTGAAGCAAGAATTAAAATTGAAGCTAACAGTGGATGGAACGCATTCCCAACTTTTTTATGATTTGCATGCTGTAAGCGTTAATTTTATGTTTAATGTTTTGCAGGTTACCCATGAAGATTTCAATGAAGGTATTATTCAGGTTCAGGCTAAGAAGAAATCCAGCTTAAACTACTATGCTTAAATCAACTAGATGTGCCATACAGAGCACCTTTATCTTTTTAAAATTAAGATTGGCACTGTAATGCCCTCCCCTCCCCCCATCCATTGGACATTGGCCATTTTTAGTGCTAGACTCTTGGCTGTTAATTTGCGTTTAACAAATGGTGCATGGTATTATTCTGATATTTTCTTAAATTTGTTTTCCTTGTAGTTTATCCTTCTCTGACTCGATGCCCTACAAAAGCCTAAAAGAGATATCAGCTATTAGGGTATTTATTAATTTTAAAGGAAAGTAGGATATGGTAATTGAAGATTTTTACATTATACAAACCAGCTCAACCAATATTTCTTTTTTAGCAAAACCATCTAGCACTAGGTAAATGGGAATGGAATAAATAAATCAAAGCATACAGAAGTCTGGAAACAATAAAAGCAGAAATAAAGCAGCAAAAACCCAAGACTAAACTATGCTAAAGCAAACTAAAAGGTCAAAAGTTACTCAAAATAGATGAAACATGCTTAAAACATCTGAAATGAAGGTTATAACTGCAGCATCCAAAAGCCCTGGTTTGACCTCATTTCTAGTCACCTCGAAGCTCTCACTAGGTGAAGGAACCTTTAGGCATAGAATGGTGCCGACTCTATACAAATATCAATGAAGTAGCATGTCTCTAGCAGAAGTTTAAAACGTGTTGAGTGAACCTGAATGAAATTTTCCTCCATTGATAATTACTTTTATTGAGATTCTTCCAATAGAATGAACTAAAAGTTAATATCACATAGGATAGATCTTTAGTAGATGAAATGTCGACAAGTATGCTTCTATTATCAGGTTTTTGCTATATAAAAACTGAGAATAGTTAGTCATTCCGGATGTATCTTCTTTTCTTCATCTATAACCCCTAGAGGTCGGAATCTAGATGGTAATCTTATTCTTTTTTCAGAGTTAATCAAACTTTTTTCGAATTTAATCAAATAGTAAGCATGTAATCGGGTAGGTATTCTTGATAATCTTATAGATATTCTGGGATTCAATAACATTTTTTTAATTTATAGTCTATAATCTTCTATCAATCCGTCATATAACCATACTATAATCTATACCCATCGTCTAAACATTCATAATCATAATCTTCTATCATCTTCTAAACAGTTATAATCATAATCTAATATCAGTGTTTAAATATCATAACAACAGAGTAATATACTTATCAAAATTATAATTAGAAACACATGGCTTAAGCACATACCTTCTTCGGATTCTCAGATCACCGAGTTAGATTCACTCAACCCAACCTGCGGAATCTGCCACCCTAACGTCTTCCTCGACTCAGCGGGTTTTACGCACGCACAAGCTCCAGGGGAGTTCCTCCGTTACGGGTATCCTCTGATAGTCGTCTGAGAGATGTTGTGCTCCTGCCAGTATGATTCTAATCATAATAAATCAAAGTATTATACTTAGTGTTCTTATGATATTCTTGGCTGATATAAGATTAATCTTATTTCTGTTCTTGGATGATAGTCGATTAATCTTAAGATGTTCTTGGATGGTATTCGATTATCTTATGGTGTTCTTGGATGATTTCGGATTATAGACTAAAGGGTTGTTAGTTGAACATTGAGAGAGTATTTACTAATTGAAGAATTTTATGAATCGTATTTCGAATGAATGTTCGTCTTGACAAGAGGCTCCTTATATAGATAACCTCGGCTATTCACTA
This sequence comes from Anisodus tanguticus, assembly GCA_034509755.1. NCBI lineage: Eukaryota > Viridiplantae > Streptophyta > Magnoliopsida > Solanales > Solanaceae > Anisodus > Anisodus tanguticus. Next base: position 30,198,174 of record CM067555.1, on the reverse strand, counting down.
TTCCTTACTTCTGTAAAGTAAGCAGTATTACTTTTCAAAAGTCATAAAGTAAACAGTAATCAAATAGTTCTAGACAAAATACTTTTTCAAAAAGTCATAAAGGCTACAGTGGGTACAGTGCCTTGTCTGTTACTTTCCGTAAAGTTGTTTTGTCGTCTTCTCTTTTGCTTTCAAAAAAGTCGTAAAGGCTGCAGTGCCTTGTCCGCTACTTTCCGTAAAGCTGTTTTGTCGTTATACGACTATTCTTCTAGCTGTTCATTCTGCTTTTGGTGTTATCCGGCAGTTCGTTCAGCTGTCATAATCTGTCATGACTTTTGTTAGAATGTCCTTTTCTTGTCGGGCTGCTTTCCTGTTTAGTACTTTCCAGCTGTCCGGCTGATGCTCAATTGTGATAATCAATTGTAATCTGATAATCATTTTTTCTGATGATACTCCTATAGAATAGGAACGGTATCAATTATTCTTGGACCGTTAGATCACTTAATAAAATTACATGTTCCTTGGCATTAATAATTTCATAATCTATTTTGGGCACTAAAGCCTCTTTGTTTGGGCTTATCTGTAGTTTAAACTACATTGAGCCTTATTCTTTTGGGTCTGTTATGACTTCTTTTATGTGTTAACAGTGTTTAATCTTTTCTGGATCTAGAAGATCTCTTTTGTTTTGGGCTTTACCATAGTTTAAACTATGTTGGGCCATATTCTTTCGAGTCTGTTATGACTTCTTTTCTGGTGTTACCAGTAGTTAATCTGTTTGGATCCATGAGATCTCTTTTATGGGTTACATGTAGTAGAACTACACGTTTCCTGTCATAATAATCTTTTTGGGCCGTGAGGCTCCTAATCAGTTTTGGGCCAGAAGGCCATAATCTTTTTGGGTCCGTAGGACCTCTTTTATAGGTTTACAAGTAGACAAGTCTACATGCTCCTTGATGTGATAATCTGTTGGGCTTTACCGTAGTATGAAAGACTACGTTGGGCCATAATCAGTTTGGGCCATAAGCCTCTTTTATAGGTTTCAAGTAGATGAATCTACATGATACCTTTTGATAATCTTTTGGGCTGTTAAGCCATATTCCTTTTGGGCCGTAAGGCCTCTTTTTAGGCCTCTACATTGTACCTGCAAAAATAATCAGTTTTCCCTCCTTATTCAAAAGGATCAGGATTTTATCAAGAATCATTTTAATAGTGTGAAGGATAATCTTTTAACAAGTAGTCCATTACTCTTATGCTGGTTTCCTTGTTCTCTATTAGGTTCTTGACGTAGACAGTAGTCCTGTAAATACTAAGCATCTTATTCACTTTTTTAATTGTTCTGTTAAAATTCTTACTTCTTCTCTAAGTTCTGACAATTCTTGTTTTACTTCTTTTAATTCTTCTTTTGTTTCTTTTAATTCTACCTTAGTTTCCTTCAGTAGGGTTTTAGAATCTAAATATTTTTTCTTATATTTTTTATATTTTTCGTACCATTCTTCATTATTGTTTAATCTTAACTTTAGATTTTTTTGCTTTTAATTCTTTTATCTGCTAGTCTTGTTTGTCTAATCTTAAGTTTAGATACTCGTAGGTTGTCTTTTCTACTTCTTTTACGGGTAATCTTTCTTCTTTTGGTAATTCTTCTTTTATAGGTTTTGACCTCATAGGTTCGTATTTATATTTTTCTCTTTCTATAATCTCTTTTCCATGCTTTTTTAAAAACGTAATCGCGCTAGGTTCCATTAGAATTTTCCTTCTTTATTTAGTATTACTAGTCTGTCTAAAGTTTCTGTTACACCTTTTGATAGTCTTGGTTTTATCTTACTGATATCTACCATAATCGGTATTTTACTCCTTCTCCAAGCATCTATTGGTACTATTTCTGGTTTATGAGTAGTCGTATTAGCTATAGTATTCTCTTCACTTGTACTCGCTTCTTCATTAGGTTCTTTTTGTTTTCCTTTGCTTTTTTCTTCTAATAACATATGTAGTTTTTCTAATATTAATTTAAACGTTGGTATTTCGGATACGTTCCATAGGTTAGTCAATTCTTCTCTAATCATTTGTTGAGTTTTATTCTGATTATCTTTTACCTTATCCATTAATGATAATATTTTTTCATTTTTTTTTTAATATGATCTCTTCCAACGCATTTATTTTTTTCGTTATTATTCATCATGATTATTTATTTTCTGGGTAGTCTTTTTGTGAGTATTCATCTGATAGGGTATAACTTCTGATTCTTCTATAATTTCCTTACCTTTATCCATAATATTCTATTTCCATTCTTAAGTCAGATTGTAATTCTGATATTTCTATATTCAATGAGTTAATCTCTATATCTAGTTCTACTAGTCTCTCATATGAGTGATTCTGTTCGTCCATGTTAGTTAGAATTTCGTCTAATCTTACTTGCTTATCTTCTTCTGATAATTTTATGTTAAAATTTGTAAATCTATTTAACCAATTTTCTTTTAAATTAATAATCATTTTATGATAGTTTCTGGCTCCAACCAGCTGTTCTTTTAATCTTTTATGTTGCCATAAAATTTTATTCAAAATTCTAACTTGTCTAAACGATGGATGTCTATTCATGGTTTAACAATTATTCCTATTATAAACTCTGATACCATTTTTGGACTGACGTCCTGTGGATCAATCTACTATCAGTATCCAAACAACATAACAATAGAGTAATCATACTTATCAAGTTCATAATTAGAAACACATAGTTCGAGCCCATACCTTTTAATCCGGTTTTCAGATCACCGAAGTAGCCTCAACCCTCCTGTGGCTGTCCTTCCCCTTCGCATCCTTGCATTACGGGTACTATGTCGCCTTGGAGCCGGGAGTCAGTTACGAGTATCCTCTGATCACCGTCTGAAAGATGTTGTGCTTAAACTCATATGGTTCTTAATCATGAATAATCAAAGTATTTTTTACTCTGGTTCTTATGGTGTTCTTCTATTGATAATCAATTATAATTCTGATGTTCTTAGTTGATAATCGATTATAGACTAAGGTGTGTTTAGCTGAACATTTGAGAGAATTTTTTGGTTGTGTAAAGGTTGCGTATATTTCCGAATGAATGTTCGTCTTTACAAGAGGCTCTTTATATAGATAACCTCGGCTAGTCACTATTCATCACTTTTTTAAAGTAAACAGTATTACTTTTCAAAAGTCGTAAAGTAAACAGTAATCAAATAGTCCTAGACAAAATACTTTTTCAAAAAGTCATAAAGGCTACAGTGGGTACAGTGCCTTGTCTGCTACTTTCCGCAAAGTTGTTTTGTCGTCTTCTGTTCTGCTTTCCAAAAAGTCGTAAAGGTTGTAGTGCCTTGTCCGCTACTTTCCGTAAAGCTATTGTCTTTATTTGGCTAATCTGTCAGCTGTCCATTCTGTCATGGCTGCTGTCATATTCTTGTCGGGCTGCTTTCTGTTTAATACTTTCCAGCTGTCCGGTTGATTTTTGTTAATCAATTGTGACTTAATAATCATTTTTTGGACCGTGAGGCCATAATCTGATTTTGGGCACTAAGGCCTCTTTTGTTTGGGCTTTTACATAGTTTAAACTATGCTAGGCCATAATCTTTTGGGTCGAACGACCTCTTTTCTGGGTTACCAGTAGTTAATCTTTTTGGATCCATAGGATCTCTTTTATGGGTTGCACGTAGTTAAACTACACGTTCCCTGTTATAGTAATCTTTTTTGGGCCGTGAGGCTCCTAATCTGGTTTGGGCCATAAGGCCATAATCTTTTGGGTCCGTAGGACCTCTTTTATGGGTTATGCAGTAAACTACATTCCCTGACTGATATTCTTTTGGGCTGTTAAGCCATATTCTTTTTGGGCCGTAAGGCCTCCTTCGTAGGTCTCTACATTGTACCTGCAAAAGTAATCAGTTTTCCTTACTTATTCAAAAGGATCAGGACTTTGTTCTTTTTTGATACTTACAGTAGACGATGATGCCGCCTCTGTTCTAATCACTGGTCGTTTTCTTTGTTCAGTCATAGTCTTGTAATGTCAAATAGTCTCCTCAGCATGGGTATGCTTTAGATTAGTAATCTTGTCGAGTAAAAGGGTTAATTCGGTAGTCTCCTTTACTTCGATGTCATTGTTGTAGTAAAGGGTCATGATTTCCTCGACATCTCCTCCTTTGGAAGATCCTATTACGGATGCTTTCCGGTTTCTAAGCATGTCCTCTATTCTCGTTTTTAGAGTTATGAATCCAAATGCTCTCTTAGTACTCATCCAGTCTTGGAATTTCTCCAATGTACAGGGAATTTTTTGGTTTAAATTCTTGTCTTCCCCGTTAATGGTGCTATTCCTTCTTGTTTTAAAAAGTTGACATATAATAATCGGCTTACCTTTTAGATCTGTTGATGCGTCCAAGATCTGTATTCCATAAATCCCTTTTCCAAAGGATTCCATCATTAATTCTGTTGATCGGGTAATAATCTGTGGTAGTTTAGTCAGGTTATTCATTTTGTCATCTGTAACAATTTTGTCAATAAATCCGTATGTAAATAATCTCTCAACAATGTTTGGATTTGCTCGTTCACTACAGATAAACCTTGGATATTTACTTAGTTTTGCGCTGCGTAAAATATCAGGGTTAGTCTTGTAATCATAGAATTTATTGATCTTTTCATAAGCAGTAATCACTTCAGGTCTGAACTTCAAAGTGTCTTCCATGGATACCACTGAAGAAGTTGAAGGTATTGCTGGTGACATAGTTGCAAGTTTAGACGAGAATGGTACAAAGGTTTTTTGTTGTATCGGTGGTATTGTAATCGGTGTTTTCTGTGGGGTTTCTTTCTGTAAGGCTTTGAATTTAGTAAAATCTTGTATAGCTTCTGCTAATTTGTTGATGGTTTGGGTATTCTCCTGTAATTTGGTAATCAATATCTCATTTGTTCTGATGATCTCCTGCATAGCTTTCGCTATATATTCTTCAAATCTTCGCTGTTAATTGACATTATATCTGCTAAGAAAATCAGCTAAAACATTCTTAGTTTCAGATATATTCTTAACAATAAAATCATAACAACAGAAGAACGATTGCCATTTTCTTCTTTTATTTAATTCTGGTAAAGGATCTATTTTGTTAGTAATGAAAGCCTTTACCTGTGTGTTATCAGTTCTAACAATAAATTTACTGGTAGTAAATGATAGTGAAATCTTTTAATTCCAAATTTTACTGCCAATAATTCTTTTTCGTTGATATGGTAGTTTTTCTCGTTAGGCTTCCACGTTCCACCTCCATATCCACAAATTAACATTTTCTCTTTATCTACATCTTCTTTATCATATGCTATTAGAACGGCTCCCCATCCTATAATGCTAGCATCTGTAAAAAGTTCCAATTGATCTTGTTCTGTAGGTACTCTGTGTTTTGGTAATGATTTTACCTTTTCTTTAATCTTGTTAATCGCCATGGTATGCTCTTCCTTCCATTCGAAGGTTACATCTTTTTTAATCAAATCCTGCAATGGTTTTCTTAGATATGGTAAATCTTTTATATGATCTGCGGCATAGTTTACTACTCCGAGAAACTGCTGCACTTCTCTTTTGTTCTCCAATTTTTCTTTAAAGTTTTTAATCTTTGTTACAACATGTTCTTGTAACTGTATTCCTTCGTTGTCCACAATATATCCTAAGAATTCAATACGGTTCTTGAATATTTCAGATTTCTTTTCGGACAGAAGTATTCCATGTTCATTAATCGTTTTAGTAAATTGCTCGACATGTTTGATATGATCTTCTAAACTGTCTCTATAAACTAATATATCATCTACATATATGATACAAAAGTCTGCAAGCTTTCTAAACACTTGATCCATTCTTCTTTGAAATATCTGTGGTCCATTCTTTAATCCCATTGGTAATACGTTCCATTCATAGTGTCCTTGAGGGGCACTGAATGCTGTTAAAGCTCTAGATTCATTTGTTAGCTTAATCTGCCAAAATCCGCTTTTACAGTCGAATTTGCTAAACCATTTTTTATTTCCTAATCTGTTAATAAGGTTTCTTTTATATGGTAGAAAGTATCCATCAAAAATAGTCTTTTTATTCAATTCTCGATAATCAATTACTAGTCTGGCTTTTCCTCGTTTTAGCTCATTGTGTTTCCTTACTAAAAAGGCTGGGCTACTATGAGGACTTTTACTCTCTCTTATCACTTTCATTTCTAGTAACTCTTTAATCTGTACTTCAAATTCCTTTTGATCTGTTGGGCTATACCTTATAGGCTTTGTCCTAACAGTATCATTTGGATCTATTACTTTTATTTCTCCATAAACCTTTTCCTTTTCTCATAGCTGCATTGGATTTTCTCCAAAATTTCCTTTTAACATACCTAGATATTTTTCTTTTAATAGTTCTAGATTATTATTTCTTTCCATTTTTATAGTACATAATCTTATGGCATTTACTGGTAGTATTCTTTTCAGTATAATCCATTTGTTACAAGGGGATTGTAAACAAAATGTACTCTTATTAATTACTTGGGTTTTAAAGTAATCTAGGAAGTTATTTCCTAATAAAACTTGTTGTTTCATATTTTCTAGTTGATATACTATTGGTATCTTGAAAATAGTTTTTCCTAATACAATTCTCATATTTTCTGCTATTATATCTAACTCTTTAGATTGTTCGTTGAATCCTGATACCTTTGCTCTATGTATCTTTGATCTTTTCCATCTGTGGGATTCTAAAACATCTTTTCTAGCTAAACATATATCTGCTCCACTATCAATAAATATTTTTTGTTTTATCATTTTATTCGGTTTGTATTCTATATGGGCTTCAATATGGATTGCTACCATTTTTATCAGGATTATCTAATCTTCTGTTGAGTTCTTCATCCTGTTCGTATTCTTGTACTTCTTGTCTAGTTTCTTCATCTCTCATTGCTTCTTCTATGAGTCTTGCAATTTCTATCTGTTTCCAATGTATTTTATTCATTTCTTCTCTTATCTTTGATAATCTATTGGTAATCTTTTTGTACCTATCATTGTAATACATACTCCCTGTTTCATTAACTGCTGAAGTTATAATCAGTTTGCGTCGAGTATATTATTCGCATTGTATCCAGTATTCTCTTTCTCTCATCAGTACTCTTTTATGTCTTTCTAAAGTATTCATTTTTATTCAGAACTAAATTCACTATCTGAATGTTGGTTGATATAACTTACTCTTTCTGTTTCTGATTCTTCATCTGTTTCACTAACATAAAAATCTTCGTAATCATACCACTTATTATTATCTTCTTTTATCTGCTGTAAGCTCATTATAAATTGTTCCGTATTTATATATTTTACTCCCTTTTTCTTTAGCTTTGGGCACTTGTTTGCATAGTGTCCTTTTTCGTTGCAATTCCAACATTTACATTCTTTAACTTTTTCTTCTTTAGTTTTATCTGCTTCTATAGGGTTTACATTTCTTCTTTTCCTAAATTTTCTTTTATATCTTTTTATATTTTTCATACCATTCTGCATTATCATTTGATTTTAACTTTAGATTCTCTGCTTTCAATTCACTAATCTGTTTTTCTTGTTTATTTAATCTCAAATTTAGATATTCATAGGTTGTTTTTTCTACTTCTTTTACGGGCAATTTTTCTTCTTTTGGTAATTCTTCCTTTACCGGTTTAGATCTCATTGGTTCGTATTTATATCTTTCTTTTTCTATAATCTGTTTTCCGTGAGTTCTCAAGAATGTAATCGCACTTGGTTCCATTAGAATTTTCCTTCTTTATTTAGTCTTGTTAGTCCACCTAGAGTATCTATTACATCTTTTGGTAATTTTGGTTTTATTTTGCTTATATCTACCATTATAGGTATTTTACTTCTTCTCCATGCATCTATTGGTACTATCTCTAGTTTATGGGTAGTCGTCTTTGCTACAGTTGTTTCTTTACTCGTACTGGCTTCTTCATTGGGTTCTTTTGTTTTCCTTTGCTTTTTTCTTCTAATAACATATTCAGTTTTTCCAATATTAGTTTAAACGTTGGTATTTCGGATACGTTCCATAGATTAGTCAATTCTTCTCTAATCATTTGTTGAGTTTTATTCTGATTATCTTTTACTTCATCCATTAGTAATAATATACTTTTCATTTTTTCTTTTACTATGATCTCTTCCCATAATGCATTTATTTTTTCGTTATTGCTCATAATCAGGGTTGTTTATTCATTTTTTCCATCCGTTTCCCATGTCTATCCATATTTTACTAAACTTTTCGCATTGTTTTTCCAGTTGAGCTATATCATTTTCTAATTTCATTTCTCTTGCGCTGTACTCTAAGTATTTTAGTTGGCTGTATATTTCTCCTGATAAGGCCGTCTTTATGGTCTTTAGCTTCTGTTTCTTCTTTATTATTTTTAGCTGTATATTCATATCTTATTTATGAATCTAGTTTTTTCTTGATCGGTTATTTCAATTCCATTGTTATTTATCTTATAATTTATCATAGTCAGAAAGTCGCTTCCTAATAATAATTCATTAATACTATCGTATTCTATTACTCCTATGTTTATCTTATACTCTAAATCTTGAATTTTAAATCTTAAATTTATGCTTTTAGTGATTATTATTTCTCTTTCATTTTCAGGGTAATTATAAGTCTGTGGTTCTATTATACTACAGTCATTTTCATTTATTTTACTTATGTGTATAAAACTTTTAATTGCTCCTGTATTTATTTCTGCTATTCCATCTATAGTTATCATGTTTTTAAATATTATAACTTTGATTTTTAATCTGTTACAATCTATATTTATTAAATCTATAGTTCTAGGTTGTATTGTTGATAAACTATTCTTCTGTGTTTCTAACGATTCTCTGGTTATACTCAGTCGAGACCCTTCTATCCTTGGTATTGTTATTCTGGAATTTTCTTTATGCTCTATTTGTTCAAGTATTTCTTTATACATCTTAGGTACTGTGATATTCATCTCATGTTGTTTCTTTACATGGTGGTTTCCTGTTAAGGCATATATCATCTTTGTTTCTATGCTAATCACTTTACTTCCTGGTGGCATGTTTATTCCATCTAATTTATAATATAATGTTAAAGATAAATCTTTGTGTTCGTCTTTTAACGATACGCTAAAGTCTGTTTGTATGGTAAATTTCAATTTTTGGTATATCAAATTTCCTTTGATTACTGATATTAATGCATCTTGTAGGTTTCCTAGTATTCTGTCATCTAATACGTAGATCTGTATAGGTGTATCAATATTCTTTTGAAAGTAAGCTTTAATCGTAAATTCTACTCCTCCAAAGTAAATATTTCTGTATCTTTTCGCTTCTTTAGTTGATAATTTTGATAACTCTCTTTTTATTACTTCATCACTTATTAAGTTAATCCTAGTTCTTCCATTGGTACTGGTAGTATCAATTATATTTTCATGTTTATGTGCAATATATCTTATTTCTTTATTCCTTTCAAACCATTTTGTTTTAAATATCTTTTTTACAGATACCTCTTCTTTCTCATCTTGGATCTTTTGATAAGTATCGGGTTTAAAACTTAACGTTTGACTTGTTCCTCCTTCATAAGTATTCATTTGGTAATAAACTTCTCTTGAGTCAGTTACTACCTCTTTTTCTTTATCCATATTTCAATAAATCAATATATCTATATTGTTCTTTTATAATTTCTTTTAAATCTCTTATTTCATTCTCATTTTTTATTTGTTCTCCTAATTTTTGTTCTTTTATTTTTTCGACTTTTTCTTCTTTTTGTCTAATTCTTTCTTCTCTTAAAGCTGATAGGTTTCTTTAAAACGTAATTTTTTCTTCCAGTTTGTTTATTGTTATATGATTTTCTAGTAACTGTTTTTCCTGTTCCTCAATTATTTCTATTCCAATTCTACAACTTATAATATGTTGGTTTATATCTCTATTATATGTAAGTGGTTTTTCTGCTATTCTTTTTAGCTGTACCTTTTTTCCTTGTCTTTTAATTAATCTATTTTCATCCATAGTGTTCTATTTCCATTTTTAAATCTGATTTTATTTCATCCATAAGGTCATTTTGCAATTCTATCTGCTGTTCTAGTTCTTCTATTCTACCATATGCTTGATCATTTTCATTTACTACTTGTTCTATTCGTTCTAATTGTTTATCAGTAAATCTTTTTTCAGAATTTTTCATTTCTGATATCCACTTCATTTGAGCGTCTATTATTGTCTTATGGCTGTTTCTATCTTCGATCAATATTCTTTTTATTCTTTTATGCATCCATAAAATCTGATTTAACATTCTAACTTGTCTAAACGATGGATGTTTTCTCATTTTTAAACACTTGTTCTAATTACAAGCTCTGATACCAATTTCTGGATGGGATGTCCTGCGGATCTTTTCTTCATCTATATACCCCTAGAGGCTAGAACATAGATGGTATACTGGTTGCTTAATCTTTTTCCAGAGTTAATCAGGTTATAAGCATGTAATAATCGGGTTGATAATCTCAAGGTTGATTTCATTTTTTAATAAAGTGTCTATAATCTCTTATCAGCATTCAAAACATCATAATATAATCTACTATCAGTATCCAAACAACATAACAATAGAGTAATCATACTTATCAAGTTCATAATTAGAAACACATAGTTCGAGCCCATACCTTTTAATCCGGTTTTCAGATCACCGAAGTAGCCTCAACCCTCTTGTGGCTGTCCTTCCCCTTCGCATCCTTGCAATGCGGGTACTATGTCGCCTTGGAGCCGGGAGTCAGTTACGGGTATCCTCTGATCGCCGTCTGAAAGATGTTGTGCTTAAACTCATATGGTTCTTAATCACGAATAATCAAAGTATTTTTTACTCTGGTTCTTATGGTGTTCTTCTATTGATAATCAATTATAATTCTGATGTTCTTAGTTGATAATCGATTATAGACTAAGGTGTGTTTAGCTGAACATTTGAGAGAATTTTTTGGTTGTGTAAAGGTTGCGTATATTTCCGAATCAGACTTCTTTATTTAGTAGTCTACTACTTATTTGATATCTGCTAAGGCATTCATGCGGTTCCCTTGTTCAGTGACTTGAATCTCAAGCTTGACATTTGCATTTTATCCACATTGACTAGCCTCCTTCAATTTATGATAATTTTTGAAAAGAATGGGACTATATTGTACTTGCAAAACCAAAAATAGGTTAGTAGTATAATTTTCCAGCTGGTTTCCTTTCCCGAGCACATGGACACAATATGTATTTCTCCCTTCTTTCTCCAAACCTTTATCTTGTACCTCCATACATATATTCCATGGCACATCCCATTCACCATCCAACACCTTCTTCATAGTAAGTGAATCGGTTTCCACAATCAGAGGCATAAATTGATCATCACACAATGTTCAATTCCATCCCAGATAGGTTTTGCTTCGGCACAAATATTAGTAATATCAACAATCCTGCTTGCACAAGCATATATGAAATCATCCCTATTGTTTCTAATACAGAAAGCTATAGAACTTAGACCAGGATTACTCGTTGAAGCTCCATCTGTGTTGCATTTATGTCCCTGAGGAGGACACCTCCACTGTAGAGGTCTGCATACTACATGAGGCCTGTATCCCTCTAAGAATTGTACAATATGTGGCCAAGTAGCTAGAATGTTCTTCAACCATGGATATCGCACCTTATCCATGTGATATAGGTTGAGGTTAATCTCATATATGACTCTACTTCTTGCCATTATCCCTCCATGAACTATTGTATTTCTCCTCTTCCAATTTTTCATAGAATTGGAACAGTTGCTGCCTGATGCAATAATGTAAGTTTAGGTGCACAAGCTGCATTCCACCATTGAATCATAGCCAGATATGTAGCTCTTTAAATCTAGTTTCCAACAAAATAAATGATGCATGATTTCGACACTCTAATTAGGAGATATAATCTTTGTTTGCTAAAGTTGTGCAAAACTGTATTTTTATTTCGGGTTGCTGCATCAAATGCGTTTTATCTAGTTTTCACCAAAAATCTTATTGATAAAAGTGATTTATCAGGTTTATCACCAAGAACACAACATATAACTTGATTTGTATTGCAAAACTAACATGAATTTTGGTTAGCTTGTTTATGATCAATTCATAAAGATATATGGATATATGAATGACTGTGTTTATTCATGATAGCCTAATACATTACCTAAGGAATCTGGATTTTAAGTTGGACTATATGTGACCCCTCCATTATTTCCTAAAAATTTTCTTTGTGCATTATTGCATTCCTATATTATGAAATGGTGGGTATGACGTAACTTAGCCTTATAGTTTGTTGTGCCAAAGTCAATACTATGAGACTAAGAGACAAGAGATCATTAAGAGTTATATATATATATATATATATATAATATAATTGAAAAAAAATATCCTTACCTATTGTTCATTAAGATTTGCTGTGCCAAAGACAAGGTCTTGGTGAAACCAATGGGATGCCTGCTAAGAAGCTTTCCAACAGGGCTTTCTGTTCTCATAAAAGGGTAATGAGAAACGAAAAAAATAGTGGGAGAACTATAAATAAAGTCCTATCAAATATAATTTTTATCATACAATGAATGTTCGTTTATATGTTGTTCCAAATTTATGTAGATTTACTATAAAAATGGCATCCCCCGTATTACTTCACGATTTATTGGATTTGAATAAGTTGATCGGGCCCAATTGTGTGAAAGCTAAAGGAGCTTGTCACTAGTGTGGGAAGAAAGGTCATTGGAAGAGAAACTACAAAGCCAATCTTGCAAGCAAGAAGATGGATGCAAATGATAATTCTTCTTCAGATATTTGTATGATTAAGTTGAATCTCTGTATACACAATTCTACTTTCTCATGGGTATTAGACACCGCATGTGGTGTTCATATATGTAATTCTTTACAGATGTTGAGAAAAATTAGAAAATTGGCTAAAAGTCAAGTGGAGCTTCGAGCTGCCAATGGTGCAAAAGCTTCTACCTTAGTCGTATGAAATTTCTGTCTTCTATTGCCTTCTAGCAAGTTTGTAGAACCGAATAATTATTATTATGTACTAAAATGTGTGCAAAATATTATATCAGTTTCCTTGTTACTTGAACAAGGTTATGATTTGGATATTAAAAGTAATAGTTGCTCATTTCATCATTCTGGTGTATTTTATGGCAATGATTTTGCAAAATACGGTCTTTTATTCTTAGATGCGAAGAACAATGTTGAAAACATTAATCATATTAGATTAAATGAAGAAGAGATATTGTTAACCCCACTTACCTCTGGCATTGCCGCGTGGGTCATGTCAACAAGAATTTGAGTTGCTCAAGGAGGGTTATTTAGACCCCTTTGTTTATACACCTTATACAACTTATGAATCATGTCTTATAGGTAAGATGACCAAAATAATTAGGCCTTATACATACATATGTATGTTGACCAATGACAACTCAAGCCTAAGGATGGTATTCTTACTTTGCGACATTTACAGATGATAAGTATAGATTTGGATATGTGTATCTTATGAAACACAAGTCCGAAACCTTTGAAAAGTTTAAGGAATACCGAACTGAGGTTGAGAAACAAATTAGAAAAAGTATTAAAATTCCTAGATCAGATTGAGGAAGAGAATACTTATCTAACGATTTTCTCGATTATCTCAAAGATAAACAACAACAAAAACATACCTAGTTTAAACCCACAATTGGGATCTGCGAGCATAGGATGTACGCATACCTTACCTCTACCTTTGTGGGGTAGCGAAGCTGTTTTCGATAGACCCTCTTCTTAAAACAAATGTAATCAATGTAGGGTTGCATGAAAAATAAGACAACGAAATATAAAGATACAAAACAAATAGTACAACATAGTAATACACACATACAAATAATGGTCAACGCGATACCAAAATAATACAACTAAGAAAAGGAGAAGAGGAGATGGAAATGACACCTCTCTCGCACACAGCGCGACAAAACTCAAATACCTACTACCTTTCTATCCTAATCCTCGACCGCCAAATCTTTCTATATAAGGTCATGTCCTCAATCAACTGGAGTTAAGCCATATCCTGTCTAATCACTTCCCCCCAGTTCCTCTTCGTCCAACTTCCACCTCGCATAACTCCTACGATCGTCAATCTCTCACACCTCCTAACTGGAGCATCCTCACACCTCCTATTCACATTCCCAAACCTTCTTAGTCTCACTTATGGCTGGCCAGTGGGCCAGGTTGGCCCGGTCCCGCCCCAAACTCGACTTTTTTTTTTGCAGTATCGGGACTCAGACCGGGATGAGACATGGTCTCGTCCTGACCCGTCCCGGCCTGCCCCAATCCCGCAGGCCTGACCCGGTCCCGGTCCCGTCCTGGTTCGGCCCCCGATCCCACCTGAAACCCCCCTTTGCACAAATAGTCGTGTTGCACCAACGACCATTTTACATTTTGGCCGTTGTGCAACGACCAGTTTTTGCCATTGTGCAACTACCATTTTTGCCTCCCCCCTCCCCCAACCCCCTACCCCTTAATATTTATTTTTAACCCTAAGTTATTATATTTATACTTAAACCCAATTTCCCAACTATAAATATCTCATTTTCTCTTCAACTTTCTCACAAATCTTCCTACAATCTCTCTAATCTCTCAATCTATCTCTCTACAAGTCTACATTGCCTACTAAATATTCAATTTGTTTATTCATTTGGGAGTGAAGTTGGCAACTAGCTTGAGGATCTTCCATCGAGCAAAGTTTCAATTTTCAACCTCTCGATTACATGTCGACATTACGTCGGCGTTTGGTACATTCGTTCCTTCATTAAATTATTATTGTCTGTTTATTTTATTTAGCGCACTTAATTTCATTTATTTTAATTATTTATTAGTATAATTATAAATTTATAATGGAAAGATTTAAACATATGCTTACGGGTAGGGGTCATGCTTCTTCTAGTAGGGGCAACAAGGGCAAGGGTACTTCTTCTAGTCATCCTATTTCTAGATAGAATCCTATTACTACACAGGATGATTTTGTTGATACTGAATATTTTCCTACAATACCATTAGATTTAGACGAGGAGCTATTTTCTGGAACTCAAGAAAACTTTAATTTAAACGATGATCTAGATGATACACCCACTAATGTAGATGAGAACACACCCACTAGTGCACCTTCAACTGAAATGCATCCTATTCCCCCTAGTATGAGACGAGGTCCATCAAAACGACCATTAAAATCAGATGCATGGACATTTTTTGATAGGGATGTAGAGAATCAAGTAGCTAGATGTAAAATTTGTAAAGATGTTTTAAAATTTAAAATTGGAAAAGGTCACGGTGAGACGGGGGGCTTAATGAGACACGTAGAAAGGACTCATCCAACTAGGTATGCCCAATACGAGGCTTCAAAACCGGGTGCGCAAACGTCCGCT
Organism: Anisodus tanguticus; assembly: GCA_034509755.1. Lineage (NCBI taxonomy): Eukaryota > Viridiplantae > Streptophyta > Magnoliopsida > Solanales > Solanaceae > Anisodus > Anisodus tanguticus. Next base: position 30,182,807 of record CM067555.1, on the reverse strand, counting down.
CCATCGGGACAAGGTTCACATACTATCCCGGACCAAGTACATGGTCAAATTAACCCTATGACGGGGGGAATTATAGGCCATAAATATGATAAACATAGAGATAGGGAAGCAATAGCAAAATTAGTTGTTGTGGAGGGTTTGCCTTTTTCATTTCCTTCATCTCCCGGTTTTATTCATTACATTAGAGATATGTATAATACCGCTTTTAACGGTTTTCCTAGATCAACTGTTAAGGGAGATGTATTTAAATTTGCACATGTATATCAACAGTATTTACGTTATTCATTATATCATTTTAATGGCAAAGTGTCTATCACTTCTGATATAGGCCGTAGTACTAACGACCATGATTATTTAACGGTAACCTGTCATTGGATAGATTATAAATGGTCTATGCAAAAACATATCTTAGCGTATAGATATATAGATGATAGGCACACTAGTACTTTTATTGCAGAAAATATTTATCAAGTGTGTGATTATTACGGAATAACTGATAAAATTATAACTATTACATTACATAACACTTCTTCTAACAATTACGCTATTACAATTTTAAAAAATAGTTTAACTCCATCTTTTCCAGATCATTTTCATATAAAATGTGCGTGCCATACATATAACTTAGTTGTAAAGGATGGTCTATCACTTTTTGAAGACATTCTTAGTAAAATACAATTTGCTATAAATTTTATTTTTAAAAATAATAGAATACAACGAAGAAAAGAATATAAAAAAATTTGTCACGATTGCCAACTACCTTATAGAAAAATTCCAGAAGCACCACTAGATGAAATTCTTTATACGCGCAACTACTTGTTGCTTATGACTATAGAAAACCTATAACTTTATTTTTTAACTCTCACAATCAAAATCTAGCTGATATGGTTGTAGATAGCGATTAGGGATTTTTTTTTGAACTTATTGTATTTTTAGAGAATTTATTTCAAGCAACAAAAAAGATTTTTCCGGTATATATTATCCTACTATTTCAACTATGTTGTTTTTTATAGCTCTAATATTTTTAATGCTTAATGAATATATGGATAAACTAGCTATTAAAAAAATGTTTATCAAAATTAAAAAGTATTTTATTCCTATTCCCACTATTTATATTATTGGAGCTGTATTAAATCCGACTATTAAAATTGACGGTACTAAATCACTTATTGAAACTATTTACGATTGTATAGCAGTACTTCCACCTACATGTCCCAAAAATCCAAATGATCCACCACATATTGAACAAACTAAAGAAGAAGTGTTGTCTAGCGTAGAAGACGAATGCAAAAAAGTATATAGGTTTTACCAACAAGAAAGTGCTAGCAACCTACCGACTTCCATACCATCCTCTTCTTCTTCAACACAACCTCACAAAAGACATGCAGTTTCTGCGGCTAGTATTGAAAGCCTCAGAAATAGAATGTGTGACCGTACCACTACTAACCAAATTAGCAAGTTTGATATTTTTGTTTTGCAGGGTTCTGTACCGTACCAAGCAATTCTCAATGAAGAAGGACGTGAAGACTTGCTGAAATACTGGAGGGGGAATGAGAAGACCTTTCCGACACTTGCAATGATAACCCGAGATGTTTTGAACATTCAAGCGTCATCAACGGTGTCTGAAAGCGCTTTTTTCTGCCGGTAGATATCAAATAGGGGAGCACAAACACTTATTAGCCGAAGACAGGTTGGAGATTTTAGTATTATTCAGAGATTGGATACGAGCGGAGCGGATAAGGTGCGGTCAACCGGAGATCAACGAAGAAAAAGATGAAAACTACAACGAAATCTTATCCGAAGGTGATGGAAGCGACGTGGAGCAATTTGACAAACAAATACCAATTTCAACCGAAGAACCACAGGAAATTATCAAGAAACTAGAACATGTTTTTTTCAAAATGTAATTTTTTTAATTGCAATTTTACTATGTAATTTACAACTTTTGAACAACACCACAAAGTTGCAATTTTGACAATTGTAAAAAAAATCATATGTCTATTAAATAATATAAGAGGCACAAAAACAGCCTTGAGATGTTTTTATTACACTATCTTGTTTAATTATTGAGTTTTTTTATATATATGTTATTTTTTAAAAATTAAGTGCAAAAAAAAAAAACCGCTCTGATTCCGATCCCGCCCCGACCCGATTTCGACGGGATCGGAAAGGTGACGGACGGCGGAGAATCCCTCATGTCTCGATCACGCCAGTCCCGACCCGACCCGATCCCGGTCCACTAGCCAGCCTTAGTCTCACTTACCTCATCTTGTCCTCCACGGGGGACACTCCGATCTTGTTCCATATAATTACATACCTAATCATATCTCAACTAGTATGGCCACACATCCATCTTAGTATCCGTATCTCCGCTACTTTCACCTACTAAATGTGGACGTTATTGTCTGGCAAACACTCTGCCCCATACAACAATGATGGTCTAACCACAACTATGTAGAACTTACCGTTCAACATAGGCAACACTTTCTTATCATAAAACACCCCGAAGGCAAGTTTCCATTTCATCCACCCTACTCTAATACGGTGGGCGACATCATCGTCAATCTCCACATTTTCATTTATAATGGACCCAAGATACTTGAAACTCCCTCTTTTGGGTATAACTCGTGCCTCTATCTTCACTTTTACATATGTTTCTTGCGTCACGTCACTGAACTTGCATTCCATGTACTCCGTCTTAGTCCTGCTTAACATGAAACCTTTAGATTCTAAGGTTGTTTTCCAAACTTCCAGCCTATATTTAACGCCACTATGAATCTTATCAATCAAAACTACTTCATTTGTATATAACAAATACCACGACACCTCCTCTTGAATATGTCGCATCAATTCATCCATCACTAAGACAAATAGAAATGGGCTAAGGGCTGACCCCTGGTGCAACCCCATCACGACCAGAAAGTGTTCAGAATCACCTCCCACTCTCCTAACCATAGTCTTGGAACCCTCATACATCTCCTTAATTGCCCTTATGTAGGCCATACACACACCTCTAGACTCTAAGGATCTCCAAAAGACCTCACGAGGGACTTTATCATATGCCTTCTCCAAATCAATAAAAGGTATGTTAAGGCTCACTCTTTGTTTCTTTTGGCATGATCTACAAAGAAACATAACTATAACGCCGTTACTCCAAAAGGAACTATATTCTCAAGATTTAAGCTTGTGAACCTCATGGTTTCATATTGCCATAGTTCATGACTCTTATGGTTCTTTGTCGGCATCACTTCCCGCCTTGATAGAGTTTTGAATCATATATCTTATTGTGATCCTTATTGATGCTCAGGTAGTTGATATAGACACAGTTACATAGCGATAATCGGAGGATAACAAACTTGAGTCACTCCGGTTGGATTCATAAGGCCCTTCAGAGTCATTCTTTCCATTGCACTTATATGTATATATCTATTTTCTTATCGAGCCATGCTATATTCAGCCGGGTACTATGCTTATATACACACACCACTGAAGTTTATTCTAACATTATTGAGTCCCATATCTAGGCCTGGTACGACCGAGTCGTCTACGAGGCCGGGTACGATATGATATGACATAATTTGCCCCACATAGTGGCTTAATACTACATTATATATATATATATATGGCCCCGATGAGTGGCTTGATTTTTACAGACATGCATATATGTCCATACTTGTGACAGGGTAGGCCCTTAGGTACAAATAGAGATGTAGATGATTCCTCATAGTAGGTGACTCAACTCAGCTGAAGGTTTGTCACACTGCTTTCTTCCGGAGCTGTCTAGTGAGCTGATAGGTATACTAGGTGTATATATTAATATAGTTGGGTTTGGCGAGGCCTTGTCCCGACAAAATGTTGTCGTTATACTCTTTAGAGGCTTGTAGACAATCATGTTGTGTATTACGGTCTTGTGTGTGGCCTTGTCGTCCTCTTAAGTAGATTTATTGCATTTATGTCGGCCTTGTTGTATATATGTATGTATGTGTTGGGCCTTTTTTGCATGTATGTGATTGAGTCTCTGTTCAGATAATCATTTACCAGAGGTCATGTCAGCTTATGTGTTATTGAGTATGTCACAGATATCAGGATTGGTACGCTCGAGACTTAGGGCACCGGGTGTTGGCCAGCCCCCCGAGGGTTGGGGTGCGACAAACTTGGTATTAGAGCAGGTCAGTCGCAGAGATGTCTACAAGCCGTGTCTAGTAGGGTCTTGCTTATGGATGTGTTGCACGCCACACTTATAAACAGGAGCCTACAAGGCATTTAGGATGTTACTTTCTTTGAAATATAGATCATGCGTTAGAGCAGAGTCATAAGTATTTGAATTTCTATTTTCTCACCTTGCTTCTCTTTTTCAGTAATGCCAAAATCAAAGGAATGTACCGTTAGCAAGAATACAGTTAGAAATGCGGGGAACGTGTCAGCCAATTGTCACCTATTAATATGGATTCGAGGACTATAAGGACACTAGAAAGAAATATGAGTTATACTATAGAAGAAGATCCGTCTATGAAATAAAATTCGTCTATGGAAGAAGATCATTTTATGGAAGAAGATCCGTCTATGGAGAAGATTCTTCTATGGAGGAGGACCCATCTGAGACCTCAGAAAAATCGCCCTTCCGAGTGCCATCAATTCTAGTGGTGTTTCCACATTATAGGAGGGCCCGCACAACACCGAAATTATCCGGACAATGGTTGTTTCCTGTCGGTTTAGGTGTGAATGGTACCATGTATGCAACATCGCCCCCAATTTTCATTCCAGAGCAGGGTCATATTCAGATACCCCTAAGGGTTAGGCATTTTGAGAGACCAAGGAGCCCATTATCATGGAAGTCGGTTAACCAAGGTTCGCTAAGAATGAGTAGAGGTGAGGAAGAAGTGACTTGTAGACAGACCAGAGGTTTGGAATTGAAATAGGTAACGAAAGATTAGTGTTGAGAGATGTGTCAGATCGAACATCTCGAGTGGAATTCAGGCAAGCATAAAGAGATGTTTGAAGTAGTAGACCACGCTGTCAGCAATGTGGAAGGAGGAATGACATATCATGTTTAAACACTATCGAGTTATGATCTGGATGCGGAGCCTTGGGCCATAAGGCCAGAGAATGCCTCGAGGTATTTAAGTCGCTATGTCATCAGTGTGGACAAGTGCATTATGGGCAATGTCCGGATGATGTTGAGGAGTGTTATTGGTGTGGAAGCAGAAGCCATAGAGTATATAGATGCCCGAGATTGAGTCAAGGGGAATAGCTGTGCTTATGATCAGTTGGTTACAATTAATGTAGAAAGTGTGTCATACAGATGTATATAAACCGTAAATGGACAACCAAATGGAAGGTGGCAAATGAAACTCTACTTGCATTCAATTTCTAAGTAAAATGATTCAGGAACCAACCCTTTCTTAGCCATATGCATACCCAACACTCTTAGGTCTAATGGTGTGCGTGATATCGAGACATAAAAGATAAATGAAAATGTAATTTAAGAAGGTACTCAAGAGTTCGAGAAATTAAGGGAAACCCTAGAAAAGTGATAAGAAAAAATGAATTTCTGGAGTTACGTTACCTGAAGCTTCATTTCGGGAAGCAGTTAAATAAAAAGGGGCACAAAATGTCATTCCCAAAATAGTAACCCCCAACTCCTCCACAAGAACTGAACCACTTAGGAAGACCGTGAGACGGGATGAGTTTTGTCAATTAAAGGCAGACGATATACCTTCTTTACTATAAAAGATGGCAGGGTTTTTGATATTAAGTGATGAGATTTTTGAATCCTATGGTATAGTTTTATGAGCCGATCGGGCGAGAATAGCTGGTTGAAGATAATTTACGATAAAGGCTTGATTTGATAGAAAAGTGACGATAAGTGGTAAACGGGTGTCTAGTAAACACAAGTGAATGTGTTATGATAAAGTAATGAGGCCGAAGGATGTTTCTCAAGCTAATAGACCAGCAAAAAGAAGGTAATGGCAAGGACATCGATAACAAGATTAGAGTGGGAAATAAAACAACATGATTACCATTAAAGATAAGGATATTAGTGAAGAAATGGTACTTAAACTTTCCTAGCAAAAACATAATACTTGACGTCCACAAATGATGGTATAAGGAGTACACTAAGGCAAGAAATCCTTAAAGGAATTCAAGATGTTAATGTATCAGTTAATTGGCTAAACGACAGATAGAGAAAAAATCTAATACCAACTAAAGGGGGAAAGCCCGAATCAATGGTAAGATTGCGACCGACTGGGATTTGAAATTTGAATACGTTAAGCACTAGTTCCGCCACGAATGTCAACAAGATGTTTAAGGACATATAAGCAGAAGTAAGGACGAATGAAGTCAATGTAGGTATATAATGAAGTGAAAATGGTCTAAAGTAGATGATTAGGAAAGGAACTAAATAATAAGAGCAAGGGAACAAAGATATGAGCGGACGAGTAATGGTAAATTTTGAATTGCCGAATAAACTAGAAACCCCATGAGAAGGATAATGCAATGGTAGTGAGGTTAAAATACATTGGTTGTGAAGAAATTCGGAGTTAGTAAATGAAGGAAAAAGTGTTAACTCAAGTACGGTGATCACAGGGGGATCAAGATCAGCTCCCTGCAGAGGTAAATCATTTAGTGAAACATGGGGGAATGATGACCCATAGCATGAGCAATGCTGAAAAATGACATGAGTATGTCAAAGGTTTGATTTTGGGAAAAGTTGTACAAGAGATACCCAATGAATGGATGGTCGAATATGACTTATAAAGGATCTCGGAGTTACAAGGGACAAAAGTTGCGCTCTTAGTATGAAGTAAATGTTATTCTCGGAAAAGCACTAGTCCGGAGTCGTTATAATAGTAGACACTTAAGAAATAAGGTCAACAAAAAGGGGAAATTACGTCGAAGGTGAGAGAATGTCTTATTTCCAATATTTAACGAAAAGGGCAAAAATAAGGTAAATAGAAAAGGGATGATGCAAATGGAGAAAGAATACCTGAGAAGATGTGGGGTACAACTAAGGAATAATGAACCTATCTTAGAATACATAGCATCTCCAATGAAGTATGCAAATTCGAGATATTATGAGAAGCAAAAAGTTCTGATGTAATGAACATGGAGTTAAGGAACAATAAGACCGTGTGTCGTTGAAAATGAGGGTCATTATGGAAGCTACAGAAAAGAATCAACCCAAAGAGGTAATAGATGGCCAGCCGTAACAGAAACCAGGCAATGATAACTCCCCGAAACAGAAGGAAAATAAATTCTTTCTTATAATGGGAATTGGGGGAGCATCAAGGCAAAGAACCCCGTCTAGAGTCCATTAAGATATGCTGTTATGTGGAGTAAAGGAAATAACGGGAGCCTTATAAATATCCAACAATTTAGTATATTGGTAAACAACGCCCAAGGAAATTCACCCTTAGAGTTGAAATATTACATGAAGACTATCGAGTGGTACGAGGATTGTTGTGGGCCATATCATTATCATTGGAAACTATTCTGGTTTAGGAGATTAATACCTAAATGAACCATCAGTCTGCATCGTAACAACTAAGACTTCCTATACAATTAAAGTTTGGCCGATAATTTATCTTGAAAGTTATCTCAAACCGTTTTACAATTGCTCCTTATGATAAACAGTTGTTGGAGGAACCAGTCGAAAGAGGCTCTGAATAATCAGGATTACCCTCACCTCGTCCTAAGGGAGTAAATTAAAACTAAGGTTCAAATCACCGGACACATGTAGTCAGTGAATGTATGGGATTGGGAAAAAGGTTGAACTAAGGATCGATAACTATTAAATGACATACTAGCAGATCGACAAATATGGGATTATGTATAATAAGGGAATATGATTCTTATTGAATCATGAAAAGGGAAGGGACCCGAAGTTACAATATCGGATTTGATGTAGTGAATCATAAGGAAATACTTATCTTAATGTGGGGATGTTTAAAGAGATTGGATTTCAAGAGCATGGTACAACTTGACAAGAAAGGAAGATTTCATCTGAGTATATCCGCTATCATAATACCAAACTCAATTGAGAAATGCAGTAATCGACATGTAGAGTATAATCCAAACTAGAGATTTTATTGGAGATTCACTTCAAGTACTCCCATGATGGAAATGTAAACGTGAAAAGAAACTTACTGACAAAAGAAATTCCAAGACCAATGAGTTGTACCTAATTTACGTCTTTAGGTGGGACAATGTGAATGTATTCAGAAAGTACCGTATAAAGATATAATAGAAAAATGGAAAGGAAAAACAGAGGAAGAAATGGATTCAAATAGCCATATCATATCTAAATCCTTGACTTTGATGATCATTGTGTCGCAGTCTCTCATCCTAACCTCACTTATGCTTCATGCCTACGAGCTCTGGCACCTATACCCCATCATGAGACGAGAGTTGTAACAAAGAACAGAAAGACATAGTTCAGACATAAAGATTTAGTGATTCGAATGAATTCCAGTTTACTAAGAAACTTTGTAAAAGAGATATACGACCGTGTGGAGGTCGATGATGTACCAACAAAATTATTCTTGTGTAATCATATGAGGCAATAACTATAGCATCTGATTGTGTGACATGTTGAGATAGTCCTTTGTACGAAAGAACTCTGCCAGAATTGTCGAAGAATACAAGAATCATTATACTCGGATGTTTCAAACTTCAGCTTCGTGTAAATATTCGTGCAATACGGTTCTTCTATTCCTATTTTGTTCACTAAAGTTGATACATGTACCTTATTTAAACGGTGTTGCTGAAAAAAGTGTATCAGGTACAACTCAAGTGTTAGTGGGAGAACGTTAAGGTGAGCTATGACACACATTTTGTTGGTTATTATAAATACAACCGGTCGCATGAGGCTAATTCAATGATATCTTGCTATTATATTTCCCTGTGTGGTATTGGATGTGTATTTGTCTTTGTCAGGTTTTGGATAGTCCTGTTTACAAGGGAAACTCTGCCAAAATTTCTAGAAAACTTGAGAGTTAGAATATCTTCAACATTTGCGGACGAATGTTTCTAAGGGGGGAAAGATGTTACGCCTCGTATTTACACATTCTGTCATGTCGCCTATTGAACTGTCATTCTGGGAAGATATGTGACCTTACAAAAGGATAATGAGAGCTTATAGGTTGTCTACGGATGTATCAAAGTTTATAGAAGTTAAATGGATCGAGGAAAATATGTTTCGAGGAAAATATGTAGAATATCAATTTGACGACCAAAAGGATGGACCGTACAAAATTGTACGGACCGTAAATTTTGGAGCCCCATCATATTTTTGAGGACATATTGTATGGTCCAAATTGACGGACCGATGAAATTGTACGGACCGTCAAATTGGACAGTCAATTTGGTTGGTGGCCGACTTTACTTCGGGTTTAATTGATCTTAAGGCCATTTTGGCCATTCTTTGACCAAACATTTCCCTAACCCTCTCCCTAACCCTCCAAACATATTTCAATTGTTTTAAAGTGATATCAAGGCGATTACACCATAATTTCACATCCAAAATCTAGGTTAAGTGAATGAGCTTGCTTCTATAAAGTTTCTATGCACTTGAGGGTTGTTCTTGGTGCTAAGAAGATTGGGTACAAGGTTATATTTTCTGTGCAAGGTAAGATTAACAATCCCTTTATTGTAATTAAGCTTATTCATATGTTAGTTAAGTGTTTGGGTAAAGAATCTACAAGTTAACACCCTAAATGAAAAAGGATGTTGTCTTGATTTCGGATTGTTTGGAGGCTGAGTATATGACTTCCGGTGATTAAAGATTATGGGATGTAACTTGATTATGTTGTAGATTCTGTTTTTCTGCTTGTCTAAAGTGGTGGTCTCAATAATGGAATTATAAGCTAGAAGAAGGAATGGCTAGGAAATATGTAAATGTTGTTGATGTTAACTTATATTGGGTTGATTTTGTAAGATTTAAGCTATTGAATGGAGTCGTAAATACATAGATAGCATGGTGGTGATAAGTAGTCTATATGGCAAAATCCGTATAGGTCAGCTTACGAATTATGGCATGACACGTGACGCATGATACTGAGGCAGGCACACGTCAGACTATAGTGCTACTAGTTTATATGCACGGTACCGAAAGTGACACGAGCAAGGCCAGTACTGGTAATAAAGAATGTTAAGATCCAGTTGCTTCGTAATGGATGACCGTTACCAATGCCGGCATGCGACTTCTAAAGCCTTTTAATGACATTTATTGATAGATTGATTGTCCAATTATTACAATATTTATTCTCCTGTATTTATAAGGGAATATATCATAGGCTATGTACCCATGCAACTCATGTATAAAAAGGACACTTCATTCTATTGTAACCGATCAGATTCTAGCTATTACAAAATTTGGGGCTGGATGGTTTGATAAGAGGAACCACAACGTCTGGAGATCCGACGCATACAAATGGAGTCACTTCCGAAGAAGGTCAATATGATAATGTTCCCACAGATGAAACACCTAAAGAAGCCATAAAAATTCTTCGGTCACAGAACGCTACAATGACCAAAGAGTTGGAGCATTTGAAATGGTTTCAAGAGGAGTTCATCTCTAAAAATATGGGTATTTCTCCAATAGGAGGACCGATTCCTCCACCAAATACACATGGAGAAACCGGTGATGGTCGAGGCTGAAATAGAGATGATCAAGGCAGATCTGCAAATGATGGTTTAGAGATTTAAGTCCATGAAAACACATTTTAAGAAAAGGTCTTGAAATTCATGAAGGACATGACAAGAAAAGTTGATACCAATTCAGAGAAGGCAGAAAAAACTGCCCAAGAGTCCCGGCGCCAGTTTAATCAATTACCGTGTACTCCTCCCGTGGTTTATGGTCTGGATGCAAAAAAGTATATTCAATTGGCGTATAAGCCAGAGGCTGCACCCGAATTGATCCCAAAAGTTTAAAAAGGTCTTTTGTGGCCAAATATGACTGAACTATTGACTCACAAGAGTATATCATAGCCTATACTACGGTAGTGAAAGAAAATGATCTACGGGAACACGAAATAGAATCGATTCTGATAAAAAAGTTTGCTAAACACTTGCTAAGAGGGATCTGAAATGTATTCACATCTCCCTGAGAATTCTATTGGTTCGTTCTCCCAGCTCGCCAACATGTTCATAATGGTTCATAAGGGGGCTCAGAAGGTAAATACATGCAAGGCATACATCTTTTGCATCACACAAGTAGAAACAGAACTCCTTAGAGACTTCGTTACACGGTTCCTGAAGGAACGAATGCTACTACCCGCAGTCCCGGATGAATGGGCTACAGAGTCTTTCACAAAAGGTTTGAATCCTTCAATTTCAGATACATCACGAAATCTCAAAGAACATCTCTTGGAATTCCAGGCTATAACTTGGGAAGATGTGCACAACATGTATGATTTCAAGATCCGCATTGAGGATGATATGCTTGGAACTAAGGCCGGGAGTATCTTTGCAAAGGTTGAAAAAAGGAATCCCTCGAAAAACCATTATCAACCTTATCCTCCCACTAGAAAGCAATGATGTGGACAAGGTTTTAGCTCATTTGATAAATCAAATAACAAAGGGGGCACTAGGTAAAACAATCAAGGAATGGTGAATTCTGAGAAATGTAATTCATCTAAGGGTGCTGGATATCTGAAATTATCCAAATACAATTTCAATATAGATGAAGAACATATAGTGGCGGTGTTAAGAACTCATCCAGCATCTCGACCACCTAAACCATTGCAGTCTGATCTGAGTAAAAGAGATCAGTCCTTCTGGTGCAATTTCCATGGAACTCACGGGCATTAAACTATGGATTGCAGACATTTACGAGAAGAGGTGGCAGGAATGCTAAGCAGGGGCCATCTCCGGGAATATTTGAGCAAGATAGCTCGGAATAACTATGAGCGAGGAGCACCCGCAGAAGGTAAGCTTAATCCGGCTTCTCTACCCTATGTTATAAATATGATATTTAGTGGATAAATGATTGCTGCCATATCTTTCACGGCGGCTAAAAAGATGAAAATTTCTGTGACCCGAGAAAAGAGGTTCTGGGAGATACATGACAAACATACTATCACGTTCACTGAAGAAGACATTGCCGGTGTAATATTTCCCCATAATGATGCATTGGTGATCTCTGTACCTATCGACTGCTTCTAGGTGAAAAGAGTTCTAATTGATCCCGGAAGCTCATCTAATATAATCAGGCTGAAGGTGGTAAAAGAAATGAATATGGTAGACAAAATAGTTCCGGCTTCTAGAATCCTTTCAGGTTTCAACATGTCAAGTGAGACCACTAAGGGAGAATTAGACCTACCGGTAGATGCAGTGGGGGTTATTAAGATGAAAAACATCTACGTCCTCGATGGGGACATTAGGTACAATGCAATATTCGGGAGACCGTGGATACCTGACATGAAGGCGATCCCATCAACATTGCATCAGTTAGTGAAATTCCCTACACCGGAAGGTATTTAATAAATTTGAGGTGAACAACCCACTGCCAAGGAGATGTACACCATAGATGAACTAGAGGTGGAAACATACCCCAAATGGAAATTACAGGAAGCTGAGCTGATACCAGAAGAGGTTCACCAGGTTCCACCGGTAGAAACAGTATCGCTATCCGGAAGAGGAGTTTTCAGATCGGTATCAAGCACTCAGATATTTTCAGGTACCGGGTGAATCAGATTTCACCAAGTCCACTGTAGAGGAATTGGAGCAGATCACATTACATCTGTAAACTACCGATAGGAAGGTACACCTGCACACCGGATTAACCCCGGAGCATAAGGATTTAATTCTGAAATATCTTATATCTAACATTGATTTCTTTGCATGGTCTCATGAAGATATGATAGGCATTCCTTCAGAAGTCACAACTTATAGGTTGGGCCTGGATCTCAGTTTTCCTTCGGTTCGACAGAAAAAAAGCCGATAGTCGAACTCCGCAATAGGTTTGTTAAGGAAGAAGTAGCTATACTACTCAATAAAGGATCAATTAGGGAAGTAAAATACCCGGACTGGTTAGCAAACGTAGTTGTAGTACCTAAAAAGGGGAATAAATTTAGTATGTGCATTGATTGCAAGGATTTAAATAATGCATGTCCTAAAGCCTCATTCGTCATTGATTAGATGATCGATGCTACAAACGGGCATGAGATAATGAGTTTTCTCGATGTGTATTCCGGGTATAACCAAATAAGGATGCACCCGAAATACCAAGAAGAAATATTTTAAACCACTTTTGGTACTTATTGGTACAACCTTATGCCTTTCGAACTAAAAAAGGTCGAGGCCAGATATCAAAGGTTAATAAATAAAATGTTTGAAAAATAAATAGGTAGAACAATGGAAGTATATATAGACGATATGCTTGTTAAGAGTCTTCGTGATGAAGACCATTTAAGTCATTTGAAGGAAAACTTTGAGGTTCTGAGAAAGTACATTATAAAGTTGAATCCTTAGAAGTGTGCCTTCGATTTACACAGATAGTGCCTCCAAAGTCAAGGGGATCGGGTTGGGTTTTGTATTGAGAACTCCCACCGGGGAGGTTTTGAGGCAAGCAATACATAGTGTTTCCGCTGACTAACAATGAAGCAGAGTATGAGGCTTTGATTGCAGGGTTGGAACTAGCCCGGGGATTGGGTTCACAAATCATCAAAGTCAAATGCGGTTCACTGCTGGTAGTAAACCAAGTCCATGAAGTGTTCGAGGCCAAAGAAGAGCAGATGTCGAGATACCTTGAAAAGGCTTTGAAGCTGTTGTCCCATTTCCAAGAATAGACGGTGGTGCATATACCCTAGCAGGAAAACATGGAGGCAGATGTTCTTGCAAACTTAGGCTCTAGCATGGAGGCCGAGGGTTCCAAAACCGAGTAGGTTGTTTAGTTATTTCATTCGGTGCTGGATCTCATTGGATATGATTAAATAAATGCAACCAGCCTAACTTGGGACTAGAGAATTGAATTCCTGGATTATCTCATGAACAAAAAGCCCCCAGAGGACCCGAAAGCATCCATCGCTCTAAGGACCAAGGATGCCCGGTACTGTGTCATAGGCGTAAAACTTTACCGTAGGTGTTTTTATGGTCCCCTAGCCAGGTGCATAGGCCCCATGAAGAAAATTACGTGATGAGAGAAGTATATGAAGGCATATATGGAAATCATTCAGGAGAAGAATCCCTAATGAGGAAGCTCATGAAGGCCGGGTACAATTGGCCCCGTATCGAAGAGGATACAATGGCATTTGTGCGGAAATGTGATAAGTGTCAGCACCATGCACAACTGTTACACCAATCGGGAGAAGAGCTGCATCCGGTAGTATCCCCATGGCCATTTAAGAAGTGGGGGATGGAAATCATCGGACACTTACTATCGGCTCCAGGATAGGTATCTCAAATTATATTTATGACTGACTATTTTTCTAAATAGGTTGAAGCTGCCGCTTATGTAAGAATATGGGAGAAAGAAGTGAAGGATTTCATTTTGCAACATATCATTTGTTGTTTTGGCAAGTCACAAAGTCTTAACCAAACTTAGACCGAAAGGGAACCTTAGTTTGGGTTCAACTAAATCACACAGTCTTAGCTAAACTTACACCAAGGGTTTGGCTCACACAAGAACCAACTAAAAGTAAACACACACAAGTGAATACAATTAGCAAATGAGTAAACACTCAAGTTTTTCTATCAATCAACTCTGCCCATTTACAAGTCCTAAGGGTTTTATTTATAGTAGTTAATGGACATTTCTACAAGACAAACTAAAGATACAAACTACTAGTACAATTTCGGCCAAGTGGGAAAGGGTTGGATTGGTTGGAGACCAAGTTGCTCTTTGGCCATTGTGAGTAATGTGAAATGACTTGGATTTTCTTGTAGACAAGGTTATGTTCAATCCCTTTCACATCCCTTTGTGGAGTCCAAGTCGAATTGGGGATGGATTGGTCTTTTCAAGACTTCATCTTCTTGGAACTAGTTTGGGAAGCTTCCATTCTTTGTTCTTGTTTGACAAGCAATTTCGGCCAAGCCTCTTCATCTCCCCTAGGACGATTTGGAAGACTTCCATGTAACAAGTTTATGAGTTTGTTGGCTCATAACTTCAGCCCTTGAAGTCTCCATCTTCTAGAAGTCTCTTGTCCTTGCCATGGTGTCGATCAAGTCATCCTTTGTCCTTGCAATCCTGGCTTGGACAACTTTCATACGATTTTTGTCTCCCATGGAAGAACCTCTCGGCCTTGCCCATTATTGTGGCACTATTAATTGTGTCCTCAGGTAATTATTACATGACAAACTATGTCCTAAGCTAAGAGTTAAAAAGTAGGCTAAGAAATAAAGACAAGCTAAAAGAAAGATGGTCTTCGGCCAAGACCTACATACAAAGCCGAATAAAATATGTACTTGAATATTCACGTAATAAGCCCAATGCCATTCCATTTTCCATGCCATAATAAGCACATTATCATCGGATGATTAAGCATCTTTGAAACTTCGAGCTTACCACATCGAGGATAAAATTGGAACCCTGAGATCACGAGGATTTTTCCATCAGACTCCTATTCTTTGAAAGAATTCATCCTCGAATTCGCGCTGTCTAGAATTTTTTTTTTCCAAACAACAAGTGTTTATCCAACATGTTCATCATTAGTTAGGAACAAATTTTTTATTTTGTGGATGCCTTCCTCAAACTTTGCCAAGTACGGATCCAAATAAAAGCCAATTGGTTACGAATGGTGTCCGTATTGTGTCATGCTTCTCATACAATCTAATGCTTTGTCATATATAAAATGACGGCTTTGTTCATCATTTCATTTTGTGCTCGGGAAAATGATGGCACCAACTCTCATTTTATGTTTGATGCTTAATGACCTTTCACGGTTTGGCACAGATAGGACCAAGGCTTCACAAATCCGTTCCTTCAAGACCTCAAAGACTCTTGTTGCTCTTTGGAACCATTCATACTCACCTTTTCTCATTAGTTTGGTGATACGGGCAGCAAGGGTACAACAATTCCTCATGTCATGATGAAAGGAGGAAGCCGCACTAAAGTAACCATTTACCGTAATGGTCCTCGCAGGCTCGGACCATATTTGGCAAGCTTCCACCATGATTGGCTTATCACACATGACCTCGGATGATGTGGTGTAACCTATGAGTTGTTGGAGCATGTTGTACATGAAGCTCAAGGAAGAGTTTGGAATATTGCACAACTCAAATGTCCTCACAAGTTCTTCACACAAATCACACTCGATCTTGAAGGCTAATATCTTGCAAGGGTGGTCCGCTCTTGGCATTTTATTATCCCTTCCTTCCTTAAGTGTAAAGTCGAATGAGCCACACATAAGCCAAGTCAAGTGTCTCCAATATACCAAGGGTCCCGTGATGAACAAGTCCTTACACGGAAGTAGTGGACGAGAAAGAGCAATGGACTTTTGGTCTTGAGTTAGGACGTGATCCACACCGATTCCTCTAGCATCATGTTCAATTTTAGTTGATGGCTCCACGGTCGAAATAGGGGCAGTAAGTAGTTCGAAACCTCGGGTGATACGAGGACAAGAGAGAGCCAACTCATGATCTCGGGCAACACTTGTGTTCTTGAACCAACCTCGGTTAGTTCCTACTTCAGATGGAGTAGTGTAGGGACTAAGGCACTTTCGGTCATGTTCTTTGTCTTCCAATTCTTGTTCTTGACATCCATGGTTTCAGTGAGTAGACAATGAGCTTCTTGAAAATAAATCAAGAGCAAGTTCACTATCTTTCATTGGCGGTGTTTCTGATGTAAGATCATTTGAAAGTTCCTCTCCGTTGATACTTTCCACCACAACGTTCTCCTTTTCTTTGCATGCCCATGAGTCCATATGACTCCTTTTCTTGGATTCTGCTTCTCTCATTTGAGCTTCAAGTAAGAGGGTTTCGGCTTTGCGCTTCTTGGTGCGTCGGACTTTCATGTCTTTTACTTCGCTTGATGACATTGGCACCAACCGGATCTTCTTATCATCTTTTAGAAAGGAATAAGTATTCCTTCCTTCATCATGTTGTGCCATTACATCAAGTTGACATGGTTTCCCTAATAAAATATAACATGTATCCATAGGGAGGATGTCACACCATACCTTATCTTCATATGTTCCAATCCGAAAGCTAACAAGAGTTTGTTTTATGATTCTTAGCTTTTCATCTTGGTTCCCCATTGGAGATCATATGGCTTTGGATGATTGCGGGTGGGTAGGTTTAACTTGTCCACCATTTCCACGGAGGCCAAGTTGACACCACTTCTTTCATCAATAATCACATGGAATACTCTATCCTTTATTTTGCAACGTGTGTGAAATCGTTGCTCCCTTTGTGTCTCCTTTTGGAATTCCTTGATTTTGGACTTTTCTATAGAGACGGAATTCCCACAACCGGGGTATTATTTCTCCTCATACCTTGGATTTCTTTGCACAACCCTTGGATTTGTATTTTTATTCCTGGCATGTCTCGAAAAGTTCATTGTCAATAGTTGCACTTGTTCCGCAACTATTTCGGATAAGGCCCTTCTTAGTTCTTCACTTACTTGTGCCATAGTGCCAAAGCATGGGACGGGATGTCCAAGCTCTGATACTAATTTGATGGATATAACGAGGGGTGATGTTGGGTAAGTGGGTCGGTTGTTGTGAATAATCGGATTTACCCGAAAAGAGAGCACAAGAGGGATGTTTCGGTTCTCGGTTTGGGTGTGTGGGTGGTGTATGGGGATGGTTTTGGGAGGTTAGAGAGGGAATAAGCTTAAGTTATTTTGAGGGATAGTTACAGAAGGAATGAGGGTCATGAATATTCTCGGGTCTTGGTGGTGGAAAGGCCGCGGGATAGAACCTGAAACAGTGAGGTTCTCGGTTTACCGACTACTATCGGGCAGTGGGGATGTAGAGGCTATCTCGGGTATTTATACAAAGTATTGGGTCTAGGTGTTTTGTGGGGATGTTATATACAGGTTGAGGGTGTTCTTGATGATCTGGGTTCAATGATTGGATAATGGTAAGGTGATGGAACAAAACTGAAACAGTAAGGTTTCGGTTAAGTATGCTATTTGGACAGTTTAGTGTTGTCGGATTTGGATAGTAATATTTGTGGGGTTTTAGTGGTATACCTTTGTAGTGGGTGTTAAGGAGGTGTTGGGGAGTTTGTTTTTCGAAGGGTTGAAGTAGTTTCGCCAAGGGATGCACTCGGAATGCAAGATGCAAGTCCGGACGCAAACCAAGTGTTGTGGACTTAACTTGGTTGAGTGTTTGATGATTGTGGCTAAGTCTTGCTTTGGTTGTTTCGGTTGGGTTTTTTAGTACCTTGAGGGGAAGGGATGATATGCCCAAGCATAGAGGAACGGAGAGTTAATTGCCCAGCCGACACTAAGGAGTTGGTGATCAATACCACAAGGTCGAGACCGGGGTTTGTTACTCGTAATGCCCGTGAACAAGCCAAGTTAGGGTGATCTATGCCCTTGTTTCTCCCAAGGTTTAGACTAGGTTGGTTCACATAAGTACCAACTGTCATTTACCACCAAGGGTGTTTTTCAATCTTGGGTTTAGTTAAGTCACAAAGTCTTAACCAAACTTAGACCGAAGGTGAACCTTAGTTTGGGTTCAACTAAGTCACACAGTCTTAGCTAAACTTACACCAAGGGTTTGGCTCACACAAGAACCAACTAAAAGTAAACACACACAAGTGAATACAATTAGCAAATGAGTAAACACTCAAGTTTTTCTATCAATCAACTCTGCCCATTTACAAGTCCTAAGGGTTCTATTTATAGTAGTTAATGGACATTTCTACAAGACAAACTAAAGATACAAACTACTAGTACAATTTCGGCCAAGTGGGAAAGGGTTGGATTGGCTTGGAGACCAAGTGGATTTTTGGCCATTGTGAGTAATGTGAAATGGCTTGGATTTTCTTGTAGACAAGGTTATGTTCAATCCCTTTCACATCCCTTTGTGGAGTCCAAGTCGAATTGGGGATGGATTGGTCTTTTCAAGACTTCATCTTCTTGGAACTAGTTTGGGAAGCTTCCATTCTTTGTTCTTGTTTGACAAGCAATTTCGGCCAAGCCTCTTCATCTATGCACACACCACTGCAGTTGATTCTGACATTATCGAGTCCCATATCTAGGTCAGGTATGACCGAGTCCTCTACGAGGCCAAGTATGATATGATATGACATGATTTACCTAACAAAGTGGATTGATACTACAGTATATACATATGGCCCAGATGAGTGGTCTGATTTTAACAGACATGCATATATATCCATACTTGTGACAGGGTAGGCCCTCAAAGGCTTCTTATGAGTTCCAGGTTGACTTTTGTACCCCTATCTCTTATGTTATTTCTTCTGACTACATTTGTTATCTGCCTTACATATGTATTATATCTTTCATACTGATGTCCCTATCTGGGGACACAACTTTTCATGCCCGCAAGTACATATAGAGATGCAGATGATTCCTCACAGTAGGTGACTTGATACAGTTGAAGGTTTGTCATGCTCCTTTTTTCCGAAGCTGTCTAGTGAGCTGATAGGTAGGATGGGTGAATATATGTATTTAGTTAGGTATGGCGGGGCCCTGTCCTGACCTGATGTTGTCGTAATACTATTTAGAGGCTTGTAGACAATCGTGTTATCTATTACAGTCTTGTTTGTGTCCTTATCGACCTCTTCAGTAGATTTATTGTGTTAATGTCAGCCATGTCGGCCTTGTCAGCCTTGTTGTATATATGTATGTATAGGTTGGGCCTTTTCTATGTGCAGGTGATTGAGTCTATGTTAAACTAATTATTTACCAGAGGTTATGTCGGCCTATGTGTTGTTAAGTATGTTGCAGATATCAGGATTAGTACGCTCAGGACTTAAGAAGCCGAGTGCTGGCCACACCCCAGGGTTGGGGTATGACAGTGAAGGTCTCTCTTTTTGTCTGTATACTGCTCCACTAATCTCATGACAAGATGAATAACTTCTGTAGTCGATCGACCCGGTATGAGTCCGAATAGCTCTTGGATATTGAAACATCCCTTGTTATTCTCAACTCGAACACCCTCTCCCAGACTTTCATAGTGTGGCTTAGCAACTTGATACCCCTATATTTGTGGCAACTCTGAATATCACCCTTGTTATTGTATAACGGGACCATTTTATTTCACCTCCAATCCTCTGGCATCTTAGCCGTCTGAAAAATGACATTAAACAACCTAGTCTGCCACTCCATACCTGCCTCCCTTGCAATCTTCCAAAAGTCTACCGGAATCTCATTAGGACCGATCGCTCTACCCCTCCTCATCGTACGGATATCCTCCTTAACCTCTGCAACCTTGATGCACCTACAGTACCAAAAATCTCTATGACTCTAAATGCTCAAAATCCCCCAGCATGAAATCTCCATCCCCTTCTTCATTCAAGAGCTTATGGAAGTACGCCCGCCATATCTGTCTAATGTGTGTGTCTTCTACCAACACTTCACCATTATCGTCTTTAATGCACTTGACTTGGTCCAATTCACGAGACTTCCTCTCTCTTGTCTTGGCGAGTCTATACAACTTCCTATCCCCGCCTTTGCCCTCGAGTTCAATTATCTCAAGGAGAATTAAATTCTATTACAATGAACACCTCCAGGTACCCCTAAACTCAATAAAGTTTCTTAGAGGACGAATCATGTTTTATTAGATATGGTATGATCCATGATGGCTTTTACTGAAATTTCACCACTATTCTGGGATATGCCTTAGATTGTGCCATCTATATATTGAATAGGGTTCCCATAAATTCTTTTTCAACCACACCATATGAGATATTGATTGGACGGAAACCAAGTCTTAAACATGTTTAGATCTGAGAATGTCCTGCCTAGTAAAAAAGGCTTGAATCAGATAAACTTGCTCCTAAATCAGATAGATGTAGTTTTGTGGTCTATCCTAAATAAACAAATGTATACTATTTCTACCACCCTAGAAAAAGTGTTTGTTGGTAGGCATGCTAATTCTTGGAAGAAACGTTCATTATTGAAAAGGCTAGTGGGAGAAAAATTGAATTGAGTGAGAACCAAGGCCAACAATTTACATCTAAACCTTTAACCCAAGAAGAGGTCCAGAGTCACAAGTTTACACTCAAAAGGGACATGAAACAATTCTAACTCTCTGTTGGTCAAAAAAGGGACTATAGGCAACCAAAAAGGTACTACGGGCTTGCTGTTCAAAATGATAAATAAACAGATATTATTAAGAATGATGATCCCTCGATCTATGATAAGGCAATAAATAGTATCGACTTAAAAAATGGCTTGAGGTCACGAGATCTAAGATTGACTCAATGTATTTAAATCAAGTTGAGAACTTGGTTGATCATCCCAAGGGTGTGACCCCGATAGGATGCAAATGGATGTTCAAAAGGAAGACTGGAGGAAATGGCTAGGTGGAAACATATAAGGCTAGGCTTGTAGCCAAGAGCTATAGACAACTACAAGGAATTGATTATGAAGACACATGTACTCCTATAGCTATGCTCAAATTTACTCGTATCATGCTTGCTATAGCCGCATATCATGATTATGAAATAGGGCAAATGGACATTAAGACTGTTTACCTTAACGAAAACCTTAAGGAAGAAGTCTATATGATTCGACCTGAGGATTTTGTCATTAGTGGCAGGACAAATCAAGTATGCAAGCCATAAAGATCGATTTATGGTTAAAAGCTAGCATACAAGAGTTGGAATATTTAATTTTATGACAAAATCAAATCATATGGGTTCGAAAAGAATCCATATGACCTTTGTATATATAAGTGGGCTAGTGGGAGCATGATAGAATTTTTAGTACTATACATTTATGATATTTTACTAATAGGTAATAACATCCTGACGCTTCAAAATGTCAAAACATGTTTATCACAGAAATTCTACATGAAAGACTTGGAAGAAACATCATTCTTTTTAAGAATAAGGATCTATAAGGATATATGTAAAAGGATGTTAGGCTTGTCCTAGTCAAGGTACATAGACAATGTGCTAAATTAGTTCAGCATGGCAGAGAGTAAGAGTGGGTACTTTCCTTCAACACATGGCATCTGTCTCTCCAAGACAATGTTATAAAAGATATCTGAGGAGAGAGCGAAGATGAGTAAGATTCCTTATGCTTCAGCTGTAGGATCTATCATGTATGCCATACTATATACTAAACCTGATATTGCTTTTTCCCTAGGGTAGTAAGTAGATTTCAAGCTAACCCCATTGAGGAGCACTGAAAATCAGTAAAGAACATCTTAAAGTACTTGAGAAGAAAAAAAAAAAGCTTTTCTCATATATACAGGGTGGTTCAGAATTAAAACTTGAAGGATTTACAAATTAAAGTTTTCAATCTGACCCAGATCATAGCCGATCCATTACAAGATTTGTATTTATCTTGAATGAAGGTGCAATAAGTTGGAGGATATTAAGTAGGCGATTGTAGCTGACTCAACAACTGAGGTAAAATACATTGTTGTAAGTGAAGAAACTAAAGATGCAGTCCAGATGAAAAAGTTCATTAGTGATCTTGGAGTAGTTCTTAGTATAACACTACTAGTTTCCCTTTATTGTGACAATACAGGGGCAATTGCTTAAGCAAAGGAACAAAGGTCTCACCAGAAGTCCTGAACATATTTTGAGAGGCTTTCATCTCTTAAGAGTGACTGTTGGATGAGGTGATGTGACTCTGGAGAGAGTTGACCATAGGAACATCATTGTAGACCCATTCGCTAAGGCTTTGTCATAGCATGTAGTAAC
This sequence comes from Anisodus tanguticus, assembly GCA_034509755.1. NCBI lineage: Eukaryota > Viridiplantae > Streptophyta > Magnoliopsida > Solanales > Solanaceae > Anisodus > Anisodus tanguticus. The sequence goes on along the minus strand of CM067555.1, from coordinate 30,160,016 downwards.
CCCGTTGGGAGGATTCTACTTACAAAATAAAATATATATCCTACAATGTTTAGAAGAAACTAATTGAAACATATTCGTAATAATTTAGTAGCGGAATTAGGCCCATACAAAAAATGTTTAAAAGTGACATTTTGCTACCGTAAAACTCATAAAATTCCTTCTGTTTAAAAGAAAGTGCAACATAAGAGAATCAATTTAAGATGGTCGCACCCTTTTAGAATTATCATCCCATTAAAGCAAGTACATAACTAGATTATATTTTTCATTCAACACCACTCCAAGTTCATATTATATATGAATATCAGCTTGCGAGTATCCTAAGAAAAACTAGTCACCTTCTTTGTAGATAATTACAAACCCAAATGTAAATTTAGTACATTACAAGACTTGAGTTTGCACACCCTATAACAACAAAACAAGTAATCAAATTCAAGTTACAAACTTATGGTATTATAATCCAACAAGCCTCCAAAATTATACATATAAGTGTGACATATGGATCATGTACAAGTCCCATATTTCTACAAAACCTAGATACATATGCAAATGTGATCTTCGAAATTTTTTCCAAAAAGTCTACTCCAAATGTCCATCTTCAAATCTCTCCCCGTACATCACTTGCGATAGAAAACAACTATTGATAAGCATAAAGCTTAGTGGCATATAAACTTTGGGCTTTGTGTTTCTATATATCAATATCAATATTCAAAGGCTCAAGTGTCAAAAAAGCTCTTAAAATTATAGAGAGTTTGTCAAATAACAAATTTTGCCCAATATGTACAGCATGCCATCACACCAAGAATAATCAAATATCAAGATGGACCGATGCCTCAAATCAAGTAGGGTCAAAACCCAATAATCAAGAGAATCAAGAACCATATTAAATGACTTTCTAGTTCGTACTTAACATGGAGAAGTTCCATAATTAAGAAAAACCACAAATCCAAAGTCAAGATGGCAAAGCATTCGAATAAAGAGGCATGCTGATATATGTGACAAAGTCACTGCCACAAGAAGGACAAAGTTCCAACAAGAATGCAAAATGATCAAAGAATCCGTACAAGTTGGCAGGTTAGCGAATATCTTGTAATACGTGATATAATACCAATGCAATAATATAAAGTGAAAAGAACGGAAATAACAACTCAAGATATTTCAAAATACGCCACCAAGTAAAGAGAGTACAAGTTGAAGTTTATACACAAATCATGGTATTTAGCACATAATAAGTTCTACCACAACTGGAGGAGTTTGAATCTTCTACGCCATAGACAAAACAAAGTATCCAACTTCGTCAAACCATTCCCCTTAGCTCGTACAAGGGTGTATATATATACACCTTATATACACAATCAAATACCTATTTTAGTTCAGTGATTTGAGCATCTTGAAATGAAACATGATAGGTATCCAAAGTGATATTAATTGGTTAAGACTGACTAAAATTTTAAAACAGAAATCCTGGACAACATAAGAGTCTTGTATTGTGACTCATTTTTGAAGAGGTAAACAACAAAATTGGACTTCGAAGTCTTCATGAAAGTTGTATATATATGTCTTGGGGTTCCAAAGAGACATAAATCACCCCAATAACAATTTCAGACAAATATATTCTCAAAACACCAACAATGGTACATGGAATGTCTCAGTAAAACTAAAATCAAGGCAAGACCTGCCCTATGCTTCATCACCTTTCTAGGGTAAACTCAAGTACAACTAGGTTTTAGCATGAACTTCAAAGTTGTAGACATATATAAGTTAACTTTCTAAAATATCTTAATTCACTTAAAATAGAGTTTTACACAAAACAATATTCTGAAAATACTAATAGTTGTATAATGTAGAAACGAGTTTAGTAAACTTACCACTAAAGAGAGAAGTAGCTTGTGGTTCAGAAAAAAGTCTTGACGGTTGATTTAGGGGAAGCATTTGATGGTATTCATGTAATATACAGTAACAATAACATACTAGAGAAATCCCACAAAGTGGGGTCTAGGAAGGGTAGAATGTACGTAGAGCTTACCCCTACCTTGGCAGGCAAAGAGGTTGTTTCCCGTAGACCCTCTACACAAGAATAAGCAACACCACGACCACCACCAACCAAAAAACAATACCTAGCATAGTCCCACAAGTGGGGTCTGGAAAGGATAGAGTGTACGCAGACCTTACCCCTACCTTATGAGGTAGCGAGGCTGTTTCTGATAGACCATCGACCCAAGATAAAGAAAAAATAGTAAAGCAAAATCAAGGCATGTCAAAGAGGAAAAAGTAACAACACAACAAGATGCGCAAAGCGAAAAACAAGAATGATAGATAGTATCCACGGTCGAAGGAGAAGAAACTACATGAGAAACTCAAAAGTACACTAAGATATTTCAAAGAAGTATGAAATAGTGATGTATTGTAAAATGCATGATAGAGCAATCTGAATATCACACCCCATACAGGAGGGGCCCCAACAAAAAGAATGTCAGTACGAATATAAAGTAACTGGTATGTAAGGCAACTGAATAACTTAAAACTGAAACTAAACTAATAAGCATAACAACTGAATATATCCGAAACCAAGGCAATTCAGGAATGCACTTACCCACTCTAACTCACCTCTTATGTAATGTAATAGGATAGCTAATTGTCCACATATGGGGCTCGGTATATATATATATATATTACCGGCCATAAGGCCAAGCTCTCACCAACCAATAGACTAGGCATCTCACCAGCCAATAGGCTAGGCATTTCGCCAGCTAATAGGCCATGTATCTCACGAGCCAATAGGCCAGGATGTAGTAACTCTGTATATAGTAGTACTATATAATCGTATATCTGAACTCTCTATTCTTTCTATTAATGTAAAGCCAATATGAACTGAGCGCGAGTTTCCAACAAGGAGTAGCTAAGATATCAAATGTCATCAACCATGGACTATGTCCGCACGATCTATATACACTCATAAAGTTAAGAAATATGCTCTAAGGCATAAAGTACTCCCGACAAGGGAAAACCAATAGAATTTGAGTGATATATGAATACATGACCCACTATTTTTATGAATACTTCTTTTATACATCTTCTACGAATACCATTTTAGGTACAGAGTTATTCTATATAAAGAAGGGATAATCATTACATACCTTGTGAATAATATACTCAACAACCACGATAAGCTCAACTCAACGTACCTTAATCTACAACAACGAAATGATGCTACCATCACATTAAAACGGTATAACAAACGTATCATATTCCAAAAAACAAACTTATTTTATAACAAATCGGGAAGCATCTCCCCCATTTATACAACTTCTGTCAAGTTCATAAAAGACACAATAGCATCCCAAATAGTTAATAATCCTATAACAATTTCCTTAATCTACACAACAATACGACGAGCGGCAAGCTCAGTTTACAATTATAACAAAACTATAGCTCTAAACCCCTTCTTCCTTCCAGAACTTGTTAATAATAACAACCACAACATACTCAGTTTATTCCATAAATTTCCTACCACAAAATACCATAAGGGGGTCTTCAATATAGTTCGACAAACAATGATAAAAAAATACTATGATTTTGACCTTTATGTTACAGGTTTGCAATCACACGAGCTAGCCATAACTCCTACAAGCTTAAATACATGAAGGAGAAGTTAAATCTTACCTCAAACTAGCTGAAACAACCTCCACATGATAGGAATACAAAATGAAATTATATGGTGAAAAATTACTAAATTTTCAAAACAAAAATCCTGGACAACATAACTGTCTTGTATTGTGAGTCAAGTTTGAAGAGCTAAACGATACAATTGGAGTTTGAGGTCTACATGAAAGTTGAAGATATTTGTCTTGGGGTTCCAAAGAGACTTAAGTCACCACAATATCATTTTCACAAAAAATATATTCTCAAAACACTAATAGTGGTACATGGTAGGTTTGTAATAATAAAATCTAGACAACACATGCCCTGTGCTTTATCACCTTTTTCGGGTAAATACAAATACAATTAGGTTTTAGCATAAGCTTCAAAGTTGTAGAGCTATAAGTTATCTTTCCAGAACATCTTTATTCACTTAAAATGGTGTTTTACAAAAAGAGATATGCTAAGAATACTAACAGTTGTACAATGTAAAAACGAGTTTAGTAAACTTACCACAAAAGAGAGAAGTAGCTTGTGGTACAGAAAAAAAGTCCCGATGGTTGATTTAGTGTAAAATTTGATGGTTTTCATGTAAGACATAATAACAACAACATACCATAGAAATCCCACAAAGTTGGGTCTGAGGAGGGTAGAGTGTACGCACACCTTACCCCTACCTTGGGAGGCAGACTATTTTCATAGACCCTCAGGACAAGGAAAAGCAACACCACTACCACCACTACAAACAACAACAAAATTCACAGTATAGTCTCACAAGTGGGGTCAGGGGATGGTAAGTGTATGCATACATTACCCTTACCTTAGGAACTAGCGAGGTTATTTTCGATAGACCCTCGACTTAGGATAAAGAAAAAACAGAAAAGAAAAAACAAGGCATGTCAAAAAGGAAAAAAGTTACAATACAATAGTATGCTAAGAGAAAACAAGAAACAATAGATAGTATTAGAAATCGAAGTACAATAAACTACATGAGAAACAAAAAGTAAGTTAAGATATTTTATAGCAAGATGAAAAAGCAATGTACTATAAAATGCATGATAATGAAATCTGAATGTCACATCCCATACCGGAGGGGCATGGCCAACACCCGATTCCTTACATGACCCAGAGCGTACAATTGTAACTCGTGAGAACTAAAATTCCAAAAACAATCTGGGCAAACAAGGCGTATCTGTAAACTAATCATATTATCTTAGGACAGCAACACCACCATAAATTTCAACAATAGCAAACCCAAAACAAGTATATACAAGGGCCGATAAGGCCGGCTGGCTAATGTACTAAACACACATGACATGTCTACAAGCCTCTAAATAGAGTACAACATCACTGTTATCACGACAGGGCCTAGCCTACCCATCATCTCTGTTATCATATCAATACTCTAAACCTAGAAACTCTGTATGACATGGAGATTACCAATCAAGCTAAGGTCGACAATGCTTACAGAAGAGGACTTTCTACATGTCTCTCAAGACATGCATGCATGAGATGCAGCGCCCCCAACAAAAGGGATGTTAGTACGAATATAAAGTAATTGGTATGTAAGGCAACTGAATAACGTAAAGCTGAAACTAAAGTAATAAGCATAACAAATGAATATATCTCAAACCAAGGCTATTCGGAATGCACTTACCTACTCTAACTCACCTCTTATGTAATGTAATAGGATAGCTAATTGGCCACTTATGGGGCTCGGTATATATATATATATATATATATATATATATATATCTCACCAACCATAAGGCCTCAAACTATGAGGCCAAGGTTATTCTCGGACAAGAAAAATAGGGTCACCGCTCCCATTCCACACCGGCCAGTCTTACCATCCCCCTCACCTTTCGGTTCCTCCCAGTCTGACGATAAGAGATCATCTCCATCAAGATCTGATGATGGGGATTCTGACTAGGATTATGAATCTGAGGCTGGGGATTATGCACAACCGTCCCCGATAGCCACAAGAAATTACAATGCTTATCCGGCAATCGATGATAGGGATGATGTTGTGACATTACCGGAGACTCGGAGTAAACAATTAGAACAAGACTATTTCTGATTGACAGTCGAGGGTGCAAAGGACTTATTTGACAAAGGTATTACATTGACAAAGAGGGACAGATCAAATCTGAGTAAGAGCATTTAGGAGGAGCAGCGGAATAGTTTTGAGGGGTTAGAGATCATTCCCTGCATGAAAGAGACTTTGGAGTTCCATAGGATAGGATTTCTAGACAATGCTCCGGGGGAGTATTGTCTGGTTCTGGTGCGAGAGCTCTATCCTGCTTATGGGGCCATTATCAACAAAGTAAAGAAGCCAAAACAACGAATACACCAGATTCCACTATCAAATGAGGTTGAGGTGCGGGGTGTAAAAGTCAACATATCCCCAGTTGTAATCAACTGAGTCTACTTTGGTGATGATTACACTGCACCGGCCTAGGAAACTAAGTTAAATGATAAACTGGACCAGATTAAGTTACAGAATGTACGTGATTATGTGGTTGCAGTGATTTCAAAACATGGCAAGCAGAGTAAGGCTACAAATATATGACAGAGAATACTAAAATGTTTTTTGACGCTCGAAGGAAAATTTTGGTGGAGTGTGGTGCAAATGAACATTCTTCCCACTAAGGCAGATAATGCACTCACTGCGAATCGAGTTGTTCTAGTCACTGCATTGATGTATCGGTACCCAAAAATTTTGGAAGGTATATGGTAAAGGCGATTTAGCGGAGAGAGTCCCTTCAGCTTCCTTCATTCTACCGTGTCTGATCACTAAGCTATGTCGTAGAGAATGTGTCCCTACTTTGTCAACTAGATATCACCGCATCACCGTGTCACAAGTATATGATTTGCAAAAGTGAAAAGATGAGGCCCTTATGGAGGGTCCGGATGCTGAGGATAGTTTACCAGCATTACTTAAGAGGCGTGAGGATCCCCAGGATGATCAAACTTTTAGGGCCGCATGTGAGGCTACAAAGGTGTCGCCCGCCACTACGCCCCTGTCTTAGAGACTGCCCATACTACGACAATTATGCCACCACTTGCAGTTGCACCTAGTTCAATATTGAGCCAGATTCGATCCGCACAGCCATAGGTTGCAGCTAGAATTGTGGACCCATTTTCCCCTACTAGAGATCACTTTATGTAGTTCGTGATTAAGGTAGAGAGGTCATATATATAGACTAAGCTTATTAGGGGGCAACTCAAGAAGTTTGTGAAAAAGGATACTACCACTGCTCTTGATCCACGAGGTTATCCTCACAGACTTCTCACCAGGTACTATATGCTTGCCTAGATGGGTTGAGACTAGGCTGGAAGCTCTCGAGCAGTCAGGTGCGAGTAGTGATACTAGGTCACTTAAGACTGAGTTGGAGCAGTTGAGAGCTACAGTTTAGGCAATGCATCCTACTAATCATGTCATATTGGAGGATCCGCCTCCGACCAAAAAAGTGGACATTTCAGATTTTGTCACCGTGTATCAGTTAGTCGAGGATGAGGAGTCTCAAGCTATCACTCCCGCATACTATAAGGGAAGAGATGAGGACAATGAGTTGAGTGACGAGCTGCGAGAGAGGACTTGATCTAGGGGTCAGAGAATAGAGGAGCAGAATCTCTGGTTAGCCACGCTGAATTCTCTTGTCGAGAATTACCTTACAGTTGTTTCCAGCGGGATAGTTAGTGCCTCATTTAGCAGTAATTCTACCGGAGTGACCTTGCCTCCACCCCTAGCTATACCAGTGCCACAACATGTTAGTACTGATGTTGTTTTTATGCTGCTGCAGATACATTTGATGCCTCGGAGGCCACATCACCTCAAGATGAGCAGCGTGCCTAGAGCGCCTAAGGGAGTAACCTAAGGTAGTTCTTACTCCCTTGTCTTTATTTTATTGTATTGGGGATAATGCATGATTTTTTAGTTGGTAATGGGGCTACTTGACTTTATATAGTGTATTTTTGTGTTTAGGACCCCCCTCGGCTTTTCTTTGCCATGGTTCTTTTCCCGAGGTGTTTTATTTATGTTCAACCTAGAATGTTTAGGTAGTGTTTATATAAAATAAAGTAATTTTGACTTATGTTGTGGTGGTTTGAGTAACTTAAGGTATGCTTTATACTTGAAAAATACTCCCTTCTGAAATATTTGTGATTTATACTTGGAACTTGTTGCTTAATTGACATGCATGATTCTTTCTATTACATTTAGAGTATTACGCTACCTTGTGTGTTCAATACTTGGTGGGGAAGCTAGTGTGTTGATAGTCCTTGTGCTAATGTGTTGTGAGGTTTTTGTGTATCTTTTATCTGGTTATGTGTGCAATGTAGTACTTGCCTGGTTAGTCGTGCCTTGTTTCTTAGGATAAGTTGAGTTGTGAAGTGATCTTAGGCTTTGTTTGTTGATATATAACCTTTTTAGCCTTTTATGAGCCTAACCTATGTATATAAATATCCCTAGTTTGCCATTTTGAGCCTATAAGCCTATTCTTTGACTAGCCGTTAATGAGCCAATACCCTTCATTCTGTATATCCTTCTTTTTGCACCCGGTCCCTCCTTGATACTTAAAATGATGAAAAATAGGCTAAAAGCCTAAGTTGGGGATGATAGGTGAAATAATGAGAAAATGAGTCTTATGCCTATAGTTGGGTAGAAGTGAGTTGCCTAATTAATGAAAATGATGTGGTGGTATAAAAAATACTGAAAAGTAGTACAAAAAGAATTAGAGTAGAAATAAAACCACACCGAGGCAACAAAAGAAAAAAGGGGAAGAAAAGGTTGTTGAAGTTGAAATAAGTGTAGTGTTCAAGGAGGGTATGTCACTATTATCCAAATATACATCCTACCCGTCCCTAAGCCTACATTACAACCCTGAAAAAGTCCTAATGTGATCATAACCGAACTGTCCAAAGTTGAGGGTACTGAAAATAAGGGCAAGCCTATGGTTTCTTCATGTGTAACTTGAGAATCTCTTTGTGAGTGTGAGTGTTTTCTCTTATTTATAGTCTTTTGTCCCATTTGTTTGTACATATGTGTGTTGGGACATTCTTTGGTCTATGTGAGGGCATAAGGGTTTGTAAAGTGATTGGTTTCCTGTAAGTTGAGATTCATGCACGCAATGGTTCCTGTAATAATTAGATGTCATTGATTGAATCTTAATTGTTAGTTACAACGGTCTTGAGTCATACGACTTGTTTATTATAGTGGATATGGGGGAAGTCATGTTGGTACGAGCAACGTGCCGGTAATTACTTGTCAAAACCACTGTAGACAGTTTTACTTTGTGCTATCTGAGTGTTTGTATAGTGTTGTGTGTTGTTTTACTTTCTTGAGGACAAGAAAAGACTTTAAGTTGGGGATGTTGATGTGTCATGGAATTACGACACATTTGATGCTTTTTAACTATAATTTTTACTTGTTTTTAAGCAAGTTTGTGTTGTTTTGATGTGTTTTGTTTATATTTCAGGTAATTAGCAATCAGAAAGAAAAAATAAGGAAACTGAAGAAAAATCACCAATTTGGAGATTGTACGGACCGTCGAATGTTTGAAGGTCCATCGATTTCCACCGACTCTTACCTGGGGTCATATGATGCTCACTGGTTTGTAAAGGTTAAGAGACGGGAAGGTTTACGGTGTCATCAAACATTCGAAGGTCCGTTGTTTGCACCGTCGAATGTCCACCGTCAATTATTTGATGGACCGTCGAATGTTTGACGATCTGTCGAATTTAGCGAGCAGGGGCTATTTTTCATGTTTTATTCCAAGTTTTTTAACTTGTATAAATAATTTGTACGGTAATTATTAGATTATCATCAGTTTTAAGTCTTGTATTGAGAGCATTGAGTACTTAGCATATTTTCAAGGGTTTGAACAACAAGCTCCATTATTTTCATCTTCGATTCTTCGTTTGTAAGTTTATTAAAAATTTCAATACTTTTTGTTATCATCAATATTATGAGTAGTTAAACCTTTATCTGAGATTGTGAATCCCATGGTAGATGTTATGCAATAGATTTTTAATAGTAATATATGAATTGTGGATTTTTAGTATTTAATTACTTCTTATTCATTCATGTTGATTAGTAGTTGCACCTATTAATCTAAACCAATAAATTCTACTTTTCTTGGGAAAGTTAGTAGGGTTTGGTAGAAGTAATTATCAAGGACTCGGGACATTAACTCTCATTTAATAAACTCACTTAGGTATAAGAGGTCTCTAACTTGGCATAATTAATCGTTCTTAAAGACAGTCTTGTATATTTTGAAAAATCATGAAGATAAATACCTTCTAACTATTAGGAAATATTAGGAGGTCACATATAGATTAAGTGCATACAATAAGCAATCCACAAGGAGTATATTACGTTAATACCTAGAGCATAGCATCTAACCTAAGCGGGGACACAATCATAGTTCATTATTTATCTGAATTTAAATCAATTCAATATAGTTGTTAGTATTACAAAACCTTTTACAACCTATACGAAATTAGAAAAAAGACTACGTCAAGTGATACACTACGATAGTAAGCTTTTCTCACCATATTCCCTATGGGATTCGACCCCAACCTTGTTGGGTTACTATATTTGACAACGCCCGCTTTAAGTCATAACTTAGGTGTAATTTGAGTGTAACAATGGGAGATGGACAGTACAGTCAAGACAAAACATTAACTGGGCATAAAGGGGGACACTAACACCTTAACATTCAATTAAGCTCAGGCAAGTAGGATATAGACATGTGATGGCCCTCAAGGTGCCACTAAGGTTACACTAAAGACTTGTTGTACATGTATTGATCCATTATTTAAGCAAACAGCCAAGTACACAACAATGGTCTAATGTATAATGCAGAGAGACTCACAACAACTACAGCTCAAGATACATGAATAAGGAAAGTCATATGCAAGCGTAGTGACACATATAAATGAAGGACATAGTGCATATTCACAATAAAGTAAATAGTACAGTAATGAATGAATCATGAAGCAATGTTATGCATAGGTGTTGCACGGAATAGGCTGAGGTGGGAAATAAAATCGTGTACAGCATATTCAAACCAGGTAGAACCTATAGAACCAACACATACATCATACAGTCTTTAACTTTTCTAACAGTGAATTCTCAACTTAAATATACTCAACCTGACATGTTATAGCATACAACTAGCTAAAACAAATCATGAAGCACCAAGAAAGTTCCCAATCTATCATTTTAAACATGGTCATGTCTTAAAATAAAGACATGTATTCCAGGAAAACTCAAACTAGCATACTAAGCATGTAGCACTTCTAACAAGACATGAATACAATGTCACTTATGTTTATCTTTATCTTTTATGGTTCTTATATGACACTGTGACCTAAATATGCTAGCAATCTTATTAGACAGACTCTATCTAGACATGAGGAATATACATACCAACTGAGAATAAAACACATAATCATATATCATGCTTGTCAATTAATAGCAGTATGGAAACTACCCCACTTTTGGAACATCCTTTGACTTAATCAGCCTATGTTTGATTAAACCAAGCCATAATCATCTTGTTCCTGTCTCGCCATTTTTGGCAAAGGAACGAAGCAAGCGGTTCCTCTAGGGTTTTCATGCCCTTTGGTCGTAAGAAATAAGATGGCCTTACGCCCTTTTTTGCCTTTGTTGGAAGAGCAAGATTGGGTCTGGGCCTATGTTGTCCTGGGCTTGGCTAATTTGAATTAAAAATAAATGACCCAAGGTCCATAAAATACGAATTTTGTTAATTTGGCATTTGACAAATGTGTCCATGATTTAAATTATTCAGAAATCGAAATATTTCAAATATATTCAAATTAGGTCAATAGCTTTAATGTAAGTCTAATTTTGACACTATTCTGAATATAGGTCATTGCAATTATGAAAACATCTTTTAAATTAGAATATGATTTAAAATTGAGATGTTATTTCATTATTGTATTGAATTAAACAAGTTCCTGAATTTGACAGAGCGGGACATTAATCCTTTAATTTTGAAAATTCTTTTGAGATAATTACATTTATAATTGTCTGTTAAAATTCCAAAATCATAATTAATGATCAAATTATGTAAAATTATGATATGATATAAAATATGTATACCAAGCGATATTTTGTTAAATGAAACGACTAAATACACCTGGAATAAATTTGTAAAATTATATTTGCTTCATGAAAAGTATACTCTACTCCGTCTATGACTCGGGAACTCCAAATAATTAAATAATATTATTAGAGGGTAAAAATTATGTGTCAACATCATGCGTGCAAATCTTGAGAGATAGGTAGACAGGCCTCATCCATAGGCGTTGTTGGGCTCAACTTGATTGGTAAGCTATATGTCATATTGAATTTCCAGGTCTAGAGTATGGATATGATAACAGAGATGATGGGTAGTCTAGGCCCTGTCCCGACAACAATACTGTTGTATTCTATTTAAAGTCTTGTAGACATGTCATGTGTGTATAGTACGTTAGACGACTGGCCTTATCGGCCCTTGTATATACTTTTTTGGGTTTTCTAATGTAGACATCTATGGTGGCCTTGCCGGCCTAAGATATTATGATTAGTTTGCAGATACGCCTTGTCAGTCTAGATTGTAGTTGGAATTTTAGTGCTCACAAGTTACAATTGTACGCTCTGGTTCATGTAAGGCATCGGGTGTTGGCCATGCCCCTCCGGTATGGGATGTGATATTCAGATTGAATTATCATGTATTTTATAGTATGTTGCTTTTTCATACTGCTATAAATATCTTAACTTACTTTTGTGTTTCTCATGTAGTTTATTCTCCTTCGATTTCTAATATTATCTATTGTTTCTTGTTTTTCGCTTAGCATACTAATGTGTTGTTACTTTTTTCCTTTTGACATGTCTTGTTTTTGCTTTGCTATTTTTTCTTTATCTAAGTCGATGGACTATCGGAAATAGCCTCACTAGTACCTAAGGTAAGGGTAAGGTATGTGTACACTCCACCCTCCCTAGACCCCACTTGTAAGACTATAACTGTGTATTTTGTTTTTGTTGGTGGTGGTGGTGGTGGTGGTGGTGTTGTTGCTTTTACTTGTCCTGAGGGTCTACGTCAAACAACCTCTCTGCCTCCCAAGTTAGGGGCTAGGTCTGCGTACACTCTACTCTCCTCAGATCCCCACTTTTTGGGATTTCTATGGCATGGTCTTGTTATTGTATCTTACATGAAAATCATCAAATTCTTACACTAAATCAACCATGTTATTGTATCTTACATGGAACCCCAAGACATATATCTACAACTTTCATATAGACCACAAACTCCAATTGTACTATTTACCTCTTCAAACATGAGTCATAATACAAGACAATTATGTTGTCCATGATTTCTTTTTTGAAAATTTAGTAATTTTTCACCATATAATTTCACTTTGGATTCCTATCATGTGGAGATTGTCGCAGCTGGTTTGAGGTAATATTTAACTTCTCCTTCATGTATTTAAGCTTGTAGGAGTTATGGCTAGCTCATATGATTGCAAACCTGTGAGATAAAAGTCAAAAATCCTAGTTTTTTTATCATTGTTTGTCTTATCTTGAAGACCCCCTTATGGTATTTTGTGGCAGGAAATTCATGGAATAAACTGAGTATGTTGTGGTTGTTATTTTTAATAAGTTCTGGAAGGAAGAATGAGTTTAGAGCTATAGATTTGTTAATCGTAAACTGAGCTTGCGAACAGTTGGCGGGCATAATGAATGGACACGAATGTGGATCAAAATGCTCGCTGACTCAATGGAGGTATGATATTCTCATCCCCGTGAGCCCTAGACTACGGCAAGCATACCAAATCTCTTACTCCCAACCAATAATTGCCACCAATTTCAGAAACTAGCAAGAATCCTAGTTCAATTTCAAACCCTAGGTAAATTTTTAACTATATTTCAGTTCACTACCCTGATAATGCACCCACAATAGAGTTCAAACAACAACAATCACTAAACAACAATCACAATGTCAATTCTCAGTTGAATTATAAGCCCTATGTGCAATTATTATCTACCCAACATCAAACGTCTCCAACAACACAATTTTCTATGCATAATATTCCCCAAAGAAGAGAGTACAACGTCAACATACCTTATAGTAGCCAGAAGTTGCAAGAAAACAAGTGGTGCACACGGTGAAAATAAGTCGATGCTCTATTTGTGGGCTAGAGTTTTGCATAAAGGGTGAGGGTGAGTCAGTGGTGTGTGGGTGATGGGGGTATTAGTGCTTTGTGAGAGTTAATAGATGTGTAAGGTTGATCAGTTATGAAGGAAAGAAATGGTGAAGAGTTTGATTTTGGAAAAAGTTGGAAGAAAGAGCATTTGTCTAAGTTTTGTTAACTACCACATGAATTTGATGGTCTGTCAATTTTTTTGACGGTACTGTTGAGTATTTTATGATCCCCAAAGTACGAAAACTTACCTGAGCTTTTGATGAAGTGGCACCAAAGGATGGACTGTCAAAATTTTGACGGTCCATAGAATTCCACCGGTTCTTGACCTTACAAACCAGTGAGCACCCTTTTGAGACTTGGTAAGAAGCGATGGGGATTGACGGACCGTCCAACTTCTTATGGTCCGTCAATTTTCCCTATGACCTGAATTCGAACTTTATTTTTTCTCTGTGACTTCAAATTCCTGCAAACCCAACAAACATTAGACAGCCCAAAAGCACTATACTACTGAAAACAACAAAAACAAATAAAAATACAGAAATTTAAACTTGGGTTGCCTCCCAAGAAGTGCTTGATTTAATGTCGCGGCACGATGATGGTACCTGTTTATTTAGGATCGGGTTTAAGAGTGTTTCCATGCTTTAGACAGTGATGTAAAAAAGGTTGTGACCTTAAGTGTCCAACATGAGCCATAAGGTGATTTGCTAGGAGTGCCGAAGATTGCCAATCGTCCTATGTTGATATGCTTAATGTTGAATGGAGTGTGGAGTGGAGTTGAAGAAAATACTTGAAGATCCAAGAAGTGCCATTAATTTTCGTCTTTTATGTAGGTCTTGGCTAAGACCATCTTTAGCTTGCTTTTAATTTCTAACTTAATTACTAGTTTGCTTTTTATCTTAATTACTAGGTCTTGTAATAAAATAGGATGACTAAGCCGAGATCCATCTAGAAAGTGAAGCTTCCAACGTCTCCCAATAGGGTAATTCATGAACTAGCTAGTTCATGCACTTATTTACATGGATGACACAAAAGGTTGGCCTTGAGAACATGAAGGGTTGGTCGAGCATCTCCCTCGATTCGGCCGTGATACATGGATGGCACAAAAGGGTGTCCTAGAGAACATGAAGGGTTGGTAGAACATCTCCCCCATTCGGCCAAGATACATGTTTGTGTCTTTCTTGTTTCCTCTTTTGGAAGGTCTAGAACTAGTATAAAAAGAAGATGTAATTGATGTAATGGGACATTGAAGTTTTATGAAATATATTTGAGATTACTCAATATTGCTAAGTTTTCAACTTTTGTGTTGTAATCTTAGTCAGACCTTTTGTGGTCCAACCCTTGTCCTTTTGTGATCCAAACCCCGATCCTTTTGTGGGCCACCCCTTGGTCCTTTTGTGGTCCAAACCCTCTGTGTAAGTCTAGTTAGAACTTTTGTGATCCAACTATACCCAAGCCAATGTCATATCGGCCTACATTACCTTACCCACACAAATTTGTTTATCAATTTCGGGCCCATCCTTGTCCAAACTGCCTAATTCCTTGCATCCAATAAACTCCAACACTTCCCCAACTCACACCCAAAAGGTCGTCAACTAACTCCTCCCGCAAACACCTGAAACCCCCAACTAATTCCCCATCGTCTCGATCGCACCCTTATTCCGCCAACCTTACTGTCCCGACCAATGTCTGCCACCTTACCACCACCCAACCACCCAACACCAACCACCGACATAACATACAATGTGTCTAGTTCATCCCCTCCTATCTCCTTAGCCCAACACCCTCCAAATTCACCTGCACACCCCCCACCAAACACACACTGCCCGAAAACCCCCAACTTCATTTGACCCCATTTTCATATCCACCCGGCCCAATCCAACTCCGACCCACCTAACCATATAATCCCCTCCTTATATACATCAGTTTGACATCAGAGCAAGGCTTTCCCATCCCACGCCTTGACGCTATGGCTAACATGAATGAAGAACTTCAGAGGACCATAAGTGACCTTATTGCGGAACAAATGCAACTCTTGAGAAGAAAGTTTGCGGAGCGTGCTGTGATTAATGATGTTTAGTACGGGGAGGAGGTTGCACAAAACATCCCAAGGCATGAAAGAGAAGATGTCCAAGAGAACCTGAAGCATGAAAGGGAAGATGGTCGAAGCCTACAGTTTGATCTTACAACCTTTGAAGGAAATATGGACCCAAGAAGAGTTTCTTGAATGGTTAAGGGCCATTAATAGGCTTTTCGAATACAAGCAATATGATGACCAAAAGTGTTTTAAGGATGCTACATTGAAGTGGAAGGAATTCTCTTTTGTGTGGTATAAAAACCTTAAAACAAGCCGAATGAGGAATGGGTAGACCAAGATTGAATCTTGGGACAAACTAAAGAAACATTTGATGAAGAAGTTCTTGCCAAGGGAGTATGAACAAGACCTATACCTCAAGCTCACCAAACTTCGTCAAGGAGTTCTTAAAGTTGAGGAATACGTTCGAGAGTTCGAGAAAGTCACCATGCTTTGTGACTTAGAAGAAAAGGAGGTTCAAAGGATTGCATGATTCATTGGAGGCTTCAACATGGCGATGCAAGAAAAGGTTGAAGTTGCAACATACAACACATTTGAAGACGTATGTCAATTAGCCCTCAAGTTTGAAAAACAACAAAAGAAAGGTACCCCAAAAATCTATGTAAAGCCCACTAATGTCAAAGAAAAGGACAATACCTATTTTGCTAACCCATTGTATAGACAAGAGATGGGTGAAAGTTTAGTACTCCAACATGTGTTGACTGTTCAACTTGAAGAACAGGAGGAGACACAAAGAGAGCAACTATTTTACACTCGATGCAAGGTAAATGACAAGGTATGTAATATGATCATTGATGGAGGAATCTATTCCAATATGACCTCCGTGGAAATAGTGGACAAATTGAAACTACCTACCCGCATCCATTCTAAGCCATATGCTCTCCAATGGTTGAACAAATTTAAAGGGCTAAAAGTAATGAAACAAACTCTTGTTAGTTTTCAGGTTGGTAAGTATGAAGATAAGATATGGTGTGAGATCCTACCTATGGATGCTTGTCATATTTTATTGGGTCGGCCATGGCAATTTGATAGGATGATAAGAAGATCCGGTTGATACCATTGTCACCTAGTAAGGTGAAGAAAATGAAGATCCAAAATGTGAAGAAACGCAAGGAAAAGTCTGAGGCCCTCTTGCTTAATGCATCGGAGATAGAAGAAGAATTTAAGAAGGGGAGTTCTATAGGTGCATTGGTGTGTAAGGAGAAGAAGAGTCTTGTGGGAGATATGGTTGAAGATGCCGACTCGAAGGAACTCTTGAAGAAATATGAAGATATGATTTCGGATGATCTTGCACCTGAATTACCACTAATTAGAACCTATAGATACCATTTGGAAGAGGATAAGGAGTTGCAAGAACAAATGCAAGAATTACTAGACAAATGCCTTGTCCGAGAGAACCTTAGTCCATGTGCGGTATCCGCCATGTTGGTACCAATGAAAGATGGAATTTGGCGTATGAGTATTGATAGACGAGCGGTCAAAAACATCACCGTGAAGTACATGTTTCCTATGCCAAGATTGGATGATCTTTGGGATGAATTGAGTGGGGCCAAGTTGTTCTCCAAGATAGATTTGAGGACTGGCTACCATCAAATAAGGATACGAGAGGAAGGTAAATGGAAGACTGCTTCCAAAAGAAAGTATGGCTTGTACAAATGGCTTGTGATTCCATTTGGATTGTGGAATGCTCCCAGCTCTTTCATGAGGATCATACGCGATGTGCTACGACCATTCATGGGGTGCATAGTGTCATCCGAGGGCATTCATGTCGATCCATCCAAGATGGAAACTATCCGGAGTTGGCTTGAGCCTACGAATGTAAGTGAAGTAAGAAGTTTCCATGTTTTGGCTCGTCGTTTCATTCGAGATTGTTGTACCCTTGCTGCCCCTATCACTGAACTAATGATAAAGGGTGAGTTAAAATGGTCCAAAGGAACACAAAGAACTTTGGAAACCTTGAAGGGAAGGATATGTGAAGCGCTGGCTCTAGACCTTGAGAAGCTATTTGAAATTGAGTGTGATGCTAGTGGAATTGGTATTGGTGGCGTCTTGATTCAAGACAAAAGATCCATTGCTTTCTCTAGTGGAAAATTGGGTGGTGCACGGCTCAACCATCTACATGAGACAAAGAATTTTGTATCGTGAGATCCTTGGTCCAATGGGGACATTATTTGAAGTCAAAACCCTTTGTCTTGTATTCGGATCATTTGGTTTGGACATACATAGATGACGAGAATTTGAGGGCAAATTCTGTTAAAGAAGGGAGTATGATGTAAAGAAGGTCGTGAGCTTAAGTGTCCGGCTCAACATGAGCCACGAGATGATTTGCTAGGAGTGCCGAAGATTGCCAATCGTCCAATGGTGATATGCTTAATATGGAATGGAGTGTGGAGTGGAGTTGAAGAAAAGACTTGAAGATCCAAGAAGTGCCATTAATTTTCTGTTTTTATGTAGGTCTTGGCTGAGACCATATTTTAGCTTGCTTTTAATTTCTAGCTTAACTACTAGTTTCGTTTTAGCTTAATTACTAGGCCTTGTAATAAAATAGGATGACTAAGTCGAGAACCATCTAGAAAGAGAAGTTTCCGACGTCTCCCAAGGAGGTAATTCATGCACTAGCTAGTTCATGCACTTATTCTTGCACTTATCTACATGGATGACACAAAAGGTTGGCCTAGAGAACATGAACGGTTGGTCGAGCATCTACCCCATTTGGCTGAGATACATGGATGACACAAAAGGGTGGCCTAGAGAACATGAAGGGTTGGTGGAACATCTCCCCCATTCGGCCAAGATACATGTTTGTGTCTTTCTTGTTTCCTCTTCTAGAAGGTCT
Source organism: Anisodus tanguticus (assembly GCA_034509755.1). Taxonomy (NCBI): domain Eukaryota; kingdom Viridiplantae; phylum Streptophyta; class Magnoliopsida; order Solanales; family Solanaceae; genus Anisodus; species Anisodus tanguticus. The sequence continues at coordinate 30,141,237 of CM067555.1, read as the reverse complement.
AGAACTAGTATAAATAGGAGATGTAATTGATGTAAGGGGACATTGAAGTTTTATGAAATATATTTGAGTTCACTCAAACTTGCTAAGTTTTCAACTTTTGTGTTATTATCTTAGTCGGACCTTTTGTGGTCCAACCCTTGGTCCTTTTGTGGGCCACCCCTTAGTACTTTTGTGGTCCGAACCCTCGGTGTAAGTCTAGTTAGAACTTTTTTGATCTAACTATACCCAAGCCAAGGTTCTATCCGGTTACTTATTACAAACACATTGAAGGTCTTCTCGGCCTACATTACCTTACTCGCACACAAATTTGTTTATCAATTTTGTGCCCATCCTTGTCCAAACTGCCTAATTCGTTGCACCCCAATACACTCCAACACTTCCCCAACTCACACACAAAAGGTCGTCAACTGACTCCTCCCACAAACACCCGAAACCCCTAACCAATTCCCCACCATCCCGATCGCACCCCTATTCCGCCAACCTTACTGTCCCGACCAGTTTCCGCCACCTTACCACCACCCAACCACCAAATACCAACCTCTAACATAACCTACAACGTGTATAGTTCATCCCCTCCAAATTTTCCTGCACACCCCCCCACCAAACACACACTTCCCGAAAACCCGCCAACCTCCATTCGACCCCTATTTTCATATCCACACGGTCCAATACAACTCTGATCCACCTAATCATAGCATCCCCTCCTTATATACATCAGTCAGTGTCTATCCACAATCTTGTCACCATCAATGTAGCCATGGTAGTGTTTAACCCTATGGCCATTTACTCTAAAAGTTCAAGTATCATCTCCAGATTTTAACTCCATCGAGCCATTGGGTGAAACACTCACCACTTGGAATGGCCCGGACCATTTCAATTTCAGCTTGCCCGGTAAGCGTTTTAGCCTTGAATTGAACATCATACCATCATTTTTCGGCTAAAAGTCCTGCGTCAGAATACTTTTATTGTGATAATGCTTCATTCTCTCCTTGTACAGGGCTGCTCTCTCATATGCTTGATACCTAAACTCGTCCATCTCCTTTAGTTGAAACAACTGAAGCTTGTTTGCTTCTCCCAATCAATATTTAACTTTATCATAGCCCACATGGCTTTATGTTCAAGCTCAATAGGTAAATGACACGCCTTACCAAAAACCAGACGGTAAGGTGAAGTCCCAATGGGCGTCTTGAACGCTATTCTACATGCCCAAAGAGCATCATCTAGCTTCCTCGACTAGTCAGTCCTATTTGCATTAAATGTTTTAGCTAGAATGCTTTTAATCTCTCGGTTCAAAAGTTCAACTTGGCCACGTGTTTGAGGATGATACGAAGTAACCACTCAGTTATTAACCACATACTTCTCCAGCAGCCCAGCAAATGCTCTATTACAAAAATTCGAACCCCCATCACTAATGATTGCCCTCGATGTGCCGAAACAGGTGAAAATATTCTTCTTCAAGAACCCCGTCACACTCTTGGATTCATTATTGGGTAAATCCACTACTTCTACCCATTTAGAGACAAAATCAATAGCAACCAATATGTATTTCATTCCATAGGAGCTCACAAAGGGACCCGTGAACTCAATTCCCCACACATAAAAAAGTTCCACCTCCATCACAAAATTCAGAGGCATCTCGTGCTTCCTCATGTTTCTTCCCTGCCGTTGGCATTGGTCACATGACCTAGCCATCATATTCATATCTAGATACATGGTGGGCCAATAGTACCCACATTCCAGAACTTTTGCTGCTATCCGATTTCCACTATGATGACCACCAACCAGAAAGTAATGGCATGCCTTCAGAATAGTCATCACATCATCTTCAAACACACACCTCCAAATCATATTATCAACATATGTTCGAATAAGTATGGCTCATCCTAATGATACTGATGATAGTTTCATAAGAATTTATTCTTGTGATAGTTTTTGAACTACTCAGGCACGAAACTAGTAACCAGAAAATTAGCAATATAAGCATACCAGGGAGCCATGACATAATACAAGGATAGAAACCTCTCATCAGGAAAAGAATCATCAATATCTAGCTCTTCCTTCGAACCGCCAGACACTTCAAGTCGCTAAAGATGATCAACAACCTGGTTTTAAGACCTTTTCTGCTCTTTAACCTAAAAGTTGAATTCCTGTAGCAGCAACACCCAATGAATCAACCTCGGTTTCACCTCCTTCTTTTCAATTACATCACCCGACTCGATGTAGAATGAAAACTACGACCATCTTGGATGGCATTACATCATTCAACTGTAGTGAAGACCGCAACACTTCGCTAGAATTACATCACCTGACTTGATATAGAAGGAAAACCACGACAATTTTGGTTGGCATTATATCATTCAACTGGAGTGAAGACCGCATCACATTCGCTAGAATTACATCACCCGACTCGATGTAGAATGAAAACTACGACCATCTTGGCGGCATTACATCATTCAACTCGTAGTGAAAGAGCAACACCTTCGCTAGAATTACATCACCTCACTTGATATAGAAGGAAAACCACGACAATTTTGGTTGGCATTATATCATTCAACTGAGTGATGACCGCATCACCTTCGCTGGAATTACATCACCCAACTCGATGTAGAATGAAAACTACGACCATCTTGGCTGGCATTACATCATTCAACTTGTAGTGAAGACATCATTCATCACACCCGACTTGATATGAAGAAAACCACGACATTTTGGTTGGCATTATATCATTCAACCAGTGAAGACCGCATCACATTCGCTAGAATTACATCACCCGACTCGATATAGAATGAAAACGACGACCATCTTGGCTGTCATTACATCATTCAACTGGAGTGAAGACCGCAACACTTTCGCTAGAAATTACATCACCCGACTTGATATAGAATGAAAACCACGACAATCTTGGTTGGCATTATATCATTCAACCGGAGTGAAGACCGCATCACATTCGCTAGAATTACATCACCCGACTCGATGTAGAATGAAAACTACGACCATCTTGGCGGCATTACATCATTCAACAACCGTAGTGAAGACCGCAACACTTCGCTAGAATTACATCACCCGACTTGATATAGAAGGAAAACCACGACAATTTTGGTTGGCATTATATCATTCAACTGGAGTGAAGACCGCATCACATTTCGCTAGAATTACATCACCCACTCGATATAGAATGAAAACTACGACCATCTTGGTTGGCATTACATCATTCAACTTATAGAGTGAAGACCACATCTTCGCTAGAATTACATCACCTTCGAAGGAAAACTAGAATTACATGAAGACCATCACCCGAATTACATCACCCGAGAATGAAAACTACGACCATCTTGGATGGCATTACATCATTCAACTGTAGTGAAGACCGCAACACCTTCGTAAGAATTACATCACCTGACTTGATATAGAAGGAAAACCACGACAATTTTGGTTGGCATTATATCATTCAACTGGAGTGAAGACCGCATCACATTCGCTAGAATTACATCACCCGACTCGATGTAGAATGAAAACTACGACCATCTTGGCGGCATTACATCATTCAACTGTAGTGAAGACCGCAACACCTTCGCTAGAATTACATCACCTGACTTGATATAGAAGGAAAACCACGACAATTTTGGTTGGCATTATATCATTCAACTGGTGAAGACCGCATCACATTCGCTAGAATTACATCACATCTCGATGTAGAATGAAAACTACGACCATCTTGGAATTACATCATTCAACCGTAGTGAAGACCGCAACACATCTTCGCTTTACATCACATCACCGACTTGATATAGAAGAAAAACCACGACAATTTTGGTTGGCATCATTCAACTGAGTGAAGACCGATTTCGCGAAATTACATCACCCGACTCGATGTAGAATGAAAACTACGACCATCTTGGATGGCATTACATCATTCAACTGTAGTGAAGACCGCAACACCTTCGCTAGAATTACATCACCTGACTTGATATAGAAGGAAAACCACGACAATTTTGGTTGGCATTATATCATTCAACTGGAGTGAAGACCGCATCACATTCGCTAGAATTACATCACCCGACTCGATGTAGAATGAAAACTACGACCATCTTGGCTGGCATTACATCATTCAACTGTAGTGAAGACCGCAACACCTTCGCTAGAATTACATCACCTACTTGATATAGAAGGAAAACCACGACAATTTTGGTTGGCATTATATCATTCAACTGGAGTGAAGACCGCATCACATTCGCTAGAATTACATCACCCAACTCGATGTAGAATGAAAACTACGACCATCTTGGTGACATTACATCATTCAATTGTGAAGACCACAACATCTTCGCTAGAATTACATCACCCGACTTGATATAGAAGGAAAACCACGACAATTTTGGTTGGCATTATCATCATTCACTTTGGAGTGAAGACCGCATCACATTCGCTAGAAATTACATCACCCGACTCGATGTAGAATGAAAACTACGACCATCTTGGTGGCATTACATCATTCAACTGAGTGAAGACCGCAACACATTCGCTAGAATTACATCACCCGACTTGATATAGAAGGAAAACCACGACCATTTTGGTTGGCATTATATCATTCAACTGTAGTGAAGACCGCATCACATTCGCTAGAATTACATCACCCGACTTGATATAGAATGAAACTACGACCATCTTGGGTTGGCATTACATCATTCAACTGGAGTGAAGACCGCATCACCTTCGCTAGAATTACATCACCTGACTTGATATAGAATGAAAACCACGACAATTTTGGTTGGCATTATATCATTCAACTGGAGTGAAGACCGCATCACATTCGCTAGAATTACATCACCCGACTCGATGTAGAATGAAAACTACGACCATCTTGGATGGCATTACATCATTCAACTCGTAGTAGTGAAGACCGCAACACCTTCGCTAGAATTACATCACCCGACTTGATATAGAAGGAAAACCACGACAATTTTGGTTGGCATTATATCATTCAACCGGAGTGAAGACCGCATCACATTCGCTAGAATTACATCACCCGACTCGATGTAGAATGAAAACTACGACCATCTTGGTGGCATTACATCATTCAACTCGTAGTGAAGACCGCAACACATCTTCGCTAGAATTACATCACCCGACTTGATATAGAAGAAAAACCACGACAATTTTGGTTGGCATTATATCATTCAACCGGAGTGAAGACCGCATCACATTCGCTAGAATTACATCACCCGACTCGATGTAGAATGAAAACTACGACCATCTTGGCTGACATTACATCATTCAACTTGTAGAAGACCGCAACATCTTCGCTAGAATTACATCACCCGACTTGATATAGAAGAAAAACCACGACATTTTGGTTGCTAGAATTACATCACCGACTTCTTCTAGATATCACACCGACTTGATATAGAAGGAAAACCACGACAATTTTGGTTGGCATTATATCATTCAACTGGAGTGAAGACCGCATCACATTCGCTAGAATTACATCACCCGACTCGATGTAGAATGAAAACTACGACCATCTTGGTGGCATTACATCATTCAACCGTAGTGAAGACCGCAACACCTTCGCTAGAATTACATCACCCGACTTGATATAAAGAAAAAACACGACAATTTTGGTTGGCATTATATCATTCAACTGGAGTGAAGACCGCATCACATTCGCTAGAATTACATCACCCGACTCGATGTAGAATGAAAACTAGACCCATCTTGGATGGCATTACATCATTCAACTCAGTAGTGAAGACCGCAACACCTTCGCTAGAATTACATCACCTCGACTTGATATAGAAGAAAACCACGACAATTTTGGTTGGCATTATATCATTCAACTGGAGTGAAGACCGCATCACATTCGCTAGAATTACATCACCCGACTCGATGTAGAATGAAAACTACGACCATCTTGGTGGCATTACATCATTCAACCGTAGTGAAGACCGCAACACTTCGCTAGAATTACATCACCTCACTTGATATAGAAGGAAAACCACGACAATTTTGGTTGGCATTATATCATTCAACTGGAGTGAAGACCGCATCACATTCGCTAGAATTACATCACCCGACTCGATGTAGAATGAAAACTACGACCATCTTGGCTTGGCATTACATCATTCAACCGTAGTGAAATTACATCACCGCAACATCTTCGCTAGAATTACATCACATTCAACCGACTTGATATAGAAGAAAACCACGAAAACTACGACCATCTTGGTTGGCATTACATCATTCAACCGCAACACCTTTCGTAGTGATCAGACCGCAACACACTTTCGCTAAGAATTACATCACCTCGACTTGATATAGAATGAAAACCACGACCATTTTGGTTGGCATTACATCATTCAACTCATAGTGAAGACCGCATCACATTCGCTAGAATTACATCACCCGACTCGATGTAGAATGAAAACTACGACCATCTTGGGTGGCATTACATCATTCAACCGTAGTGAAGACCGCAACACTTCGCTAGAATTACATCACCCGACTTGATATAGAAGGAAAACCACGACAATTTTGGTTGGCATTATATCATTCAACCGCGAGTGAAGACCGCATCACCTTCGCTAGAATTACATCACCCGACTTGATAGAATGAAAACCACGACCATCTTTGGTTGGCATTATATCATTCAACCGGAGTGAAGACCGCATCACATTCGCTAGAATTACATCACCCGACTCGATGTAGAATGAAAACTACGACCATCTTGGATGGCATTACATCATCATTCAACCGTAGTGAAGACCGCAACACCTTCGCTAGAATTACATCACCGACTTGATATAGAAGGAAAACCACGACAATTTTGGTTGGCATTATATCATTCAACTGGAGTGAAGACCGCATCACATTCGCTAGAATTACATCACCCGACTCGATGTAGAATGAAAACTACGACCATCTTGGTGGCATTACATCATTCAACGTAGTGAAGACCGCAACACCTTCGCTAGAATTACATCACCCGACTTGATATAGAAGGAAAACCACGACAATTTTGGTTGGCATTATATCATTCAACTGGGAGTGAAGACCGCATCACATTCGCTATTACATCACCCAACTCGATGTAGAATGAAAACTACGACCATCTTGGTGACATTACATCATTCAACCGTTGAAGACCGCAACACCTTCGCTAAATTACATCACCCGACTTGATATAGAATGAAAACCACGACAATTTTGGTTGGCATTACATCATTCAACTGGAGTGAAGACCGCATCACATCACATTCGCTAGAATTACATCACCCGACTCGATGTAGAATGAAAACTACGACCATCTTGGATGGCATTACATCATTCAACCGTAGTGAAGACCGCAACACTTCGCTAGAATTACATCACCTCGACTTGATATAGAAGGAAAACCACGACAATTTTGGTTGGCATTATATCATTCAACCGGAGTGAAGACCGCATCACATTCGCTAGAATTACATCACCCGACTCGATGTAGAATGAAAACTACGACCATCTTGGTGGCATTACATCATTCAACCGTAGTGAAGACCGCAACACCTTCGCTAGAATTACATCACCTCGACTTGATATAGAAGGAAAACCACGACAATTTTGGTTGGCATTATATCATTCAACTCGGAGTGAAGACCGCATCACATTCGCTAGAATTACATCACATTACATCACTCGATATAGAATGAAAACCACGACCATCTTGGTTGGCATTACATCATTCAATTGGATGAAGACCATTAATTACATCACCCGACTTCGATATAGAATGAAAACTACGACGACCATCTTGGATGGCATTACATCATTCAACATCATTCAGTGAAGAGCAACACTTTCGCTAGAATTACATCACCTGACTTGATATAGAAGGAAAACCACGACAATTTTGGTTGGCATTATATCATTCAACTGGAGTGAAGACCGCATCACATTCGCTAGAATTACATCACCCGACTCGATGTAGAATGAAAACTACGACCATCTTGGCTGACATTACATCATTCAACATAGTGAAGACCGCAACACCTTCGCTAAGAATTACATCACCTGACTTGATATAGAAGGAAAACCACGACAATTTTGGTTGGCATTATATCATTCAACTGGAGTGAAGACCGCATCACATTCGCTAGAATTACATCACCCACTCGATGTAGAATGAAAACTACGACCATCTTGGCTGGCATTACATCATTCAACTGTAGTGAAGACCGCAACATCTTCGCTAGAATTACATCACCTGACTTGATATAGAAGGAAAACCACGACAATTTTGGTTGGCATTATATCATTCAACTGGAGTGAAGACCGCATCACATTCTAGAATTACATCACCCACTCGATGTAGAATGAAAACTACGACCATCTTGGCGGCATTACATCATTCAACCGTAGTGAGTGAACACACGCACGACACATTTTGGTTGGCATTACATTACATCACACCGACTTGATATAGAAGGAAAACCACGACAATTTTGGTTGGCATTATATCATTCAACTGGAGTGAAGACCGCATCACATTCGCTAGAATTACATCACCCGACTTGATATAGAATGAAAACTACGACCATCTTTGGTTGGCATTACATCATTCAACTGTAGTGAAGACCGCAACACCTTCGCTAGAATTACATCACCCGACTTGAAAACTACGACCATCTTGGCATTAATCATTCAACCACGAAACCGCAACACTTCGCTTGGCATTACATCACCCGACTTGATATAGAAAACCACGACAATTTTGGTTGGCATTATCATTCAATTCAGTGAAGAGAAATACATCACACATTCGCTAGAAACATACATCACCCGACTCGATGAATGAAAACTACGACCATCTTGGATGGCATTACATCATCATTCATGTAGTGAAGACCGCAACACTTCGCTAGAATTACATCACCTGACTTGATATAGAAGGAAAACCACGACAATTTTGGTTGGCATTATATCATTCAACTGGAGTGAAGACCGCATCACATTCGCTAGAATTACATCACCCGACTCGATGTAGAATGAAAACTACGACCATCTTGGCTGGCATTACATCATTCAACAGTAGTGAAGACCGCAACATCCTTCGCTAGAATTACATCACCTCGACTTGATATAGAAGGAAAACCACGACAATTTTGGTTGGCATTATATCATTCAACTGGAGTGAAGACCGCATCACATTCGCTAGAATTACATCACCCGACTCGATGTAGAATGAAAACTACGACCATCTTGGCTGGCATTACATCATTCAACAGTAGTGAAGACCGCAACACCTTCGCTAGAATTACATCACCCGACTTGATATAGAATGAAAACTACGACCATCTTGGATGGCATTACATCATTCAACTACGACAATCTTTGGTGAGAGACCGCAACACACTTCGCTAGAATTACATCACCCGACTTGATATAGAATGAAAACCACGACATCTTGGGATTTTTCAACAAGTTGGCATTATATCATTCAACTCGGAGTGAAGACCGCATCACATTCGCTAGAATTACATCACCCGACTCGATGTAGAATGAAAACTACGACCATCTTGGCGGCATTACATCATTCAACTGTAGTGAAGACCGCAACACCTTCGCTAGAATTACATCACCTCACTTGATATAGAAGAAAAACACGACAATTTTGGTTGGCATTATATCATTCAACTGGAGTGAAGACCGCATCACATTCGCTAGAATTACATCACCCGACTCGATGTAGAATGAAAACTACGACCATCTTGGCTGACATTACATCATTCAACTGGAGTGAAGACCGCAACATCTTCGCTAGAATTACATCACCTGACTCGATATAGAATGAAAACCACGACAATTTTGGTTGGCATTATATCATTCAACTGGAGTGAAGACCGCATCCCTTTCGCTAGAATTACATCACCCGACTCGATATAGAATGAAAACCACGACCATCTTGGATGGCATTACATCATTCAACTGGAGTGAAGACCGCATCACATTCGCTAGAATTACATCACCCGACTCGATGTAGAATGAAAACTACGACCATCTTGGTTGGCATTACATCATTCAACTGTAGTGAAGACCGCAACATCTTCGCTAGAATTACATCACCTGACTTGATATAGAAGGAAAAAACCACGACAATCTTGGTTGGCATTATATCATTCAACTCAGAGTGAAGACCGCAACACATTCGCTAGAATTACATCACCCCGACACCTTCGCTAGAATTACATCACCCGACTTGATATAGAAGAAAACCACGACAATTTTGGTTGGCATTATATCATTCAACTGAGTGAAGACCGCATCACATTCGCTAGAATTACATCACCCGACTCGATGTAGAATGAAAACTACGACCATCTTGGATGGCATTACATCATTCAACTCAACGTGAAAGACCGCAACACCTTCGCTATAATTACATCACCTGACTTGATATAGAAGGAAAACCACGACAATTTTGGTTGGCATTATATCATTCAACTGGAGTGAAGACCGCATCACATTCGCTAGAATTACATCACCCGACTCGATGTAGAATGAAAACTACGACCATCTTGGCTGACATTACATCATTCAACTGTAGTGAAGACCGCAACATCTTCGCTAGAATTACATCACCTGACTTGATATAGAAGGAAAACCACGACAATTTTGGTTGGCATTATATCATTCAACTGGAGTGAAGACCGCATCACATTCGCTAGAATTACATCACCCGACTCGATGTAGAATGAAAACTACGACCATCTTGGCTGACATTACATCATTCAACTGTAGTGAAGACCGCAACATCTTCGCTAGAATTACATCACCTGACTTGATATAGAAGGAAAACCACGACAATTTTGGTTGGCATTATATCATTCAACTGGAGTGAAGACCGCATCACATTCGCTAGAATTACATCACCGACTCGATGTAGAATGAAAACTACGACCATCTTGGCTGGCATTACATCATTCAACCGTAGTGAAGACCGCAACACCTCTTCGCTAGAATTACATCACCTCGACTTGATATAGAAGGAAAACCACGACAATTTTGGTTGGCATTATATCATTCAACTGGAGGAGTGAAGACCGCATCACATTCGCTAGAATTACATCACCCGACTCGATGTAGAATGAAAACTACGACCATCTTGGCTGACATTACATCATTCAACTGTAGTGAAGACCGCAACATCTTCGCTAGAATTACATCACCCGACTTGATATAGAAGGAAAACCACGACAATTTTGGTTGGCATTATATCATTCAACCGGAGTGAAGACCGCATCACATTCGCTAATTACATCACATCAACTCGATGTAGAATGAAAACTACGACCATCTTGGCTGGCATTATTACATCATTCAACTGAGTGAAGACCGCAACATCATTACATCATTCAACTAGAAGACCGCATCACCATCACTATATAGAATGAAAACTACGACCATCTTGGTGGCATTACATCATTCAACCGTAGTGAAGACCGCAACACCTTCGCTAGAATTACATCACCCGACTTGATATAGAAGAAAAACCACGACAATTTTGGTTGGCATTATATCATTCAAGTGAAGACCGCAAGTTGATACATCACCTGAAAGAAAACCGCATCACATTTTTGTTGGCATTATATCATTCAACGGAGTGAAGACATCACATTCGCTAGAATTACATCACCCGACTCGATGTAGAATGAAAACTACGACCATCTTGGCTGGCATTACATCATTCAACCGTGTGAAGACCGCAACACCTTCGCTAGAATTACATCACCCGACTTGATATAGAAGGAAAACCACGACAATTTTGGTTGGCATTATATCATTCAACCGGAGTGAAGACCGCATCACATCTTCGCTAGAATTACATCACCCACTCGATGTAGAATGAAAACTACGACCATCTTGGCTGACATTACATCATTCAACCGTAGTGAAGCCGCAACATCTTCGCTAGAATTACATCACCCGACTTGATATAGAAGAAAACCACGACAATTTTGGTTGGCATTATTCAACTGGATCATTCAACTGGAGTGAAGACCGCATCACATCATTCGCTAGAATTACATCACACCGACTCGATGTAGAATGAAAACTACGACCATCTTGGTTGGCATTACATCATTCAACTCGAGTGAAGACCGCATCACATTCGCTAGAATTACATCACCCACTTGATATAGAATGAAAACCACGACAATCTTGGTTGGCATTATATCATTCAACACGAGTGAAGACCGCATCACATTCGCACACATTCGCTAGAATACATCATCACCGACTTGATGTAGAATGAAAACTACGACCATCTTTGGTTGGCATTACATCATTCAACTCGTAGTGAAGACCGCAACACATTCGCTAGAATTACATCACACGACTTGATATAGAAGGAAAACCACGACAATTTTGGTTGGCATTATATCATTCAACCGGAGTGAAGACCGCATCACACATTCGCAGAATTACATCACCCGACTCGATGTAGAATGAAAACTACGACCATCTTGGATGGCATTACATCATTCAACTGTAGTGAAGACCGCAACACCTTCGTAAGAATTACATCACCTGACTTGATATAGAAGGAAAACCACGACAATTTTGGTTGGCATTATATCATTCAACTGGTGAAGACCGCATCACATTCGCTTCGAATTACATCACATCACCTCGATGTAGAATGAAAACTACGACCATCTTGGCTGACATTACATCATTCAACAGTAGTGAAGACCGCAACACCTTCGCTAGAATTACATCACCTGACTTGATATAGAAGGAAAACCACGACAATTTTGGTTGGCATTATATCATTCAACTGGAGTGATGACCGCATCACCTTCGCTGGAATTACATCACCCAACTCGATGTAGAATGAAAACTACGACCATCTTGGCTGACATTACATCATTCAACATTCAACCGTGAAGACCGCAACATCTTCGCTAGAATTACATCACCTGACTTGATATAGAAGGAAAACCACGACAATTTTGGTTGGCATTATATCATTCAACTGGAGTGAAGACCGCATCACATTCGCTAGAATTACATCACCCGACTCGATGTAGAATGAAAACTACGACCATCTTGGATGGCATTACATCATTCAACTGTAGTGAAGACCGCAACATCTTCGCTAGAATTACATCACCTCACTTGATATAGAAGGAAAACCACGACAATTTTGGTTGGCATTATATCATTCAACTGGAGTGAAGACCGCATCACATTCGCTAGAATTACATCACCCGACTCGATGTAGAATGAAAACTACGACCATCTTGGCTGACATTACATCATTCAACTGTAGTGAAGACGCAACACCTTCATCATTCAACCGTAGTAAGAAGACCGCAAATTACATCACCACGACTTGATATAGAAGGAAAACCACGACAATTTTGGTTGGCATTATATCATTCAACCGGAGTGAAGACCGCATCACATTCGCTAGAATTTACATCACCCGACTCGATGTAGAATGAAAACTACGACCATCTTGGTGGCATTACATCATTCAACATCATATTGAAGACATCAAATTACATCACATCGACGATATAGAATGAAAACCACGACAATTTTGGTTGGCATTATATCATTCAACTGAGTGAAGACCGCATCACCTCAACATCATCGAGTGATGAGAATGAAAACTACGACCATCAATTACATCATTCAACTTCGTAGTGAAGACCGCAACATCACATCACGACTTGATATAGAAGGAAAACCACGACAATTTTGGTTGGCATTATATCATTCAACCGGAGTGAAGACCGCATCACATTCGCTAGAATTACATCACCCGACTCGATGTAGAATGAAAACTACGACCATCTTGGTTGGCATTATTATCATTCAACTGTAGTGAAGACCGCAACACATTCGCTAGAATTACATCACCCACTTGATATAGAAGGAAAACCACGACAATTTTGGTTGGCATTATATCATTCAACCGGAGAGTGAAGACCGCATCACATTCGCTAGAATTACATCACCCGACTCGATGTAGAATGAAAACTACGACCATCTTGGTTGGCATTATATCATTCAACATCACGAGTGAAGACCGCACACATTTTGGTTGAATTATATCACATCACTTTCGCTAGAATCACATCACCCTCGATGTAGAATGAAAACTACGACCATCTTGGATGGCATTACATCATTCAACTTAGTGAAGACCGCAACACCTTCGCTAGAATTACATCACACCGACTTGATATAGAAGGAAAAAACCACGACAATTTTGGTTGGCATTATATCATTCAACTGGAGTGAAGACCGCATCACATTCGCTAGAATTACATCACCCGACTCGATGTAGAATGAAAACTACGACCATCTTGGTGGCATTACATCATTCAACATCGTAGTGAAGACCGCAACACCTTCTTCGCTAAGAATTACATCACCTCGACTTGATATAGAAGGAAAACCACGACAATTTTGGTTGGCATTATATCATTCAACTGGAGTGAAGACCGCATCACATTCGCTTCGAATTACATCACACGACTCGATGTAGAATGAAAACTACGACCATCTTGGCTGACATTACATCATTCAACTGTAGTGAAGACCGCAACATCTTCGCTAGAATTACATCACCCGACTCGATATAGAATGAAAACTACGACCATCTTGGATGGCATTACATCATTCAACTTACATCACAGTGATAGAGAAGAAGATCACATCATCGCTATTACAATTACATCACCCATCACTTCGCTAGAATTACATCACCCGACTCGATGTAGAATGAAAACTACGACCATCTTGGTGGCATTACATCATTCAACTGTAGTGAAGACCGCAACACATTCGCTAGAATTACATCACCCGACTTGATATAATGAAAACCGACCATTTTTGGTTGGCATTATATCATTCAACTGGAGTGAAGACCGCATCACCTTCGCTAGAATTACATCACCCGACTCGATGTAGAATGAAAACTACGACCATCTTGGCTGGCATTACATCATTCAACTGTAGTGAAGACCGCAACACCTTCGCTAGAATTACATCACCTGACTTGATATAGAAGGAAAACCACGACAATTTTGGTTGGCATTATATCATTCAACTGGAGTGAAGACCGCATCACATTCGCTAGAATTACATCACCCGACTCGATGTAGAATGAAAACTACGACCATCTTGGATGGCATTACATCATTCAACTGTAGTGAAGACCGCAACACCTTCGCTAGAATTACATCACCTGACTTGATATAGAAGGAAAACCACGACAATTTTGGTTGGCATTATATCATTCAACTGGAGTGAAGACCGCATCACATTCGCTAGAATTACATCACCCGACTCGATGTAGAATGAAAACTACGACCATCTTGGCTGGCATTACATCATTCAACATTCAGTAGTGAAGACCGCAACATCTTCGCTAATTACATCACCCGACTTGATATAGAAGGAAAAAGGAAAACCACGACAATTTTGGTTGGCATTATATCATTCAACTGAGTGAAGACCGCATCACATTCGCTAGAATTACATCACCCGACTCGATGTAGAAAAAAACTACGACCATCTTGGCGGCATTACATCATTCAACTGTAGTGAAGACCGCAACATCTTCGCTAGAATTACATCACCTGACTTGATATAGAAGGAAAAAACCACGACAATTTTGGTTGGCATTATATCATTCAACTGGAGTGAAGACCGCATCACATTCGCTAGAATTACATCACCCGACTCGATGTAGAATGAAAACTACGACCATCTTGGCTGACATTACATCATTCAACTGTAGTGAAGACCGCAACATCTTCGCTAGAATTACATCACCTAACTTGATATAGAAGTAAAACCACGACAATTTTGGTTGGCATTATATCATTCAACTGGAGTGAAGACCGCATCACATTCGCTAGAATTACATCACCCGACTCGATGTAGAATGAAAACTACGACCATCTTGGCTGGCATTACATCATTCAACTGTAGTGAAGACCGCAACACCTTCGCTAGAATTACATCACCTCACTTGATATAGAAGGAAAACCACGACAATTTTGGTGGCATTATATCATTCAACTGGAGTGAAGACCGCATCACATTCGCTAGAATTACATCACCCGACTCGATGTAGAATGAAAACTACGACCATCTTGGCGACACATCATTCAACCGTAGTGAAGACCGCAACATCTTCGCTAGACATCACATCACCTCTTGATATAGAAGGAAAACCACGACAATTTTGGTTGGCATTATATCATTCAACTGAGTGAAGACCGCATCACATCACATTCGCTAGAATTACATCACCCGACTCGATGTAGAATGAAAACTACGACCATCTTGGATGGCATTACATCATTCAACCGTAGTAGTGAAGACCGCAACACCTTCGCTAAGAATTACATCACACTTTGATATAGAAGGAAAACCACGACAATTTTGGTTGGCATTATATCATTCAACTGGAGTGAAGACCGCATCACATTCGCTAGAATTACATCACCCGACTCGATGTAGAATGAAAACTACGACCATCTTGGCCGGCATTACATCATTCAACCGTAGTGAAGACCGCAACACATCTTCGCTAGAATTACATCACCTCGACTTGATATAGATATAAGGAAAACCACGACAATTTTGGTTGGCATTATATCATTCAACCGGAGTGAAGACCGCATCACCTTCGCTAGAATTACATCACCCGACTCGATGTAGAATGAAAACTACGACCATCTTGGCGACATTACATCATTCAACGTAGTGAAGACCGACACATCTTCGCTAGAATTACATCACCTCGACTTGATATAGAAGGAAAACCACGACAATTTTGGTTGGCATTATATCATTACATCACCCGACTCGATGTAGAATGAAAACTACCATTTTGGTGGCATTACATCATTCAACTGGAGTGAAACCGCAACACATTTCGCTTGAATTACATCACCACCTACTTGATATAGAATGAAAACCACGACAATTTTGGTTGGCATTATCATTCAACTGAGTGAAGACCGCATCACATTCGCTAGAATTACATCACCCGACTCGATGTAGAATGAAAACTACGACCATCTTGGTCGACATTACATCATTCAACTGTAGTGAAGACCGCAACATCTTC
Organism: Anisodus tanguticus; assembly: GCA_034509755.1. NCBI lineage: Eukaryota > Viridiplantae > Streptophyta > Magnoliopsida > Solanales > Solanaceae > Anisodus > Anisodus tanguticus. The sequence goes on along the minus strand of CM067555.1, from coordinate 30,124,102 downwards.
GCTAGAATTACATCACCTGACTTGATATAGAAGGAAAACCACGACAATTTTGGTTGGCATTATATCATTCAACTGGAGTGAAGACCGCATCACATTCGCTAGAATTACATCACCCGACTCGATGTAGAATGAAAACTACGACCATCTTGGGTGGCATTACATCATTCAACAGTAGTGAAGACCGCAACATCTTCGCTAAGAATTACATCACTTATTGATATAGAAGGAAAACCACGACAATTTTGGTTGGCATTATATCATTCAACTGGAGTGAAGACCGCATCACATTCGCTAGAATTACATCACCCGACTCGATGTAGAATGAAAACTACGACCATCTTGGCTGGCATTACATCATTCAACTGTAGTGAAGACCGCAACACCTTCGCTAGAATTACATCACCCGACTTGATATAGAAGGAAAAAACACGACAATTTTGGTTGGCATTATATCATTCAACCGGAGTGAAGACCGCATCACATTCGCTAGAATTACATCACCCGAACTCGATGTAGAATGAAAACTACGACCATCTTGGCGACCATCTTGGCATTACATCATTCAACTGTAGTGAAGACCGCAACATCTTCGCTAGAATTACATCACCTGACTTGATATAGAAGGAAAACCACGACAATTTTGGTTGGCATTATATCATTCAACTGGAGTGAAGACCGCATCACATTCGCTAGAATTACATCACCCGACTCGATGTAGAATGAAAACTACGACCATCTTGGCGACATTACATCATTCAACCGTAGTGAAGACCGCAACATCTTCGCTAGAATTACATCACCTTGACTTGATATAGAAGGAAAACCACGACAATTTTGGTTGGCATTATATCATTCAACTAGAGTGAAGACCGCATCACATTCGCTAGAATTACATCACCCGACTCGATGTAGAATGAAAACTACGACCATCTTGGCTGGCATTACATCATTCAACTTTCGTAGTGAAGACCGCAACACGACCATCTTTACATCATTCAACTCGTAGTGAAATTACATCATCACTTGACTTGATATAGAAGGAAAACCACGACAATTTTGGTTGGCATTATATCATTCAACTGGAGTGAAGACCGCATCACATTCGCTAGAATTACATCACCCGACTCGATGTAGAATGAAAACTACGACCATCTTGGCTGGCATTACATCATTCAACAGTAGTGAAGACCGCAACACCTTTCGCTAGAATTACATCACACCGACTTGATATAGAAGGAAAACCACGACAATTTTGGTTGGCATTATATCATTCAACTGGAGTGAAGACCGCATCACATTCGCTAGAATTACATCACCCGACTCGATGTAGAATGAAAACTACGACCATCTTGGCTGACATTAATCATTCAACTGTAGTGAAGACCGCAACATCTTCGCTAGAATTACATCACCTGACTTGATATAGAAGGAAAACCACGACAATTTTGGTTGGCATTATATCATTCAACTGGAGTGAAGACCGCATCACATTCGCTAGAATTACATCACCCGACTCGATGTAATGAAAACTACGACCATCTTGGGCCGGCATTACATCATTCAACGTAGTGAAGACCGCATTACTTCGACTAGAATTACATCACACTAGTGAAGACCGCATCACATTCGCTAATCACCCGACTTGATATAGAAGGAAAACCACGACAATTTTGGTTGGCTAATTATCATTCAACTGGAGTGAAGACCGCATCACATTCGCTAGAATTACATCACCCGACTCGATGTAGAATGAAAACTACGACCATCTTGGCTGGCATTACATCATTCAACAGTAGTGAAGACCGCAACACCTTCGCTAGAATTACATCACCTGACTTGATATAGAAGGAAAACCACGACAATTTTGGTTGGCATTATATCATTCAACTGGAGTGAAGACCGCATCACATTCGCTAGAATTACATCACCCAACTCGATGTAGAATGAAAACTACGACCATCTTGGCTGACATTACATCATTCAACTGTAGTGAAGACCGCAACATCTTCGCTAGAATTACATCACCTGACTTGATATAGAAGTAAAACCACGACAATTTTGGTTGGCATTATATCATTCAACTTTGGAGTGAAGACCGCATCACACATTCGCTAGAATTACATCACATCGACTCGATATAGAATGAAAACCACGACCATCTTGGTTGGCATTCAACCGGGTGAAGACCGCAATATCATTCAACTGACTCGAGTGAAGACCGCATCACATTCGCTAGAATTACATCACCCGACTTTCGATACATAGAATGAAAAAAACCACGACAATTTTGGTTGGCATTACATCATTCAACTGGAGTGAAGACCGCATCACATTCGCTAGAATTACATCACCTGACTCGATATAGAATGAAAACCATGACAATCTTGGTTGGCATTATATCATTCAACTGGAGTGAAGACCGCATCACCTTCGCTAGAATTACATCACCTGACTTGATATAGAAGGAAAACCACGACAATTTTGGTTGGCATTATATCATTCAACTGGAGTGAAGACCGCATCACATTCGCTAGAATTACATCACCCGACTCGATGTAGAATGAAAACTACGACCATCTTGGCTGGCATTACATCATTCAACCGTGAAGACCGCAACACCTTCGCTTCGCTAGAATTACATCACCTGACTTGATATAGAAGGAAAACCACGACAATTTTGGTTGGCATTATATCATTCAACTGGAGTGAAGACCGCATCACATTCGCTAGAATTACATCACCCTACTCGATGTAGAATGAAAACTACGACCATCTTGGCTGGCATTACATCATTCAACAGTAGTGAAGACCGCAACATCTTCGCTAGAATTACATCACCTGACTTGATATAGAAGGAAAACCACGACAATTTTGGTTGGCATTATATCATTCAACTGGAGTGAAGACCGCATCACATTCGCTAGAATTACATCACCCGACTCGATGTAGAATGAAAACTACGACCATCTTGGCTAGACATTACATCATTCAACATTACATCATAGTGAAGATCGCATGAAAACTACGACCATCTTCGCTCGATTAATTATCATCACCCGAAGACCGCAACATTTCGATTACATCACCCGACTTGATATAGAAGGAAAACGACAATTTTTGGTTGGCATTATATCATTCAACTGGAGTGAAGACCGCATCACATTCGCTAGAATTACATCACCCGACTCGATGTAGAATGAAAACTACGACCATCTTGGATGGCATTACATCATTCAACTGTAGTGAAGACCGCAACACATCTTCGCTAATTACATCACATCACTTGATATAGAAGGAAAACCACGACAATTTTGGTTGGCATTATATCATTCAACTGGAGTGAAGACCGCATCACATTCGCTAGAATTACATCACCCGACTCGATGTAGAATGAAAACTACGACCATCTTGGCTGGCATTACATCATTCAACTGTAGTGAAGACCGCAACATCTTCGCTAGAATTACATCACCTGACTTGATATAGAAGGAAAACCACGACAATTTTGGTTGGCATTATATCATTCAACTGGAGTGAAGACCGCATCACCTTCGCTAGAATTACATCACATGACTCGATGTAGAATGAAAACTACGACCATCTTGGCTGACATTACATCATTCAACTGTAGTGAAGACCGCAACATCTTCGCTAGAATTACATCACCACTTGATATAGAATGAAAACCACGACCATCTTAGATGGCATTATTATCATTCAACTGGAGTGAAGACCGCATCACATTCGCTAGAATTACATCACCCGACTCGATGTAGAATGAAAACTACGACCATCTTGGCTGACATTACATCATTCAACTGTAGTGAAGACCGCAACACCTTCGCTAGAAATTACATCACCTGACTTGATATAGAAGGAAAACCACGACAATTTTGGTTGGCATTATATCATTCAATTGGAGTGAAGACCGCATCACATTCGCTAGAATTACATCACCCGACTCGATGTAGAATGAAAACTACGACCATCTTGGCTGACATTACATCATTCAACTGTAGTGAAGACCGCAACATCTTCGCTAGAATTACATCACCTGACTTGATATAGAAGGAAAACCACGACAATTTTGGTTGGCATTATATCATTCAACTGGAGTGAAGACCGCATCACATTCGCTAGAATTACATCACCCGACTCGATGTAGAATGAAAACTACGACCATCTTGGCTGGCATTACATCATTCAACAGTAGTGAAGACCGCAACACCTTCGCTAGAATTACATCACCTGACTTGATATAGAAGGAAAACCACGACAATTTTGGTTGGCATTATATCATTCAACTGGAGTGAAGACCGCATCACCTTCGCTGGAATTACATCACACAACTCGATGTAGAATGAAAACTACCATCTTTGGCTGGCATTACATCATTCAACCGTAGTGAAGACCAACATCTTCGCTAGAATTACATCACCTCACTTGATATAGAAGGAAAACCACGACAATTTTGGTTGGCATTATATCATTCAACCGGAGTGAAGAAGACCATCACATTTGGCTAGAATTACATCACCCGACTCGATGTAGAATGAAAACTACGACCATCTTGGTGAGATTACATCATTCAACTTCGGAGTGAAGACCGCATTACATCATCATTCAACCGTAGTGAAGACCAACACCTTCGCTATCATCTTGGATGGCATTACATCACATCACCTGACTTGATATAGAAGGAAAACCACGACAATTTTGGTTGGCATTATATCATTCAACTGGAGTGAAGACCGCATCACATTCGCTAATTACATCACACCGACTCGATGTAGAATGAAAACTACGACCATCTTGGCTGGCATTACATCATTCAACAGTAGTGAAGACCGCAACACCTTCGCTAGAATTACATCACCTCGACTTGATATAGAAGGAAAACCACGACAATTTTGGTTGGCATTATATCATTCAACTGGAGTGAAGACCGCATCACATTCGCTAGAATTACATCACCCACTCGATGTAGAATGAAAACTACGACCATCTTGGCTGGCATTACATCATTCAACTGTAGTGAAGACCGCAACACCTTCGCTAGAATTACATCACCGACTTGATATAGAAGAAAAAACCACGACAATTTTGGTTGGCATTATATCATTCAACTCGGAGTGAAGACCGCATCACATTCGCTAGAATTACATCACCCGACTTGATATAGAATGAAAAAACTACGACCATCTTGGATGGCATTACATCATTCAACTGGAGTGATGACCGCAACACATTTCGCTAGAATTACATCACATCACGACTCGATATAGAATGAAAACCACGACAATCTTGGCTGGCATTACATCATTCAACTTGAGTGAAGAAAACCACATCATCATCATTCAATGGTGAAGACGCATCACATTCGCTAGAATTACATCACCCGACTCGATGTAGAATGAAAACTACGACCATCTTGGTGGCATTACATCATTCAACCGTAGTGAAGACCGCAACACATTCTTCGCTAGAATTACATCACATTTTGGTTGGCTTGATATAGAAGGAAAAAAACACGACAATTTTGGTTGGCATTATATCATTCAACTCGAGTGAAGACAACGAGTGAAGACCGCATCACCTTCGCTAGAATTACATCACCCGACTCGATATAGAATGAAAACTACGACCATCTTGGCTGACATTACATCATTCAACTGGAGTGAAGACCGCAACATCTTCGCTAGAATTACATCACCCGACTCGATATAGAATGAAAACTACGACCATCTTGGATGGCATTACATCATTCAACTGTAGTGAAGACCGCAACACCTTCGTAAGAATTACATCACCTGACTTGATATAGAAGGAAAACCACGACAATTTTGGTTGGCATTATATCATTCAACTGGAGTGAAGACCGCATCACATTCGCTAGAATTACATCACCCGACTCGATGTAGAATGAAAACTACGACCATCTTGGCTGGCATTACATCATTCAACTAGTAGTGAAGACCGCAACACCTTCGCTAGAATTACATCACCTGACTTGATATAGAAGGAAAACCACGACAATCTTGGTTGGCATTATATCATTCAACTGGAGTGAAGACCGCATCACATTCGCTAGAATTACATCACCCGACTCGATGTAGAATGAAAACTACGACCATCTTGGCTGGCATTACATCATTCAACTTGAAGTGATTACATCATTACATCATTCAATGAGAATTGAAACCACGACAATTTTGGTAGAATTACATCACCCGATTCGATACATCACCCGACTGATATAGAATGAAAACGACGACCATCTTGGATGGCATTACATCATTCAACTGGAGTGAAGACCGCAACACTTTCGCTAGAATTACATCACCTGACTTGATATAGAAGAAAAACCACGACAATTTTGGTTGGCATTATATCATTCAACTGGAGTGAAGACCGCATCACATTCGCTAGAATTACATCACCCGACTCGATGTAGAATGAAAACTACGACCATCTTGGTGGGCATTACATCATTCAACATAGTGAAGACCGCAACATCTTCGCTAGAATTACATCACCCACCGACTTGATATAGAAGGAAAACCACGACAATTTTGGTTGGCATTATATCATTCAACTGGAGTGAAGACCGCATCACATTCGCTAATTACATCACCCGACTCGATGTAGAATGAAAACTACGACCATCTTGGTGGCATTACATCATTCAACCGTAGTGAAGACCGCAACACCTTCGCTAGAATTACATCACACGACTTGATATAGAAGGAAAACCACGACAATTTTGGTTGGCATTATATCATTCAACCAGAGTGAAGACCGCATCACATTCGCTAGAATTACATCACCCGACTCGATGTAGAATGAAAACTACGACCATCTTGGATGAAAACATTACATCATTCAACATCATTCAGTGAAGACCGCAACACTTCGCTAGAATTACATCACCCGACTTGATATAGAAGGAAAACCACGACAATTTTGGTTGGCATTATATCATTCAACTGGAGTGAAGACCGCATCACATTCGCTAGAATTACATCACCCGACTCGATGTAGAATGAAAACTACGACCATCTTGGTGGCATTACATCATTCAACCGTAGTGAAGACCGCAACACCTTTCGCTAGAATTACATCACCTCGACTTGATATAGAAGGAAAACCACGACAATTTTGGTTGGCATTATATCATTCAACTGGAGTGAAGACCGCATCACATTCGCTAGAATTACATCACCCGACTCGATGTAGAATGAAAACTACGACCATCTTGGCGACATTACATCATTCAACTCGACTCGAGTGAAGACCATCACATCTTCGCTAGAATTACATCACATCACTTGACTTGATATAGAATGAAAACCACGACAATTTTGGTTGGCATTATATCATTCAATCGGAGTGAAGACCACATCACATTCGCTAGAATTACATCACCCGACTCGATGTAGAATGAAAACTACGACCATCTTGGATGGCATTACATCATTCAACTCGTAGTGAAGACCGCAACACATTCGCTAGAAATTACATCACCTGACTTGATATAGAAGGAAAACCACGACAATTTTGGTTGGCATTATATCATTCAACTGGAGTGAAGACCGCATCACATTCGCTAGAATTACATCACCCGACTCGATGTAGAATGAAAACTACGACCATCTTGGCTGGCATTACATCATTCAACTTAAGTGAAGACCGCAACACCTTCGCTAGAATTACATCACCTGACTTGATATAGAAGGAAAACCACGACAATTTTGGTTGGCATTATATCATTCAACTGGAGTGATGACCGCATCACCTTCGCTGGAATTACATCACATGACTCGATGTAGAATGAAAACTACGACCATCTTGGCTGACATTACATCATTCAACTGTAGTGAAGACCGCAACATCTTCGCTAGAATTACATCACCCGACTCGATATAGAATGAAAACTACGACCATCTTGGATGGCATTACATCATTCAACTGTAGTGAAGACCGCATCACATCATTCAACTAGAATTACATCACCATCTTGACTCATTATATCATTCAATAGTGAAGAAAACACACGCTACATTACATCATCTTGGTTGACATTATTATCATTCAACTGGAGTGAAGACCGCATCACATTCGCTAGAATTACATCACCCGACTCGATGTAGAATGAAAACTACGACCATCTTGGTTGGCATTACATCATTCAACTGTAGTGAAGACCGCAACACCTTCGCTAGAATTACATCACCACCTACTTGATATAGAAGGAAAACCACGACAATCTTGGTTGGCATTATATCATTCAACTGGAGTGAAGACCGCATCACCTTCGCTGGAATTACATCACCCGACTCGATATAGAATGAAAACTACGACTATCTTGGCTGACATTACATCATTCAATTGGAGTGAAGACCGCATCACTTCGCTAGAATTACATCACCCGACTCGATATAGAATGAAAACCACGACCATCTTGGATGGCATTACATCATTCAACTCGTAGTGAAGACCGCAACACCTTCGCTATTCGAATTACATCACCTCGACTTGATATAGAATGAAAACCACGACAATTTTGGTTGGCATTATATCATTCAACTGGAGTGAAGACCGCATCACATTCGCTAGAATTACATCACCCGACTCGATGTAGAATGAAAACTACGACCATCTTGGTTGGCATTACATCATTCAACTGTAGTGAAGACCGCAACACATTCGCTAGAATTACATCACCTGACTTGATATAGAAGGAAAAACCACGACAATCTTGGTTGGCATTATATCATTCAACTGGAGTGAAGACCGCATCACCTTCGCTAGAATTACATCACACGACTCGATGTAGAATGAAAACTACGACCATCTTTGCTATATTACATCATTCAACTTTGGAGTGAAGACCGCAACACATTTCGCTAAAATTACATCACCTTTGGTGGAAATACATCTTGATATAGAATGAAAACTACGACCATCTTGGATGGCATTACATCATTCAACTCGTAGTGAAGACCGCAACACCTTCGCTAGAATTACATCACCCGACTTGATATATAGAAGAAAACCACGACCATTTTGGTTGGCATTATATCATTCAACTGGAGTGAAGACCGCATCACATTCGCTAGAATTACATCACCCGACTCGATGTAGAATGAAAACTACGACCATCTTGGCGGCATTACATCATTCAACCGTAGTGAAGACCGCAACACCTTCGCTAGAATTACATCACCCGACTTGATTGATATAGAAGAAAACCACGACAATCTTGGTTGGCATTATATCATTCAACTGGTGAAGACCGCATCACATTCGCTAGAATTACATCACACGACTCGATATAGAATGAAAACCACGACAATCTTGGTTGGCATTACATCATTCAACATCATTCAGTGAAGACCACAACATCATTCATTCTAGAATTACATCACCCGACATCACCCGATTAGAATAAATGAAAACCACGACCATCTTGGATGGCATTACATCATTCAACTGGAGTGAAGACCGCAACACATTTCGCTAGAATTACATCACCCGACTCATATAGAATGAAAACCACGACAATTTTGGTTGGCATTATATCATTCAACACATTCGGAGAGAAGACCGCATCACATTCGCTAGAATTACATCACCCGACTCGATATAGAATGAAAACTACGACCATCTTGGCTGTCATTACATCATTCAACTGTAGTGAAGACCGCAACACCTTCGCTAGAATTACATCACATGACTTGATATAGAAGGAAAACCACGACAATCTTGGTTGGCATTATATCATTCAACTGGAGTGAAGACCGCATCACATTCGCTAGAATTACATCACCCGACTCGATATAGAATGAAAACTACGACCATCTTGGCTGTCATTACATCATTCAATTGGAGTGAAGACCGCAACACTTCGCTAGAATTACATCACATGACTTGATATAGAATGAAAACCACGACCATTTTGGTTGGCATTATCATCATTCAACCGGAGTGAAGACCGCATCACATTCGCAACATCACCGACTCGATGTAGAATGAAAACTTACACCATCTTGGTGGCATTACATCATTCAACGAGTGAAGACCGCATATATCGAACATCACCACTTGATATAGAAGAAAACCATGACATTTGGTTGGCATTATATCATTCAACCGGAGTGAAGACCGCATCACATTCGCTAGAATTAATTACATCACCGACTCGATGTAGAATGAAAACTACGACCATCTTGGCTGGCATTACATCATTCAACTGTAGTGAAGACCGCAACACCTTCGCTAGAATTACATCACCTGACTTGATATAGAAGGAAAACCACGACAATTTTGGTTGGCATTATATCATTCAACTGGAGTGAAGACCGCATCACCTTCGCTAGAATTACATCACACGACTCGATGTAGAATGAAAACTACGACCATCTTGGTAGACATTACATCATTCAACTTAGTGAAGACCGCAACATTTTCGCTAGATTACATCACACCTTGATTGATATAGAATGAAAACCACGACAATTTTGGTTGGCATTATATCATTCAACTGGAGTGAAGACCGCATCACATTCGCTAGAATTACATCACCCGACTCGATGTAGAATGAAAACTACGACCATCTTGGCTGGCATTACATCATTCAACAGTAGTGAAGACCGCACATCTTCGCTAGAATTACATCACGACTTGATATAGAAGAAGAAAACCACGACAATTTTGGTTGGCATTATATCATTCAACTGGAGTGAAGACCGCATCACATTCGCTAGAATTACACCCGACTCGATGTAGAATGAAAACTACGACCATCTTGGCGGACATTACATCATTCAACTGTAGTGAAGACCGCAACACCTTCGCTAGAATTACATCACCTGACTTGATATAGAAGGAAAACCACGACAATTTTGGTTGGCATTATATCATTCAACTGGAGTGAAGACCGCATCACCTTCGCTGGAATTACATCACCCAACTCGATATAGAATGAAAACTACGACCATCTTGGCTGGCATTACATCATTCAACTGTAGTGAAGACCGCAACATCTTCGCTAGAATTACATCACCCGACTCGATATAGAATGAAAACTACGACCATCTTGGATGGCATTATATCATTCAACTGAGTGATGACCGCATCACATTCGCTAATTACATCACCAACTTGATGTAGAATGAAAACTACGACCATCTTGGGCATTACATCATTCAACCGTAGTGAAGACCGCAACACCTTCGCTAGAATTACATCACCTGACTTGATATAGAAGAAAACCACGACAATTTTGGTTGGCATTATATCATTCAACTGGAGTGAAGACCGCATCACATTCGCTAGAATTACATCACCCGACTCGATGTAGAATGAAAACTACGACCATCTTGGTGGCATTACATCATTCAACTCGTAGTGAAGACCGCAACACCTTCGCTTCGCTAGAATTACATCACCTCGACTTGATATAGAAGGAAAACCACGACAATTTTGGTTGGCATTATATCATTCAACATTCGGAGTGAAGACCGCATCACCTTCGCTAGAATTACATCACATGACTCGATATAGAATTGAAACCACAACTATCTTGGCTAGTATTACATCATTCAATTGGATTGAAGACCACAACATCTTCGCTAGAAATACATCACCCGACTTGATATAGAATGAAAACCACGACCATCTTGGATGGCATTACATCATTCAACCGGAGTGAAGACCGCAACACACTTTCGCTAGAATTACATCACATACTCGATATAGAATGAAAACCACGACCATCTTGGTTGGCATTACATCATTCAACTTCAGTGAAGACCGCATCACATTCGCTAGAATTACATCACCCGACTCGATGTAGAATGAAAACTACGACCATCTTGGTTGGCATTACATCATCATTCAACCGGAGTGAAGACCGCAACACCTTCGCTAGAATTACATCACCCGACTTGATATAGAAGGAAAACCACGACAATCTTGGTTGGCATTATATCATTCAACTGGAGTGAAGACCGCATCACCCATCGCTAGAATTACATCACACCTTCGCTGACTTACATCACATAGAATATAAAACAAACTATCTTGCTAGTATTACATCATTCAATTGGATTGAAGACCATAACATTTTGCTAGAATTACATCACCCGACTTCGATATAGAATGAAAACTACGACATTATATCTTGGATGGCATTACATCATTCAACTCCATCTTGGATGGCATTACATCATTCAACCGTAGTGATGACCGCAACACTTCGCTAGAATTACATCACATTACATCACGACTTGATATAAAGGAAAACCACGACAATTTTGGTTGGCATTATATCATTCAACTGGAGTGAAGACCGCATCACATTCGCTAGAATTACATCACCCGACTCGATGTAGAATGAAAACTACGACCATCTTGGTGGCATTACATCATTCAACCGTAGTGAAGACCGCAACACCTTCGCTAATTACATCACCCGACTTGATATAGAAGGAAAACCACGACAATTTTGGTTGGCATTATATCATTCAACTGGAGTGAAGACCGCATCACCTTCGCTGGAATTACATCACCCGACTCGATGAGAATGAAAACACGACTATCTTAGCTAGCATTACATCATTCAATTGGAGTGAAGACCAACAAGATTTTCGCTAAATTACATCACCTTATTCGACTTGATATAGAATGAAAACCACGACCATCTTAGATGGCATTATATCATTCAACTGGAGTGATGACCGCATCACTTTCGCTAGAATTACATCACCCACTCGATATAGAATGAAAACCACGACCATCTTGGTTGGCATTACATCATTCAACTCATTCAACTGAGTGAAGACCGCATCACATTCGCTAGAATTACATCACCCGACTCGATGTAGAATGAAAACTTCACGACCGCATCACATTCGCTAGAATTACATCACCCGACTGATGTAGAATGAAAACTACGACCATCTTGGCGGACATTACATCATTCAACTGTAGTGAAGACCGCAACACCTTCGCTAGAATTACATCACCTGACTTGATATAGAAGGAAAACCACGACAATTTTGGTTGGCATTATATCATTCAACTGGAGTGAAGACCGCATCACCTTCGCTGGAATTACATCACATGACTCGATATAGAATGAAAACTACGACCATCTTGGCTAGCCTTACATCATTCAATTGGATTGAAGACCACAACATTTTCGCTAGAATTACATCACCTTTTGATATAGAATGAAAACCACGACCATTTTGGTTGGCATTATATCATTCAACTGGAATTTTCGCTAGAATTACATCACCCGACTCGATATAGAATGAAAACCACGACCATCTTGGATGGCATTACATCATTCAACTGGAGTGAAGACCGCATCACATTCGCTAGAATTACATCACCCGACTCGATATAGAATGAAAACTACGACCATTTTGGTTGGCATTATTATCATTCAACTGGAGTGAAGACCGCATCACATTCGCTAGAATTACATCACCCACTCGATGTAGAATGAAAACTACGACCATCTTGGCATTGGCATTACATCATTCAACCGCTAGAGTGAAGACCGCAACACCTTCGCTAGAATTACATCACCCGACTTGATATAGAAGAAAAAAACACGACAATTTTGTTGGCATTATATCATTCAACTGGAGTGAAGACCGCATCACCTTCGCTAGAATTACATCACCCGACTCGATATAGAATGAAAACTACGACCATCTTGGCTGGTATTACATCATTCAACTGGAGTGAAGACCGCAACATTTTGGTGGAAATACATCACCCGATTGATATAGAATGAAAACCACGACCATCTTAGATGGCATTACATCATTCAACTTCATCACCCGAGTGAAGACCGCATCACATTTCGCTAGAATTACATCATCACCGACTCAATATAGAATGAAAACCACGACCATTTTGGTTGGCATAGCATTACATCATTCAACTCGGAGTGAAGACCGCATCACATTCGCTAGAATTACATCACCCGACTCGATGTAGAATGAAAACTACGACCATCTTGGTGGTGACATTACATCATTCAACTGTAGTGAAGACACCGCAACAACCTTCGCTAGAATTACATCACACCGACTTGATATAGAAGGAAAAAACACGACAATTTTGGTTGGCATTATATCATTCAACTGGAGTGAAGACCGCATCACCTTCGCTAGAATTACATCACACCGACTCGATATAGAATGAAAACTACGACCATCTTGGCTAGCATTACATCATTCAATTGGAGTGAAAACCACATTTTCGCTGGACATTACATCACCTCACCCGACTTCGATATAGAATGAAAACCACGACCATCTTGGATGGCATTACATCATTCAACTAGTGAACCCAACACTTTCGCTAATTATTACATCACCTACTCATATAGAAGAAAACCACGACAATTTTGGTTGGCATTATATCATTCAACTGGAGTGAAGACCGCATCACATTCGCTAGAATTACATCACCCGACTCGATGTAGAATGAAAACTACGACCATCTTGGCTGGCATTACATCATTCAACTGTAGTGAAGACCGCAACACCTTCGCTAGAATTACATCACCTGACTTGATATAGAAGAAAAACATGACAACAATTTTGGTTGGCATTATATCATTCAACTGGAGTGAAGACCGCATCACCTTCGCTAGAATTACATCACATGACTCGATATAGAATGAAAACTACAACCATCTTGGCTAGTATTACATCATTCAATTGAGTGAAGACCACAACATTTTGGTGGAAATACATCACCTCGACTTGATATAGAATGAAAACCACGACACCATCTTGGTGGCATTACATCATTCAACTGTAGTGATGACCGCAACACTTTCGCTTCGAATTACATCACCTGACTCGATATAGAATGAAAACCACGACCATCTTGGATTGGCATTACATCATTCAACTGGAGTGAAGACCGCATCACATTCGCTAGAATTACATCACCCGACTCGATATAGAATGAAAACCACGACAATTTTGGTTGGCACATTCAACGACGCATCACATTGGCTGGCATTACATCACCCACTTCAATCGTAGAATGAAAACTACGACCATCTTGGTGGCATTACATCATTCAACGTAGTGAAGAAGACCGCAACACCTTCGCTAGAATTACATCACCTGACTTGATATAGAAGGAAAACCACGACAATCTTGGTTGGCATTATATCATTCAACTGGAGTGAAGACCGCATCACCTTCGCTAGAATTACATCACATGACTCGATATAGAATGAAAACACGACCATCTTGGCTAGCCTTACATCATTCAATTGGATTGAAGACCACAACATTTTCGCTAGAATTAC
Organism: Anisodus tanguticus; assembly: GCA_034509755.1. Classification (NCBI taxonomy): domain Eukaryota; kingdom Viridiplantae; phylum Streptophyta; class Magnoliopsida; order Solanales; family Solanaceae; genus Anisodus; species Anisodus tanguticus. The sequence goes on along the minus strand of CM067555.1, from coordinate 30,108,753 downwards.
ATCACCTTACTTCGATATAGAATGAAAACCACGACCATCTTGGTTGGCATTACATCATTCAACTGGAGTGAAGACCGCAACACATTCATCACTAACTCGATTACATCACCCGACTCGATATAGAATGAAAACCACGACCATCTTGGCTAGCATTACATCATTCAACTCAGAGTGAAGACCACCATTTTGGTTGGCATCATTCATTCAACTGGAGTGAAGACCGCATCACATTCGCTAGAATTACATCACCCGACTCGATGATAGAATGAAAACTACGACCATCTTGGGCTGGCATTACATCATTCAACTGTAGTGAAGAAGCAACACCTTCGCTAGAATTACATCACCTGACTTGATATAGAAGGAAAACCACGACAATCTTGGTTGGCATTATATCATTCAACTGGAGTGAAGACCGCATCACCTTCGCTAGAATTACATCACATGACTCGATATAGAATTGAAAACAACTATCTTAGCTAGGCATTACATCATTCAATTGGATTGAAGACCACAAGATTTTGGTGGAAATACATCACCTGATTCGATATAGAATGAAAACCACGACCATCTTAGATGGCATTACATCATTCAACTGGAGTGATAACCGCAACACTTTCACTGGAATTACATCACCTGACTCAATATAGAAGGAAAACCATGACAATTTTGGTTGGCATTATATCATTCAACTGGAGTGAAGACCGCATCACATTCGCTAGAATTACATCACCCGACTCGATGTAGAATGAAAACTACGACCATCTTGGCGGCATTACATCATTCAACAGTAGTGAAGACCGCAACACCTTCGCTAGAATTACATCACCTGACTTGATATAGAAGGAAAACCACGACAATTTTGGTTGGCATTATATCATTCAACTGGAGTGATGACCGCATCACCTTCGCTGGAATTACATCACCCAACTCGATGTAGAATGAAAACTACGACCATCTTGGCTGACATTACATCATTCAATCAGATTGAAGACCGCAACACTTCGCTAGAATTACATCACCCAACTTGATATAGAAGAAAACCACGACAATTTTGGTTGGCATTATATCATTCAACTTGAGTGATTATCACATTCGCTATTGAATTACATCACACCGACTCGACTCGATAGAATGAAAACTACGACCATCTTGGATGGCATTACATCATTCAACTGAGTGAAGACCGCAACACTTCGCTAGAATTACATCACCTGACTTGATATAGAATGAAAACCACGACCATTTTGGTTGGCATTATATCATTCAACAACGGAGTGAAGACCGCATCACATTCGCTAGAATTACATCACCCGACTCGATGTAGAATGAAAACTACGACCATCTTGGCTGGCATTACATCATTCAACAAGTGAAGACCGCAACACCTTCGCTTCGAAATTACATCACCTGACTTGATATAGAAGGAAAACCACGACAATCTTGGGTTGGCATTATATCATTCAACTGGAGTGAAGACCGCATCACCTTCGCTTGGAATTACATCACATGACTCGATATAGAATGAAAACCACACTATATCTTGGCTAGTATTACATCATTCAATTGGATTGAAGACCACAAGATTTTGGTGGAAATTACATCACCCGATTCGATATAGAATGAAAACCACGACCATCTTGGATGGCATTACATCATTCAACTGAGTGATGACCGCAACACTTTCGCTTTGAATTACATCACACTCGACTCAATATAGAATGAAAAAAACCACGACCATCTTGGTTAGCATTACATCATTCAACTCGGAGTGAAGACCGCATCACATTCGCTAGAATTACATCACCCGACTCGATGAGAATGAAAACTACGACCATCTTGGCTGGCATTACATCATTCAACCGAGTGAAGACCGCAACACCTTCGCTAGAATTACATCACCCGACTTGATATAGAAGGAAAACCACGACAATTTTGGTTGGCATTATATCATTCAACTGGAGTGAAGACATCACCTTCGCTAGAATTACATCACCCGATATAGAAAAAACCACGACAATCTTGGTTGGCATTATATCATTCAACTGGAGTGAAGACCGCATCACATTCGCTATAATTACATCACATTCACTCGATATAGAATAGAATGAAAACCACGACTATCTTGGCTGGCATTACATCATTCAATTGGATGAAGACCACAACATTTTGCTGGAAATACATCACCCGACTCGATATAGAATGAAAACCACGACCATCTTGGATGGCATTACATCATTCAACTTTGGAGTGAAGACCGCAACACTTTCGCTAGAATTACATCACCCGACTTGATATAGAATGAAAACCATGACCATTTTGGCTGGCATTACATCATTCAACTCAACCGAGTGAAGACCGCATCACATTCGCTAGAATTACATCACCCGACTCGATGTAGAATGAAAACTACGACCATCTTGGTGGCATTACATCATTCAACAGTAGTGAAGACCGCAACACCTTCGCTAGAATTACATCACCTGACTTGATATAGATGGAAAACCATGACAATCTTGGTTGGCATTATATCATTCAACCGGAGTGAAGACCGCATCACCTTCGCTAGAATTACATCACATGACTCGATATAGAATGAAAACAACTATCTTAGCTACATCATTCAACTGGATTGAAGACCACAACATTTTGGTGGAATCATTCACATCACCTTACTTTACATCATAGATATAGAATGAAAACCACGACCATCTTGATGGCATTACATCATTCAACTGGTGATGACCGCAACACACTTCGCTAGAATTACATCACCCGACTCGATATAGAATAGAAAAACCACCATCTTGGCTGGCATTACATCATTCAACTGAGTGAAGACCGCATCACACATTTAGAATTACATCACCCGACTCGATGTAGAATGAAAACTACGACCATCTTGGTGGCATTACATCATTCAACCGTAGTGAAGACCGCAACACCTTCGCTAGAATTACATCACCTCGACTTGATATAGAAGGAAAACCATGACAATCTTGGTTGGCATTATATCATTCAACCGGAGTGAAGACCGCATCACCTTCGCTTGGAATTACATCACATGACTCGACTTGATATAGAAGAATGAAACCACAACTATCTTATTCTAGAGCATTACATCATTCAACCGGATCATTGAAGACCACAAGATTTTGCTATTAATTACATCACCTTGATTTTGATATAGAATGAAAAACCACGACCATCTTAGATGGCATTACATCATTCAACTGGAGTGAAGACCGCAACACTTTCGCTAGAATTACATCACCTGACTCAATATAGAATGAAAACCATGACCATTTTGGCTAGCCTTACATCATTCAACTGGAGTGAAGACCGCATCACATTCGCTAGAATTACATCACCCGACTCGATGTAGAATGAAAACTACGACCATCTTGGTTGACATTACATCATTCAACTGTAGTGAGTGAAGACCGCAACATCTTCGCTAGAATTACATCACCTGACTTGATATAGAAGGAAAACCACGACAATCTTGGTTGGCATTATATCATTCAACTGGAGTGAAGACCGCATCACCTTCGCTGGAATTACATCACATGACTCGATATAGAATGAAACCACGACACTATCTTGGCTACCACATTACATCATTCAACTGGATGAAGACCATTGAAGAAGACTTCGCTTTTGGGAATTACATCACCCGACTTCGATATAGAATGAAAACCACGACCATCTTAGATGGCATTACATCATTCAACTGGAGTGATGACCGCAACACTTTTTCGCTTGAATTACATCACCCGACTCAATATAGAATGAAAACCATGACCATTTTGGCTGGCATTACATCATTCAACTTCAACCGAGAGAAGACCGCATCACATTCGCTAGAATTACATCACCCGACTCGATGTAGAATGAAAACTACGACCATCTTGGTGGCATTATATCATTCAACTGAGTGAAGACCGCATCATGAAAAATGAAAACTACGACCATCTTGGTTGGCATTACATCATTCAACTGTAGTGAAGACCGCAACACCTTCGCTAGAATTACATCACCTGACTTGATATAGAAGGAAAACCATGACAATCTTGGTTGGCATTATATCATTCAACTGTAGTGAAGACCGCATCACATTCGCTGAATTACATCACATGACTCGATATAGAATGAAAACACAACTATCTTAGGTAGTATTACATCATTCAATTGGATTGAAGACCACAAGATTTCGCTGGTGGATTACATCACCTTATTCGATATAGAATGAAAACCACGACCATCTTAGATGGCATTACATCATTCAACTTAGAGTGAAGACCACCGAATTACATCACATTTAGAATGAAAACCACGACCATCTTAGAATTACATCACCCGACACTTTCACGATATAGAACATCACCTCGACTCAATAAGAATGAAAAACCATGACCATTTTGGCTAGCATTACATCATTCAACTGGAGTGAAGACCGCATCACATTCGCTAGAATTACATCACCCGACTCGATGTAGAATGAAAACTACGACCATCTTGGCTGACATTTCAACCGTATCACCTTCGCTTTACATCACCGACTTGTAAAAACCACGACAATCTTGAATTATATCATTCAACATTCAAGCAACACCTTCGCTAGAATTACATCACCTGACTTGATATAGAAGGAAAACCAAACCACGACAATCTTGGTTGGCATTATATCATTCAACTGGAGTGAAGACCGCATCACCTTCGCTAGAATTACATCACATGACTCGATATAGAATTGAAACCACAACTATCTTAGCTAGTATTACATCATTCAATTGGATTGAAGACCACAACATTTTGGTGGAATTACATCACCTTATTCGATATAGAATGAAAACCACGACCATCTTAGATGGCATTACATCATTCAACTAGAGTGATGACCGCAACACATTTCCGCAACACTTTCGCTGGAATTACATCACCTGACTCAATATAGAATGAAAACCATGACCATTTTGGCTAGCATTATATCATTCAACTGGAGTGAAGACCGCATCACATTCGCTAGAATTACATCACCCGACTCGATGTAGAATGAAAACTACGACCATCTTGGCTGGCATTACATCATTCAACTGTAGTGAAGACCGCAACACCTTCGCTAGAATTACATCACACTGACTTGATATAGAAGGAAAACCACGACAATCTTGGTTGGCATTATATCATTCAACTGGAGTGAAGACCGCATCACCTTCGCTGGAATTACATCACATGACTCGATATAGAATTGAAAACAACTACCATCTTAGCTAGCATTACATCATTCAATTGGATTGAAGACCACAAGACTTTTGGTGGAATTACATCACCTTATTCGATATAGAATGAAAACCACGACCATCTTAGATGGCATTACATCATTCAACTGGAGTGATGAACCGCAACACTTTCACTTTCGCTATTACATCATCACTCACTCAATATAGAATGAAAACCACGACCATTTTGGCTTGGCATTACATCATTCAACTGCAGTGAATACCGCAACACTTTCGGTGGAATTACATCACCCGACTTGATGTAGAATAAAAAAACTACGACCATCTTGGCGGCATTTCATCATTCAACTGGAGTGAAGACCGCAACACCTTCGCTAGAATTACATCACCTGACTTGATATAGAAGGAAAACCACGACAATCTTGGTTGGCATTATATCATTCAACTGGAGTGAAGACCGCATCACCTTCGCTAGAATTACATCACATGACTCGATATAGAATTGAAACCACAACTATCTTAGCTAGTATTACATCATTCAATTGAGATGAAAGACCACAAGATTTTGGTGAAATTACATCACCTTGATTATAGAAAAAACCACGACATATATCATTCAATGAAAGACCACAATTTTGGTGGAAATTACATCACCAGATTCGATATAGAATGAAAACCACGACCATCTTAGATGGCATTACATCATTCAACTGAGTGATAACCGCAACACTTTCGCTGGAATTACATCACCTGACTCAATATAGAATGAAAACCATGACCATTTTGGCTTGGCATTATATCATTCAACTGGAGTGAAGACCGCATCACATTCGCTAGAATTACATCACCCGACTCGATGTAGAATGAAAACTACGACCATCTTGGCGGCATTACATCATTCAACCGTAGTGAAGACCGCAACACACTTCGCTAGAATTACATCACATCACGACTTGATATAGAAGGAAAACCACGACAATCTTGGTTGGCATTATATCATTCAACTGGAGTGAAGACCGCATCACCTTCGCTTGGAATTACATCACGATGACTCGATATAGAATTGAAACCACAACTATCTTAGCTAGAATTACATCATTCAATTCATTGAAGACCATCACCTTCTTACTAGAATTACACAAGATTACATCATTCAATTGGTGAAGACCACACATTTTGGTGAATTACATCACCTTATTCGATATAGAATGAAAACCACGACCATCTTAGATGGCATTACATCATTCAACTAGAGTGATAACCGCAACACTTTCGCAGGAATTACATCACCAGACTCACTATATATAGAATGAAAACCACGACCATCTTGGCTAGCATTACATCATTCAATCGGAGTGAAGACCGCATCACATTCGCTAGAATTACATCACCCGACTCGATATAGAATGAAAACTACGACCATCTTGGCTGTCATTACATCATTCAACTGGAGTAAAGACCGCAAAACCTTCGCTAGAATTACATCACCTTGATACTTGATATAGAAGGAAAACCATGACATTACATCACACACATTTTGGTTGGCATTATATCATTCAACTGGAGTGAAGACCGCATCACCTTCGCTGAATTACATCACATGACTCGATATAGAATTGAAAACCACAACTATCTTAGCTAGTATTACATCATTCAATTGGATTGAAGACCATCAAGATTTTTTGGTGGAAATACATCACCTTATTCGATATATAGAATGAAAACCACGACCATCTTAGATGGCATTACATCATTCAACATCACATTCACCTACTAATATTACATCACCATCAGATGATGAAAACCGCAACCATTTGGCGATTACATCATTCACACATTTCACTAAATTACATCACATCACTTCGACTTGATATAGAATGAAAAAACCACGACATTTTGGCTGGCATTATATCATTCAACTGGAGTGAAGACCGCATCACATTCGCTAGAATTACATCACCCGACTCGATGTAGAATGAAAACTACGACCATCTTGGCTGGCATTACATCATTCAACAGTAGTGAAGACCGCAACACCTTCGCTAGAATTACATCACCTGACTTGATATAGAAGGAAAACCACGACAATCTTGGTTGGCATTATATCATTCAACTGGAGTGAAGACCGCATCACCTTCGCTTGAATTACATCACATGACTCGATATAGAATTGAAACCACAACTATCTTAGCTAGTATTACATCATTCAATTGGATTGAAGACCACAAGATTTTTGTGGAAATTACATCACCTGATTCGATATAGAATGAAAACCACGACCATCTTAGATGGCATTACATCATTCAACAGTGATAACATTTCGCTTTACATCACCCGACTCGATATAGAATGAAAACCACACACATTCTATATTACATCATTCAAGTGAATCACAACACTTTCGCTAGAATTACATCACAATGAAAACTACGACCATCTTGGCTGGCATTACATCATTCAACTGGAGTGAAGACCGCATCACATTCGCTAGAATTACATCACCCGACTCGATGTAGAATGAAAACTACGACCATCTTGGCTGGCATTACATCATTCAACTGGAATGAAGACCGCAACACCTTCGCTAGAATTACATCACCTGACTTGATATAGAAGGAAAACGACAATCTTGGTTGGCATTATTCATCATGACAATCTTGGTTGGCATTATTATCATTCATAGAAGGAAAACCATGACAATCTTGGTTGGCATTATATCATTCAACGTGAAGACCGCATCACCTTCGCTAGAATTACATCACATGACTCGATATAGAATTGAAAACCACAACTATCTTAGCTAGTATTACATCATTCAACTGGATTGAAGACCACAAGACTTTTGGTGGAATTACATCACCTTATTCGATATAGAATGAAAACCACGACCATCTTAGATGGCATTACATCATTCAACTAGAGTGATGACCGCAACACTTTCGCTTTGGAATTACATCACCTTACTCAATATAGAATGAAAACCATGACCATCTTGGCTAGCCTTACATCATTCAACCGGAGTGAAGACCGCATCACATTCGCTAGAATTACATCACCCGACTCGATGTAGAATGAAAACTACGACCATCTTGGCGGTCATTACATCATTCAACTGGAGTGAAGACCGCAACACCTTCGCTAGAATTACATCGCATGACTTGATATAGAAGGAAAACCATGACAATCTTAGTTGGCAATATATCATTCAACTGGAGTGAATACCGCATCACCTTCGCTGGAATTACATCACATGACTCTCGTATAGAATTGAAACCACAACTATCTTAGCTAGTATTACATCATTCAATTGGATTTTGAAATTACATCACACATATAGATAAAAACCAAACCACAATCTTAGGTTGGCATTATATCATTCATTTTGGTGGAATTACATCACATCACCCATTCGATATAGAATGAAAACCACGACCATCTTAGATGGCATTACATCATTCATATAGAATGAAAACTACGACCATCTTGGATGACATTACATCATTCAACTAGAAAACCGCACATTTCGCTAGAATTACATCACCTGACTCAATATAGAATGAAAACCATGACCATCTTGGTTGGCATTACATCATTCAACTGGAGTGAAGACCGCATCACATTCGCTAGAATTACATCACCCGACTCGATGTAGAATGAAAACTACGACCATCTTGGCTGGCATTACATCATTCAACTGTAGTGAAGACCGCAACACCTTCGCTAGAATTACATCACCTGACTTGATATAGAAGGAAAACCATGACAATCTTGGTTGGCATTATATCATTCAACTGGAGTGAAGACCGCATCACCTTCGCTGGAATTACATCACATGACTCGATATAGAATTGAAACCACAACTATCTTAGCTAGTATTACATCATTCAATTGGATTGAAGACCACAAGATTTTGGTGGAAATACATCACCTTATTCGATATAGAATGAAAACCACGACCATCTTAGATGGCATTACATCATTCAACTGGAGTGATGACCACAACACTTTCAAATTACATCACCTTCGAATTAAAAAACATCATTCAACCGGATGACATCAATACATCACCTGACTCGATATAAAATGAAACCATGACCATCTTGGCTAGCATTACATCATTCAACTGGAGTGAAGACCGCATCACATTCGCTAGAATTACATCACCCGACTCGATATAGAATGAAAACTACGACCATCTTGGCTGGCATTACATCATTCAACTGGAGTGAAGACCGCATCACATTCGCTAGAATTACATCACCCGACTCGATGTAGAATGAAAACTACGACCATCTTGGCTGGCATTACATCATTCAACTGTAGTGAAGACCGCAACACCTTCGCTAGAATTACATCACCTGACTTGATATAGAAGGAAAACCATGACAATCTTGGTTGGCATTATATCATTCAACTGGAGTGAAGACCGCATCACCTTCGCTGGAATTACATCACATGACTCGATATAGAATTGAAACCACAACTATCTTAGCTAGTATTACATCATTCAATTGGATTGAAGACCACAAGATTTTGGTGGAAATTACATCACCTTATTCGATATAGAATGAAAACCACGACCATCTTAGATGGCATTACATCATTCAACTGGAGTGATGACCGCAACACTTTCGCTGGAATTACATCACATGACTCAATATAGAATGAAAAAAACCATGACCATCTTGGCTAGCCTTACATCATTCAACTCAGTGAGTGAAGCATCACACATTCGCTAGAATTACATCACCCGACTCGATGTAGAATGAAAACTACGACCATCTTGGCTGGCATTACATCATTCAACTGTAGTGAAGACCGCAACACCTTCGCTAGAATTACATCACCTGACTTGATATAGAAGGAAAACCACGACAATCTTGGTTGGCATTATATCATTCAACTGGAGTGAAGACCGCATCACCTTCGCTAGAATTACATCACATGACTCGATATAGAATTGAAACCACACTATCTTAGCTAGTATTACATCATTCAATTGGATTGAAGACCACAAGATTTTGGTGGAAATACATCACCTTGATTCGATATAGAATGAAAACCACGACCATCTTAGATGGCATTACATCATTCAACTGAGTGATGACCGCAACACTTTCGCTAGGAATTACATCACCTGACTCAATATAGAATGAAAACCATGACCATCTTGGCTAGCCTTACATCATTCAACTGGAGTGAAGACCGCATCACATTCGCTAGAATTACATCACCCGACTCGATGTAGAATGAAAACTACGACCATCTTGGCTGGCATTACATCATTCAACTGTAGTGAAGAAGACCGCAACACCTTCGCTAGAATTACATCACCTGACTTGATATAGAAGGAAAACCATGACAATCTTGGTTGGCATTATATCATTCAACTGGAGTGAAGACCGCATCACCTTCGCTGGAATTACATCACATGACTCGATATAGAATTGAAACCACAACTATCTTAGCTAGTATTACATCATTCAATTGGATTGAAGACCACAAGACTTTTGGTGGAAATACATCACCTTATTCGATATAGAATGAAAACCACGACCATCTTAGATGGCATTACATCATTCAACTAGAGTGATGACCGCAACACTTTCGCTAGATTACATCACCCGTACTCGATATAGAATGAAAACCACGACCATCTTGGATGGCATTACATCATTCAACTGGAGTGAAGACCGCACATCACCTTCTCAATTAGAATATAGAAAAAACCATGACCATCTTTGGCTAGCCTTACATCATTCAACTCGGAGTGAAGACCGCATCACATTCGCTAGAATTACATCACCCGACTCACGATTACATAGAATAAAAAAACTACGACCATCTTGGCTGGCATTACATCATTCAACTGTAGTGAAGACCGCAACACCTTCGCTAGAATTACATCACCTGACTTGATATAGAAGGAAAACCATGACAATCTTGGTTGGCATTATATCATTCAACTGGAGTGAAGACCGCATCACCTTCGCTGGAATTACATCACATGACTCGATATAGAATTGAAACCACAACTATCTTAGCTAGTATTACATCATTCAATTGGATTGAAGACCACAAGATTTTGGTGGAAATACATCACCTGATTCGATATAGAATGAAAACCACGACCATCTTAGATGGCATTACATCATTCAACTGGAGTGACAACCGCAACACTTTCGCTTGGAATTACATCACCTGACTCAATATAGAATGAAAACCATGACCATCTTGGCTAGCCTTACATCATTCAACTGGAGTGAAGACCGCATCACATTCGCTAGAATTACATCACCCGACTCGATGTAGAATGAAAACTACGACCATCTTGGCTGGCATTACATCATTCAACTGTAGTGAAGACCGCAACACCTTCGCTAGAATTACATCACCTAACTTGATATAGAAGGAAAACCATGACAATCTTGGTTGGCATTATATCATTCAACTGGAGTGAAGACCGCATCACCTTCGCTGGAATTACATCACATGACTCGATATAGAATTGAAACCACAACTATCTTAGCTAGTATTACATCATTCAATTGGATTGAAGACCACAAGACTTTTGGTGGAATTACATCACCTGATTCGATATAGAATGAAAACCACGACCATCTTAGATGGCATTACATCATTCAACTCATTGAATGAAAACCAGACCGCAACACATTCGCTGGAATTACATCACATCACGACTCGATATAGAATGAAAACCATACATCATCATTCGGATGAATACATTACATCATTCAATTGGAGTGAATACATCATTTCTTTCGCATCACATAGATGAATGACATCACCATCAATTGGAGATGAAAACTACATTACATCATTCAACTGAAAACCATGACATCTTGGCTAGAATTACATCACATGACTTGATATAGAAGGAAAACCACGACAATTTTGGTTGGCATTATATCATTCAACTGGAGTGAAGACCGCATCACATTCGCTAGAATTACATCACCCGACTCGATGTAGAATGAAAACTACGACCATCTTGGCTGGCATTACATCATTCAACTGGAGTGAAGACCGCAACACCTTCGCTAGAATTACATCACCTGACTTGATATAGAAGGAAAACCATGACAATCTTGGTTGGCATTATATCATTCAACTGGAGTGAAGACCGCATCACCTTCGCTTGAATTACATCACATGACTCGATATAGAATTGAAACCACAACTATCTTAGCTAGTATTACATCATTCAATTGGATTGAAGACCACAAGATTTTGGTGGAAATACATCACCTTATTCGATATAGAATGAAAACCACGACCATCTTGATCATTACATGGCATTACATTCATTCATCACCTCATTCGATATAGAATGACCATGACATCTTTGGCATTACATCATTCAACTGGACCGCATTACATTCACTAGAATTACATCACTCAATATAGAATGAAAACCATGACCATCTTGGCTAGCCATTACATCATTCAAAGGAAAACCATACCATTTTGGTTGGCATATCATTCAACTGAGTGAAGACCGCATCACATTCGCTAGAATTACATCACCCGACTCGATGTAGAATGAAAACTACGACCATCTTGGCTGGCATTACATCATTCAACAGTAGTGAAGACCGCAACACCTTCGCTAGAATTACATCACCTGACTTGATATAGAAGGAAAACCATGACAATCTTGGTTGGCATTATATCATTCAACTGGAGAAAGACCGCATCACCTTCGCTTTGGAAATTACATCACATGACTCGATATAGAATTGAAACCACAACTATCTTAGCTAGTATTACATCATTCAATTGGATTGAAGACCACAAGATTTTGGTGGAAATACATCACCTGATTCGATATAGAATGAAAACCACGACCATCTTAGATGGCATTACATCATTCAACTGAGTGATGAACCGCAACACATTTACATCACCTCGACTTCGATATAGAATTACATCATTCAACTCGGAGTGATAACCGCAACACTTTCTCACATATAGAATGAAAACCACGAACATCTTGGCTGAAATTACATCATTCAACCTAGTGAAAACCGCATCATCGCTAGCTAGCCTTCAACTGGAGTGAAGACCGCATCACATTCGCTAGAATTACATCACCCGACTCGATGTAGAATGAAAACTACGACCATCTTGGCTGGCATTACATCATTCAACAGTAGTGAAGACCGCAACACCTTCGCTAGAATTACATCACCTGACTTGATATATAGAAGGAAAACCATGACAATCTTGGTTGGCATTATATCATTCAACTGGAGTGAAGACCGCATCACCTTCGCTGGAATTACATCACATGACTCGATATAGAATTGAAACCACAACTATCTTAGCTAGTATTACATCATTCAATTGGATTGAAGACCACAAGATTTTGGTGGAAATTACATCACCTTATTCGATATAGAATGAAAACCACGACCATCTTAGATGGCATTACATCATTCAACTGGAGTGATAACCGCAACACTTTCACTGGAATTACATCACCTGACTCAATATAGAATGAAAACCATGACCATCTTGGCTAGCTACATCATTCAATCGTGAACAGTGAAGACCGCATCACATTCGCTAATTACATTACACACCCGACGATATAGAAGGAAAACCACCAATTTTGGTTGATATTACATCATTCAACTGGAGTGAAGACCGCATCACATTCGCTACGACATCATGGATGAGATTACATCATTCAACCACTTGGAAGACATTACATCATTCAACATTAGTGAAGACCACACTTCGCTAGAATTACATCACCTGACTTGATATAGAAGGAAAACCATGACAATCTTGGTTGGCATTATATCATTCAACTGGAGTGAAGACCGCATCACCTTCGCTGGAATTACATCACATGACTCGATATAGAATTGAAACCACAACTATCTTAGCTAGTATTACATCATTCAATTGGATTGAAGACCACAAGATTTTGGTGGAAATACATCACCTTGATTCGATATAGAATGAAAACCACGACCATCTTAGATGGCATTACATCATTCAACTGGAGTGATGACCGCAACACTTTCCTTGGAATTACATCACCTGACTCAATATAGAATGAAAACCATGACCATCTTTGGCTAGCCTTACATCATTCAACTGGAGTGAAGACCGCATCACATTCGCTAGAATTACATCACCCGACTCGATGTAGAATGAAAACTACGACCATCTTGGCTGGCATTACATCATTCAACTGGTAGTGAAGACCGCAACACCTTCGCTAGAATTACATCGCTAGAATTACATCACCTCGACTTGATATAGAAGGAAAACCACATGACAATCTTGGTTGGCATTATATCATTCAACTGGAGTGAAGACCGCATCACCTTCGCTTGGAATTACATCACATGACTCGATATAGAATTGAAACCACAACTATCTTAGCTAGTATTACATCATTCAATTGGATTGAAGACCACAAGATTTTGGTGGAAACACATCACTTTATTCGATATAGAATGAAAACCACGACCATCTTAGATGGCATTACATCATTCAACTGGTGATGACCGCAACACTTTCGCTTGGAATTACATCACCTTACTCAATATAGAATGAAAACCATGACCATCTTGGCTAGCCTTACATCATTCAACTGGAGTGAAGACCGCATCACATTCGCTAGAATTACATCACCCGACTCGATATAGAATGAATTCAACTACGAAGACCATCACATTCGCTACATCACCCGACTCGATGTAGAATGAAAACTACGACCATCTTGGCGGGCATTACATCATTCAACTGGAGTGAAGACCGCAACACCTTCGCTAGAATTACATCACCTGACTTGATATAGAAGGAAAACCATGACAATCTTGGTTGGCATTATTATATCATTCAACTGGAGTGAAGACCGCATCACCTTCGCTGGAATTACATCACATGACTCGATATAGAATTGAAACCACAACTATCTTAGCTAGCATTACATCATTCAACTGGATTGAAGACCACAAGACTTTTGGTGGAATTACATCACCTTATTCGATATAGAATGAAAACCACCACCACCTCTTAGATGGCATTACATCATTCAACTAGAGTGATGACCGCAACACTTTCGCTGGAATTACATCACCTTACTCAATATAGAATGAAAACCATGACCATCATTTCAATTGGCTGAAGACCGCCTTACATCATTCAATTGGAGTGAAGAAAAAACCACACATGACCTTATCACATCACTGAAGACCGCATCACATTCGCTAGAATTACATCACCCGACTCGATGTAGAATGAAAACTACGACCATCTTGGCTGGCATTACATCATTCAACTGGAGTGAAGACCGCAACACCTTCGCTAGAATTACATCACATGACTTGATATTGATATAGAAAAAAATGACAATCTTGGTTGGCATTATATCATTCAACTGAGTGAAGACCGCATCACCTTCGCTTGGAATTACATCACATGACTCGATATAGAATTGAAACCACAACTATCTTAGCTAGCATTACATCATTCAACTGGATTGAAGACCACAAGATTTTGGTGGAAATTACATCACCTTATTCGATATAGAATGAAAACCACGACCATCTTAGATGGCATTACATCATTCAACTAGAGTGATGACCGCAACACTTTCGCTGGAATTACATCACCTGACTCAATATAGAATGAAAACCATGACCATCTTGGCTAGCCTTACATCATTCAACTGGAGTGAAGACCGCATCACATTCGCTAGAATTACATCACCCGACTCGATGTAGAATGAAAACTACGACCATCTTGGCGGCATTACATCATTCAACTGTAGTGAAGACCGCAACACCTTCGCTAGAATTACATCACCTGACTTGATATAGAAGGAAAACCATGACAATCTTGGTTGGCATTATATCATTCAACTGGAGTGAAGACCGCATCACCTTCGCTTGGAATTACATCACATGACTCGATATAGAATTGAAACCACAACTATCTTAGCTAGTATTACATCATTCAATTGGATTGAAGACCACAAGATTTTGGTGGAAATACATCATTTTCGATATAGAATGAAAACCACGACCATCTTAGATGGCATTACATCATTCAACTCCGCAAGTGATCCGCAACACTTTCGCTTGAATTACAATTACATCACCTGACTCATATAGAATGAAAACCATGACCATCTTGGCTAGCCTTACATCATTCAATTGGAGTGAAGACCGCATCACATTCGCTAGAATTACATCACCACGACATCACATTCGATATAGAATGAAAACTACGACCATCTTGGTCGGCATTACATCATTCAAGTGAATTACATCATTCAACTCGATGAAGACCGCATCATCATTCAACTATGACCGCATCACATTCGCTAGAATTACATCACCCGACTCGATGTAGAATGAAAACTACGACCATCTTGGTGGCATTACATCATTCAACTAGAAGAAGACGCAACACCTTCGCTAGAATTACATCACCTGACTTGATATAGAAGGAAAACCATGACAATCTTGGTTGGCATTATATCATTCAACTGGAGTGAAGACCGCATCACCTTCGCTTGGAATTACATCACATGACTCGATATAGAATTGAAACCACAACCATCTTCTTAGCAGTATTACATCATTCAATTGGATTGAAGACCACAAGATTTTGGTGGAAATACATCACCTGATTCGATATAGAATGAAAACCACGACCATCTTAGATGGCATTACATCATTCAACTAGAGTGATGACCGCAACACTTTCGCTAATTACATCACCTGACTCAATATAGAATGAAAACCATGACCATCTTGGCTAGCCTTACATCATTCAACTGGAGTGAAGACCGCATCACATTCGCTAGAATTACATCACCCGACTCGATGTAGAATGAAAACTACGACCATCTTGGTGGCATTACATCATTCAACTAAGACCGATAGTGAAGACACGACGCAACACCTTCGCTAGAATTACATCATCACCAACGACTTGATATCACCCGAGATATAGAAGAAAACCATGACAATCTTGGTTGGCATTATATCATTCAACTGGAGTGAAGACCGCATCACCTTCGCATTATATCATTCAACTGAATTACATCACATGACTCGACTATATAATTGAAACCACAATATCTTAGCTAGTATTACATCATTCAATTGGATTGAAGACCACAAGATTTTGGTGGAAATACATCACCTGATTCGATATAGAATGAAAACCACGACCATCTTAGATGGCATTACATCATTCAACTAGAGTGATGACCGCAACACTTTCGCTTGGAATTACATCACCTGACTCAATATAGAATGAAAACCATGACCATCTTGGCTAGCCTTACATCATTCAACATCATTCAACCGGTGAAGACCGCATCACATTCGCTAGAATTACATCACCCGACTCGATGTAGAATGAAAACTACGACCATCTTGGAAAACTACGACGGCATTACATTACATCATTCAACCGTAGTGAAGACCGCAACACCTTCGCTAGAAATTACATCACCTCGACTTGATATAGAAGGAAAACCATGACAATCTTGGTTGGCATTATATCATTCAACTCATTCAGTGAAGACCGACATCACCTTCGCTTGAATTACATCACATGACTCGATATAGAATGAAACCACAACTATCTTAGCTAGTATTACATCATTCAATTGGATTGAAGACCACAAGATTTTTGTGGAAATACATCACCTTATTCGATATAGAATGAAAACCACGACCATCTTAGATGGCATTACATCATTCAACTAGAGAGTGATAACCGCAACACTTTCACTTGGAATTACATCACCTGACTCAATATAAAATGAAAACCATGACCATCTTGGCTAGCCTTGTATCATTCAACTGGAGTGAAGAACGCATCACATTCGCTAGAATTACATCACCCGACTCGATATAGAATGAAAACTACGACCATCTTGGTGGCATTACATCATTCAACCTTAGAGTGAAGACCGCAACACCTCGCTAGAATTACATCACCTAACTTACATCACCTGACTTGATATATAGAAAAAACCATGACAATCTTTTGGTTGGCATTATATCATTCAACCGGAGTGAAGACCGCATCACCTTCAACTGGAATTACATCACATTACACTCGATATAGAATTGAAACCACAACTATCTTAGCTAGCATTACATCATTCAACTCGATTGAAGACCACAAGACTTTTGGTGGAATTACATCACCTTATTCGATATAGAATGAAAACCACGACCATCTTAGATGGCATTACATCATTCAACTAGAGTGATGACCGCAACACTTTCACACATCACCTCAATGAGCTTACATTATACATCACCTTTACTCAATATAGAATGAAAACCATGACCATCTTTGGCTAGCCTTACATCATTCAACTTGGAGTGAAGACCGCATCACATTCGCTAGAGTGAAGACCGCATCACATTCGCTAGAATTACATCACCCGACTCGATGTAGAATGAAAACTACGACCATCTTGGCTGGCATTACATCATTCAACTGTAGTGAAGACCGCAACACCTTCGCTAGAATTACATCACATGACTTGATATAGAAGGAAAACCATGACAATCTTGGTTGGCATTATATCATTCAACTGGAGTGAAGACCGCATCACCTTCGCTGGAATTACATCACATGACTCGATATAGAATTGAAACCACAACTATCTTAGCTAGTATTACATCATTCAATTGGATTGAAGACCACAAGATTTTGGTGGAAATACATCACCTTGATTCGATATAGAATGAAAACCACGACCATCTTAGATGGCATTACATCATTCAACTGGAGTGATAACCGCAACACTTTCGCTGGAATTACATCACCTGACTCAATATAGAATGAAAACCATGACCATCTTGGCTAGCCTTACATCATTCAACTGGAGTGAAGACCGCATCACATTCGCTAGAATTACATCACCCGACTCGATGTAGAATAAAAAAACTACGACCATCTTGGCGGGCATTACATCATTCAACTGTAGTGAAGACCGCAACACCTTCGCTAGAATTACATCACCTGACTTGATATAGAAGGAAAACCATGACAATCTTGGTTGGCATTATATCATTCAACTCGGAGTGAAGACCGCATCACCTCATTCAACTTGGAATTACATACATGACTCGATATAGAATTGAAACCACAACTATCTTAGCTAGTATTACATCATTCAATTGGATTGAAGACCACAAGATTTTGGTGGAAATACATCACCTTATTCGATATAGAATGAAAACCACGACCATCTTAGATGGCATTACATCATTCAACTAGTGATAACCGCAACACTTTCGCATCACGAATTACATCACCTTTGACTCAATATAGAAATGAAAACCATGACCATCACATGGCTAGCCTTACATCATTCAACTCGGAGTGAAGACCGCATCACATTCGCTTCGATATAGATTACATCACACCGATCACATATATAAATGAAAACACACGACGACCAAAACTACGACCATCTTGGTGACATTACATCATTCAACTCGAGTGAAGACCGCAACATCTTCGCTAGAATTACATCACCCACTTGATATAGAATGAAAACCACGACAATTTTGGTTGGCATTATATCATTCAACCTGAAGACCGCATCACATTCGCTAGAATTACATCACCCGACTCGATGTAGAATGAAAACTACGACCATCTTGGCTGGCATTACATCATTCAACTGTTATTAAAGACGCAACACCTTCGCTAGAATTACATCACCTGACTTGATATAGAAGGAAAACCATGACAATCTTGGTTGGCATTATATCATTCAACTGGAGTGAAGACCGCATCACCTTCGCTGGAATTACATCACATGACTCGATATAGAATTGAAACCACAACTATCTTAGCTAGTATTACATCATTCAATTGGATTGAAGACCACAAGATTTTGGTGGAAATACATCACCTGATTCGATATAGAATGAAAACCACGACCATCTTAGATGGCATTACATCATTCAACTGGAGTGATAACCGCAACACTTTCACTGGAATTACATCACCTGACTCAATATAGAATGAAAACCATGACCATCTTGGCTAGCCTTACATCATTCAACTGGAGTGAAGACCGCATCACATTCGCTAGAATTACATCACCCGACTCGATGTAGAATGAAAACTACGACCATCTTGGTAGAATGAAAACTACGACATCTTGGCATCATTCATTACATCATTCAACTGTAGTGAAGACCGCAACACCTTCGCTAGAATTACATCACCTGACTTGATATAGAAGGAAAACCATGACAATCTTGGTTGGCATTATATCATTCAACTGGAGTGAAGACCGCATCACACTCTTATTCATCACATTACATCATTACATCACATTCGCTGAATTACATCGATATAGAATTGAAACCACAACTATCTTAGCTAGTATTACATCATTCAATTGGATTGAAGACCACAAGATTTTGGTGGAAATACATCACCTGATTCGATATAGAATGAAAACCACGACCATCTTAGATGGCATTACATCATTCAACTGGAGTGATTCAACCGGAGTGACTTTCACTTTCGCTTTGAATTACATCACACCGACTCAATATAGAATGAAAACCATGACCATCTTGGCTAGCCTTACATCATTCAACTGGAGTGAAGACCGCATCACATTCGCTAGAATTACATCACCCGACTCGATGTAGAATGAAAACTACGACCATCTTGGCTGGCATTACATCATTCAACAGTAGTGAAGACCGCAACACCTTCGCTAGAATTACATCACCTCGACTTGATATAGATATAGAAAAAACCATGACAATCTTGGTTGGCATTATATCATTCAACTGGAGTGAAGACCGCATCACCTTCGCTGGAATTACATCACATGACTCGATATAGAATTGAAACCACAACTATCTTAGCTAGTATTACATCATTCAATTGGATTGAAGACCACAAGATTTTGGTGGAAATACATCACCTTATTCGATATAGAATGAAAACCACGACCATCTTAGATGGCATTACATCATTCAACTGGAGTGATGACCGCAACACTTTCACTTTCGAATTACATCACCACCTCAATATAGAATGAAAACCATGACCATCTTGGCTAGCCTTACATCATTAACTGGAGTGAAGACCGCATCACATTCGCTAGAATTACATCACCCGACTCGATGTAGAATGAAAACTACGACCATCTTGGTCGGCATTACATCATTCAACTCGATATAGAAGAAAACCATGATTATATTTCAACTGAAGACCACCTTCGCTACACATCACCCGACTTCGCTAGAATTACATCACATCACCGACTTGATATAGAAGGAAAACCATGACAATCTTGGTTGGCATTATATCATTCAACCGGAGTGAAGACCGCATCACCTTCGCTTGGAATTACATCACATGACTCGATATAGAATTGAAACCACAACTATCTTAGCTAGTATTACATCATTCAATTGGATTGAAGACCACAAGATTTTGGTGGAAATTACATCACCTTTCGATATAGAATGAAAAAACGACCATCTTAGATGGCATTACATCATTCAACTGAGTGATGACCGCAACACTTTCACTTTGGAATTACATCACCACATCACTCATATAGAATGAAAACCATGACCATCTAGATGAAAACTACGACATCTTGGCTAGCCTTACATCATTCAATTCAGTGAAGAAGAAAACCGCATCACATTCGCTTCAACCGGAGAATTACATTACATCACCCGACTCGATGTAGAATGAAAACTACGACCATCTTGGCTGGCATTACATCATTCAACTGTAGTGAAGACCGCAACACCTTCGCTAGAATTACATCACCTAACTTGATATAGAAGGAAAACCATGACAATCTTGGTTGGCATTATATCATTCAACTGGAGTGAAGACCGCATCACCTTCGCTGGAATTACATCACATGACTCGATATAGAATTGAAACCACAACTATCTTAGCTAGTATTACATCATTCAATTGGATTGAAGACCACAAGATTTTGGTGGAAATACATCACCTTATTCGATATAGAATGAAAACCACGACCATCTTAGATGGCATTACATCATTCAACTGGAGTGATAACCAACACTTTCGCTGGAAATTACATCACCTGACTCAATATAGAATGAAAACCATGACCATCTTGGCTAGCCTTACATCATTCAACTCGAGTGAAGTGAAGACCATCACATTCGCTAGAATTACATCACCCGACTCGATGTAGAATGAAAACTACGACCATCTTGGTTGGCATTACATCATTCAACTGTAGTGAAGACCGCAACACCTTCGCTAGAATTACATCACCTGACTTGATATAGAAGGAAAAAACATGACAATCTTGGTTGGCATTATATCATTCAACTGGAGTGAAGACCGCATCACCTTCGCTGGAATTACATCACATGACTCGATATATAATTGAAACCACAACTATCTTAGCTAGTATTACATCATTCAATTGGATTGAAGACCACAAGATTTTGGTGGAATACATCACCTGATTCGATATAGAATGAAAACCACGACCATCTTAGATGGCATTACATCATTCAACTAGGAGTGATGACCGCAACACTTTCGCTGGAATTACATCACCTGACTCAATATAGAATGAAAACCATGACCATCTTGGCTAGCCTTACATCATTCAACTGGAGTGAAGACCGCATCACATTCATTAGAAATTACATCACCCGACTCGATGTAGAATGAAAACTACGACCATCTTGGTGGATTACATCATTCAACTACGACCATGGACCGGCATTACATCATTCAACTGGAAGAAAGACCGCAACACCTTCGCTAGAATTACATCACCTGACTTGATATAGAAGGAAAACCATGACAATCTTGGTTGGCATTATATCATTCAACTGGAGTGAAGACCGCATCACCTTCGCTGGAATTACATCACATGACTCGATATAGAATTGAAACCACAACTATCTTAGCTAGCATTACATCATTCAACTGGATTGAAGACCACAAGACTTTTGGTGGAATTACATCACCTTATTCGATATAGAATGAAAACCACGACCATCTTAGATGGCATTACATCATTCAACTGAGTGATGAACCGCAACACTTTCGCTTGGAATTACATCACCGACTCAATATAGAATGAAAACCACGACACATCTTTGGCTAGCCTTACATCATTCAACTGGAGTGAAGACCGCATCACATTCATTACATCATTCAACTGGAGAATTACATCACCCGACTCGATATAGAATGAAAACTACGACCATCTTGGCTGGCATTACATCATTCAACTGGAGTGAAGACCGCAACACCTTCGCTAGAATTACATCACCTGACTTGATATAGAAGGAAAACCATGACAATCCTTGGTTGGCATTATATCATTCATACCGGAAGAAAACCATGACAATCTTGGTTGGCATTATATCATTCAACCGGAGTGAAGACCATCTTCGCTGAATTACATCACATGACTCGATATAGAATTGAAACCACAACTATCTTAGCTAGTATTACATCATTCAATTGGATTGAAGACCACAAGAATTTTGGTGGAAATACATCACCTTATTGATATAGAATGAAAACCACGACCATCTTAGATGGCATTACATCATTCAACTGGAGTGATGACCGCAACACTTTCGCTAGGAATTACATCACCGACTCAATATAGAATGAAAACCATGACCATCTTGGCTAGCCTTACATCATTCAACAAGCCGGAGTGAAGACCGCATCACATTCGCTAGAATTACATCACCCGACTCGATGTAGAATGAAAACTACGACCATCTTGGTCGGCATTACATCATTCAACTGTAGTGAAGACCGCAAAGACACACCTCGCTAGAATTACATCACCCACTTGATATAGAAGGAAAACCATGACAATCTTGGTTGGCATTATATCATTCAACCGGAGTGAAGACCGCATCACCTTCGCTAGAATTACATCACCCGACTTGATATAGGACATTACATCACATGACATGACTCGATATATAATTGAAACCACAACTATCTTAGCTAGTATTACATCATTCATTGGATTGAAGACCACAAGATTTTGGTGGAAATACATCACCTTGATTCGATATAGAATGAAAACCACGACCATCTTAGATGGCATTACACCATTCAACAGGAGTGATGACCGCAACACTTTCGCTTTTGAATTACATCACCTCAACTCAATATAGAATGAAAACCATGACCATCTTGGCTAGCCTTACATCATTCAACCGGAGTGAAGACCGCATCACATTTCGCTAGAATTACATCACCCGACTCGATGTAGAATGAAAACTACGACCATCTTGGTGGCATTACATCATTCAACTTCAAGTGAAGACCGCAACACCTTCGCTAGAATTACATCACCTGACTTGATATAGAAGGAAAACCATGACAATCTTGGTTGGCATTATATCATTCAACTGGAGTGAAGACCGCATCACCTTCGCTGGAATTACATCACATGACTCGATATAGAATTGAAACCACAACTATCTTAGCTAGTATTACATCATTCAATCATTCAATTGATTGAAGAAGACCACAAGATTTTGGTGGAAATACATCACCTTATTCGATATAGAATGAAAACCACGACCATCTTAGATGGCATTACATCATTCAACTCGAGTGAGTGACCGCAACACAACACTTTCGCTTGGAATTACATCACCTGACTCAATATAGAATGAAAACCATGACCATCTTGGCTAGCCTTACATCATTTCAACTGGAGTGAAGACCGCATCACATTCGCTAGAATTACATCACCCGACTCGATGTAGAATGAAAAAAACTACGACCATCTTGGAGTGAAGACCGCATTACATCATTCAACCGGAGTTAGAAGAGTGAAGACCATCACACTTCGCTAGAATGACATCATCCTAACATCATTCAACTAGTGAAGACCGCAACACCTTCGCTAGAATTACATCACCTGACTTGATATAGAAGGAAAACCATGACAATCTTGGTTGGCATTATATCATTCAACTGGAGTGAAGACCGCATCACCTTCGCTTGAATTACATCACATGACTCGATATAGAATTGAAACCACAACTATCTTAGCTAGTATTACATCATTCAATTGGATTGAAGACCACAAGACTTTTGGTGGAATTACATCACCTTATTCGATATAGAATGAAAACCACGACCATCTTAGATGGCATTACATCATTCAACTAGAGTGATGACCGCAACACTTTCGCTGGAATTACATCACCTGACTCAATATAGAATGAAAACCATGACCATCTTGGCTAGCCTTACATCATTCAATTGGAGTGAAGACCGCATCACATTCGCTAGAATTACATCACCCGACTCGATGTAGAATGAAAACTACGACCATCTTGGCTGACATTACATCATTCAACTGTAGTGAAAGACCGCAACACCTTCATCTAGAATTACATCACACACCTTGATTACATCACCGACTTGATATAAAAAACCATGACAATCTTGGTTGGCATTATATCATTCAACTGAGTGAAGACCGCATCACCTTCGCTTGGAATTACATCACATGACTCGATATATAATTGAAACCACAACTATCTTAGCTAGCATTACATCATTCAATTGGATTGGATTGAAGACCACAAGACTTTTGGTGGAAATACATCACCTGATTCGATATAGAATGAAAACCACGACCATCTTAGATGGCATTACATCATTCAACTAGAGTGATGACCGCAACACTTTCCTTGGAATTACATCACCTTACTCAATATAGAATGAAAACCATGACCATCTTGGCTAGCCTTACATCATTCAACTGGAGTGAAGACCGCATCACATTCGCTAGAATTACATCACCCGACTCGATGTAGAATGAAAACTACGACCATCTTGGCTGATTACATCATTCAACTGTAGTGAAGACCGCAACACCTTCGCTAGAATTACATCACCTGACTTGATATAGAAGGAAAACCATGACAATCTTGGTTGGCATTATATCATTCAACTTGAAGACACGAATGAAAACATGACAATCTTGGTTGGCATTATATTCAACTGGAGTGAAGACCGCATCACCTTCATGACAATCTTGGAATTACATCACATGACTCACCTTCGCCGAATTACATCACATGACTCGATATAGAATTGAAACCACAACTATCTTAGCTAGTATTACATCATTCAATTGGATTGAAGACCACAAGATTTTGGTGGAAATACATCACTTGATTCGATATAGAATGAAAACCACGACCATCTTAGATGGCATTACATCATTCAACTGGAGTGATAACCGCAACACTTTCGCTGGAATTACATCACCTGACTCAATATAGAATGAAAACCATGACCATCTTGGCTAGCCTTACATCATTCAATTGGAGTGAAGACCGCATCACATTCGCTAGAATTACATCACCCGACTCGATGTAGAATGAAAACTACGACCATCTTGGCTGGCATTACATCATTCAACATCACCCGACTCGATGTAGAGTGAAGACCTTGCAACACCTTCAACTAGAAATTACATCACATGACTTGATATAGAAGGAAAACCATGACAATCTTGGTTGGCATTATATCATTCAACTGGAGTGAAGACCGCATCACCTTCCCTTGAATTACATCACCTGACTCGATATAGAATTGAAACCACAACTATCTTAGCTAGTATTACATCATTCAATTGGATTGAAGACCACAAGATTTTGGTGGAAATACATCACCTGATTCGATATAGAATGAAAACCACGACCATCTTAGATGGCATTACATCATTCAACTGGAGTGATAACCGCAACACTTTCACTGGAATTACATCACCTTACTCAATATAGAATGAAAACCATGACCATCTTGGCTAGCCTTACATCATTCAACTGGAGTGAAGACCGCATCACATTCGCTAGAATTACATCACCCGACTCGATATAGAATGAAAACTACGACCATCTTGGCGGCATTACATCATTCAACCGTAGTGAAGACCGCAACACCTTCGCTTCAGAATTACATCACACCTTCGCTACTCACCCGACTTGATATAGAAAAAACCATGACAATCTTGGTTGGCATTATATCATTCAACTCAGTGAAGACCGCATCACCTTCGCCGGAATTACATCACATGACTCGATATAGAATTGAAACCACAACTATCTTAGCTAGTATTACATCATTTTCAATTGGATTGAAGACCACAAGATTTTGGTGGAAATACATCACCTTATTCGATATAGAATGAAAACCACGACCATCTTAGATGGCATTACATCATTCAACTATTTCAACCGAGTGATGACAACAACACACTTTCGCTTGGAATTACATCACCGACTCAATATATATAATGAAAACCATGACCATCTTGGCTAGCCTTACATCATTCAACTTGGAGTGAAGACCGCATCACATTCGCTAGAATTACATCACCCGACTCGATGTAGAATGAAAACTACGACCATCTTGGTGGCATTACATCATTCAACTAGTAGTGAAGACCGCAACACATTCGCTAGAATTACATCACACCGACTTGATATAGAAGGAAAACCACGACAATCTTGGTTGGCATTATATCATTCAACTGGAGTGAAGACCGATCACCATCACCTCGATATGAATTATTTTGGTTGGCATTATATCATCAACTGGAGTGAAGACATGACATCACCTTCGATTACATCACAACTCGATATAAATTGAAACCAAACTATCTGCTAGTATTACATCATTCAATTGGATTGAAGACCACAAGATTTTGGTGGAAATACATCACCTTATTCATCATATATAATGAAAACCACGACCATCTTAGATGGCATTACATCATTCAACTAGGAGTGATGACCGCAACACTTTCACTGGAATTACATCACATGACTCAATATAGAATGAAAACCATGACCATCTTGGCTAGCCTTACATCATTCAACTGGAGTGAAGACCGCATCACATTCGCTAGAATTACATCACCCGACTCGATGTAGAATGAAAACTACGACCATCTTGGCTGGCATTACATCATTCAACTTTAGTGAAGACCGCAACACCTTCGCTACCTTCGCTAGAATTACATCACCTGACTTGATATAGAAGGAAAACCATGACAATCTTGGTTGGCATTATATCATTCAACTGGAGTGAAGACCGCATCACCTTCGCTGGAATTACATCACATGACTCGATATAGAATTGAAACCACAACTATCTTAGCTAGTATTACATCATTTCAATTGGATTGAAGACCACAAGATTTTGGTGGAAATACATCACCTTATTCGATATAGAATGAAAACCACGACCATCTTAGATGGCATTACATCATTCAACTAGAGTGATGACCGCAACACTTTCGATGGAATTACATCACCTTGACTCAATATAGAATGAAAACCATGACCATCTTGGCTAGCCTTACATCATTCAACCTAGCCTTACATCATTCAACCGAGTGAAGACCGCATCACATTCGCTAGAATTACATCACCCGACTCGATGTAGAATGAAAACTACGACCATCTTGGCTGGCATTACATCATTCAACTCGTAGTGAAGACCATCTTGCAACACCTTCGCAACACCTTCGCTAGAATTACATCACCTGACTTGATATAGAAGGAAAACCATGACAATCTTGGTTGGCATTATATCATTCAACTGAGTGAAGACCGCACACACCTTCCCGGAATTACATCACATGACTCGATATAGAATTGAAACCACAACTATCTTAGCTAGTATTACATCATTCAATTGGATTGAAGACCACAAGATTTTGGTGGAAATACATCACCGATTCGATATAGAATGAAAACCACGACCATCTTAGATGGCATTACATCATTCAACTAGAGTGATGACCGCAACACTTTCACCGAATTACATCACACTGACTCAATATAGAATGAAAACCATGACATCACTTGGCTAGCCTTTACATCATTCAACTCGATGAAGACCAATTTCGCTATGAATTACATCATCACCATTAGAATGAAAACACACAATTTTGCTAGCACATCATTCAACTGGAGTGAAGACCGCATCACATTCGCTAGAATTACATCACATCATGTAGAATGAAAACTACGACCATCTTGGGCGGCATTACATCATTCAACTCACTAGTGAAGACCGCAACACCTTCGCTAGAAATTACATCACCTAGAATTACTCACCTGATATAGAAGGAAAACCATGACAATCTTGGTTGGCATTATACATTCAACCGGAGTGAAGACCGCATCACCTTCGCTGGAATTACATCACATGACTCGATATAGAATTGAAACCACAACTATCTTAGCTAGTATTACATCATTCAATTGGATTGAAGACCACAAGATTTTGGTGGAAATACATCACCATTCGATATAGAATGAAAACCACGACCATCTTAGATGGCATTACATCATTCAACACATCTTAGATGGAATTACATCATTCAACTGACCATATGAATTTCAACTTGACTTTTTTCACCTTTGGTGAAAACTTACATCATTACATCATTCAATTGGATTGAAGATACATCTTTCGCTCACATCACCACGAACTCAATATAGAATGAAAACCATGACCATCTTGGCTAGCCTTACATCATTCAACTGGAGTGAAGACCGCATCACATTCGCTGGAATTACATCACCCGACTCGATGATAGAGAATGAAAACTACGACCATCTTGGTGGGCATTACATCATTCAACTTCAAAGTGAAGACCGCAACACCTTCGCTAGAATTCATCACCTGACTTGATATAGAAGGAAAACCATGACAATCTTGGTTGGCATTATATCATTCAACCGGAGTGAAGACCGCATCACCTTCGCTTGGAATTACATCACATGACTCGATATAGAATTGAAACCACAACTATCTTAGCTAGTATTACATCATTCAATTGGATTGAAGACCACAAGATTTTGGTGGAAATACATCACCTTGATTCGATATAGAATGAAAACCACGACCATCTTAGATGGCATTACATCATTCAACTGAGTGAACCGCATCACACTTTCAACTTTCTTTACATCACCTTCGCTTGGACTTACATCACTCATATAATATAAATGAATGACCATCTTTGGCTAGCCTTACATCATTCAACTTGGAGTGAAGACCGCATCACATTCGCTAGAATTACATCACCCGACTCGATGTAGAATGAAAAATACGACCATCTTGGCATCTTGGCATTACATCATTCAACAAGTGAAGAAGACCGCAACACCTTCGCTAGAATTACATCATCACCTGACTTGATATAGAAGGAAAACCATGACAATCTTGGTTGGCATTATATCATTCAACTGGAGTGAAGACCGCATCACCTTCCCTTGAATTACATCACCTGACTCGATATAGAATTGAAACCACAACTATCTTAGCTAGTATTACATCATTCATCTGGATTGAAGACCACAAGACTTTTGGTGGAATTACATCACCTTATTCGATATAGAATGAAAACCACGACCATTTAGATGGCATTACATCATTCAACATCGATTGACTCGATAGAATGAAAACATGACAGATTACATCATTCATCATTCATCACACACATTTCACCACTTATAGATGAAAAAACCACGACCATCTTAGATGTCATTACATCATTCAACTGGAGTGAAGACCGCAACACTTTCACTTTGGAATTACATCACATCACTCATATAGAATGAAAACCATGACCATCTTGGCTAGCCTTACATCATTCAACTTGGAGTGAAGACCGCATCACATTCGCTAGAATTACATCACCATCACTCGATCGAATGAAAAATGAAAACTACGACCATGGTCGGCATTACATCATTCAACAGTAGTGAAGACCGCAACACCTTCGCTAGAATTACATCACCTGACTTGATATAGAAGGAAAACCATGACAATCTTGGTTGGCATTATATCATTCAACTGGAGTGAAGACCGCATCACCTTCGCTGGAATTACATCACATGACTCGATATAGAATTGAAACCACAACTATCTTAGCTAGTATTACATCATTCAATTGGATTGAAGACCACAAGATTTTGGTGGAAATACATCACCCGATTCGATATAGAATGAAAACCACGACCATCTTAGATGGCATTACATCATTCAACTGGAGTGATAACCGGCAACACTTTCGCTGGAATTACATCACCGACTCAATATAGAATGAAAACCATGACCATCTTGGCTAGCCTTACATCATTCAACTGGAGTGAAGACCGCATCACATTCGCTAGAATTACATCACCCGACTCGATGTAGAATGAAAACTACGACCATCATCAACTAGAATTACCGCATTGGACTCGATGTAGAATGAAAACTACGACCATCTTGGCTGCATTACAAAAACTACGACCATCTTGGCGGCATTACATCATTCAACTAGTGAAGACCGCAACACCTTCGCTAGAATTACATCACCTGACTTGATATAGAAGAAGAAAACCATGACAATCTTGGTTGGCATTATATCATTCAACGGAGTGAAGACCGCATCACCTTCGCCGAATTACATCACATGACTCGATATAGAATTGAAACCACAACTATCTTAGCTAGTATTACATCATTCATTGATTGAATCACCACAACATCACATTTTAGGTGGAAATACATCACACATCATTCATTGATATATAGAATGAAAAAAATACATCACTGACCATCTAGAATGAAAACATTACATCATTCAATTACATCATTCAACTGAGTGATACCGCAACACTTTCGCTGGAATTACATCACCTACTCACTATAGATGAAAACCATGACCATCTTGGCTAGCCTTACATCATTCAACTGGAGTGAAGACCGCATCACATTCGCTAGAATTACATCACCCGACTCTCGATGGAAATGAAAAACTACTACGACCATCTTGGCTTTACATCATTCAACAACACGAATTACATCACCCGACTTGAAAGAAAACCTGACCAGGTTGGCATTACATCACACCTTCGCTTCGAAATTACATCACCTGACTTGATATAGAAGGAAAACCATGACAATCTTGGTTGGCATTATATCATTCAACTGGAGTGAAGACCGCATCACCTTCCCTGGAATTACATCACCTGACTCGATATAGAATTGAAACCACAACTATCTTAGCTAGTATTACATCATTCAACTGGATTGAAGACCACAAGACTTTTGGTGGAATTACATCACCTTATTCGATATAGAATGAAAACCACGACCATCTTAGATGGCATTACATCATTCAACTAGAGTGATGACCGCAACACTTTCGCTCGGATGATTATTACATCACCATCACTCACATCACCTATAATATAAAAAACATGACCATCTTGGCTAGCCTTACATCATTCAACTGGAGTGAAGACCGCATCACATTCGCTAGAATTACATCACCCGACTCGATGTAGAATGAAAACTACGACCATCTTGGCGGGCATTACATCATTCAACTGGAGTGAAGACCGCAACACCTTCGCTAGAATTACATCACCGCTAGACTTACATATAGAATAGAAGAAAACCATGACAATCTTGGTTGGCATTATATCATTCAACTGGAGTGAAGACCGCATCACCTTCGCTGGAATTACATCACATGACTCGATATAGAATTGAAACCACAACTATCTTAGCTAGCATTACATCATTCAACTGGATTGAAGACCACAAGATTTTTGGTGGAATTACATCACCTTATTCGATATAGAATGAAAACCACGACCATCTTAGATGGCATTACATCATTCAACTCGAGTGATGAAAACCATCAACACTTTCGCTTGGAATTACATCACACACATCACTCGACTCAATATAGAATGAAAACCATGACCATCTTGGCTAGCCTTACATCATTCAACTTGGAGTGAAGACCGCATCACATTCGCTAATTACATCACCCGACTCGATGTAGAATGAAAACTACGACCATCTTGGTTGGCATTACATCATTCAACTGTAGTGAAGACCGCAACACCTTCGCTAGAATTACATCACCTCACTTGATATAGAAGGAAAACCATGACAATCTTGGTTGGCATTATATCATTCAACTGGAGTGAAGACCGCATCACCTTCGCTGGAATTACATCACATGACTCGATATAGAATTGAAACCACAACTATCTTAGCTAGTATTACATCATTCAATTGGATTGAAGACCACAAGATTTTGGTGGAAATACATCACCTGATTCGATATAGAATGAAAACCACGACCATCTTAGATGGCATTACATCATTCAACTGGAGTGATAACCACAACACTTTTACATTCATTCAACTGGAATTACATCACACTTTCGAATTATCACCTGACTCAATATAGAATGAAAACCATGACCATCTTGGCTAGCCTTACATCATTCAATTGGAGTGAAGACCGCATCACATTCGCTAGAATTACATCACCCGACTCGATGTAGAATGAAAACTACGACCATCTTGGCTGACATTACATCACGAACATCATTCGCATATCACCCGAATGAAAAAACTACGACCATCTTGGCGGGCATTTCATCATTCAACTGGAGTGAACACCGCAACACCTTCGCTAGAAATTACATCACCTGACTTGATATATCAATGACAAAACCATGACATCATCTTGGTTGGCATTACATCATTCATATCATTCAACTGAGTGAAGACCGCATCACCTTCGCTTGGAATTACATCACATGACTCGATATAGAATTGAAACCACAACTATCTTAGCTAGCTATTACATCATTCAATTGGATTGAAGACCACAAGATTTTGGTGGAAATACATCACCTTATTCGATATAGAATGAAAACCACGACCATCTTAGATGGCATTACATCATTCAGAGTGAGTGACCGCGCACACTTTCGCCTTTAATTACATCACCTGACTCAATATAGAATGAAAACCATGACCATCTTGGCTAGCCTTACATCATTCAATTGGAGTGAAATGACCGCATTACATCACCCATCACGACATCTTTTGGTTGGCATTATATCATTCAACTAGAATTACACATTCGCAGAATTACATCACCATCGATTAGAATGAAAATGAAAACTACGACCATCTTGGCTGGCATTACATCATTCAACAGTAGTGAAGACCGCAACACCTTCGCTAGAATTACATCACCTGACTTGATATAGAAGGAAAACCATGACAATCTTGGTTGGCATTATATCATTCAACCGGAGTGAAGACCGCATCACCTTCGCTTTCGGAATTACATCACATGACTCGATATAGAATTGAAACCACAACTATCTTAGCTAGTATTACATCATTCAATTGGATTGAAGACCACAAGATTTTGGTGGAAATACATCACCGATTCGATATAGAATGAAAACCACCACGACCATCTTAGATGGCATTACATCATTCAACTGGAGTGATAACCGCAACACTTTCGCTGGAATTACATCACCTGACTCAATATAGAATGAAAACCATGACCATCTTGGCTAGCCTTACATCATTCAACTGGAGTGAAGACCGCATCACATTCGCATTCGCTAAATTACATCACCCGACTCGATGTAGAATGAAAACTACGACCATCTTGGCTAGCATTACATCATTCAACATCATTCAACTCGTGAGACCGAAGACACCTTCGCAACACACTTCGCTAGAATTACATCACCACGACTTGATATACATCATTCAAGAAAAACACCTTCGACAATCATCACCTGGTTGATATAGAAGGAAAACATGACATCTTGGTTGGCATTATATCATTCAACTGGAGTGAAGACCATCACATTCTTCGCTGGAATTACATCACATGACTCGATATAGAATTGAAACCACAACTATCTTAGCTAGTATTACATCATTCAATTGGATTGAAGACCACAAGATTTTGGTGGAAATACATCACCTTATTCGATATAGAATGAAAACCACGACCATCTTAGATGGCATTACATCATTCAACTCGGAGTGATAACCGCAACACTTTCACTGAATTACATCACCTTCGCTCAATATAGATTACATCACCTTACATCTCGATTACACCGATCAATATATACCCGAATGAAAAAAATGACCATCTTGGCTAGCCTTACATCATTCAACTCGGAGTGAGTGAAGACCGCATTCTTCGCTAACATTACATCACCTGACTCGATATAGAATGACAGATTACATCATTCAACTCGAGTGAAGACCGCATCACATTCGCTAGAATTACATCACCCGACTCGATGTAGAATGAAAACTACGACCATCTTGGCTGGCATTACATCATTCAACTCAGTGAGTGAAGACCGCAACACCTTCGCTAGAATTACATCACCCGACTTGAATATCAGACTTGATATAGAAAAACATGACAATCAATTTGGTTGGCATTATATCATTCAACTGAGTGAAGACCGCATCACCTTCGCTTGGAATTACATCACATGACTCGATATATAATTGAAACCACAACTATCTTAGCTAGTATTACATCATTCAATTGGATTGAAGACCACAAGATTTTGGTGGAAATACATCACTTGATTCGATATAGAATGAAAACCACGACCATCTTAGATGGCATTACATCATTCAACTGGAGTGATAACCGCAACACTTTCACATTTCGATTTACATCACCTTCTCAATATAGAATGAAAACCATGACCATCTTGGCTAGCCTTACATCATTCAACTCAGTGAAGACCGCATCACATTCGCTAGAATTACATCACCCGACTCGATGTAGAATGAAAACTACGACATTACATCATTCAAAGAGTGAACCGCAACTGCATTTACATCACCCGACTTATATAGATCAAAACTCAACTGGCATTACATCATTCAACTGAAGACCGCAACACATTCGCTAGAATTACATCACCCGACTTGATATAGAATGAAAACTACGACCATCTTGGCTTGATTTACATCATTCAACCGAGTGAAGACCGCCAACAATTCGCTAGAATTACATCACCTAGACTCACCTGACTTGATATAGAAGAAAACCATGACAATCTTGGTTGGCATTATCATCATCAACTGGAGTGAAGACCGCATCACCTTCGCCGGGAATTACATCACATGACTCGATATAGAATTGAAACCACAACTATCTTAGCTAGTATTACATCATTCAATTGGATTGAAGACCACAAGATTTTGGTGGAAACACATCATTTGATTCGATATAGAATGAAAACCACGACCATCTTAGATGGCATTACATCATTCAACTCGAGTGATAACAAAACCAATTAATCACTTTATAGAATGAAAACCACGACCATCTTGGCATTACATCATTCAACATGAACACACATTCGCTAGACATCAATATATAAATGAAAACCATGACCATCTTGGCTAGCCTTACATCATTCAACTCGGAGTGAAGACCGCATCACATTCGCTAGAATTACATCACCCGACTCGATGTAGAATGGCTTGGCATTAATCATTCACTAAGACGCATCACATTCGCTAGAATTACATCACCCGACTCGATGTAGAATGAAAACTACGACCATCTTGGCATCATTCATCATTCAACAACAGTGAAGACCGCAACACCACCTTCGCTAGAATTACATCACCTGACTTGATATAGAAAGGAAAACCATGACAATCTTGGTTGGCATTATATCATTCAACTGGAGTGAAGACCGCATCACCTTCCCTTGAATTACATCACCTGACTCGATATAGAATTGAAACCACAACTATCTTAGCTAGTATTACATCATTCAACTGGATTGAAGACCACAAGACTTTTGGTGGAATTACATCACCTTATTCGATATAGAATGAAAACCACGACCATCTTAGATGGCATTACATCATTCAACTAGAGTGATGACCGCAACACTTTCACTTGGAATTATTACATCACATCACTCATATAGAATGAAAACCATGACCATCTTGGCTAGCCTTACATCATTCAACTGGAGTGAAGACCATGCATCACATTCGACTCTTGGCTAACATCACATCACCGCATCACATCGACATCACCCGACTGATAGAATGAAAACTACGACCATCTTGGTGGCATTACATCATTCAACTGTAGTGAAGACATCGCAACACCTTCGCTAGACCATCTTGGTACATTACATCATTCAACGACTTCGCTAGAATTACATCACCGACTTGATATAGAAAGGAAAACCATGACAATCTTGGTTGGCATTATATCATTCAACCGGAGTGAAGACCGCATCACCTTCGCTGGAATTACATCACATGACTCGATATAGAATTGAAACCACAACTATCTTAGCTAGCTTACATCATTCAATTGGATTGAAGACCACAAGATTTTTGGGAAAATACATCACCTTTGATTCGATATAGAATGAAAACCACGACCATCTTAGATGGCATTACATCATTCAACTTCGAATTATGACATCACCGAAACACTTTCATTGATTATTTCATCACACCGACACTTTCGAAATTACATCACCTGACTCAATAAATGAAAACCATGACCATCTTGGCTAGCCTTACATCATTCAACTGGAGTGAAGACCGCATCACATTCGCTAGAATTACATCACCCGACTCGATGTAGAATGAAAACTACGACCATCTTGGCTGGCATTACATCATTCAACATTAGTCATTCAGTGAAGACCGCAACACCTTCGCTAGAATTACATCACATGACTTTGATATAGAAGGAAAACCATGACAATCTTGGTTGGCATTATATCATTCAACTGGAGTGAAGACCGCATCACCTTCGCTGGAATTACATCACATGACTCGATATAGAATTGAAACCACAACTATCTTAGCTAGTATTACATCATTCAATTGGATTGAAGACCACAAGATTTTGGTGGAATTACATCACCTTATTCGATATAGAATGAAAACCACGACCATCTTAGATGGCATTACATCATTCAACTAGAGTGATAACACATAACACTTTCGATGGAAACTTACATCACCTGAACTCATATAGAATGAAAACCATGACCATCTTGGCTAGCCTTACATCATTCAACTGGAGTGAAGACCGCATCACATTCGCTAGAATTACATCACCCGACTCGATGTAGAATGAAAACTACGACCATCTTGGCTGGCATTACATCATTCAACTGGAGTGAAGACCGCATCACATTCGCTAGAATTACATCACCCAACTCGATATAGAATGAAAACTACGACCATCTTGGCATTACATCATTCAACCTTCGCTAGAATTACATCACCTGACTTGATATAGAAGGAAAACCATGACAATCTTGGTTGGCATTATATCATTCAACTGGAGTGAAGACCGCATCACCTTCGCTGGAATTACATCACATGACTCGATATAGAATTGAAACCACAACTATCTTAGCTAGTATTACATCATTCAATTGGATTGAAGACCACAAGATTTTGGTGGAAATACATCACCTTATTCGATATAGAATGAAAACCACGACCATCTTAGATGGCATTACATCATTCAACTGAGTGATACCACATTTCACATGGAATATAGAATGAAAACCATCATCTTAGATGGCTACATCACTCATCATATAAAATCACATTCGAAAACATCACACCATCTTGGCTAGCCTTACATCATTTCAACCAGTGAAGAACATCATTTGCATCACATTCATAGAATGAAAACCATGACATCTTGCTTTACATCAACCGGAGTGAAGACCGCATCACATTCGCTAGAATTACATCACCCGACTCGATGTAGAATGAAAACTACGACCATCTTGGCTGCATTACATCATTCAACCGTAGTGAAGAAGACCGCAACACCTTCGCTAGCTAGAATTACATCACCCGACTTGATATAGAAGGAAAACCATGACAATCTTGGTTGGCATTATATCATTCAACTGGAGTGAAGACCGCATCACCTTCCCTTGAATTACATCACCTGACTCGATATAGAATTGAAACCACAACTATCTTAGCTAGTATTACATCATTCATCTGGATTGAAGACCACAAGACTTTTGGTGGAATTACATCACCTTATTCGATATAGAATGAAAACCACGACCATCTTAGATGGATTACATCATTCAACTTCAATTAGAGTGATGACCGCAACACTTTCATCATTCAACGGATGACCGCATTACATCACACTCACTTACATCACCTAATGAAAAAATGACCATCTTGGCTAGCCTTACATCATTCAACCTCGGAGTGAAGACCGCATCACATTCGCATTCAACATTCGAATTACATCACCCACTCGATTAGAATTACAAACTACGACCAAAACTACGACCATCTTGGCTGGCATTACATCATTCAACTCGTTCAGTGAAGACCGCAACACCACACTTCGAATTACATCACATCACCTCGACTTGATATAGAAGGAAAACCATGACAATCTTGGTTGGCATTATATCATTCAACCGGAGTGAAGACCGCATCACCTTCGCTGAATTACATCACATGACTCGATATAGAATTGAAACCACATCTTCTTAGCTAGTATTACATCATTCAATTAGATTGAAGACCACAACATTTTACATCATTCAATTGGAAAAGACATCACCTTTGGTGGAATTACATCATATAGAATGAAAACCACGACCATCTTAGATGGCATTACATCATTCAACTGAGAGTGATGACATTACATTCAACACTTTTAGATGATCAAACTATGATATACAACACTTTCGCTATATAGACTCAATAGAAAAAATGACCATCCATTGGCTAGCCTTACATCATTCAACCGGAGTGAAGACCGCAAGACCGCATCACATTCGCTAGAATTACATCACCCGACTCGATGTAGAATGAAAACTACGACCATCTTGGTGGCATTACATCATTCAACATTCAGTGAAGACCGCAACACACCTTCGAATTACATACATCGACTTGATATAGAAGGAAAACCATGACAATCTTGGTTGGCATTATATCATTCAACTGGAGTGAAGACCGCATCACCTTCGCTGGAATTACATCACATGACTCGATATAGAATTGAAACCACAACTATCTTAGCTAGTATTACATCATTCAATTGGATTGAAGACCACAAGATTTTGGTGGAAACACATCATTTGATTCGATATAGAATGAAAACCACGACCATCTTAGATGGCATTACATCATTCAACAGGAGTGATAACCGCAGCACTTTCGCTTGAATTACATCACCTTGACTCAATATAGAATGAAAACCATGACCATCTTGGCTAGCCTTACATCATTCAACTCATGGAGTGAAGACCATGATCACATTCGCTAGAATTACATCACCCGACTTGATGTAGAATAAAAAAACTACGACCATCTTGGACTGGCATTACATCATTCTCGATGTAGAATGAAAACTACGACCATCTTGGAGTGGCATTACATCATTCAACTGGAAGTGAAGACCGCAACACCTTCGCTAGAATTACATCACCTGACTTGATATAGAAGGAAAACCATGACAATCTTGGTTGGCATTATATCATTCAACTGGAGTGAAGACCGCATCACCTTCGCTGGAATTACATCACATGACTCGATATAGAATTGAAACCACAACTATCTTAGCTAGCATTACATCATTCAACTGGATTGAAGACCATAAGATTTTGGTCGAAATACATCACCCTGATTCGATATAGAATGAAAACCACGACCATCTTAGATGGAATTACATCATTCAACTAGAGTGATGACCGCAACACTTTCCTTGGAATTACATCACCTTACTCAATATAGATCGAAAACCATGACCATTTTGGCTAGCCTTACATCATGCAACTGGAGTGAAGACCGCATCACATTCGCTGGAATTACAACACCCGACTCGATATAGAATGAAAACTACGACCATCTTGGCTGACATCATTACATCATTCAACATCACCCGACTCGATGTAGAATGAAAACTACGACCATCTTGGCATTACATCATTCAACTGTAGTGAAGACCGCAACACCTTCGCTAGAATTACATCACCTGACTTGATATAGAAGGAAAACCATGACAATCTTGGTTGGCATTATATCATTCAACTGAGTGAAGACCGCATCACCTTCACTTGGAATTACATCACATGACTCGATATATAATTGAAACCACAACTATCTTAGCTAGTATTACATCATTCAATTGGATTGAAGACCACAAGATTTTGGTGGAAATACATCACCTTATTCGATATAGAATGAAAACCACGACCATCTTAGATGGCATTACATCATTCAACTAGAGTGATAACCGCAACATTTTCGACCATCTTACATCACCTTACTCAATATAGAATGAAAACCATGACCATCTTGGCTAGCCTTACATCATTCAACTAATGAACACCGCATCACATTCGCTAGAATTACATCACCCGACTCGATGACTAGAATGAAAACTACGACCATCATTCAACTCGAGAGTGAAGGCTGAATTTACATCACCACATCATTCAACCGGCATTACATCATTCAACCGGAGTGAAGACATTCGAACACCTTGAAAACTACGACCATCTTGGCCGATTACATCATTCAACTTGAATAATTACATCACACGACTTGATATAGAAGGAAAACCATGACAATCTTGGTTGGCATTATATCATTCAACTGGAGTGAAGACCGCATCACCTTCGCTTGGAATTACATCACATGACTCGATATAGAATTGAAACCACAACTATCTTAGCTAGTATTACATCATTCAACTGGATTGAAGACCACAAGACTTTTGGTGGAATTACATCACCTTATTCGATATAGAATGAAAACCACGACCATCTTAGATGGCATTACATCATTCAACTAGAGTGATGACCGCAACACTTTTCTTAGAATTACATCACCTTACTCAATATAGATCGAAAACCATGACCATTTTGGCTAGCCTTACATCATGCAACTGGAGTGAAGACCGCATCACATTCGCATACCTTACTCAATTACATCACATCACTCAATGTAGAATCAAAACTACGACCATCTTGAATGAAAACATCACCATCTTGATTACATCATTCAACCGCATCACATTCGCTAGAGACTCGATGTAGAATGAAAACTACGACCATCTTGGCCTTACATCATTCAAGAGTGAAGACACGCACACCTTCGCTAGAATTACATCACCTGACTTGATATAGAAGGAAAACCATGACAATCTTTGGGGCATTATATCATTCAACTGGAGTGAAGACCGCATCACCTTCGCTTGGAATTACATCACATGACTCGATATAGAATTGAAACCACAACTATCTTAGCTAGTATTACATCATTCAATTGGATTGAAGACCACAAGATTTTGGTGGAAATACATCACCTTGATTCGATATAGAATGAAAACCACGACCATCTTAGATGGCATTACATCATTCAACTAGAGTGATGACCGCACACTTTCACTTTTTATTACATCACCACTCAATATAGAATGAAAACCATGACCATCTTGGCTAGCCTTACATCATTCAACCGGAGTGAAGACCGCATCACATTCGCTAGAATTACATCATCACATTCGCTCGATTACATCACCCGAATGTAGAATAAAAACTACGACTACGATCTTGGGCGGCATTACATCATTCATCACATCGTAGTGAAGACCGCAACACATTACATTCAACTAGAATTACATCACACCGACTTGATATAGAAGGAAAACCATGACAATCTTGGTTGGCATTATATCAATCAACCGGAGTGAAGACCGATCACCTTCATCAATTACATCACATGACTCGATATATAATTGAAACATATCTTAGCTAGATTACATCATTCAATTGGATTGAAGACCACAAGATTTTGGTGGAACATCATTCAATTGGACCATTCGATACATCAGAATGAAAAAACCACGACCATCTTAGATGGCATTACATCATTCAACACGATTGATCATCACCATTCGACAGAATGAAAACACCATTTCTTCACTGGATTACATCATTCAACTTGAGTGATTACATCACCTTTCGCTTGAATTACATCACCTCACTATAATATAATGAAAACCATGACCATCTTGGCTAGCCTTACATCATTCAACCGGAGTGAAGACCGCATCACATTCGCTAGAATTACATCACCCGACTCGATGTAGAATGAAAACTACGACCATCTTGGAAAACTACGGCATTACATCATTCATTCAACAGTGAAGAAGACAACACATTCGCTTCGCTAATTACATCATCACGACTTGATATAGATATAGAAGAAAACCATGACAATCTTGGTTGGCATTATATCATTCAACTGGAGTGAAGACCGCATCACCTTCGCCGGAATTACATCACATGACTCGATATAGAATTGAAACCACAACTATCTTAGCTAGTATTACATCATTCAATTGGATTGAAGACCACAAGATTTTGGTGGAAATACATCACTTGATTCGATATAGAATGAAAACCACGACCATCTTAGATGGCATTACATCATTCAACCGGAGTGATGACCGCAACATCTTTCGGCATTACATCATTCAACTTAGTGATAACATCACACCCGACTCAATATAGAATGAAAACCATGACCATCTTGGCTAGCCTTACATCATTCAACATTCAATTGAAGACCGCATCACATTCGCTAGAATTACATCACCCGACTCGATGTAGAATGAAAACTACGACCATCTTGGCTTGGGCATTACATCATTCATTCACCGTAGTGAAGACCGCAACACCTTCGCTAGAATTACATCACCCGACTTGATATAGAAGGAAAACCAAAACAATCTTGGTTGGTTGGCATTATATCATTCAACCGGAGTGAAGACCGCATCACCTTCGCTTCGGAATTACATCACATTCGATATAGAATTGAAACCACAACTATCTTAGCTAGTATTACATCATTCAATTGGATTGAAGACCACATTTTGGTGGAAATCATTCAATTGATTGAATCATTACATTCAACAAGATTTTTGGTGGAAATTACATCACCTTATTCGATATAGAATGAAAACCACGACCATCTTAGATGGCATTACATCATTCAACTAGTGATGACCGCAACACTTTCCCACGGAATTACATCACCTTACTCAATATAGAATGAAAACCATGACCATCTTGGCTAGCCTTACATCATTCAACTGGAGTGAAGACCGCATCACATTCGCTAGAATTACATCACCCGACTCGATGTAGAATGAAAACTACGACCATCTTGGCTGACATTACATCACATCAACGAGAGAATGAAAACTACGACCATCTTGGCTGGCATTACATTCATTCAACCGAAGACCGCATCACCTTCGAAATACATCACCTACTTGATATAGAAAAAAACCAAAACCACAATCAATCTTGGTTGGCATTATATCATTCAACTGGAGTGAAGACCGCATCACCTTCCCTTGAATTACATCACCTGACTCGATATAGAATTGAAACCACAACTATCTTAGCTAGTATTACATCATTCATCTGGATTGAAGACCACAAGACTTTTGGTGGAATTACATCACCTGATTCGATATAGAATGAAAACCACAACCATCTTAGATGGCATTACATCATTCAACTATCATGATGACATCACAACACTTTAGATGGCATTACATCTTCAACTATTACATCACACTTCACTAAATTACATCA
Organism: Anisodus tanguticus; assembly: GCA_034509755.1. Classification (NCBI taxonomy): domain Eukaryota; kingdom Viridiplantae; phylum Streptophyta; class Magnoliopsida; order Solanales; family Solanaceae; genus Anisodus; species Anisodus tanguticus. The sequence continues at coordinate 30,063,908 of CM067555.1, read as the reverse complement.
CCTCACTCAATATAGAAAAAAACCATGACCATCTTGGCTAGCCTTACATCATTCAACCAGTGAAAGACCGCATCACATTCGCTAGAATTACATCACCCGACTTGATGTAGAATAAAAAAACTACGACCATCTTGGCGGCATTTCATCATTCAACTGGAGTGAACACCGCAACACCTTCGCTAGAATTACATCACACTGACTTGATATAGAAGGAAAATCATGACAATCTTGGTTGGCATTATATCATTCAACCGGAGTGAAGACCGCATCACCTTCGCCGAATTACATCACATGACTCGATATAGAATTGAAACCACAACTATCTTAGCTAGTATTACATCATTCAATTGGATTGAAGACCACAAGATTTTGGTGGAAATACATCACCTTCATTCATTCGATATAGAATGAAAACCACGACCATCTTAGATGGCATTACATCATTCAACTGAGTGATTCACATCACATTCAATATAATGAAAACCACGACCATCTTGGATGGCATTACATCACACATTCGCTAGAATTACATCACCATCGATGTAGAATGAAAACCATCTTGGCTGACATCATCACTGGCTAGCCTTACATCATTCATAATTACATCACCACGACTTGATATAGAATGAAAACCATGACATCACATAGCCTTACATTCAACAACCGTGTGAAGACCGCATCACATTCGCTAGAATTACATCACCCGACTCGATGTAGAATGAAAACTACGACCATCTTGGCGGCATTACATCATTCAACAGTAGTGAAGACCGCAACACCTTCGCTTCGCTAGAATTACATCACCTGACTTGATATAGAAGGAAAACCATGACAATCTTGGTTGGCATTATATCATTCAACTGGAGTGAAGACCGCATCACCTTCGCTGGAATTACATCACATGACTCGATATAGAATTGAAACCACAACTATCTTAGCTAGTATTACATCATTCAATTGGATTGAAGACCACAAGATTTTGGTGGAAATACATCACCTTATTCGATATAGAATGAAAACCACGACCATCTTATTGATGGCATTACATCATTCAACTATATATAGTGATAACCGAACACTTTCATTTGGAATGACATCACACTTACTCAATATAGAATGAAAACACACATATTTACATCATTCAACCGAGATGAAAACCAACCTTTGGCTAGCCTTACATCATTCAACTGATATAGAATGAAAACCATGACCATCTTGGCTATTTACATCATTCAACTTCGAGTGAAACCGCATCACATTCGCCGAATTACATCACCCGACTTGATGTAGAATAAAAAAACTACGACCATCTTGGCGGGCATTTCATCATTCAACCGTAGTGAAGAAGACCGCAACACCTTCGCTAGAATTACATCACCTCGACTTGATATAGAAGGAAAATCATGACAATCTTGGTTGGCATTACATCATTCAACTGGAGTGAATACCGCATCACCTTCGCTGGAATTACATCACATGACTCGATATAGAATTGAAACCACAACTATCTTAGCTAGCATTACATCATTCAATTGGATTGAAGACCACAAGATTTTGGTGGAATTACATCACCTTATTCGATATAGAATGAAAACCAAGACCATCTTAGATGGAATTACATCATTCAACATTCGATGATGACCGAACACATTTCGAATTACATCACCTGACTCAATATAGAATGAAAACCATGACCATTTTGGAGCATTACATCATTCAATTGACATCACATTACATCACATTCAACTCAATGAATGACCTACGATCTTCACCATCACATTACATCATTCAACTAGAATTACATCATTACATCACCCTTGACTTGATATAGAATTGACGCATGACATTTTGGCTAGCATTACATCATTCAACTGGAGTGAAGACCGCATCACATTCGCTAGAATTACATCACCCGACTCGATGTAGAATGAAAACTACGACCATCTGGCTGGCATTACATCATTCAACCGGAGTGAAGACCGCAACACCTTCGCTAGAATTACATCCCCTTGACTTGATATAGAAGGAAAACCATGACAATCTTGGTTGGCATTATATCATTCAACTGGAGTGAAGACCGCATCACCTTCGCTTCAATTACATCACATGACTCGATATAGAATTGAAACCACAACTATCTTAGCTAGCATTACATCATTCAATTGATTGAAGACCACAAGACTTTTGGTGGAATTACATCACCTTATTCGATATAGAATGAAAACCACGACCATCTTAGATGGCATTACATCATTCAACTAGAGTGATGAAAACCACAACACTTAGATGGCATTACATCATTCATAGATGATTACATCACCTTTCTTTCGCTAAATATACATCACTCAATATAAATGAAAACCATGACCATCTTGGCTAGCCTTACATCATTCAATCAACAGTGAAGACCGCATCACATTCGCTAGAATTACATCACCCGACTCGATGTAGAATGAAAATGAAAACTACGACCATCTTGGTGGCATTACATCATTCAACAAGAGTAGTGAAGACCGCAACACCTTCGCTAGAATTACATCACCTGACTTGATATAGAAGGAAAACCATGACAATCTTGGTTGGCATTATATCATTCAACTGGAGTGAAGACCGCATCACCTTCACCTTGGAATTACATCACATGACTCGATATAGAATTGAAACCACAACTATCTTAGCTAGTATTACATCATTCAATTGGATTGAAGACCATAAGATTTTTGGTGGAATTACATCACCTTATTCGATATAGAATGAAAACCACGACCATCTTAGATGGCATTACATCATTCAACTAGAGTGATAACCGCAACACTTTCGCTGGAATTACATCACCTGACTCAATATAGAATGAAAACCATGACCATCTTGGCTAGCCTTACATCATTCAATTGGAGTGAAGACCGCATCACATTCACTTCGAATTACATCATCACCCGACTCGATGTAGAATGAAAACTACGACCATCTTGGTCATGGCATTACATCATTCAACCGTAGTGAAGACCGCAACACCTTCGCTAGAATTACATCACATCACTTGATATAGAATAGAAAAAACCATGACAATCTTGGTTGGCATTATATCATTCAACCGGAGTGAAGACCGCATCACCTTCGCCTGGAATTACATCACATGACTCGATATAGAATTGAAACCACAACTATCTTAGCTAGTATTACATCATTCAATTGATTGAAGACCACACAGACATTTGAAATACATCACATCATTCGATATAGAATTTAAACACACCATCTTAGATGGAATTACATCATTCAACTTGAGATGATTTTGGTGGAACATCACCCGATTCGATATAGAATGAAAACCACACTTTTAGATGGCATTACATCATTCAACTAGTGATCAACACTTTCACTAGAATAATATCACATCACTCAATAATATAAAAAACCATGACCATCTTGGCTAGCCTTACATCATTCAACTGGAGTGAAGACCGCATCACATTCGCTAGAATTACATCACCCGACTCGATGTAGAATGAAAACTACGACCATCTTGGTTGGCATTACATCATTCAACTGTAGTGAAGACCGCAACACCTTCGCTAGAATTACATCACCTAACTTGATATAGAAGGAAAACCATGACAATCTTGGTTGGCATTATATCATTCAACCGGAGTGAAGACCGCATCACCTTCGCTGGAATTACATCACATGACTCGATATAGAATTGAAACCACAACTATCTTAGCTAGTATTACATCATTCAATTGGATTGAAGACCACAAGATTTTGGTGGAAATACATCACCTTATTCGATATAGAATGAAAACCACGACCATCTTAGATGGCATTACATCATTCAACTGGAGTGATGACCGCAACACTTTCGCTGGAATTACATCACCTTACTCAATATAGAATGAAAACCATGACCATCTTGGCTAGCCTTACATCATTCAACTTGATGACCGCATCACATTCGCTTTACATCACATCACTCGATATAGAATGAAAACCATGACCATCTTGGCTTGGCATTACATCAACAATGAAAGACCATGAACATTTCGCTAGAATTACACACTTCGATAGAATGAAAACCATGACCATTTGGCTAGCCTTATTCATTCAACCAGTGAAGACCGCATCACATTCGCTAAATTACATCACCCGATAGAATGAAAACTACGACCATCTTGGTGGCATTACATCATTCAACCGTAGTGAAGACCGCAACACCTTCGCTAGAATTACATCACCTGACTTGATATAGATATAGAAAAAACCATGACAATCTTGGTTGGCATTATATCATTCAACTGGAGTGAAGACCGCATCACCTTCCTTGGAATTACATCACCTGACTCGATATAGAATTGAAACCACAACTATCTTAGCTAGTATTACATCATTCAACTGGATTGAAGACCACAAGACTTTTGGTGGAAATACATCACCTTATTCGATATAGAATGAAAAAAACCACGACCATCTTAGATGGCATTACATCATTCAACTGGAGTGATGACCGCAACACTTTCACTTTGGATTTACATCACCTTACTCAATATAGAATGATAAAAACCATGACCATCTTGGCTAGCCTTACATCATTCAACCATTTGAGTGAAGACCGCAAGACCATTCACATTCGAAATTACATCACCCGACTCGATGTAGAATGAAACTAGAATGAAAACTACGACCATCTTGGCGGCATTACATCATTCAACCGTAGTGAAGACAACACCTTCGCTAGAATTACATCACCTGACTTGATATAGAAGGAAAACCATGACAATCTTGGTTGGCATTATATCATTCAACTGGAGTGAAGACCGCATCACCTTCGGTGGAATTACATCACATCATTCAACTGGAGACTCGATTCGACATCACATGACTCGATATAATTGAAACCACAACTATCTTAGCTAGTATTACATCATTCAATTGGATTGAAGACCACAAGATTTTGGTGGAAATACATCACCTTATTCGATATAGAATGAAAACCACGACCATCTTAGATGATTACATCATTCAACTTACATCACCTACTCGATGATGACATGATTAGACATCATTTCAACATTTCGATGGAATTACATCACCACTTCGATATAGAATGAAAACCACGACCATCTTGGCTGACATTACATCATTCAACTCATAGTGAGAAAAACTACAACATCATTTGGAATTATTCACTTGATATAGTGATGAAAACCATGACCATCTTGGCTAGCCTTACATCATTCAACTCGGAGAGACCGCCGCATCACATTCGCTAGAATTACATCACCCGACTCGATGTAGAATGAAAAAAACTACGACCATCTTGGTCGGCATTACATCATTCAACCGTATGAAGACATTCACCTTCGCAAAGAATTACATCACACCTACTTGATATAGAAGGAAAACCACGACAATCTTGGTTGGCATTATATCATTCAACTGGAGTGAAGACCGCATCACCTTCACTTGGAATTACATCACATGACTCGATATAGAATTGAAACCACAACTATCTTAGCTAGTATTACATCATTCAATTGGATTGAAGACCACAAGATTTTGGTGGAAATACATCACATCATTCGATATAGAATGAAAACCACAACCATCTTAGATGGCATTACATCATTCAACCGAGTGATGACCGAATGAAAACAACATTTGGATTACATTCATTCATATACATCACCTTACTCACATATAGAATGAAAACCATGACCATTTGACTATAGCCTTAAAAAACATGATTCTTGGCTAGCCTTACATCATTCAACTGGAGTGAAGAAGACCGCATCACATCACGCTCGCTAGAATTACATCACCCGACATCATGTATTCGACATCGACTATGAGAATGAAAACTACGACCATCTTGGCCGGCATTACATCATTCAACCGTAGTGAAGACCGCAACACCTTCGCACCTTCGCTAGAATTACATCACCCGACTTGATATAGAAGGAAAACCATGACAATCTTGGTTGGCATTATATCATTCAACTGGAGTGAAGACCGCATCACCTTCCCTTGGAATTACATCACCTGACTCGATATAGAATTGAAACCACAACTATCTTAGCTAGCATTACATCATTCAACTGGATTGAAGACCACAAGACTTTTGGTGGAATTACATCACCATTCGATATAGAATGAAAACCACGACCATCTTAGATGGCATTACATCATTCAACTATTGTGATGACCGCAACACTTTCACTTTCATTGAATTACATCACCACATACTCAATATAGAATGAAAACCATGACCATCTTGACCATATCTTGCTAGCCTTACATCATTCAACCGGAGTGAAGACCGACCATCACATTCGCTAGAATTACATCACCCGACTCGATGTAGAATGAAAACTACTACGACCATCTTGGTGGCATTACATCATTCAACATAGTGAAGACATCATCTTCGCAACACCTTCGCTAGAATTACATCACCTGACACCTTCGATTATATCACCCGACTTGATATAGAAAAAACATGACAATCTTGGTTGGCATTATATCATTCAACCGGAGTGAAGACCGCATCACATTCATATCATTCAAATTACATCACCTTCGCTGGAATTACATCACATGACTCGATATAGAATTGAAACCACAACTATCTTAGCTAGTATTACATCATTCAACTGGATTGAAGACCACAAGATTTTGGTGGAAATACATCACCTTATTCGATATAGAATGAAAACCACGACCATCTTAGATGGCATTACATCATTCAACTAGGAGTGATGACCGCAACACTTTCGCTGGAATTACATCACCTGACTCAATATAGAATGAAAACCATGACCATCTTGGCTAGCCTTACATCATTCAACTCGGAGTGAAGACCGCATCACATTCGCTAGAATTACATCACCCGACTCGATGTAGAATGAAAACTACGACCATCTTGGTAGTGAAGACGGCATTACATCATTCATTACATCATTCAACTGTAGTGAAGACCGCAACACCTTCGCTAGAATTACATCACCTGACTTGATATAGAAGGAAAACCATGACAATCTTGGTTGGCATTATATCATTCAACTGGAGTGAAGACCGCATCACCTTCGCACGGAATTACATCACATGACTCGATATAGAATTGAAACCACAACTATCTTAGCTAGTATTACATCATTCAATTGGATTGAAGACCACAAGATTTTGGTGGAAATACATCACCTTATTCGATATAGAATGAAAACCACGACCATCTTAGATGGCATTACATCATTCAACTGGAGTGACAACCGCAACACTTTCACTTGGAATTTACATCACCCACTGACTCAATATAGAATGAAAACCATGACCATCTTGGCTAGCCTTACATCATTCAACTGGAGTGAAGACCGCATCACATTCGCTAGAATTACATCACCCGACTCGATGTAGAATGAAAACTACGACCATCTTGGCTGACATTACATCATTCAACTGTAGTGAAGACCGCAACACATTCAACACTTCGCTTCGAATTACATCACCGACTTGATATAGAAGGAAAACCATGACAATCTTGGTTGGCATTATATCATTCAACTGAGTGAAGACCGCATCACCTTCGCTTGGAATTACATCACATGACTCGATATAGAATTGAAACCACAACTATCTTAGCTAGTATTACATCATTCAATTAGATTGAAGACCACAAGATTTTGGTGGAAATACATCACCTGATTCGATATAGAATGAAAACCACGACCATCTTAGATGGCATTACATCATTCAACTAGAGTGATAACCGCAACACTTTCACTGGATTACATCACCTGACTCAATATAGAATGAAAACCATGACCATTTGGCTAGCCTTACATCATTCAATTACATCATTCAACTGGAGTGAAGACCGCATCACATTCGCTAGAATTACATCACCCGACTCGATGTAGAATGAAAACTACGACCATCTTGGCTGACATTACATCATTCAACTGTAGTGAAGACCGCAACACCTTCGCTAGAATTACATCACCTACTTGATATAGAAAAACCATGACAATCTTGATTATATCATTCAACCATGGAGTGAAGACCGCATCATTATTTCAACCTGAATTACATCACATTACTCACATATGAATTGAATTGAATTGAACCATCTTACTAGCTTACATCATTCAATTGGATTGAAGACCACAAGATTTTTGGTGGAAATACATCACCTTTGATTCGATATAGAATGAAAACCACGACCATCTTAGATGGCATTACATCATTCAACATCATTCAGTGAGTGACCGCAACACTTTCACTTTCGAATTACATCACCTGACTCAATATAGAATAAAAACCATGACCATCTTGGCTAGCCTTACATCATTCAACTGGAGTGAAGACCGCATCACATTCGCTAGAATTACATCACCCGACTCGATATAGAATGAAAACTACGACCATCTTGGTGAAAACATTACATCATTCAACCAAGTGAAGACCGCACACCTTCGCATTAAATTACAATCACAACACCTTCGAATTACATCATACTTGATATAGAAAAAAAACCACAATCTTGGTTGGCATTATATCATTCAACTGGAGTGAAGACCGCATCACCTTCCCTTGAATTACATCACCTGACTCGATATAGAATTGAAACCACAACTATCTTAGCTAGTATTACATCATTCAATTGGATTGAAGACCACAAGATTTTGGTGGAAATACATCACCTTCTCGATATAGAATGAAAACCACGACCATCTTAGATGGCATTACATCATTCAACTAGGAGTGATGACCGCAACACTTTCACTTCACTGGAATTACATCACACTACTCAATATATAATGAAAACCATGACCATCTTGGCTTGGCTTTACATCATTCAACTGGAGTGAAGACCGCATCACATTCGCTAGAATTACATCACCCGACTCGATGTAGAATGAAAACTACGACCATCTTGGTCATTTGGCATTACATCATTCAACCGATCTGAGTGAAGACCGCAACACCTTTCGCTAGAATTACATCACCTAGACTTATATATATAGAAGGAAAACCATGACAATCTTGGTTGGCATTATATCATTCAACTGGAGTGAAGACCGCATCACCTTCGCTGGAATTACATCACATGACTCGATATAGAATTGAAACCACAACTATCTTAGCTAGTATTACATCATTCAATTGGATTGAAGACCACAAGATTTTGGTGGAATTACATCACCTTATTCGATATAGAATGAAAACCACGACCATCTTAGATGGCATTACATCATTCATTGAAACTACATCACTTATTCGATGATGAATGAAAACCACGACCACCATCTTAGATGGCATTACATCATTCAACTTTCGTGATACCGCAACACTTTCGCATTACATCACCTGACTCAATATAGAATGAAAACCATGACCATCTTGGCTAGCCTTACATCATTCAACTGGAGTGAAGACCGCATCACATTCGCTAGAATTACATCACCCGACTCGATGTAGAATGAAAACTACGACCATCTTGGCTGGCATTACATCATTCAACTGTAGTGAAGACCGCAACACCTTCGCTAGAATTACATCACCTGACTTGATATAGAAGGAAAACCATGACAATCTTGGTTGGCATTATATCATTCAACTGGAGTGAAGACCGCATCACCTTCGCTGGAATTACATCACATGACTCGATATAGAATTGAAACCACAACTATCTTAGCTAGTATTACATCATTCAATTGGATTGAAGACCACAAGATTTTTGTGGAAATACATCACCTTGATTCGATATAGAATGAAAACCACGACCATCTTAGATGGCATTACATCATTCAACTGAGTGATAACCGCAACACTTTTACATTTTCAAATTACATCACACTTTCGCTTGGACTCACCTGACTCAATATAGAATGAAAACATGACCACCATCTTGGCTAGCCTTACATCATTCAACTGGAGTGAAGACCGCATCACATTCGCTAGAATTACATCACCCGACTCGATGTAGAATGAAAACTACGACCATCTTGGCTGGCATTACATCATTCAACAGTAGTGAAGACCGCAACACCTTCACTAGAATTACATCACCATCACTTGATATAGAAGAAAACCATGACAATCTTGGTTGGCATTATATCATTCAACTGGAGTGAAGACCGCATCACCTTCGCCGGAATTACATCACATGACTCGATATAGAATTGAAACCATCATAGCATTACATCATTCAATTGAGTGAAGACCGCATCACCTTGGATCACATGACTCGATATATCATCTTATATTACATCATTCAATTGGATTGAAGACCACAACATTTTGGGAATTACATCACCTTATTCGATATAGAATGAAAACAACACGACCATCATTAGATTGAAGACATTACATCATTACATCACTTATTCGATATAGAATGAAAACCACGACTTTAGATGGCATTACATCATTCAACTGGAAACCGCAACACTTTCACTGGAATTACATCACCACCCGACTCAATATAGAATGAAAACCATGACCATCTTGGCTAGCCTTACATCATTCAACCGGAGTGAAGACCGCATCACATTCGCTAGAATTACATCACCCGACTCGATGTATGAATGAAAACTACGACCATCTTGGTCAGCATTACATCATTCAACCGTCTTGGTAGTTACATCAAGACCGCAACACCTTCGCTAGAATTACATCACATCACTTGATATAGAAGGAAAACCATGACAATCTTGGTTGGCATTATATCATTCAACATTCAGTGAAGACCGCATCACCTTCCCTTGAATTACATCACCTGACTCGATATAGAATTGAAACCACAACTATCTTAGCTAGTATTACATCATTCAACTGGATTGAAGACCACAAGACTTTTGGTGGAATTACATCACCTTGATTCGATATAGAATGAAAACCATGACCATCTTAGATGGCATTACATCATTCAACTACAGTGATGACCGCAACACTTTCTCTGGAATTACATCACCTTACTCAATATAGATCGAAAACCATGACCATTTTGGCTAGCCTTACATCATGCAACTGGAGTGAAGACCGCATCACATTCGCTGGAATTACAACACCCGACTCGATATAGAATGAAAACTACGACCATCTTGGTGGCATTACATCATTCAACATTAAGACCGCGTCAGTGAACAACGACACACATTCAACAAGTGAAGACAACGCTAACACCTTCTAAAATTACATCACCTGACTTGATATAGAAGGAAAACCATGACAATCTTGGTTGGCATTATATCATTCAACTCGGAGTGAAGACCGCATCACCTTCGCTTTCGGAATTACATCACATGACTCGATATAGAATTGAAACCACAACTATCTTAGCTAGTATTACATCATTCAATTGGATTGAAGACCACAAGATTTTGGTGGAAATACATCACCACCGATTCGATATAGAATGAAAACCACGACCATCTTAGATGGCATTACATCATTCAACTCGGAGTGATTACCCAACACACTTTCGCTTTGAATTACATCACACACTAATAAAACCATGACCATCTTGGCTAGCCTTACATCATTCAACTGGAGTGAAGACCGCATCACATTCGCTAGAATTACATCACCCGACTCGATGTAGAATGAAAACTACGACCATCTTGGCTTGGCATTACATCATTCAACTCGTAGTGAAGACCGCAACACCTTCGCTAGAATTACATCACCTCAACTTGATATAGAAGGAAAACCATGACAATCTTGGTTGGCATTATATCATTCAACAGTGAAGACCGCATCACCTTCGACTTGATTACATCACATGACTCGATATAGAATTGAATTCACACCGCTATCTTAGCTAGTATTACATCATTCAATTGATTGAAGACCACATCATTTTGGTGGAATTACATCACATTTGATTCGATATAGAATGAAAACCACGACTCATCTTAGATCTTAGCTAGTTATTATCATTCAATTGATGAAGACCACAATTTTTGGTGGAAATACATCACCTGATTCGATATAGAATGAAAACCACGACCATCTTAGATGGCATTACATCATTCAACTTGATGACCGCAATCACACCGACTTTCTTTTCGCTTAATATACATCACACGACTCACATCACCTACTCAATATAGAATGAAAACCATGACCATCTTGGCTAGCCTTACATCATTCAACTGAGTGAAGACCGCATCACATTCGCTAGAATTACATCACCCGACTCGATGTAGAATGAAAACTACGACCATCTTGGAATGAAATTACATCATTCAACGACCATCTTGCTAGTGAAGATCATTCAACATTCTTCGCTAGAATTATCATTCACCCATCACATTAGAATTACATCACACTATAGATATAGAAAAAACCATGACAATCTTGGTTGGCATTATATCATTCAACTTAGGAGTGAAGACCGCATCACCTTCGCTGGAATTACATCACATGACTCGATATAGAATTGAAAACCACAACTATCTTAGCTAGTATTACATCATTCAATTGGATTGAAGACCACAAGATTTTGGTTAGGAATTACATCACCTTATTCGATATAGAATGAAAACCACGACCATCTTAATGAAAACCACGACCATCTTTACATCATTCATCATCATTCAAGTGAGTGACCGCACACACACTTTTCGCTATATTTACATCACCTCACTCAATATAGAATGAAAAAAAACCCATCTTGGCTAGCCTTACATCATTCAACTGGAGTGAAGACCGCATCACATTCGCTAGAATTACATCACCATCACTCGATGTAGAATGAAAACTACGACCATCTTGGTGGCATTACATCATTCAACCGTAGTGAAGACCGCAACACCTTCGCTAGAATTACATCACATCACTTGATATAGAAGGAAAACCATGACAATCTTGGTTGGCATTATATCATTCAACCGGAGTGAAGACCGCATCACCTTCGATATAGAATTACCAATTTGGTTGGCATTACATCATTCAACTGGAGACTCTTCGATTATACCGAATTGAAAAAACCACAACTATCTTGGTTGCTTATATCATTACCGCATCACCTTCGACTTTACATCACATGACTCGATATAGAATTGAAACCAACATTTTTAGCTAGTATTACATTCACATTGAAGACCACAAGATTTTGGTGGAAATACATCATTCGATTAGAATGAAAAAACCACGACCATCTTAGATGGCATTACATCATTCAACTCAGTGATAACCGCAACACTTTCACTTGGAATTACATCACATCACTCACTCAATATAAAAAAAACCATGACCATCTTGGCTAGCCTTACATCATTCAACTCGAGTGAAGACCGCATCACATTCGCTAGAATTACATCACCCGACTCGATGTAGAATGAAAACTACGACCATCTTGGATTGGCATTACATCATTCAACATAGTGAAGACCGCAACACCTTCGCTAGAATTACATCACACTTCGACTTGATATAGAAGGAAAACCATGACAATCTTGGTTGGCATTATATCATTCAACTTGAGTGAAAACCATGACATCACCATTATATCATTCAACTGAATTACATCACACCGCATCACCTTCGACTACATCACATCACATGATCGATATAGAATTGAAACCATATCTAGCTTATTATCATTCAACTGGATTGAAGACCACAAGACTTTTGGTGGAATTACATCACCTTATTCGATATAGAATGAAAACCACGACCATCTTAGATGGCATTACATCATTCAACTAGAGTGATGACCGCAACACACAACGCCTTATTACATCACCTTACTCAATATAGAATGAAAACCATGACCATCTTAGCTAGCCTTACATCATTCAACTGGAGTGAAGACCGCATCACATTCGCTAGAATTACATCACCCGACTCGATGTAGAATGAAAACTACGACCATCTTGGATGGCATTACATCATTCAACATGAAGACATTCTTCGCTAGAATTACATCATTCAACTTGCTAGAATTACATCACACACTTGAAAACCAACAATCTTGGTTGGCATTATATCATTCAACTAGAATCAATTTGAATACATTCAACCGCATCACCTTCATCGGAATTACATCACATGACTCGATATACAATTGAAACCATAAATATCAACTAGTATTACATCATTCAATCATTCATTGAAGACCACAAGACCACAAGATTTTGGGAAATACATCACCTTCATTCGATATAGAATGAAAAAACGACCATCTTAGATGGCATTACATCATTCAACTCAGTGATGACCGCAACACTTTCGCTTTGAATTACATCACACTTACTCAATATAGAATGAAAAAATGACCATCTTGGCTATCTTGGCTGGCTACATTATTCATTCAACGGAGTGAAGACCGCATCACATTCGCTAGAATTACATCACCCGACTCGATGTAGAATGAAAACTACGACCATCTTGGCTGGCATTACATCATTCAACCAGTGAAGACCGCAACACCTTCGCTAGAATTACATCACCTGACTTGATATAGAAGGAAAACCACAATCTTGGTTGGCATTATATCATTCAACTTGAGTGAAGACCGCATCACCTTCGCTTGAATTACATCACATGACTCGATATAGAATTGAAACACAACTATCTTAGCTAGTATTACATCATTCAATTGATTGAAGACCACAATTTTGGTGGAATTACATCACCTGATTCGATATAGAATGAAAACCACACACATCTTAGATGGATTACATCATTCAACATCACAACACTGGAAATTACATCACCTGAATTACATAAAACACCATTTTTGATATCATTCAATTGATGAATTACCATCAATTTTGATGGAATTACATCATATTCGATATAGAATGAAAACCACATCTTGACATTACATCATTCAACTAGAGTGATAACCGCAACACTTTCGCTAGGAATTACATCACCTCACTCAATATAGAATGAAAACCATGACCATCTTGGCCTTACATCATTCAAACCGGAGTGAAGACCGCATCACATTCGCTAGAATTACATCACCCGACTCGATGTAGAATGAAAACTACGACCATCTTGGCCATCTTGGCATTACATCATTCAACTGCAGTGAAGACCGCAACACCTTCGCTAGAATTACATCACCTCACTTGATATAGAAGGAAAACCATGACAATCTTGGTTGGCATTATATCATTCAACTCATTGAAGATTGCATCATCATAAAACAAGACAATCTTGGAATTACATCATTCAACCGGAGTGAAGACCGCATCACCTTCGCTTGGATTCACATCACTCGATATTAAATTGACAACTATCTTATCTAGTATTACATCATTCATTTGGATTGAAGACCACAAGACTTTTGGTGGAATTACATCACCTTATTCGATATAGAATGAAAACCACGACCATCTTAGATGGCATTACATCATTCAACTTGAGTGATGACCGCAACACTTTCACTTTAGATGATTACATCACATCTTACTCAATATAGAATGAAAACCATGACATTATCTTTACTTGACCAGCCTTACATCATTCAATATAGAATGAAAACCATGACCATCTTGGCTAGCCTTACATCATTCAACCGAGTGAAGATCATCACATTCGCTAGAATTACATCACCCGACTCGATGTAGAATGAAAACTACGACCATCTTGGCGGCATTACATCATTCAACCGTTCAAGTGAAGACCGCAACACCTTCGCTAGAATTACATCACCTGACTTGATATAGAAGGAAAACCATGACAATCTTGGTTGGCATTATATCATTCAACTGGATAGTGAAGACCAACATCACCTTCTTTGGAATTACATCACATGACTCGATATATTCATTGAAACCACAACTATCTTAGCTAGAATTACATCATTCAACTGGATTACCATCAAGATTTTTCAGTGGAAATACATCACATTGATTCGATATAGAATTGAAAAACCACATTTACTATCTTAAGATGGAATTACATCAAATACATCACTTCATTCATATAATGAAAAACCACACACCATCTTAGATGGCATTATCATTCAACTTCAACAGTGATACCGCAACACTTTCGCTAAATTATCACATCACTCACTCATATATAAAAACATGACCATCTTGGCTAGCCTTACATCATTCAACTGGAGTGAAGACCGCATCACATTCGCTAGAATTACATCACCCGACTCGATTACATCACCCGACTCGATGTAGAATGAAAACTACGACCATCTTGGCATCATTACATCATTCAACCGTAGTGAAGACCGCAACACCTTCGCTAGAATTACATCACCACTTGATATAGAAGGAAAACCATGACAATCTTGGTTGGCATTATATCATTCAACCGGAGTGAAACCGCATCACCTTCGCCGGAATTACATCACATGACTCGATATAGAATTGAAACCACAACTATCTTAGCTAGATTACATCATTCAACTGGATTGAAGACCATAAGACTTTTGGTGGAATTACATCACCTTATTCAATATAGAATGAAAACCACGACCATCTTAGATGGAATTACATCATTCAACTAGAGTGATGACCATCATTACACACTTACATTTTATGACATTACACATTCAACTACATTACAATAACCGATACACTTCGCTGAATTACATCATCACCTCGACTCATATATAATGAAAACATGACCATCTTGGCTAGCCTTACATCATGCAACTGGAGTGAAGACCGCATCACATTCGCTAGAATTACATCACCCGACTCGATATAGAATGAAAACTACGACCATCTTGGCGGCATTACATCATTCATTCAACACTGAAGAAGACCGCAACACCTTCGCTAGAATTACATCACCTGACTTGATATAGAAGGAAAACCATGACAATCTTGGTTGGCATTATATCATTCAACTAGGAGTGAAGACCGCATCACCTTCCCTTGAATTACATCACCTGACTCGATATAGAATTGAAACCACAACTATCTTAGCTAGCTTACATCATTCAATTGGATTGAAGACCACAAGATTTTGGTGGAAATTACATCACCTTTCGATATAGAATGAAAACCACGACCATCTTAGATGGCATTACATCATTCAACTAGAGTGATGACCGCAACACTTTTTCACTTGGAATTACATCACATCACTCAATATAGAATGAAAACCATGACCATCTTGGCTAGCCCATTACATCATTCAACATCATTCAGTGAAGACCGCATCACATCACATTCGCTAGAATTACATCACCCGACTCGATGTAGAATGAAAACTACGACCATCTTGGCTGGCATTACATCATTCAACCACATGTAGTGAAGACCGCAACACCTTCGCTAGAATTACATCACCTGACTTGATATACTTGAATAAAAAAACCATGACAATCTTGGTTGGCATTATATCATTCAACCGGAGTGAAGACCGCATCACCTTCGCTGGAATTACATCACATGACTCGATATATTCAATTGAAACCACAACTATCTTAGCTAGTATTACATCATTCAATTGATTGAAGACCACAAGATTTTGGTGGAAATACATCACACATTCGATATAGAATGAAAACCACGACCATCTTAGATGGCATTACATCATTCAACTGATGATAACCGACAACACTTTCGATTTTGGAATTACATCACCTTACTCAATATAGAATGAAAACCATCTTAGATGGCCATCATTTCAACCGGCTGATAACCGCATTACATCATTTACATCACCTTACTCAGTGAAATGAAAACCATGACCATCTTGGCTAGCCTTACATCATTCAACTCAATGGTGAAGACCGCATCACATTCGCTAGAATTACATCACCCTCTCGATGTAGAATGAAAACTACGACCATCTTGGCTGGCATTACATCATTCAACTCCGATGACCGCACACCTTCGCTAGAATTACATCACCTTCGACTTGATATAGAAGGAAAACCATGACAATCTTGGTTGGCATTATATCATTCAACTGGAGTGAAGACAAGCATCACACTTCGCTTGGAATTACATCACATGACTCGATATAGAATTGAAACCACAAAACTATCTTAGCTAGCTTACATCATTCATTGGATTGAAGACCACAAGATTTTGGTTTTGGTGGAATTACATCACCTTATTCGATATAGAATGAAAACCACGACCATCTTAGATGGCATTACATCATTCAACTAGGAGTGATGTGACCGCAACACTTTCGCTCGAATTACATCACCTCACTCAATATAGAATGAAAAAACCCATGACCATCTTGGCTAGCCTTACATCATTCAATTCATTCAGTGAAGACCGCATCACATTCGCTTCGAATTACATCATCCCGACTCGATATAGATGTAGAATGAAACTACGACCATCTTGGTTGCATTACATCATTCAACATAGTGAAGACCGCAACACCTTCGCTAGAATTACATCACCACTTGATATAGAAGGAAAACCATGACAATCTTGGTTGGCATTATATCATTCAACATTCAGTGATGAAGACATCACATCACATCGAATTACATCACATGATCGATATAGAATTGAAACCACAACTACTTAGCTAGTATTACATCATTCATTCATAGGATTGAAGACACAAGATTTTGACATCACATCATTCATATAGAATTGAAACCACAACCATCTTACATCATTCATTGGATTACATCATTTTGGTGGAATTACATCACCTTATTATAGAATGAAAACCATGACATCAGATGGCACATCATTCAACTCATGATTTACATTACACACTCACTCAACTCATTACAATCATTCAAAACCATGACCAACACTCATTGACTACATCAGCTGACTTAATATATCAAACCATGACCATCTTGGCTAGCCTTACATCATTCAACCGGAGAGAAGACACATCACATTCGCTAGAATTACATCACCCGACTCGATGTAGAAAAAAAAACTACGACCATCTTGGTCGGCATTACATCATTCAACAAAGTAGTGAAGACAACACCTTCGCTAGAATTACATCACCTCGACTTGATATAGAAGGAAAACCATGACAATCTTGGTTGGCATTATATCATTCAACCGGAGTGAAGACCGCATCACCTTCGCTTGGAATTACATCACATGACTCGATATAGAATTGAAACCACAACTATCTTAGCTAGTATTACATCATTCAATTGGATTGAAGACCACAAGATTTTGGTGGAAATACATCACCTTATTTTGATATAGAATGAAAACCACGACCATCTTAGATGGATTACATCATTCAACCATCTTAGTGATAACCGAACATTACTTTCATTCATTCATATATTACATCACCTCTTACATCAATAACCTAGAATGAAAACTTTCATTACATCACCACTTCAATAGAATGAAAAACCATGACCATCTTGGCTATCATTTCAACTCAAGTGAAGACCGCATCACATTCGCTAGAAGAATTATCATCACTTACATCACCGAATGAAGAATGAAAACTACGACCATCTTGGCTGCATTACATCATTCAACTGTAGTGAAGACCGCAACACCTTCGCTAGAATTACATCACCTGACTTGATATAGAAGGAAAACCATGACAATCTTGGTTGGCATTATATCATTCAACTGGAGTGAAGACCGCATCACCTTCGCTTGGAATTACATCACATGACTCGATATAGAATTGAAACCACAACTATCTTAGCTAGTATTACATCATTCAATTGGATTGAAGACCACAAGATTTTGGTGGAAATACATCACCTCATTCGATATAGAATGAAAACCACGACCATCTTAGATGGCATTACATCATTCAACTGAGTGATAACCGCAACACTTTCACAGAAATTACATCACCTGACTCAATATAGAATGAAAACCATGACCATCTTGGCTAGCCTTACATCATTCAACCGGCTAGCCTTAAGATTCAACGGAGTGAACATTCACATTCGCTAGAATTACATCACCCGACTCGATGTAGAATGAAAACTACGACCACCTTGAATGAAAACTACGACCATCTTGGCATTTACATCATTCAACCGTAGTGAAGACCGCAACACCTTCGCTAGAATTACATCACCGACTTGATATAGAAGGAAAACCATGACAATCTTGGTTGGCATTATATCATTCAACCGGAGTGAAGACCGCATCACCTTCCCTTGAATTACATCACCTGACTCGATATAGAATTGAAACCACAACTATCTTAGCTAGCATTACATCATTCAATTGATTGAAGACCACAAGATTTTTTGGTGGAAATACATCACCTTATTCGATATAGAATGAAAACCACGACCATCTTAGATTTTGGTTACATCATTCAACAAGATGATGACCGACACACTTTCGGGAATTACATCACATCACTCAATATAGAATGAAAACCATGACACATCTTGGCTATTATACATCATTCAACTCGGAGTGAAGACCGCATCACATTCGCTATGAATTACATCACCCTTACATCATTCAATGGAGAATGAAAACTATATAGAATGAAAACCATGACATTTTGGCTAGCCTTACATCATTCAACCGAGTGAAGACCGCATCACATTCGCTAGAATTACATCACCCGACTCGATGTAGAATGAAAACTACGACCATCTTGGCGGCGGCATTACATCATTCAACTGTAGTGAAGAAGACCGCAACACCTTCGCTAGAATTACATCACCTGACTTGATATAGAAGGAAAACCATGACAATCTTGGTTGGCATTATATCATTCAACCGGAGTGAAGACCGCATCACCTTCGCCTACATCACATGACTCGATATAGAATTGAAACCACAACTATCTTAGCTAGAAATTACATCATTCATCATTGATTGAAGACCACAAGATTTTTCAATTGTGGAAACCACATCACTTTTGTGGAATTACATCACCTTATATATAGAATGAAAACCACGACCATCTTAGATGGCATTACATCATTCAACTATGAGTGATGACCGCAACACACATTTCGCTAGATATTACATCACCTTACTCAATATACATCATTAATGAAAACCATGACCATCTTGGCTAGCCTTACATCATTCAATCATCAAGTGAAGACCGCATCACATTCGCTAGCCTTAATTACATCATTCAACCGTGACCGATCACATAGAAATTAATCACTACGACTCTGATAGAAATGAAAACTACGACCATCTTGGCTGGCATTACATCATTCAACTGAAGTGAAGAACACACACCTTCGCTAGAAATACATCACCTGACTTGATATAGAAGGAAAACCATGACAATCTTGGTTGGCATTATATCATTCAACTGGAGTGAAGACCGCATCACCTTCGCTGAAATTACATCACATGACTCGATATAGAATTGAAACCACAACTATCTTAGCTAGTATTACATCATTCATTATCATTCATTGATTGAAGACCACAAGATTTTGGTGGAATTACATCACCTTATTCGATATAGAATGAAAACCACGACCATCTTAGATGGCATTACATCATTCAACTAGAGTGATAACCGCAACACTTTCGCTTGAATTACATCACATCTCAATATAGAATGAAAACCACGACCATCTTGGCTAGCCTTACATCATTCAACCGGAGTGAAGACCGCATCACATTTCGCTTCGGAATTACATCACCCGACTCGATGTAGAATGAAAACTACGACCATCTTGGCATTACATCATTCACATCATGAAGACCGCATCACATTCGCTAGAATTACATCACCCGACTCGATGTAGAATGAAAACTACGACCATCTTGGCTGGCATTACATCATTCAACTAGTGAAGACCGCAACACCTTCGCTAGAATTACATCACCTGACTTGATATAGAAGGAAAACCATGACAATCTTGGTTGGCATTATATCATTCAACTGGAGTGAAGACCGCATCACCTTCGCTGGAATTACATCACATGACTCGATATAGAATTGAAACCACAACTATCTTAGCTAGTATTACAACATTCATTTGGATTGAAGACCACAAGAAGATTTGGAAATACATCACTTGATTCGATATAGAATGAAAACCACGACCATCTTAGATGGCATTACATCATTCAACTGGAGTGATAACCGCAACACTTTCACTGGAATTACATCACCTGACTCAATATAGAATGAAAACCATGACCATCTTGGCTAGCCTTACATCATTCAATTGGAGTGAAGACCGCATCACATTTCGCTAGAATTACATCACCCGACTCGATGTAGAATGAAAACTACGACCATCTTGGCGGCATTACATCATTCAACAGTAGTGAAGACCGCAACACCTTCGCTTCGCTAGAATTATCACACACGACTTGATATAGAAGGAAAACCATGACAATCTTGGTTGGCATTATATCATTCAACTGGAGTGAAGACCGCATCACCTTCGCTGGAATTACATCACATGACTCGATATAGAATTGAAACCACAACTATCTTAGCTAGTATTACATCATTCAATTGGATTGAAGACCACAAGATTTTGGTGGAAATACATCACTTGATTCGATATAGAATTACATCACCGACTTCGATATAGAATTTTCTAACAAAAATTAGATTTTTGATGATGTTTGGGTCATAAAGATGTTTTTAAGAGAGAAGTGGTGATGCGGTGGTGGGGTAAGGGTGTGGTCAAATCCCAGAATTGGAATGCGATGACCATTACCGACCATAATAGATTATGGAGATTGTAACTTGCGTTGTTGAGAAAGATTACCAAACTTATTCGTGAGATGAGATGTGGCGCCTGTATCCATATACCACGCATTATCGGGCTGTTGGCGGGTCAAAGTGCCAAAAACTTGGCCCAAACTGGATTGTGGATGGCCTGGACTGGAGAGGTGGGCCCCAAAAATTGGGCCTGACGTCTATGGGTCGTCGGATGTGGTCCCAGACTGTTGAGCTGTTGCTAGGTTGAGGGATGTTGGGCCGAATGGACGTGGCCCAGCATTTGTGCTGGGGTGGGTTGCACTTGTGCTACCGCTGGGCTTAAGATCTGCACTGGCGCTGCTACTGGGCTCAAGCTAGAATCCCAGTTCCCTTCTCGCCCATCCACTGCCACTGTTGTGCCTCTGTCCCCCTCCATGTTAGTGGTGGTTTCCGACCATGGTGGCTGTCGGAGATTGGGTATGAGAGAGAAGATAATAAGGGGGACGTATATTGCACGTCTATGAGGCAAAAAACAGTCGTACACGGTGTGTATAACGGCTTAGGGAGGTGATATACGAATAGTATATAGTGGCAGAGATTTATAGATGCCGTATACAGAGAGTATATTGGCGTATATAGTTGTATACCAGGGGTATACGACTTGTTGGAGAGATAGGGAAGGATATAGGAATGTATATCCGCAGTATACCATGGGTATACAGGGCTGTTAGCAGAGTTTAAAGGCTGGACAGCTGTATATTTAGTGTATATCGATGGTATACCGACGGTATACGGTCGTTTCGGCGCCTGAAAAATAGGGGAGAGGTCGGTCGAAATTAGGTTTTGGGTTGGGAAGGATTGTTGGCTTCTGATACCATGTAGAATTGTATTAATCTCCCTTGTGGAGCCTTTCACATTAATACAATATATATAGTGTGTACAAGGTGGAATCCTAATACAAAAGGGATCCTATAATTACCATAATTATACAACACTAATAATTACAAAATATATAGTAAATATTTTATTAATATTCACTAATACTTTCTTATATATGAAATGTATATTCTGTTAATTGGTGTTGTCACTGAGAGGAGTAAGATGACATCGCAATATGCAAATTCAATTTATAAGTTAAGAAGATTTATTAAGCATAAAGAGAGTGATTACATGTATTGTCATTACATATAAGCGTAACCTTTTAATGACCTTTTTATTTGTAATGGTAGACTATGATATTATTTGGTCATGTTAAATTCCTTCATTATTCATTATAATTATAATTATAATTATTTTCAATGCATTTCCGAAATTGAATTTAATATATTCAGAGGGTGATTTAATGGACTTATCATTTTATTAATTACTTTTCAAGAGATGTGTGAAGTCAAATATGGACAAATAAAGATGAATGGAGGGAGTATTAATTATCACGGGGGATAAATATTTTTTGTGCATTGCACGTAGAAATATGTGCACAAAGCGATAGTATGTTAAGTGTTCAGCTTATAAAAAATAATATTAGGATTTAGAAAAACAAAAACATAGTACAAAGTATGACTGGCTAGTGGGCCGGGTCGGCCCGTCCCGCCCCGAACCCGACTATTTTAAAAATAAAATCGCGGTAACGGGACTCGAACCGGGACGGGACATGCTCTCGTCCCGACCCGGCCCGGCCCGGCCCGGCCCAGACCGCCTGTCCCGCCCCGATCCCAATCCCGCCCGAAACTCCCCCTTTTGCAAAAATAACCGTTGCACCAACAACCATTTTACATTTTGGTTGGTGTGCAATGACCATTTTTGGCCTCCCCCCTCCCCCAACCCCCCTACCCCCTACCCCCTTAATATTTATTTTTAACCCATAAATTATTATATTTACACTTTAACCCAATTTTCCAACAATAAATACCTCATTTTCTCTTCATCTTTCTCACAAATCTTCCAACAATCTCTCTAATCTCTCAATACTCAATCTATCTCTCTCTACAAGTCTACATTGTCTATTAAATATTCAATTTTATTTATTCATTAGGGAGTGAAGTTGACAACTAGCTTGAGGATCTTCCATCGAGCAAAGTTTCAATTTTCAACCTCTCGATTACACGTCGGCATTACGTCGGCGTTTGGTACATTCGTTCCTTCATTAAATTATTATTGTCTGTTTATTTTATTTAGCGCACTTAATTTTATTTACTTTAATTATTTATTAGTATAATTATAAATTTATAATGGAAGGATTTAAACGTATGCTTACGGGTAGGGGTCATGCTTCTTCTAGTAGGAGCAACAAGGGTAAATGTCCTATTTCTAGACAGAATCCTATTCCTACATAGGATGATTTTGTTGATACTGAACATTTTCCTATAATACCATTAGATTTAGACGAGGAGCTATTTTTTGGAACTCAAGAAGACTTTAATTTAGACGATGATCTAAATGATACACCCACTAATGTAGATGACAACGCACCCACTAGTGCACCTTCAACTGAAATGCCTCCTATTCCCCCTAGAATGAGACGAGGTCCAGCAAAACGACCATTAAAATCAGATGCATGAACATTTTTTGATAGGAACGTAGAGAATCAAGTAGCTAGATGTAAAATTTGTAAAGATGTTTTAAAATTTAAAACTGAAAAGGTCACGGTGGGACAGGGGTTTAATGAGACACGTAGCAAGGGCTCATACAGCTAGGTATGCCCAATACGAGGTTTCAAAACTGAGTGCGCAAACGTCCGCTCCATCGGGATAAGGTTCACATATTGATACTGTCCCGGACCAAGTACAGGGTCAAATTAACCCTATGACGGGGGGAATTGTAAGCCCTAAATACAATAAACAAAGAGATAGGGAAGCAATAGCAAAATTAGTTGTTGTGAAGGGTTTGCCTTTTTCATTTCCTTCATCTCCCAGTTTTATTCATTACATTAGAGATGTGTATAATCCTGCTTTTAACGGTTTTCCTAGATCAACTGTTAAGAGAGATGTATTTAAATTCGCACATGAATATCAACAATATTTACGTTATTCATTATATCATTTTAATGAAAAAGTGGCTATCACTTCTGATATAGGTCGTAGTACTAATGACCATGATTATTTAATGTAACATGTCATTGGATAGATTATAAATGGTCTATGCAAAAACGTATCTTGGCGTATAGATATATAGATGATAGGCACACTGGTACTTTTATTGTAGAAAATATTTATCAAGTGTGTGATTATTACGGAATAACTGATAAAATTATGACTATTACATTATATAAAGCTTTTTCTAACAATTACGCTATTACAATTTTAAAAAATAGTTTAACTCCATCTTTTCCAGATCATTTTCATATAAAATGTGTGTGCCATATATATAACTTAATTGTAAAGGATGGTCTATCACTTTTTGAAGACATTCTTAGTAAAATACAATTTGCGATAAACTTTATTTTTAAAAATAATAGAATACAACGAAGAAAAGAATATAAAAAAATTTGTCACGATTGCCAACTACCTTATAGAAAAATTCTAGAAGAAGTACTCACTAGCTGAAATTCTTTATACGAGCAACTACTTGTTGCTTATGAATAAAGAGAACCTATAACTTTATTTTTTAACTCTCATAATCAAAATCTAGCTGATTTGGTTGTAAATAGCGATTGGGTAAAAAAATTCGAACTTAGTGTATTTTTAGAGAAATTTTTCAAGCAACAAAAAAAAATTCCGGTATATATTATCCTACTATTTCAACTATGTTGTTTTATATAGCTCTAATATTTTTAATACTTAGTGAATATATGAAAAACCAGCTTATATGGCAGCTATTACAAAAATGTTTATCAAAATAAAAAAATATTTTGTTCCTATTCCCACTATTTATATTATTGGTGATGTATTAAATCCGACTATTAAAATAGACGGTACTAAATCACTTATTGAAACTATTTACGATTATATAGAAGTACTACCACCTCCAAGTCCCAAAAATCCAAACCACCCACTACCTATTGAACAAACTAAAGAAGAAGTGTTGTCTAGCGTAGAAGACCAATGCAAAAAAGTAAATAGGTTTTACCAACAAGAAACTGTTAGTAACCTACGGCTTTCATACCATCTTCTTCTTCTTCAACACAACCTCACAAAAGACATGTTGTTTCTGCGGCTACTATTGAAAGCCTCAGAAATAGAATGTGCGGCCGTACTGCTACTAACCAAATTAGCGAGTTCGATATTTTTGTTTTGCAGGGTTATGTACCATACCAAGCAGTTCTCAATGAAGAAGGACGTGAAGACTTGCTGAAATACTGGAGGGGGAATGAGAAGACCTTTTCGACACTTTCAATGATGGCCCGAGATGTTTTGAACATTCAAGCGTCATCAACGGTGTATGAAATTGCTTTTTCTGCCGGCAGATATCAAATAGTAGAGCACATACACTCATTAGCCGGAGACAACTTGGAGATTGTAGTATTATTCAGAGATTGGATACGAGCGGAGCGGAGAAGGTGCGGTCAATCGGAGATCAACGAAGAAGAAGATGAAAACTACAACGAAATCTTATCCGAAGGTGGTGGAAGCGACATGGAGCAATTCGACCAACAAATATCAATTCCAACTGAAGAACCACAGGAAATTATCAAGAAACTAGAACATATTTTTTTCAGAATGTAATTTTTTTTAATTGCAATTTTACTATGTAATTTGCAACTTTTGAACAACACCACAAAGTTGCAATTTTGACAATTGTATTTGTATTACAAAAAAATCATATGTCTATTAAATAATATAAGAGGCACAAAAACAACCTTGGGATATTTTTATTACACTATCTTGTCTTGTTTAATTATTGAGTTTTTATATCTATGTTATTTTTTAAATTAAGTGCAAAAACAAAAAAAAGAACCGCCCGGGATCCCGACCCGATTCCGACGGGATCGGGGCGGGACGGGACTTAGGCAAATCCCGCCTATCCCGATCCCGCCTGACCCGACCCGATCCCGCCCTTTCCCCCGTCCCACACCGACCCGGTCCCGCCAAAACCGGCCCACCGGTCCTAAGCCCGGCCCACTGTCCACCCCTAGTACAAAGGAGTATATATTTTAATAAATCACTTTCTAACTTAAATAGAATAAGTTAAGTTCCTAATACTTAGTTCCTATTCCTAGTAGTAACAGGATTGTCCCAAAAGAATATTACTAACGTGGGTTTATAGTTTTAGGTTGTTAGGTTTAAGAAGTATGTCCAAAAAAAATAGGATTATAGCTTATTAAGGGTATAAAAGTTATTTAATATTTAAAGGATATTTTGGTCAATCAATATTTATATTCATACTTTTATAATAACTAGTTTCTACGAACATGCAGTTGCACGTTAATAATTGAAGGTCGATATTTAGTCGATTATAAAAAAAAATCATCATCGGTGTCCAATACCCACATTGAACATGTTAACTATTATTGTAAAGAATAGATCTTGAGCCTAACTCAACTCCAAAAGTTAGCTTGTAGGGTGAGGGTTAGGGGTGAGCGTATATCAGTTCGTTTGGTTTTGTATAAAAAAAGTATGAACCGAATAAAATTCACTTTTTAAAAAAAAAACAGCGAATCAAACCTTTTTTTAAAAACCCGATATATCGGTTTATATCACCGAATGTATCGGTTTATATCGGGTTTTTCAATTCAAATATAAAGTCCAAAAAAAATAATTTAAAGTCCAAAAATATAAAGTCTGCATCACATATATTCTTAAAACATGTAAAAAAAAAACTCCAAATTAAAGTTTACATCCCCACAAAATAAAAGTCCAACATTGAAATAAAATAAACGGGATGGGTCGAGGGATTTTTTTTAAAATTGATTTTCCAACATTGAAATTGACATTCACACTTACATTACCACGAAATTTGGACGTTGAATTCTATTGTATATCGTGAGAGCTTTACTAAAGAAAAGGGAAAATTATAAAGCGATTTGGGGGAAAACACAAATTGATTGGGAAAACAAACGTTTTTCTAAAAATTGGTGGCGCCAAACCCGCGTCTCAAAAAAATATGCAAAATCAAAAAACAAATCGGGTAAAACAGACATCCGAGCGCAGAGTTATGACCATTTAAAGTTGCACCAATTTACAACTACTTTCTCTCCCTACATTTTATGTCAATATTTACGTGATATGTTAATTAAGTTCATGCCGCATTCGACTTCCATAAAAGCTTCATAGATTGGCTTCAATGGCTATGATTCAAGAGATAGTTGTAGCCTAAAATTAAAAAAAAAGATTATTTACATATTTGCCCCCGGTATTTCAATTCGGTTCATCCCCACTAAGAAAGAACCGAACCGAACTGAACCGAATCTTTAACACAGGCAGGTTCATTTTTTTTTTTAAATAATTTTTTTTAAAACCGAACAAAAACCTAACCGAACCACCCTTAGTGAGGATTGTCCAAGTCCATATAAGGAGTCCATGTTCCCATTTCATATCCAATGTGGGACTTTTAACACTCCTCCGCACGCCCAGACCTTGTTAACTAGAGCGTGGATAATATAATTTGGGTGCCCAACATCGGTGAACAAAGAATTGGAATGAGCCTAACTCTAATACCATGTAAAGAATGGATCTTGGGGAAACTCAATCCCAAAAGCTAGCTTGTAGGGTGAGGATTGTCCAAATCCATATAAGGAGTCCATGTTTTCATTCCATATCCGATGTGGGACTCTTAATAATTATTTTCCGGTCTCTACACCGTATTCGATATTTATTTTGGAGCGTGATTCGCATTGATAAATCTTTTGGAGGATAAAGCGCTTCCTATCAAAAAAGTCTAAATATATGCACTGGGGTTGGAGTTTTGTGATTGTGGGGGATGGAAAAAGGGGGTAGCAAAGGCAACCAAACACTCTTAAATGAAGATAGGAATGCTCTCGTAAATAAAACATCTTTAGTGGAGCTTGGTAAGACATGTTTTTATGAGGAAGAATATTCAACAGGTAAGTGGCCATTTGGAGTGCATGATGCCAAAATATGGGGGTAGTGAAGCATGAGCAAGAGATATTCTAACAATATTGTTTATGGTTCTAATTTTGCGTTCCGCCTTCCCATTTTGTGATGGTGTTTGAGGACAAGACAGACGAAAATTTAGGCCATTTGTTCTAAAAAAAAATCCCAAAACTGATTATTGTAAAAACTCTCTTGCATTATCACATTGAATATTTTGGATATCCCGTTCAAATTGAGTTCGGATGAATGCTCTAAATGTGAGAAAAGTGGAAAACACTTGTGATTTTTTCGACAAAAGGAATATCCACAAATAATTAGAGTAGTCATCTAGTATGAACAAATAATATCTATGAACAGAAGAATTCAAAACGAGTAATGTCCAATTATCGAAATGTAAAATATCAAATAGCATAAGGGTGCACGAATTAGAAGAAGTAAATGGCAATTTAACATGTTTACCAAGAGCACAAGAATGACACTTATTTAGAGTTTGTGTTTGGGTACACGAAATAAATTTATTTTGTTTAAGAGAGGTCAAAACAGACTCTCCCGGATGTCCCAAATGTTCGTGCCATAAAAATGGTCCCAAGGCTGCAAAAGTAGATGGAAACTTGGATTGTTGATTGGGTAAATTTATTGGATAGAGCTCCCCCTTGCTATCACATCTCATGAGAAGCTTTCCCGTCTGAAAATCATGCACGGAAAATCCAAAAGGGTCAAAACGAATAAATACCTAATTATCAGTAGTAAACTTTCTAACAGAGACCAAGTTTTTGATTAATTTAGGAGCATGAAGGACATTCTTTAAAATTAATGGTGGGTTTGGAGGTGACAATTTGCTAGAACCATACCCTTTTATTGGAATTGAATGGTCATTTCTGACAATTATACCATTATCATTGCTCAAATTAAAATAGGATGAGAGATTACCTTGGGAGGACGTCATATGGGACGTCGCTCCGGAGTCCATATACCAATTTGAATCTGGTGGGTTGAGTCCATTGGTGTGCATGGCTGACTCAATATTAGTGGGTTGGGCCACTGCTGAATGGGCTTCCCCACCGGGTCGTGATGGCCCAATATTGTCTTTTCCGAAACAGACCCAGCAAAATGGGCCTATCTGTGATTCTGCCCATTATTTGGATATTAAGGAAAATAATTGGTGGGCTGGGACTGGCCAATGGACAGTTGGGGCGGCCTGGCCCAATTCCCTATTGGGATTGGGCTGGGCGGTACAACCCAATGCCACTGCCAGGCCCAGTTGCCAGCACCACTGTGTTGCTGCCACTGCCTGCCATTTCTACCACTGTCCTGCTGCCACTCCCCACCATCGGTGTTGGTGTTGCCGCTATTTCCGCCGCCACCGGAATTCCGGTGCCCTTCACCTTTGTTATTTCCGCGATTTCCACCCTTATTCTTATTATTATTACGTCCTTTTTGTCCTTTATTTTGTTGAGAAGGGTAAAAAAATTACCATCATTTGAGGAAGTGACAATCATGGCGGAATTTGAAATAGTTGAAGCCTTTTTGCAAAGCCCGACTCTTCAAGCACAAGTATGGACCGTGCTTGATAAAACAAAGGTAGAGGTTTACTTTGACGGATTAGTGTTCCCATGCCACTATACGCATCGGTGAGACCGACAACCAGTTGTAAGACTAACCGATTATTAGTAACCGGTGAACCAACGTTTCTTAATTGATTTGCCAATATTTTGAGGTGTTGACAATATGCAGAAACATTAGGGAAATCCGCCATGTCAATGGTTGAGAACTCCTGCTCCAATGTAACAGTGCTAGAGTTTTGGTTATCTTGAAAGATATCTCACAAGTGTTCCCAAGACACCATGACTGTTGAATCCGGTTCCATTATTGTATGCAACAAGTCAGTGAAGATTGTTGCATAAATCCAACCAATGATTGTGGCATCAAGTGTATCCCACAGTTCCTTGTCTGCATCGGATGTTAATTCCTTCCCTTTTCCATAGTTTGGAGGAATTATATGATGAAGAACTTTGTGAGCACGACAACATATTTTGAATAATTTCGCCCAAGTTGCATAATGAATGTTTTCCATTTCTAGTTTGACGGAAACATGCGTTTTGATGTTTGAGACAGTAAGGGCAGGATGAAAAGATGATTTGGACTCAGACATGGTTGGGATGGATGATGACCACTAATGGAGAAACGAAAATAAAAAAAATGGAAGAAAATTTCGGCCAAGCTAGGGTTTCTGGGAGGAAAATAACCGAAATTGGTAGGGAAAAATATTTTTGATCTTTTTCCTTAAACTTCTGATACCATGTAATAACTTGAAATTGTTTTCCTCAATTGTATTCCTCTGTTAAGGAAATAATATATACACAATATACAAATAAACGTGAAGAAGAAATCAAGCCTCTAATCTTCCTAATCAATAATCAATCCCTAATAATCTTCTTCCTAATTAACATATTCCTAATTGTCATTTTACTACTTACCATACATAAAATGATACCATCATTAATTATAATAAATAATTATTCTAATTATTGTATTCTAATATTCTAACATAATTAATCTAGAATTTGATTTGCAAATGAAATTACAAAATTCTAAACCATAAGAAAGTAAGATATTAGTTGGACTCAATTTCGATAGAACCAAATTTGTTTCCCAACGAGACATAATTTTAGTTGAATTCAACTTTCTAAGGTAAGACTAAATATTACAATTATATCCAATATCGAATTGCTCCATTAAAGAATATTTTTAACTTAAACGGGTATAAAAGTCGTTTAATATTTAAAGAATATTTTGGTCAATCAACATTTATATTCATACTTTTAAAATAATATAGATAGATAGATAGATAGATATAGATAATATCAGATTTAGTTTAGTAGCTCTAAGAATGATATGATAAAAGAAATCAAATTCAATTATATCTTGGTACGCTATATTACTTACTGTACCTTTAAGTCATCCAAGTTTCAGTCGAAGGCCAATATATAATAGTTTCAAAAAAATAATTGAGTAAATATTTAGTTGAAAAACTAATGCTGGTAATTGAACTTTATATAAAATTTAAAACTGGCATTATATAAGAAAAATTAAAATAGCCAAAATAATCTTATAATCTTCAATATAAATTTTTGTTCAAGTCTTCATTTAAGATCACTTGTCCAAAACTTTAAATTTTGGAGCAACCGTAAATAAGAAGCTATATTTTTGAGCTATTTGAATAGTTAGAGGCCATTTTGAGCAAAAAATGTAACGGTAAGAGCATTTTTGAGCCAAAAAACATAGGAGGTATTTGATCTATTTCCGATAGTTTAGGAGTATTTTTGACCATTTCCCTATTTATAAATTTTGATTTATTTTTTATAGATTTCAAAACAATAACAACAACATACCCAGTGAAATCTCACAACGTAGGGTCTGAGGAGGGTATAGTGTACGCAGACCTTACCTCTATCTTGGTAGGTAGAGCAACTATTTTCGAGAGACCTCGGCTCAAGACAAAGCACAAGCACAAGCAAAGCAAGAGAAACGGTTAGACCCGGACAGAAATTAAAGTAGTATAAAAATGCTGATATCAAAAGTGAGTAAGTCATGATAGCGCATTCTAAAAAAAACAAGAACTAAAAAGAAGCAGTACACGGCAGGGCAGGGTGGGTTGAAAACGGACAAAAGAGCTATGCGGAGGGGATTAAAAGTTTTGCTAATTAAGGCTCAACCCGCCACGTTGTCATCCCTATATAACCCTCTTGCTAATTCTACTTAGTTACATACCTAACTTGCGCGCTGATAACTTCTTATGTAACTTCTAATTGCTTTACTAAGCATAATAACCATGCTGCCCTTATGATAACAATATCAACTACCATATTGACTATCGGACGCATGCATTTATTTCGTGGTGAACTGGCGATACTATATATATATATATATATCCATTTCATACTGTCTAATGCTTACATAAATAATTGGGATCCACTAAATGTTTTGATGTGTACTGTCTGACTGTTAGTTGTATAGTGAGAAAATGACTCCTTTAGCGTGTTTCTCACAATTTAGGTCTATAGAAACGCAGTAGGTAAAGGGGACAAGATAAGGCTTCACTCGTGAATTATTATTCTGTGCGCTCACCATACTGTAGTTGAATGATTTTACCTCTAGACATTACTAAAAATAGAACATAGAAAAACAAGTGTGTACCTTGAAGCATCTTATTGCATTCAGATATGATAAAAAGGAATAAAAATACGCCTTAAACAAAGGGGATAATTTTGCTAAAACAATTATTATACCGTTCTAGAAATAAATCTAGATCTTGTTATGTTGATGTACAGTATACTATAAGGTTGAGAAAAGAGATAGTAATAATAATTGAGATGAACTCACTGTTTTAATTTAGAGATGAATGTCGGAGAAGATGTGGTACGGTGCGGTTGCGGAGCTAGAAATTTTGGAAAGAGTGTTCAAACTTTGAATGTGTAAACAATTTTTTAGTGAGTGGGCCAAAAATCTTAATAGAAAACTAGTCAATTTTAATAATTTTTGCTTATTTACAAAATTTAATAGAAAAAAAAAAATTAAACACTGAATTGCGTAACTAACACTGTTGGTTTTTAAAAGGAAAAAGGTTGCTGCTGAAAAATGAGAATTGAATATAAATGGCAAAAGTTCTAATAGACTACGCCTAGAATCGAACCTGCACGGAGCACAGTGAGACCATTTGCACAGCCTTGACAGCTGGATTAATCAGCACGCTTGTGTCAAGGTTGTTCAAAGTGTATAATATCATTGTATAAAATAGAATTAGACCATCATGTAATTTTTCCGACGAAAGATGTTCACCTGACCACCTTTGGGAGGCTGTAGCTCCGCCCCTGATATGGTGGAGATTAGCAGACGACAACATGAGAGAATTCTAAAGGAGGAAAAGAGAAGGTGAGGGAAAAGAGG
The DNA here is from genome assembly GCA_034509755.1 of Anisodus tanguticus. Lineage (NCBI taxonomy): Eukaryota > Viridiplantae > Streptophyta > Magnoliopsida > Solanales > Solanaceae > Anisodus > Anisodus tanguticus. Next base: position 30,029,415 of record CM067555.1, on the reverse strand, counting down.
AATGATGATCAAGGTTGTAAAAAATATTTGTTAAATTGTTAATGCTAAACTAAATCATGTACCTCCTCTTTCCCAATTTAATATCTTACTTTTTTTTTTATCTATTTTAAAAGAGTGTCTCTTTCTATATTTATAATTTAACAATTTAAATATTATACAGGACAAAATTTATTATCACAAGATTCAAATGATATTTTAATATATTATACATATATTTAATGTGTAATCAAACTAAAACACATAAAAATGAAAAGGGAGGGAATAATAAATAAGAAGCTGGGCAAAACAGGTAAACTAGACTCCCGAAATTTTCTGCCTGTCATTATCTCTTCTATGAATTCATTTGAATAGCATGCTATGAAGGGAAAATTTTATGTGGATTAATACTTGATAATGGGTGGACTGATATATTATTAGCTTCTTAAGGAGGATTTTTGAAAGTAACACCGTCTCACACCACACATGAGGGATTGTGCTTGCTAAGGTAATTGGGAAACTGAACTTAGGGCCAACTGTGTCCTAATGGGCTATGTGTTCCACATAAGATATAAAAGAATTTTACACTCCCTTTCTTTCAATTTATGTGTCACAATTCGAATTTCGAGAGTCAAATAGTTTGATTTTGAGTGAATTCAGACATGAAATCTTCAAGATTTTTGAAATAAAATTTATATATTTAAAAACTATGTAAAAAATACTATAAGTCAGAATGATTGACCATTCACAATATTTAAAAGATATGAAAATATTACGATAAAAAAAGACTTTTGTTTAAATCTTGAAATTCGAAAAATGCCACATAAATTGAAGGGAGTAATATTCTTCTATTTATTGGTTTTTTTTTTATTTTGAACTAACAAATGATTTTATTTATTTATATCCGGATATTACATTAGACTTGATAACACATAGATTACCTAACTTAACTAGATTACTACCAGCACTGGAAGAGATTTTTCTAGTAACATATTCTTCTTCCATGTCTACTAGTACTTGATTCATAACAAAAGATGGCGGTTTAGTAGTACTCTATATTGATTAAACATGTAGCAAGACACTTGCACAATATGTAAGATAAAATTCCAACTAGGTACGTATATATGAACAGGGATTGATCCTTATGGGACTGAACGCCAAAAAGAAAAGACCAAATTAATTAATAGTAAAACATTACAACGAAAATAAAAGTGTAAAAACGTGGAACATGTGGATTTGGCTATTATTCTTTTCTTGTTTATTATTTTCTTTGTTGCTAGCTAGTAATTTCTGGCTATAAATACGAGACTGGTTCCACTGAAACATCACAACCAAACTCATCTCTCTTTTGATATTTCATTATTTCCCTTATTCAGCCTATATAATCATGTTTAAGCATATTGCGGATGAACTGCTTGGGCATCATGACTCAAAGAAAGTCAAAGGAACTGTGGTGATGATGAAGAAGAATGCCTTAGACTTTACTGATCTCGCTGGTTCTTTGGCCGATAAACTTTTTGAGGCCCTTGGCCAAAAGGTCTCATTCCAATTGATTAGTTCTGTTCAGGCTGATCCAGGTAACATCCTATCCGGAACTTTAAATATTTATCAGACATGCAGGTCATGTCCCATACAATTGGAGACGGAACAGAGTTTTAGAAAAAATACAGACTTTTGGATCTTATGATCGTTTTCAATATGACATGATATTTCTTGACTATAAAATCAACTCATTAAGAATAAAATAAAAAGTCTAAAGTTAATTATTTCTAAATTTTAGCACTCTTCTAGGTTGATTGCTGTAAGATGTAGCTATTGGTGCTAAAGTTTAGTTTGAAATTACTTAGAAATGTTTAAAGGGATTATTTCTAACATACTTTCCACGAACTACAAGAGTTTAAATTGTAGTTTCAACTCTAATAATATTCTAGTATAAGTACAATATTCGGTCTATCAACTTTTTCTTTGATTACAGTTTTGACTTTTTTACATAATATTTGTATTTAGCTGTATATGAAATTTCTAAACAAAAAAATTGTTATACAACCAACAACAACAATAACATACTCAGTATAATCGCACAAATGAAATTTGGAGAGAATAGGATGTACGCAAACCTTACTCTTATCTCTGTGGAGTAGAGAGATTGTTTATGATAGACCTTCAGCTAAAAAATATTAGGTAAAAGTAATACTTCATTGATTTCATTTTAAATAATGGTATTTGCATGGGTACAAAGTTTTTAGATAAGTTTTACGTATACTTACATTTAGAGATGGGTGTGTGACAATCCAAGAGTATGAAAATATAACTGCGGAATAGATTATTTCAGAACCATAGCCAGTAATAATGAACTTTGCTTCATCCTCGCAGCCAAAGCTATCTACCAAATAGAAAGTCCATGCCTTCCCTTATTAAGCTTTCAATATTGTGGAGATGAATGGGGAGAATTTAATGACGTTTTAACACCAACAACTGAAAATATGATAAAATAAAAAGAAGGCATCCAGACAAGATCTATCATTGAATAAATATGACCATACACTATATAAAAGGGTAACCCGGAGAAAGACCGGACCACAAATGTCTGTTGTACGCAGTCTTATCTTGCATTTTTGTCATAAGTTGTTTCCACGGTTTAGCACCAATAGCTGTAACAATTTTCTAGGTTGATTGCTGTAATAATTAATTAGGCTGTTTCACTGAAAAGTACTAACCTTTTACATTAAGGTGCGTGATTAAGATAACTAATTATAGAGTACTAGCCAGTGAATTAGCTAAAAATTAACAAGGAAAGCATGACAATGATTAATGATCTCTCTAACGCTTAATTAAAAATAGAAATCGGTCCCTCGCTCTCTGTCTCTCGCCCTCTCTGAGATATACTCTACAACATATCTTAAACTATTTAAATGAACAGTGCCAACTTTGCACTAATTTATTTTATTGTAAAAAAACTCTTGTTTGTTCATATACTATTTAAAAAATATAATTTGTTACAAAGTTGATTATTCAGACGATCGACTTGTTAATTTTTTACATAGTCAATGATGTTTTTTTTAATTCAATTGCAACTGGTCAATTTACTTGAAATACACCAGCTGCATATGTTAGACATGAATTCAAGATACATTTAGTTATTGTTGTCCACTTGTTCTTCGTTTGCACAAATAGGCCATATCACCTCAGCAACTGCGATTCGATAAGGCGCAAGGCTCTTTCAGTTTACAAGTCAAAATTTGTGGGATCAAATTGAAAGATAGTTTGAGTTTTCTTGAGACAAAATTACTGAAATTTTTTGTATACTGCTTTTCGCTAGGATTAAAGATGAATTTTAATTTACTCAAATTAGTAGATAGCATTAAACATTATTCCCCAACATTCTGCATTTGATATTTCACTGGATTTTCTTCATAAGTAGCGGACAATCGGCCGCATACCGTTTGTGTCCTGTTAATGTCATGTCACTCTTGTCCTATCTAAGATTACTTGTGATTGATTGCTTACACTCAATTTCACTATCCAAAAATGGTCAGTTTTTTGGTTTTCCGTTTTGATCAAACTTTGCAGCAAATGGTTTACAAGGGAAACGCAGCAATCTAGCCTACCTGGAGAACTTCCTCACTACTATAACCCCATTAGCAGCAGGTGAATCAGGCTTTGGTGTCACATTTGATTGGGACGAGGAGTTCGGAGTCCCAGGTGCATTCATCATCAAGAATTTGCATATCAATGAGTTCTTCCTCAAGTCACTCACCCTTGAAGATGTTCCTAATCATGGAAAGGTCCATTTTGTTTGTAATTCTTGGGTTTATCATGCAAGTAGATACAAGTCAGACCGCATTTTCTTTGCAAATCAGGTATAGTTACCTTTTCAACTATTTAAGCACGTAAAAAGGGTAAGTGCGCCAAATCAAAAGTTTTAGCAATATTTTGATTGTTGTTGCAGCCATATCTTCCAAGTGAAACACCAGAACCTTTGCGCATATTGAGAGAAGAAGAATTACGAACCTTAAGAGGAGATGGAACTGGAAAGCGTGAGGCATGGGATAGGGTTTATGACTATGATTTGTACAATGACTTGGGTAATCCAGATCAAGGTGAACAACATGTCAGACCTATATTGGGAGGTTCTTCTGACTACCCGTATCCTCGGAGAGGAAGAACAGGCAGAGCACCAACACGAACAGGTTAGGAGTTCACAAAAATTAGTTCATTCTTTGTAATCCAATGAGTATATATAATTTATCAGCGCGTTTAGTTTGTCGAAAGTAACTTTTCAGTGATATTTTGTTTGCTTTGGATAGATCATAAAAGTGAAAGCAGGATTCCGCTTATTCTGAGCTTAGACATCTATGTACCGAGGGACGAGCGTTTTGGTCATTTGAAGTTGGCAGACTTCCTAACTTACGCTTTGAAATCCATTGTTCAATTCATCCTCCCTGAATTACATGCTCTATTTGATGGGACCCCTAATGAGTTTGATAGTTTTGAGGATGTACTTAGACTGTATGAAGGAGGGATCAAACTTCCTCAAGGCCCTTTATTCAAAGCTCTCACTGATGCCATACCTTTGGAGATGGTAAAAGAACTCCTTCGAACTGATGGTGAAGGAATATTGAGGTTTCCAACTCCTTTAATTATTAAAGGTACAAATGCTATATACTAAGAAGTATCCTGGCCAATTTTCCTTTTTATTTGTTTGTATGATTTAATTATTTAATGTGCAGACAACAAAACTGCATGGAGGACTGATGAAGAATTCGCAAGAGAAATGTTAGCTGGAGTTAATCCTGTCATAATTAGTAGACTTGAAGTAAGCTAGTTTCTTTGCTCATCTTTTAAAGATGACTAGGAAATAGAGGACTATAGTTTCGAATTTGCATTGGGTAGCTTTTCTATTATCTAGAGTCTTCTTGTGGATAAAGTATTGAAATTTTGTTTCGAATTTAATTTGCAGGAGTTTCCTCCAAAAAGCAAGTTAGATCCCGAAGTTTATGGAAATCAAAATAGTACAATTACTGCAGAACACATAGAGGATAAGTTGGATGGACTAACAATTGATGAGGTAATTCATTTATTCTAAATTCCACACTAGTTTGTACAATTAACATATATTCTTTTTTCAAGCTCTAATAATGATTTTGGCATGGTATTTGACAGGCAATCAGGACTAATAAACTTTTCATATTGAACCACCATGATATCCTTATACCATATTTGAGGAGGATAAATACCACAACAACAAAAACCTATGCCTCAAGAACTTTGCTCTTCTTGCAAGATAATGGATCTTTGAAGCCACTAGCAATTGAATTGAGTTTGCCGCATCCAGATGGAGATCAATTTGGTGCTATTAGCAAAGTGTATACTCCATCAAGTGATCAAGGTGTTGAGAGCACCATCTGGCAATTGGCCAAAGCGTATGCTGCAGTGAATGACTCAGGTGTTCATCAGCTAATTAGTCATTGGTAATTCTCTTCTGTCAAAATATATCTCTAATGATTTATGACACACAATAACGACTAATTCAACACAAGCTAAAATAGTATTAATCTAATACATTTGGTCATCTTCTCAGGTTGAATACACATGCAGTGATTGAGCCTTTTGTGATTGCAACAAATAGGCAACTAAGTGTGCTCCATCCTATTCATAAGCTTTTATATCCTCATTTTCGGGACACAATGAATATAAATGCTATGGCAAGACAGATTCTAATCAATGCTGGTGGAGTTCTTGAGAGTACAGTCTTTCCTTCCAAATATGCCATGGAAATGTCATCCGTGGTTTACAAAAATTGGGTTTTTCCTGATCAAGCCCTTCCGGCTGATCTTGTTAAAAGGTACTAAATTATAAGCTTCATTAACATGTTAGCTTAACGACTAAATTTTAGAACTAAGTTTACCAGAAAATATTTAGGATATTCACATACTTTAATGGTGTATGAATCTTGCGTATATGACCATTATATTGTTCAATTTCAGGGGGGTGGCAGTTGAGGACTCGAGTTCCCCGCATGGCGTTCGTTTACTAATAGAGGACTACCCTTACGCTGTTGATGGCTTAGAAATATGGTCAGCTATCAAAAGTTGGGTAACAGAATACTGCAATTTCTACTACGGATCGGATGAAGAGATTCTGACAGATAATGAACTCCAAAATTGGTGGAAGGAACTCCGGGAAGTGGGACATGGTGACAAGAAAGACGAACCATGGTGGCCTACAATGGAAACACCCGAAGAGCTAATAGATTCTTGCACCATCATCATATGGACAGCTTCTGCACTTCATGCAGCAGTCAATTTCGGGCAATATCCTTATGCTGGTTACCTCCCAAATCGCCCTACAGTAAGTCGAAGATTTATGCCAGAGCCAGGGACTCCAGAGTATGAAGAGCTAAAAACAAATCCTGATAAGGCATTCCTAAGAACAATCACTGCTCAGTTGCAGACATTGCTTGGTGTTTCCCTCATAGAGATATTGTCAAGGCATACTTCAGATGAGATTTACCTCGGACAGAGAGACTCCCGTGAATGGACAAAGGACCAAGAACCCCTTACTGCTTTTGAAAGGTTTGGGAGGAAGTTGAGTGACATTGAAAATCGAATTATACAGATGAATGGTGACAATACATTGAGAAACAGGTCAGGGCCTGTTAAGGCTCCATATACATTGCTTTTCCCAACAAGTCAAGGTGGACTTACTGGCAAAGGAATTCCCAACAGTGTGTCAATATAGACTCTTTTCACTATGGAAGCCAAAGTAACTATTGAGCCATGAAGAAGGTGGAGAATGAAGAAAGCTGGAGTTTGAATAAATCTTGTGATGAATTTTCGTTATGTTAAGCGCGGTCCCCTTGTTTGCTTTATTTATGTAAGTTTGATTCTGCTAAGTTTACTTTATTTTCGTTTCAACCTTATCTGCCATTTATTTCTAGTATGTTGGGAGAATAATGCAAATAATTTCAGCTGAAAATTCCTATAAATCGTGCCACTTGTAATCTTTATGATCATTGATAATATTTTGTATGATGTGATTCACGTTTTGGCCCATTAATTTTGATTCAATAAGTACTTGGATAAATTCCTAGTTGTTGTAGTTCAAAATAAATATAATGGAGTAACTTTATGCAAGACATATTTTAATAAATAAATTTAAGAGAGAAATTATGAACGAGAATTCAATATAAAATACGGAATTAATAGACAAGACGCTCCCAGGAAATTATCTTTAGGATAGTAATTTCCTCCACACTGTGCAAGTGGTTAACAAAAAACGTCTATCCCCGGGATATAATGCCTACTCTGGAAATTAAAGTTGCACTCTTTAATTTCTTCTATCATAAGAACTCAACCCAATATAATGAAAGAGACTTAGAATTGTAGTAGATGAGATTTTTGGAAGAGTTGCAGAGTCAATCATATTGAATACTTATTGAAGGGTGTCAAATGCTATGAGAACAAAAAACAAGAGATGAAATAAATCGAGTGTCAATTCTATTTCCGAATGTCGGCAATTATGTCATCCGACACTAGTCACAACACGTAGCAAAACAAAAACTTTAAATAGTAAATGCAGCGGAATTTAAAGAACACAAAATTTTAAATTTTCATAAGTTATATAATAACGGTCAATGGCCAAATGTATTGTATATATATTATATACAACAGTACAAATTCCTTTATTTACATATTTATAATATAAAATGGAAGTGAATTAAAAGTTGAAGTCGCAAATGACTTCGGCCTGAAAAATCCAACTAAGTAGACATGGAAAACCTCCCATTACAATCACTGCATACAAAACTAATCTAGAATCTAAACAACAATTGTAATGTGGGAAAGAATGTTGTCAACACACTTAGGCAATACTGGTGATCCAGATTTCTGAGATGAAATCCCAAGAGCTCTCTTGATATTTTTGCTTTCTAATTCTGGATATCGATTCACTGTAGTAGCCTCTCTATTTATAGTAGAGAGTCTTCCTTGAAAAGCTCATCGATTGGTTGTGGAGGTTGAGGGAAATGTGGGCAGCTGGTAGGATTGGTTGGAGACGATCAAGGAGCAAAAACCTCTAACAACTTTGACTTGTTCCTCATGAAAAGCAACAATCTTGACTCGTTCTTCACACGTGTTTACCAACTCATTTTTACATTGCCAAGTCATATTTACTACATAGTAATCATTACGTGAAGTAAGACAAAATCATTTCTGAAAATGTTGGTCCGAATGTTATGCAACATTTGTCCCAACATTCTTATACAGTCAAATCAATACTTCAGGAAATATGTTGGGTCAAATCCAACATTAACAATCTCCCCCTTTTTGCCTTTCTTCACAAAACTCGTTAAAATGTAAAGTTGACTTATGGTGTTGTCACAAATGTTATCCAACATCTGTGATCAACAATTTCAAGGTCATGCTCCCATTTAACCTATGATTGCATACAAGCAAACATGTGTATATCAATTCATAGGATTAGAAAAAAAATATGAGCACATATATATACACTTATCATCCAATATATACAAAACACGAATATAAATAAACCATTGTCAATAAATATCCACATCAATCTATCAAACCATTGAACAAACATTTACAACTTAGGTTCAACAACATCATTCAGCTTCCTCCTTGCTCATCATACAGCAATAGCAACTTCCAACAGCTTTCTACCCCTGCATAACAGCTTTAACTTTCTCTACAACATAGCAGTTTTAGCTTCCTCCCCCTGCATCAACATCATATCCCCCTTTTTGTGAAGAAAGTAGCATCATGAAATGGTCTCTAGCTTGTATCATGGAATTCTTTGCAGCATCAACTTTCGCAATTCATTGGTTGATTTTTGCAATTTGATCTACAAGTGTAGACAATGTAGACCGTCTTGGGCCAGTGTTGCCTAGAATGTTGGTGACATTTCTGGCAATATTTTGACTTTTATCTTTCTTCTTCCAGGGCAAGTCAATGACTCTGTTCTTGCTCTTCAAGATTGCTTTGTTTACAGTATAAAGCTCATGAGCCTTCCCTAAAGTGTCTTCTCTCTTAGGCTCAAAGCCTTGGGTGGTTAATACTTTGTAGATAAGAGAGGGAAAATGAAGGATTGAAGTTGATTTTTTCTCACTCAAGTTGTCAATTTGATGAAATATCATTTTTCCCAAATCAACTTTCAAACCTTTCCCAACTTTATACAACAGGGTGGCTTGTTCAGATGTCACAATTGACTCATGCATTGAAGGAAGCCAATTTTGAATAGCAATTTTATGGAGGGTGGAAAACATAGCTGTTAGTTTGGAGGCTAGACATTTAGGGATTCATTTCTTCATTATACCTCCAGTGAGGTATTCAATTACTTCATCATCCCTGTTGTCTATCACCTGTTCAGATTCTCTAACATTATCACCAGCATTTTGGCCAATACATTTATTTATGATAGCAGGCGTAAAAAGATATACCTTGTTATAGAGAAATACCTTCCCAAATTTTTTTGAGGAGGTATCCTCTATAACAGAGCTTAAGTTGCATAAAACAACCTTACTATCTCATCAACATATGGTTCTTTTTCAGTGATAGAACCAAGAAGCTGTATGTCCTTTAAGAATTCTACCAAACCATATTCAGTACAGAAAGCAATATCTAACACTCTCTCAGACCTAATTACTTTATTCTTGTAAAAGTCCCACATATCATGGTTAGCTTTAGAATAAAATTTATCTGAGAAAGCAGTTACCTCAATGTCTTAATCAGACATGTCTAAACTGATGGATTTGGTACTGTTGGAGGATGTTGTGGCGTGTGTCTCTTCGGATGTTGGTTGAAATGTTTCCTAAGATGTTCTGACATCTGTGCCAGTATTTAGAGCAGTACTTATCCTTGTAGTCCTGGGAACTCCCTTTGGAAAAAAATGTTTCAAGGGGGTTTCATCTGGGGATTTCCTTTTTTGAGGCACACCGGGTTGGTCAGAAGCATATGGTTCTTCCTCAGTTGAGAAAACATAGTCCGTATTTTTACTATTACTGCTCGAGTAAGCGGGTTTAGATGTTTCACATTTAGTCCTTTTGCTACTCGAACCTTCTTGGACTATTTTCTCAAACACTCTACTCGATCGGCGAGTAGGAAAGGTAGATGACCTTGGCCTTTTACCTAGAGATGAGAAATCAAAAGTTTATTTGACATCTATAGGGTTATTATTATCTCCAGGATAGCTGATATCTAAAGGTTCATCACAACCTTTAAATACTATTGCTTTAGAAAGATCCTCAGGGAGATTTGAGGAAGAAGACTGTCCCGGTTGCTGAGGTGTATTTGACGGAGGGTTAATGCTCATGGGAGTGTTTGATGGAATGTTGATTGACATTTGTTCTGACATTGGAGAAGTTTCCATCGGTGAGAATTGAGGAGAAAGTTTTGAGGAATTAGGATTTGTGAAAGTGATTGGAGTTTGATTTGGTGTTTCCATCGGGTAGATAGGAAGATATACACCTTCTAAGCTTTCCCCCCCCCCCTTTTTGTTGTTTTTGTAAAACAAATAACAAATGAGAGGACTATTTATATACATGGTAAACCTTTTCTTACCAAGAAGAATCTCTTAGTTTTAGGTGTTTCAATTTTACACAATAACTTACACCTAAAATATTGGGATAAAAAAAATAAAAATCACAGTAGGAATAAAATTTAATCTTATCATTTTTAATTTTGAAATTTCTGTAAACAAGGCATATAATAGGGAGTAAGATCTGATATTTCAACGATCAAATAAACACAACATACCAACACATATCACATTTTGAAGATGTCAACAACAATGTTCGCAACATTTTGGACAACACAAGTATTTTGATCCCACAAGAATTTTCAAATTTGGCAACAAACCAAGACACGTTTTATATGCACTTTATGAGTTTAACCACTGGACCAATGTAACAATTTTTCATCGTGTCCTTAGTCTAATCATATAACACATATAAAAGAATTTTTCGTGTAAAAAATAAGAATACTTTTATGGTATTCTCAAATCTCTTTTGAAGCACTCGATACTCCTATAGAATAAGAACGATATCTTTTCACGGGCTTTTCCCATTTTCATAGTTTCCAGATATTTGTAAAGGCTTTGCCTTATTTTGATACTCCCTTTATATATATATATATATATATATATATATATATCATCGCAGAGAACGATATCACTTAGACAACATATTCTTATTGAAGGATCATGCTTGTGTGACCAAAAGTTATGCACCATACAACAACAATAATCAGTCAGTTATATTACATAGGTAAATGTCACCCGAAATGTTAGACAATATTTCAGCTGACATTTACCAAAAATACCTTTTTAGAGATTAAAAAGACCAAGAGATTTATTTAAACTAAAAAATCTCTCATGGTCCAAAGCTTTTGTAAAAATATCAGCTAGTTGATGAAGAATGACAACATGTTCAATTTGAATTAGCTGTTTATCAACTAAATCTCTTAAAAAGTGATGTCTAATAACAATATGTTTTGTACGTAAGTGATGAACTAGATTTTTGGAAATATTTACAGCACTCAAATTATCACAGTACAAAATCAAAATGTTGCTAGTAAATTCATAGTCGTCTAATATGTGTTGTAGCCATATTAATGAGAGAAACAACTTCCAGCTGCTACATATTCAGATTCAGCAGTTGAAAGTGAGACACAGTTTTATTTACGACTATCCACATCTCCATCCCAATTCGAGTAACTAAATCCTATTAAGTTAGGATTAGTGTCTTTGGAATAACAGATTTCCAACTCACATGTGCCAGCAACATATCGAATAATACGTTTCATGACATTTAAGTGGGACATTTCGGGACAGGCTTGAAAACGTGCACAAATATAAACACTAAACATAATATCTGGATGACCAGAAGTAAGATAATGAAGGCTACCTATCATAGATCGATTCAACATTTTCACCAACGTTATCCTTACATACCTTCTGCGATGAACCCATTGGCATTTTAATCTGTTTAGCGTTCTCCAACCCAAATCTTTTAACTAGATTATTGGCATATTTACACTATGAGATGAAAATTCCATCTTCACTTTGCTTTACCTGCAAGCCTAAGAAAAAAGTTAATTCCCCAATCATGCTCATTTCAAATGTCGATGATATAGCTTCAACAAATGAATTTAGGTACGACTGTGAAGTCGATCCAAAGACTATGTGATGTAGATTTGAGCAATTATAATATCTACACCGTGTCGTTTAATAAACAAAGTACGATCAGCATCGCCACGATTAAAAACCAAATTTAAGAAGAAAGTTAGTTAAATGACCATACCATGCACGATGGGCTTGTTTCAATCCATACAAAGCCTTTTTAAGCTTGTACACATAGTGCGGATGGTAAGGATCTTCAAATCCTTTTGGTTGTGCAACATACACCTCCTTATCTAGATGACCATTTAAGAAGGAACCTTTTACATCTATTTGGTATAAAGTAATTTTCATACAACAAGAAATAGTAGGTAAAAGTCTAATCGACTCGATTCTAGCTACATGTGCGAAGGTTTCATCAAAATAAATTCATTCAACCTGAATATAACCTTGTGCAACTAGACGTGCTTTATTTCTAACAACAGTTCTCGATTCATCTGATTTACTTTTGAATATCCACTTAGTTCCAATTACATTTGTATTATTTGGACGTGGAACTAAGTCACAGACTTCATTTTGAGAAAATTGTTCAAGCTCTTCTTGCATTGCTTGTATCAAGAAATTATCTTTAAGTGCTTCTACAACATTCTTTGGTTCTAATGTAGATATAAAACAAGGACGACTAACCTCTTGGTATATGGTTGACATACACACATACCTTATCATTTCTCTATAGTTGAGTGGTTCTTTTCCTCTTGTTCTAATTCCTTAAAAAACTCCTCCTATCACTTGACCCGTTGGATGATTCTTCCTAATCCTTGATGAGGGGTCCCTACGAACTTGGTCTAATAATTAAACACTTGATTCCTCATCTGTGGCCTCTTTGGTCTCTATTGTTATTTAGGATGTTTCTTCAGGTGTGGCAACATTTGTGGCAACATCTGATTCTTCTATAATCTGTGGACTTTCCACTGTATCTATAATGTTATTTTCAATAATTTTCCTAAAAGATCATCAAAGATAAACATTTACAGACTCTTGTACAATTCTGGATCTCAGATTGTATACTCGATAAGCATGACTATTTTGTGAATAGCCAACAAAAATTTATCACCGTTCGAGTTAAATTTTGCCAAATGATCCCTGTTATTTAAAATATAACAAATACACCCAAAAACATGAAAGTAACGCAAGTTTGGTTTCTTTCCATTTATAATCTCATATGGTATCATCTTTGTTCCTGACTTTAGATAGACTCTATTAGCTATGTGATTAGCAGTATTCAAGGCTTCTGCCCATAAACGGTTTGACAAATGTTTATAACTAAGCATCACTCTAGCCATTTTTTGCAATGTCCTATTCTTCCGTTCTGCAACCCCATTGTGTTGAGGAGTTTTGATGGCAGAAAACTCATGAAAAATTCCATTTTTATCACAAATTTTTGTGAATGAACTATTTTGAAATTCTTTTCCATGGTCGGATCTAATCCGAAAAATAGGAGAATAGAATAAATTTATAATTCTAGAGTGCAAGATTTTAAACATGTCAAACGTTTGTGATTTTTCTTTCAAAAAATATACCTAAGAATATCTAAACAAATCATCTACTATCACAAAGGAATACATCATGCCTCCTAGACTGTCTACTTCAATTGGACCCATTAAATCCATATTTAGCAATTGAAAACAGTGAGACGTACCTGAATGTTGTCCGTCGTGTTGGACAACATTATGTGAGACACGGTTTGCTTACCTTTCAAACAATCTTCACACACAGTTTTACCTTTATTGCTAAGTTTGGGTATGCCTCTGACCGCTTCATATGAGGCCAATTTTTGTAAATTGCGATAGTTTACATGCCCCAACTTTTGATGCCATAGTGTTATGTCATCGACCTTAACATTATTGCATGTTTCTTGTCTTCCAACAAGTTAGAAATTATCACCTGTTCTAGTACCTGTCATGACTCATATATTTACTTCATTCGTAACTTTACAGGCATTCTTATTAAATTTCACCTCAAGATCGTCATCACACAGTTGACTAACTCTTATCAGATTAGCCATTAATCCCTCAACGTGTAAGACATTTCTTAAGGCTGGAAAATCAGGAACATTCAAGATCTCTTTTCTAATTATTTTGATTTTACTGCCACCTCCATAAGTCACGTTTCCTCCATTAAATGACTCATAGTTCTTTAGAAAATCTTTTGTACCTGTCATGTGGCGAGAACATCCACTATCAAAGTATCAAGAACCTGAAATGTTAGTTCTTAATGCAGTAATAGCAACATTACATCTTACATCATTTTTAGGAACCCAAACTCTCTTAAAACATTTTTTACTTTTTGGTTCAGAAATATTGCTTCGATAGTTATCCGGAATGTTGGACAACATTTTACGCAACATTTTGCTCACAGAATCTTGAAGTTTGAAACAATATGATTTTAAGTGTCCAGGGGAGTTACAGTGATGACACACAAACTTCATATTCTTTGACATATATGAGAACCTATTATTCATCCCTTTTTCTTTTACAAAGAATATTTTCTCATTTTTATTAAAGAGATTAGAGAATATGGGTTTAAGAGAGTTTTCGTACCCAATTCCTGCATGTGAAGTTTTACTAAATTTGAGTATCTCATTCAATTTTGAAGTCCCCGTGTTGAGATACGGAAGGTTGCTTCGGCTAAATCCAATCTTATAGGGATCTTACCAAATTCAATATCCTTTTTGGTAAGTGCAACCTCAAGTCGGGTTATCGTGCCTTTTAATACTAAATTCTCATGAGTTAAAGATTTTACATTTTTGTCATGTTGCTTGGATTCTATGATTAAGGCTTTACAAATACTTTGTAATTCATTAATCATATCATCTTTGTATTTTACTTGATCCATACAGTCAACCTCACTAATAAAAATAGAACCACTAAAGCAATTAACATCAGAATAGTTAAAGAATTCATACCTTTCGGATGTCGCTGAGGATGTTGATGTCGTTGCTGATATTGGAGCAAATGTTGTGGCATCTGAGATAACATTGTATACGACATCTTCATTATCCGATAGAGACTGTTCGAAAATAGTAGCCAGCATTGCATCTGTTTCAATTTCACGATCACCTCCCTCTTCTCCTTCATCATCACTAAGAGAAACCCATAGGTTCTTACCAAATTTTCTAAGAGTATTTGCATATTCGCTAGCATAGTGACCCCAACTCGAGCAGGCATGACACTGCACATGCTCAAGTTGTTTGGGATCAAATTTGGTACGATCTGAGTTGGTTCTTGTTAGTTGATTTCCTTTTTGTACATTTGGAAGGAATCTAATGGGCTTTTGATTGAAGACTTGGTTTTGGTGCTCTTTAGATTTAGATTGATTTCTTTCACTGTTGAACTTCCTTACCATCGAATTGTATTTTCGAATGAGTAAGGCAACATTTGCACTATCACACAATTTCTTCAAGATTCTCATCCTCTTCTTCGATTTGACTCTCTGAGGATTGAACTTAAAGTGCCACATTCTTGATTTTATACAATTCCTTTTGATTCTCAATGTTCATCTCATAAGTTTTGAGAATGCTCATCAAGGTATGAAGGTATATTGTGGTAAGATTGTGAGCTTTTTCAATAGCACAATTCTTTAAATTGAACTTTTCTGGAAGAGAACGGAGAGCCTTTTCAACAAGTTGAGTGTTGGTTAATGGTTCACCAAGCACTTGACATTCATTTGAGATGTCAAACAACTTTTCAAAATAAGATTTAATATCATCCGCTTTTTCCATCCTTAAATGTTCATATTTACTCATGAGCATGCGTAGCTTTGTTCGACGAACACTTGTGTTACCTTCACAATGAATTTGTAAAGTATCCCATGCATCCTTAGCCGTGGGGCATTTTTGAATGAGTTTTAACATATACATATCAACCCATCCAAAAATTGCATTTAAGGCTTTTTCATTAAAGCTAGCATTATTGGTTTCTTCTGTAGTCCATTCGGATTCAGGTTTAACAAGAATGTAACATTCCTCATCCGGTGGTAACATTGGAACAACATACTCATTGGTTATAGATCTTCATGCCATAACATCAATTGATTTGATATGAGAGTGTAGGTGAATCTTCCATTATGCATAATTTGATCCATCTAAAATAGGAAGCTTACCAATAGTTGAATTTGCCGGATCCATAACTTATGACAACAAGATCAAGCATTTATTGTGTTAAGTGTCTGCTCTGATAACACTTGAAGGGTGTAAAATTCTATGAGAACTAAAAACAAGAGATGAAATAAATCGAATGTCAATTCTGTTTTCGAATGTCGGCAATTATGTCGTCTGATACTAGTCACAACACTTAGCAAAATGGAAACTTTAAAGAGTAAATGCAGCGAAATTTAAAGATCACAAAAGTTTAAATTTTCATAAGTTGACCAAATGTATTGTATATATATTATATACAATAGTACAAATTACTTTCTTTACAGATTTACAATATAAAACGGAAAAGAATTAAAAGTTGAAGTTATAGATGACTTCTGCCTGAAAAATCTAACTAAGTAGACATAGCTAACCTCTCATTACAATCGCTCCATAAACTAATCTAGAATGTAAACATCAATTGTAATGTTGGATAGAATGTTGTCAACACACTTAGGAAACACTGGTGATCCAAATTTCTGAGATGAAATCTCGAGAGCTCTCTTGGTATTTTTGCTTTCTGAATCTCGATATCGATTCACTGTAGCAGCCTCTCTATTTATAGTAGAGATTCTTCTTTGAAAAGCTCATCGATTGGTTGTGGAGGTTGAGGAAAATGTGGGCAGCTGGTAGGATTTGTTGGAGACGATCAAGGAGCAAAAACCTTTAACAACTTTGACTTGTTCCTCACGAAAAACAACAACCTTGACTCGTTCTTCACATGTGTTTACCAACTCATTTTTACCTTGGCAAGTCATATTTACTACATAGTAATCATTATGTGAATTAAGGAAAAATCAGTTCTGAAAATGTTGGTTCGAATAATGTGCAGCATTTGTCCCAACATTCTTATACATTCAAATCAATACTTCAAGAGATATATTAGGTCAAATGTCACAACATCAAATCCAACATTAACACTTATGAACATAGTTAATATATATTGTATTTATAGAGAATGTGGCTGTGAATTTTAAAAGCCACCAACGGTTAAGTCATAGAGAGGTTTAGATTTAAAGGAGGACACAACTTGTGGCTACTCTCTAAAAGACACTTCTGATTAGTTGCCTTATTTTTCCTTTTTAAAATAGTAGTATTATTATTAAATAATACATATATATTTAATATATAACAATCTCACACTTATTATTTAATAATAATATGAGGATTCAAAAACGCACGAAGAATATTATTGGGTATTTGTATAACACATAACTAAAGGTAGCTAATCAGTCTTGAACCTTTAGCTTGAATATGAAATAAGATTCATATTCGTATTATACATGAGTTCTTGTTCTGCAATGGCGGCACGATTACTATGGGCCTTGCGCTCAATCCTGTTCAACAAGTCCTCTAGGATTCACCATTAAAATCCATAGAAAACGGCCTCTCACTTTCTTACTTGCATAGACAGTCTCATCAAGGGTGTCCACAACCGCTCTATCACTCCACTTTATAAGCTCGAGACTGTTAAGAATAAAGTTCAACCTTCTCGTTTTGTGGAAAATAGTGCATATAGTCAAACATGGGCTTTAAAGGAATATGAACTCATTTGTATGTATTATCACCCCCACTATTCCTTGAGTATATTTATGCACTGAAAATGTAACATTGGCGTTAATATTTCTCAGATAATTCATGAAAATTAATCCTTAAAATCTTAGAATATGAATTTTCAGTTATGACTGACATTCACATGAAATAATAGACATCATTCATGATTATCTCTATTAAAATGGTAATAGCCCAGTGTTTCTCATGACTAGACTATCTTCTCACATTATAATTGTTTAATGAGTGCAACTTTAATTTCTAGAGTAGGCATTGTATTATGGGATGAATTTTTCTGTTTACCACTTGCATAGTGTGGAGGAAATTACTATCCTAAAGATAGTTTCCTGGAAGCGCCTTGCCTATTCGTTCCGTATTTTATATTGAATTCTCTTTCATTATTTCTCTCTTAAATTTGTTATTAAAATATGTCTTGCAGAAGTTACTCCTTTATATTTATTTGAATTTTCTACTATAATTTTAGGATAGTAATGATATATATGATGCTTCTCTCGAGAGACATCAAATTCATGATAAACACTTTCAAGTATAAATATGATTTATCCGATTTAAATACTTTATATTGTTCCACAATTTGAAATTAAATTCCATATGAACTTCATGTAATGGACTAACAGATCACCGTAAGCATGTCAACAAGTTGGTCATCTATTTCAATATTTATGAAACAAATTCCACAAAGATCACAAAAATAAGAAACTAATAAGTGGAGTCAAGAAAGTAGAACCTGATTTTATTACTACTTTATCTTTGAATCATCACCTTAATCGTTGCTCTTACGATGGTTGGCCTGCAATCATTATATGTGAACAACACTTATTAAAATATTCTCATGGCTCTTGTTTGTACCATTTTTTTTAACCAAAACGTTGGATCCAAATTCCTTCTCATTAATTAAGAAAAAATTAATCCCATCAAGAAATTTTAAAGATAGATCTTTTGTGAGCCAAAATATGATTTTTGTTTTCATCAACTCAAGAATATTTTCAAGTATTAATGTTAGTCTAATTCATGTCTTACTACCTTGAAAATAATCTTTCATGTATTTTCTTGCATATATACTAAATTGTATACCAACTAATTTATTTTGTGGCACACAAATAAAATATACTCTAAGATCATCAAATAATAAAGGTCTACCCTAACATTTATAAAAATTGAATTTCTTAGATCATAAAGGGTAGAAAATTAAAAGACGATCGGAGTAAAAAAAAAATCGATTTGCAGAATAACTTTCTTCTTTCTGCAAAGTAACTTTTTTCACTTTCTTCTTGATCCGGTGCTTTGAATTTTCCACCTTTTCGTACCTTCTGATTTTCTGAGAAGGTGCATCCTTTCCTCTTGCACCATTTCACAATACGTATGAAAACTGTGTGATTTTTCCTTCAAGTCTTTTCGAGTTCGTTACTCTCCAGTACATCTGCTAGCAGTGCTACTTTTTGTCCCAAACAAATATTTCTTTCACTTTCACTTTAATTAAACGAAAAACCTTAGCACTGCGGGAATCAATTTTTCATAATACAATTCCTTCATTCGATTTCCTCCTTTCCATTTTCTTGGAAATATTTTTAATCTCATCCATTGGTAATTATAATTCACTGTTAGGTCTCCATAAATTAAAACCATAAATCTTTTCTTGCAAAAATAATTTGACAATAGTCATAATGACCAATAACAGTGATGACACCCATATTATTCTGTGAACTCAAAATTTGTTGTGTTCCAAAGAGAGAAAACACTTAAAGGAGTTTTGATTTCTACTGTGTGATCAACCAAAACATTATCTCATGCAAAGCAGTGCCTTTTGGCATTTGGTTACATTGTTCTTGGTAGCTTGATTGATAATCTCTATTTCATCCGGTCTTATGTTTATATATGTATAATGGGTAGGCTGGGGCCCTATCCTGACCACAATACAATTATGTTATCTTTAGAAGCTTGTAGACATATCATGTATGTTTAGCATATCAGCATGGTGCCCTTGTCGTCCCATGTATATGTTTCTTTTAGGTTTGTTGTTTGTAGACACTCATGGTGGCCTTGTCGGCCCGTATGTATGTATATATACCTTTTGAGGTGATCTTATTCTACCATAATTCTAACTATACAATTATGGTAAGTGTATAATCCTAATTTAGGTAACAAATACACTACAATATACACCAAATATACTTTCCTAATATACACTTATTACTGCCCGTGATGGGCTTGATAGCCAATGTCGATGCTAGGCTTCGTCATTCGGTACCCGTGGTATACACTATGTATATCAAGTGTATATCACGGGCATATTACCTCGTTTAACACACCCCCGCAGTCATAGCGGGCGGTTTTCGAACGCTGAGACTGTCCCTAAAATCTTAAAAAAGGACCGCGGGTAGACCCTTTGTAAAGATGTTTGCAACTTGATATCGGAACGGGACATGGATTACACGAACGTGACCCCGAGCAACCTTTTCACGGACAAAGTGAATGTCAATTTCGATATGCTTAGTGCATTGGTGCTGAACCGGATTACCTGAAAGGTAGATGATACTAATATTATCGCAATATACCAAGGTTGCCTTCTGAATGGAACAATGAAGCTCCAAAAGCAAATTACGTAACCAACATGATTCTGAGACCACATTAGCTACACCTCGATATTCGGCCTCGGCACTTGAGCGGGATAGAGTTGCCTGACACTTCGCAGACCAAGAGACCAAATTATTGCCAAGGAACATACAGTAGCCAGACATCGACCGTCTGGTGTCTGGACAACCAACCAGCATGTGTGTATGAAACAAGTGTGGATGGCGAGGAAGGATATAAATGCAAAACATAGTCCAGTGTACCCTGAATATACCTAATAATGCGTTTGATGCATTTATGTGCTCAATTCGGGGATCATGCATGAATAAACACACCTGTTGGACGACATACGTAATATCTGGTCTTGTAAAAGTAAGATATTGAAGGGCCCCTACAAGACTGCGATAGCGGGTCAGGTCCTCGTATGGTGCGCCGGCCGCTGCACTAAGCTTGGGCTTTGTATCAACTGGAGTGAAAGTGGACTTACAGGATGACATCCCAGCCCTCTCGATGATCTCAGCCGCATACTTTCTTTGAGACAAAAACAAACCATCTGAATGACGCTTGAGGCAATCCCAAAAAAGTAACTCAAGGGCCCTAAATCTTTCATAGCAAACTCAGAGCTTAGCATGGCCATGATAGACTGGCGTAAGGCATCGAAAGAGGCAGTCAAAATGATATCATCCACATACAACAGAATGTAGGCCAAAGACAAACCACGACGCTAGATGAACAAAGAATTATCTGACCTGCTGTGAGTGAACCCAATAGTCGAAACAAAGTCAGCAAACCTCGTATACCAGGACCGTGGAGACTGTTGACACCCAATTTTGTCATGTCTTTTCCAATTTATTTGCAATTTTAAATATTTTTAACACCTCAAAACAATTTTAATCTATATACATACATGCGTATATATATATATATATATATATATTATTATTATTATTATTCGCATTTTTACTATCATTTGCATTTTTATCACAATCATAAGTTTTATCCGAAAATTCTATGTTATTTTATTCTCGCAAAATTGCATCGCATTTCCATTTTTTATTAAGCATTAAACATTTCGCAAATATTATATTTTTTATTATTATCACATCGTTATGTTATTTTAAATAATTCACATCTTTTACAAAAAAAATATATTTTTAATATTAAACCCCCTTTTATATTTTTAACCCATAACCCACTCATTTCTACCCAAACTAATTTCAACCAAAGCCCAAAACCGAAGCCCAACAACCATCTTTTTATTTTCCCTAACCAAAACCCATTCCCCTTATTCCCTTTCCCTTTATTTCCCCCCCAATTCCCACAGCCCACCACCGAAGCCCACCTTCCAGGCCCAACCGGCCATCAGCCGAACCCGGCCCAACATCATCACCCCATCCCTTTTATCCCCCAACCAAACAAAACCCCCAAAAAAAAAAAAAAAAAAAAAAAAAACCTACACCCTAACTCTCCCAACCGGCCGCCACCCTACGCCCTACCCCTACGTCGCCGCACCCTACACCCCTGCCCCTCACATCACCGCCTGACACCACCAATCTACCCCATCACCTTTCTGCAACACATGCCCCAAGA
This sequence comes from Anisodus tanguticus, assembly GCA_034509755.1. Lineage (NCBI taxonomy): Eukaryota > Viridiplantae > Streptophyta > Magnoliopsida > Solanales > Solanaceae > Anisodus > Anisodus tanguticus. The sequence continues at coordinate 30,007,379 of CM067555.1, read as the reverse complement.
ACACGCCCCAAAAATCAGATTTTTGTTCCCCCTTTATTTTGAAATTCGAATTCGTTTTGTAAAGGGTATGGGGGTGAACGTTGGGGTGAGTATCTATAAAAAAACCCCCCTTGCTCACTGATTTAGGGGGTCGATTCTTAGAATTTTCGGGTCATTTTTAAGTCCGAAAATTTATGTTTATGAGTCCGAAATTTTCTTAAAGGGTTTGCTTTGTACTTTGTTTGTGTTCTTCACTATTGGGAAGATTTCGGATTTCAAAAATCCGAAATCTATTTAAGAGTATTTGTTCTTGCATGTTGTTCTCCAACTTAAAGATTCAAAATATAGGTTGAAATTATTGGTTTGTGGTGTTAAAAAATCTGAAATTTTTGTTCTTTCCAACTGTTTTCTTTTGATTCCGGGTCGGGTCACATTCCGGCCGGGTCACTTCCGGGTCGAGTCAAATATCAGAAACAGAAAATCAGAAAGTCAGCATCCAAAATCAGCATTCCAAAATCGACAAAAGATCAGATTTCCAAACAATAACTTCTCTGAGCGGGTCGACGATTCGAAACGACGCATCGGTCGCTGCCCGGAGAAGGTAAGGGTTTATCCCTCTCTGTCTTTTTTTTCTCTCTTTAATTTATGTTGTGTGTTGTTTTAGTATTTACTTAGTGAAATTATAATGTAGATTAGTTCGTGATTAGTATAGTGATACATGTGATGCTCGTTTTACTTTAAAGATCATGATTTGTGGTAGTTAAGGTCTGAATATATTATTGTGGCCTGTTTTTGCGTGTCTCTATGATCAAATGAGTAGTATAATATAGGTTCATCATTGATAATGAGTTTGGAGTAGTGAAAAGTGAGAGATGGAGAAAGTATTGTGTTGTGTGGATGTTTTCTCTGGTTACTTGTTGATTATGCTAGGCTTAGATAATATTGAACCATGCTTTATCTTGCCGAGTTCCTTAACTTATTCACTTCTTGTAGGGTATTAGTTGCTTATTAGATGTGATATGCTAAGCTAGTTGACTTGTCATATGCTTGATCATCAACCTGATTATATACACCCTGTTTTGAGGTGTCAATATTTACTATGCCTAATGAATATTGTGATAAGGTTTAGCTCATACATAAGAGACTCTGCTCATCTGAATGCTACCTCTAAGTGTTTATTTCCCATTTGTATTATCTTATATGTCTACTGAACTGGTTACACACATGCTTTGTATATTGAATGATTGAATCAACATCTGCATTAGCATGATATACTTCCTGATTTACTTGTGTCATATCAAGTAAGGGTTTCATGTAGTAAGACATGTATAGGGAATAATTTAGTATTGAAATTATCTAACTATAAATGGAGAAATCTAGCAAATGGCTTGAGTAGGACATGTTTAGGAATAAAAATGCCTTGGTCTGTTGCTGGTTGTGCACACATGCTTAAATTATCTACTTAGGATTATTGTGTTTGTTTCTATAGCTGTATGAATCTGTCTATGTGAGAATGCCTAGTATTTTATATAAAGCAAATTGTTAAACATGAGATATGTTGGAAATGATCCAAGATTTGATGTGTCACTATTGTCTAGTCTCCTTGATATATGTTAAGGTACTATAGTTGTCTTGGATTGATTCCCTCCCTTGTTAGTTTTCTGTGAAATCTGGAAAATATTGAAACTTCCCTTTTTTTTTTTTACTTTTGATTGAAAGCATGAACCCTCTGTGTTGGTTTAAGAAGGTTGTCGACAGTTATCTTTCCATTTTTATTTTCATTCCTTGTCTTGCCAACTATTAAATTAAATTTTACTAATTCTTTACTTTTCTTTCGATTTACATGAAATGCATCGGGAGTAACGAAGAGTCTCGTTATGAGACATATCATGACTTCGTTTAAAATTAAGACCCGCATCCACATTCCTTGCATTCTTCGGCTTCGGGATTCCCAAACAAATAGGGCGAGATGACATCGTCATCCGCTTTAGTTTCCTTCCATTGTTATTCTTTATTTTCGTTATTTTTATCTGGGTCTGTAATAATTATTTAATGCTTGTGTGATTGTTAAGATATTTAGAATAATTAGGCCGATGAAATCGAATTCGAGACCGCGTTTTTGTTTCTCTGTTTTATTATTTTTTACTGTTTTAAACCAAATACCACACTGGCCGATGAAATTGAATTTGAGGCCGCACTTTATTTTCGTTTCTCTGTTTTCAGTTTACTGTTTTAAACATCCATGCAACGGATATTTACTGTTTTACTGTTTTAAACTAAACATCGCGTCTTTTCGGAAATTGCTTCTTTTTTTTTTGCTTACGCTTCTTGCCTATCTGTTTTCTCGCTTACTACCGCTGCTTACTGTTTTCAATTTAATTTTGCTGATTTGAACACGATACTACACTGGCCGATGAAAAATATCCGTCGATTTTGAGGCCTCCACAATCGTAAAGACGGAAATATAACTTTTGGGCAAGGATGAGGCTTAAACCTTTTTATTTCATCCGAGATCAACATGTTTAGTAGGCGAGGTGACTAAAATAACCAACAAGTTATATATTCGCAGCCACGACGTGATTATTGTGATCTTTTCTTTTCATTCGAGAGACCAACACGTTTAGTAGGCGAGGCAATCAAAAGTAACCACTTAGTCATATGTTTGCAGCCACGACGTGATTGGAATGGTCTTTTCAAAATTTAAGTTTTAGCCCTCCGTGATCAAAACATTTACTGTTTTGGATACGGATCCGAAGTTATTTGTATTTAACTGTTTCTAACCGTTTGTTCTTGACAGCTTTCAAGGAACAAAGTCAATGAAGGCGATATCCCTCGGAGTTTATTTATTTTATTTATTTTCTTTAATTCAGATTTTACCCCGCTTTGTATTGTAATATTATTTACTGCACTTATGTAATTATTGAAATGCTTAGAATAGGCAAACTTAGAATTAATTCATAGGTTAGTTTAAGACTTGAAACCCGTCGCTAGTTTATTTACTTGTAGGCTCGGTTGATTTAAACTTAGAAACCCTCCGCTAGTTATTTTTTTAGGTTTGTCATGCATATTCAAAATTTTCAAAACAATTCTGGTAGTCTTTTATTCGCTTCATTAATCTTACAAATAAGTGTTATCCTTTTTCCAAAATCAATGATTTTCAAAAGATTTACTTCTTAGGCATTATAAAATAATTTGTTTTTTTACTATCAATTGTTAAAAATGCATACTTTTCAACTTTACATGTATTTCTCTTTAAATACCATACAAATGCATACTTGTACAAAATGCATTCTTTTACTAAATACTTGCAATATTAGTTTAACTTTGTATTTTTTAAAAACATGTATTTTCTTACAACAAATAACCTGAGTTTGACCGGATAACCGCAAGTTAGCGGATCTTAAAGGATGCCTAATCCCTTCTCTTTAGGATAATAAAGAACCCTTACCTAGGATCTCATTAGTTTCGCAGACCATTAAAATCGGAGTTTATATTGCAGCATTTAGTTTAATATTTAGGTGTCCTAATTCACCGTAAAAATAATTAGGTGGCGACTCCTCAACCCTTAACCATTTGCCCAGGAATCACCGAACACGTTGTGCTCCGCTTCCGACCTCTCGCGGGGTCGGGTCGAAAATAGGGCGCGACAGAGACTACTTAAGCCCATAGAAGGACTTCTTTAATAAACAGACATGATGAGGACGGTTGGGATCCCTGAATCCCAACGGCTGATGCATATAGACTGTTTCCTTGAGATCACCATGTAGAAAAGCATTCTTGACATCCAACTGATGAATATGCCATGTCTTTGAAAGAGTCAAGCTAAGCACAGTGTGAATGGTAGCCGGCTTGACCACCAGACTAAACGTCTTACCACAATGTATCCCAATATGCTGAGTCTTACCATCACCCACAAGCCGCGCCTTATGTCGAGCGAATGACCCATCTGAATTTTCCTTATGAGCAAACATTCACATAGACCTGATAACATTATTACTAGATGGACGGGGTACTAACTCCCACGTCTTATTATCAATAAGAGCATTATATTCATCAGTCATAGCAATTTTCCAATCCGAGTCGTTTAAGACGGACACAGGATTACGGGGCAAGGGGATTTAGAGACATCAGAATGTAAATTAAAATGTCTTTTAGGTGTAAAAATACCCCGCTGACTACGAGTGACCGGTCTATGACTCAAGGAAGAATTGAGTGAATTTTGGGAATTTGCTGGACTCGGGATGGACTGGCCAGCAGGCAGTGGGTCTGTTGGCCCAAATCGGTAATCTGGAGCAGCCACTGGACCAGTTCCAGAATTGGGCTGGACTGGCCCAATTGCTGAGACAGATCCAGTAACTGGAGACTGTGACGGGATAGTGGGGCCAGCGGGAAGTGGGCCCGCTGGAGAATTTTGGGTGCGGGATATGTCCGAAAAATTGTGAGTAATATACGGGGATATACCATCATCGAAAAAATTATACGAACTAGGCTCGGGAGTATGAACTTTAGTAAAGGGAAATTGAGTTTCATCAAAAATTACATGGCGATTAATGATGATTTTCTTGGAGGATAAATCAAAGCATTTGTAACCACGATGATTAGATGGATAACCCAAAAACACACACGGAGTGACCGGGCCTGAAGTTTGTTAATTGTGGTGGACGGGAATAACGGATAACACAAGCACCCAAAAACCTGAAGATGAGAATAAGAAGGATTCTTATTATATAAAATTTGGATGGGGGAAGAATATGTCAGACCTTTGGACGGAATTATGTTTAGCAGATATGTGGCCATTTGTAGAGCATGATGCCAAAAATATGGGGTATGGAAGCATGAATTAAGAGAGTGCGGACAATGTTATTTATGGAATAAATTTTGCATTCGGCTTTCCCATTTTGCGAAGATGTATGAGGACAAGAAAAATGATAATTGATCCCTTTATTAGCAGAGAACTCCCGAAACACCCTATTGTCATAGTCTTTCCCATTATCACATTGGATATTTTTTATTTCTCTTTCGAATTGGGTACGAATGAACGCTCTAAATTTTATGAAGACTGAAAACACTTGAGATTTATTTGCAATTGGAAACGTCCACAAACATTTAGAATAATCATCTAAAAAGAGAACATAATATCGATGACCCAACGAACTGAGAACATGAGACATCCATAGGTCGCTATGAATAATATCAAATGGCATTGAAGTATGAGAATTTGAGTCTACAAATGGTAGCTTAACAATTTTTCCTAACGAACAAGATTGACAAATTGGAGTACGACTCGTACCCTTACAAGAAATAAAACTATTTTTATCTAAAACTGATAAAATAGAGAATCTCGGATGACCAAGGAGAGCATGCCACAAGGAATGAGAAATAGCTGCAAAGGCTGATAGCAAAGCTTGACTCGATGGACTGAAACCGGGCGTGATAGGATAAAGATCCCCCTACTATCACACCTCATGAGATGACTCCCCGTCTTGAAATCCTTCATAGAGAAATCAAAAGGATCAAATTCAATAGAAACAGAATTGTCAGTGGTGAACTTTCGGACAGACACTAAGTTTTTAATCAATTTTGGGGCATGTAAAATATTTTTTAAGATAGGGGTGAATTGGGGGGAGACAACGTTTTCTGACCATAACCTTGAATTGGAATGGAGTTGCCATTACCAACAATTATACCCCGAGGGTTGATCAAATTGGAATAAGATGAGAGAGTACCTGAATCGGAAGTCATGTGGGTAGTGGCACCGGTGTCCATATACCAATTAGGGTCCGGTTGAGTCAAACCCAATGTGTGCATCGCGGCCTCAATATCGGTCTGCGTGGGGCCTGCTGCGTGGTGAGCTTGCGGAGGCCGAGGCCCAAGTATTCCGAACCACAGCTGTCGTGGGCTGAAGTTACTGGAACTGCCGTAACTGGGCCAGTGGGCAGTGGGTCGTTTGGGCTGTTGGAAAGCCCACTGGCCAGTTATTGAAAACTGTGGTGGAGGTGGGTCGTAAGGCCGCTGTCCACTGGTCCAAGCCCACGGCCCAGAGGCCCAATGATGAGACCAGGGGTTCAGTGGCCTACTGGAACCTGGAGGGGGCCCACTGCCACTGCTTTGGCCACCGTGACTGCTGCCGGAACCGCCGCGTTTGCCCCCATGATTTTTATTTTTCCGGCCGTTCTTGTTGCCCCCGTGGGATTGGTTTTGGTTTGAATTGTTGCCAAAATTTTGAGGACTAGGGGAGGAAGTCATCATGACCATGGGACTAGCATTAGTAGCCACCTTTTTAGCCAAATCGGCTTCTTCCAAGGTAAGCATGGAGCGAGCTTGATAGAACGTTGGAAGAGGATTACTTTGACGAAGGAGAGTCCCAACGCCACTATAGGCATCGGATAGGCCAGCGACCATCTCTAAAACAAGACGATCTTCACTAACATGTGCACCAACATTGCGGAGTTGGTCCTCCAATTCCTTCAACCTTTTGCAATATGCTGAAACGTTCGGGAAATTTTCCATGTTGACGTGGGAAAAATCCTGTTCAAGGGTAACAACTCTGGAATTTTGATTATTCTGGAATATGTCACGCAGTCTATCCCATGCGGCCATCACCATAGCGCCTGGATCGATAATCGTCTTCTGCAATAGGTCGATGGAGATAGTAGAATATATCCACTGAAGGACAGTGGCATCAAGCGTTGTCCATAATTTAGGATCATCCTCGTGTTTAGGCACCTCTGTAGCATCAAGAGCCGCGGGGATGATGTGATGGATGACTTGATGCGAACGAGCGTGAATTTTGAACAACTCGGCCCATGTCGCGTATTAGACGTTTTCTATTTCAAGAATTAACGGAATATGATTCTTGATGTTAGAAACAACAAGGGCAGGGTGAAACGAGTTCGTTGACATAGACATAACGAAAGAACAAGAGGTGAAAGAGGGATTCGTAAGAGAGATTTTGAGAGCGGAAGACGAAATTTGGTAAACCCGAGAGGGGGGTCTCGACCGAGAGGGAGGAACAAAAAGTTTGAGAGAAAATTTTCGTGTGACCTAGACCTTTGATACCATAAAAGAAATAATCTCCTTGATTATTTTCATTAATTGAAAGGTATATATACAAGTTACAAAATAGGAGAATCCTATTCCTAAAATCTTATTCTACCATAATTCTAACTATACAATTATGGTAAGTGTATAATCTTAAGTTAGGTAACAAATACACTACAATATACACCAAATATACTTTCCTAATATACACTTATTAGCCACTGCCCGTGATGGGCTTGATAGCCAATGCCCATGCTGGGCCTCAGCCATTGCTGACGCTGGGCTTCGTCATTCGGTACCCGTGGTATACACTATGTATATCAAATGTATATCATGGGTATATTACACTGTTTTACAATGAGCTTCTTCTGATCACATCGACTATGATTCTCTCTCATAGCTGAAGATTTTGAGCTTGTTTTGGATGCCTCTGAATTTGGTCTTCTATTTGGAACGCCATGGTTGTGTTTTCCCTCATATGTAGTAATAAAGGCTTTTGGATCATCCATAATTCTTTTAACAAACTTCCGCACACTGCATTTTGGACTTGTGCCTCTATAATAGCTCCTGTATATAGCCAGCAACCAAGAAATGATAATAGGTAAATATGTGAAGAGGGTAATAGGCCAAACCATATTACCCTTTGTCGGGTTATTTGCACATAAGTAACCACAAGATATATAAATGTCAACAATTTAAGACATAAGCAAATTAATAAAATGATGAAAGCAAAATGAACAACAAATTTAATATAGGTTTGAAAGATATTGGTAATCAATGCGGTGCTAACGTCCATGTTCTAACTCCATTTGTTAAAAATTAGTGCATCTTCCTGTTTTTCATTTACTGTTTTACTTGCCGTTGTTTAAGTTCACTGAATCAAATAAGTTCCTATTTTTTAGGATGTTATCAGATAATTTGTTGATTTTGTTAGATATACCATAGGTACCGTGTATACTTATGGTATATTACCGAATAGGTTGTGTCGGTTATGTACATAGAGGTTGTGTATATTTGGTATGTATATTGTTGTAATAGTTTAGGATACACATTACATTAATTAGTCTTATAGACTTACCATAATTTTCTCCCACTTTCTCCCTAATATTTCCGTCCAAACCACCGATTCTGAGCCCCTTCCTCAGTTTCTGTGCCCGGAAATTATTTTTCTCCTCAATCCCTAATTCACGTCTTGCGTTGCTATTATGGCTAGGAACATGTTTTACCCTGCCCTTACTATTTCTAATATCAAGAATCACATCCCTATCATTCTTGAAATAGAAAACGTCCAATACGCGACGTGAGTCGAACTGTTCAAAATACATGCACGCTCACATCAAGTTCTCCATCATATTATCCCCGCATGCTCCTACAGATACGGATGTGCCCAAACCAGAGGATGATCTTACGTTATGGACGACCCTTGATGCTACTATTCTTTAATGGATTTACTCCACTATTTCGAGCGACCTCTTGCAAACGATTATCGAACCTGACGCTACGGCGATGGAGGCATGGAATATAGTACGTGATTTATTCCAAGATAATCAGAATTATCATGTTGTTACCCTTGAGCAAGAATTTTTCCACATCCATATGGAAAAATTCCCAAACATTTCAGCATATTGCAAAAGGTTAAAGGAATTGGTAGACCAATTCCACAATGTTGGTGCGCCTGTTTCGAATAATCGTTTGGTCTTACAAATGGTTGCAGGCCTTTCAGAGGCATATTGTGGTGTTGGCACGCTTCTTTGTCAGAGCAGCCCTCTTCCGTAATTTTATCAGGCTCGTTCTATGCTTACCCTCGAAGAAGCCGGCTTGGCGAAAAAGGCGGCTACCGGTTCTAGTCCCGTAGTCATGGTGACGTCCTCTACAAAACTCTAGGTGGTTTTGATAATTCCGGCCAAAACCGTACTCATGGTGGCGGCAACAATAGGCGGAAAAATAATGCCAAAAATCGCGGGGCAAACGCGGTGGTTCCGGAGATGGTCATGGTGGCAGTAGGTCTCGAAATAACGGTAGTGGGCCACAAACCAACTGGTCCCAGCCTTGGGCCCCCGGGTCGTGGGCCTGGGCCAGTGGGTAGTGGCCCAACAGTCCCTACGGCCCAGCAGTGTTGCCTTCTGGACTACCCAGTAGCGTTTTTCCAGGCCCAATCTAGTTTGGCCCAGTGGTTCTCACCCCAGTTCTGGGCCGGGACAGCAACCCGGTGTACTTGGGCCCCATCCATGCAGCGGGCCCCACTCCTACCGACATTGAAGCCGTGATGCACACACTTGGAATAAATCCTTCGGACCCAAATTGGTAAATGGACACCGGCGCCACTACTCACATGACGTCCGACTCATGTACTCTCTCGTCTTATTCCAATTTGAGCAATAATCGTGGTATAATTATTGGTAATGGTAATTCAATTCCAATTTGTGATTATGGTCATAAAACATTGTCTCCCTCCATCCACCCCTTATTTTGAAAAATACCCTTCATGCTCCAAAATTGATTAAAAATTTGGTGTATGTATGAAAATTCACCACTTATAATTCTGTGTCCATAGAATTTGATCCATTTGGTTTTTCTGTGAAGGAATTCATAACGGGGAGTCCTCTCATGAGGTGTGATAGTAGGGGAGATCTTTATCCTATCACACCACGTTCCAGTTTCTCGAGTCACGCATTACCATCCACTTTTGCAGCTCTGGCTCCTTCCTTGTGGCATGCTCGTCTAGGTCATCCGGGATCGTCTATTTTGTCTTCTTTAGATAAAAACAATTTTATTTCTTGTAAATGGTGCGTATAGTACTCCGAATTGTCAATCTTGTTCTTTGGGAAAAATAGTTAAGTTGCCATTTGTAGACTCTAATTCTCATACTTCAATGCCATTTGATATTATTCATAGTGATCTATGGACGTCTCATGTTCTTAGTTCTTTGGGTCATCGGTATTATGTTATCTTTTTGGATGATTATTTTAAATTTTTGTGGACTTTTCTAATAGCGAAAAAATCTCAAGTTTTTTCCATCTTAAAATTTAGAGCATTCATTAGAACCTAATTCGAACGTGAAATAAAAAATATCCAATGTGATAATGGCAAAGAATATGACAATGGAGTATTTCAGGAATTTTGTGCAAATAATGGGATCAATTTTTGTTTTTCTTGCCCTCATACGTCTTCACAAAATGGGAAAGCCAAATGCAAAATTCGTACCATTAATAACATTGTCCGCATGTTACTAATTCATGCTTCCATACCCCCGTCTTTTTGGCATCATGCTCTACAAATGGCTATATGGCTACATATCTTCTTAACATTATTCCTTCCAAAGGTTTAACATATTCGTCCCCCCCTTCAAATTCTATATAATAAAACCCCTTCGTATTTACATCTTAGGGTCTTTGGGTGTTTGTGTCATCCGCTATTTTCGTCCACCACAGTTAACAAACTTCAGGCTCGGTCTACTCCATGTGTGTTTTTAGGTTTCCGTCTAATCATCGTGGTTACAAATGCTTTGATTTATCCTCTAATAAAATCATCATTAGTCGCCATGTCATTTTTATGAATCCTAATTTCCTTTTGCTAAGCTGAGTAATCCCGTGCCTAGTTCGTATAATTTTTTGGATGATGGTATATCCCCGTATATTATTCACCATTTTCCGGACATTTCCCGCACCCATATTCTCCAGCGGGCCCACTGGTCCATCACAACCAACGAGCTTCCCGATATCGTCGGGCCGGTTTCGAGGCCCGGTCCACCTCGGTCAGGAACTAGTCCGGTTCTTGCATCTTTTACCATGTTGGGCCAGCAGGCCCACTACCTGCTGGCCAGTCCGTCCCGAGTTCAGAAAATTCCCAAAATCCGCCCAATACTTCCTCGAGTCATAGACCGGTCACTCGTAGTCAACGGGGTGGTTTTAAACCAAAAAGACATTTTAATTTAAATTCTAATCTTCTTAAATCACCCTTACCCCGTAATCCCGTGTCTGCATTAAATGACCCGAATTGGAAAATTGCTATGATCGATGAATATAATGCTCTTATTGATAATAAGACGTGGGAGTTGGTGTCCCATCCATCTGGTATTAATATTATTAGGCCTAGTGGATTTTTTGCTCATAAGGACAATTCAGATGGTTCATTTGCACGACATAAGGTGTGGCTTGTGGGTGATGGTAAGACTCAACAGGTTGGTGTGGATTATGGTGAGACGTTTAGTCCGGTGGTCAAGTCGGCTACCATTCGCACTGTGCTTAGCTTGGCTCTTTCGAAAGCATGGCCTATTCATCAGTTAGATGTGAAGAATGCTTTCCTACATGGTGATCTCAAGGAAACAGTCTATATGCATCAACCTTTGGGATTTAGGGATCCCAAACATCCTCATCATGTATGTTTGTTGAAGAAATCCTTATATGGGCTTAAGCAGTCTCCATGGGCCTGGTATAAGAGGTTTGCCGACTATGTTTTGACTATTGGGTTCACTTATAGCAGGTCGGATAATTCCTTGTTCATATATCATCGTGGTTCGTCCTTGGTCTATATACTGTTATATGTGGATGATATTATTTTGACTACCTCTTCCGATGCCTTACACCAGTCTATCATGACAATGCTCAGCTCTGAGTTTTCTATGAAAGACTTGGGGCCCATGATTTATTTTTTGGGGATTTCTGTCACTCGTCATGCAGATGGGTTGTTCTTATCCCAGCGAAAGTATGCAACTGAGATCATTGAGAGGGCTGGGATGTCATCCTGTAAGTCCACTTCCACTCCAGTTGATACTAAGCCCAGACTTGGGGTTATGGCCGGCGCACCATACGAGGATCCGACCCGCTATTGCAGTCTTGCAGGCACCCTTCAGTATATTACATTCACAAGACCAGATATTACGTATTTCGTACATCATGTGTGTTTGTTTATGCATGATTCTAGAGTTGAGCACATGAATGCGCTCAAATGCATCCTTCGGTATATTCAGGGTACACTTGACTATGGCTTGCATTTATATCCTTCATCAACGTCAACACTTGTCTCGTATACAAATACTGATTGGGGTGGCTGTCCGGACACCAGACGGTCTACGTCTAGCTATTGTATGTTTTTGGTAATAACTTGGTCTCATGGTCTGTAAAGCGTCAGTCGACTTTATCTCGTTCTAGTACATAGGCAGAGTATCGAGGGGTAGCTAATGTGGTCTCTGAATCATGTTGGTTACATAATTTGCTGTTAAAGCTTCATTGTCTTATTCAGAAAGCGACCTTGGTTTATTGTGATAATATTAGTATCATCTACCTTTTTGGTAATCCGGTTTAGCACCAGCACACTAAACATATTGAGATATACATTTACTTTGTTCGCGAAAAGGTTGCTCGAGGACAAGTACGCGTCTGCCATGTCCCTTCCAGGTATCAGATTGCAGACATCTTTACAAAGGGTCTTCCCTCGGTCATTTTTGAAGATTTTAGGGACAGTCTCAGCGTTCGGAGACCGCCCGCTATGACTGTGTGGGTGTGTTAGATATACGATAGGTACCGTGTATACCTATTGTATATTACCGAATAGGTTGTCTCGGTTATGTACATAGAGGTTGTGTATATTTGGTATGTATATTGTTGTAATAGTTTAGGATACACATAAAATTAATTAGTCTTATAGACTTACCATAATTGTATAGTTAGTGTCCAAGTAGAATAAGGTTTTAGGAGTAGAATAGGAATAGGATTCTCCTATTATGGAAATATGTAAATTGTATATATACTCTTTCAATTAATGAAAACAATCAAGGGATTATTTCTTTCAAATTTAGATTAGGACTCTTAGTATTTGGAGTTATTTTAGGAGTTTTAAGTTACTGTTCTGATTTTTTTTATTAGCTCTGCGCATCAGTCGTATAGAGAAGTGAAAGTTCCAGTGAAAAGCAAATAACATTCTTCTCTATTCCATTTTCCCATTATACTGAAAATTTCTTCTTTTCTCTGTGTGTTTTGTTGTATGGTATCCAGAGCAAGGTCGTTGATATGATAGTTCTTTCCTTCTTCTTGTCTATCAAGTTGGTTTTGTCATCAGAAGCTTGTGCAGTATAGAATTGGCAAATGGGGAAAATAGTGCAAATGCACGAGTTTGGTGTCGAGAAGCTTGTTGGTACAAAATTTACAAACCGTTAACCTAATAACCTGATATAAATAAATCAATAGCGTTTTTATTGGTTTGGTTTATCGGTTGAAGCAGTTTTTGAACACCCGTAGGTTAGAGTGAACGCAGACCTTACCCCTACCTTGAGAGGAAGAGACGTTGTTTTCGATACACCCTCGGCACACGCAATCCAAAGCAGATTTTTATGTATCAAATTACGAAAAAGAAAGTTGTTATTAAATAATTTGGTAAAGAATTTTTTTTATAAGAGTAATGTTGTATTCTTGTGCTAAGAAAATTAAACATAATTAATTTTCAGAGAAATTACTTTTTTCAATATGTGCTGGAAAGCTCGAAAAAATAATTCTTCCACGATTCAAAAACACTTATTTCTCTGTTACAAATTTGGCCAAATACTTTTAATTTTAAAAAAATATTTTCTTAAAATAAGCATCCTTTTAGCTTTCAAAAACTGGTCCTAGTAATATCTGGCATAGACAAGGTGATGATAGTGACCTAGTGATTGAATTTTGATGTTATTGATGGAATCAAAGAACTATGATCACGCAGCTGGCACGCTGAAGTGAAGCCTTGTGCAAACTCACTTGAAAATATGGCCCGTAGAGTAGCTTCCGACTATACTTTGCCCAAGAGTTTATGACTTACAAGAAGGGCCAAAGAGTCGTCGTTATCATAGTCTGCTATTCACACCTTGAGTTCCCCTTTGGTATTGATATAATTTTCATCGGCATTGATATCATGCATAAAATCATGATCATATATAGGATCGGGTTGCAAGTTCCACAATAAATACATATAGAGGATCGGGTTGCACGTTCTGCAACATATATATATATAGAGAGAGGATCGGGTTGCACGATCCGCAACATATACATATATTGGATCGGGTTGCACGTTTTGCAACATATACATATGATGGATCGGGTTGCGCGTTCCACAACACATACATGAACTAGAGTGCATATTGCATTGCATATTTATACATGCACCCAGTATCAAAGACATGTTATACCTCTCACCATAAGACGAGGATAGTTTATATAGTAAAAGCCTATCCAGACAGGATATATTATGTTTTAGAGTTTCATTATTCGCCCCATGTGGCCCCCAGGTTGATTATGCTTTCTATTACAGCTATTGTTTCACATTTCTTATATTCTTTCTTTACAGCTTACCGATTCAAATTGTTATTCATCCTTTACATACTCTGTACATTATTTCATACTGACATCCTTTTTACCGGGGGCGCTATGTGTTCATGCCGTAGGTTCTGATAGAGACTCTACTAGGCCACCTCAATAGGAATTGTCGAGTCCAACCGTTAGTAAGTAAGCTTCGTCTTTCCGAGCCTCCTGGTCTTATATAGAGTATATTGCAGAGTATGTACATCATGGGTAGGTCGGGGCCCTGTCCTGGCCATATGTCAGTTCAGTTACTTGTAGAGACTCACAAACTTATTTTGATATGTATAGTATAGATGTATAGCCTTGTCGGCTAAGTTAGCTTTTTTTAAACCATGTTATGACCTTATAGGTCCCATTGTATATATGTGTTGGGTAAATCACTTTTATCCAAAGTTATTTCTATGATGCATCCCGGTACGGCTTTGTCGGCCAGAAGATCTACTTGTACAAGAGACTAGTCATTAAAATGGTATGCTCGGTCCAGTAGGGAACTGGGTGCCGGCCATATCCCCAAGTTTGGGGTGTAACAAACATGATATCAGAGCAGTTCAGTCCTAGGGAATCTGTGAGCTGTGTCTAATACAGTCTTGTAAATGAGTGTGTTGTGCACCACACTTATAAGTAAGAGGTTATCGGGCATTTAAGGATGGTTGTTGTTTTTTCACTTCCTAGATCGTGTTGTAGAGCTGAGTTATATGGCTATGAGTCTAATTCGTGCTCTAATTCCTTTTTCGGTAATTATGCCAGTTACTACAAGAGCTACTGCTAGTACTCGAGTCGGTGTTGATAGGGGTGAAGGTACCAGTAATGCCCCGCCCGGCCAAGTTGATAGAGTTAAAGCTCAAGGATAGTCGCACTCCCATATATCACCAGTTCCACCCCCTCAGGAGGAGGTTAGAGTAGATACAATACCTCTATCTCCTCAAGACACAATTTCTCAAAATTTGTTTCCTCTAGTCCCTCCACCCGAATCTTCTGAACAAGAAGTGGCAAATGTCGTACAGTTATTGACTCAGATAGTAGCTAATCAATAGTGTCAGATAAGGACTTCTACAAGATCTGGGTCCTTTGATGGTGTAGGACGTCCTAGGACTCGAGAATTTCTCAGGTTAAGTCAGCCAGTATTTACTAGAACTGATCCAAATGCAGATTCCAAGACTTTATTGATCAGATATTGTGGATATTACGAGTGATGCATGCTTCAAAGATGGAGGCAGTAAAGTTGGCCTCTTTTAGGTTACTTGATATGCAAATTCTATGGTACGAGGCCTGGGAGCGGTCTCGAGGGCCAGATGCACGCCCGGCTCTGTGGGAGGAGTTTACAGAAGCCTTTTTGGACCACTACTTTCCGTTACAAGTATGAGATGCCAAAGTTAAGCAATTCTTAAACCTCAAGTAGAGGGGCAAGAGTGTAAGGGAATATAGTTTGCAGTTCAACTCATTGGCTAGATATGTCCCAAATATCATAGATACCATGAGAGCTAGGATTCATCGGTTTGTAGCAGGCTTGGATTCACACCTGATTGGAGAATGTACTATAGCCTCGCTGAACAGAGATATGGATATTACTAGAATCCATGCATACGCCCAGGGTGTTGAAGACCGCAAGCAGCAACTTCGGAAGGATAGGAGTGCAGAAAGAGAATTGACCAAGAGGGCTAGGTCAGTTAAGTCGTTCAAAGTAGCATCGGGTAGCTCCAGGCAATAATTTCCTAGACATCTGCCTCAGTTTTATAATAGTTCTCCATCTCAGTTTCAAGGGCCTATATATGGCAGGCACACCTAGTTTGGGATAGGGCAGAGTTCAAGGGCTTTAGGTTTTCAAGAGCAGAGGAGTTTGGGCTAGATGAGACCACCCCTTGTGGCCAATGTGGTAGGAGATATCTGGGATAATGTCGTCAGGGTGTTGAAGTATGTTAGACGTGCGGTGAACCTGGTCATTACAGGCGCCAATGTCCAAATAGGGAAGAGATAATGCAGCTCGGCAACGGGATCGACAACAGCATCTTCAGCACGTGTATGTCCCCAGAGTGGTGGGTCCCAGACCTCAGCAGGTAGAGGTAGAGGCAAAGGCTAACGAGGAGCCTTTATGGACCTAATAAATCAAGTATTCAATCCATTCTTGGATATATTCATGATCGAGTTTATCGATGATATTTTAGTATACTCACGGACTAAGGTAGATCATGTAGATCATCTCCGAGCGGTGTTACAGATGCTCCAAGATCGTAAGTTATATGCCAAATTTTCTAAATGTAAGTTTGGTTAAACTCTGTTGCCTTTTGGGCCATATTGTCTCCTCAAAAGCTATTAAGGTGGACACTCAGAAGATTGAGGTCGTAAGGAATTAGTCGAGGCCTACAACTTCTACCGAAGTACATAACTTTTTGGTTTAGCCAGATATTATCAGAGATTCGTGGAAGGTTTTTCTTCTATCTCAACACATATGATCAAACTCACTCATAAGGCAGCTAAGTTTTAGTAGGCGGATGTGTGTGAGCGCAACTTTCAAGAATTGAAAGATAGGTTGACATCCGCACCTGTGTTAGCCTTTCCCGAAGGTACCAATGGGTATATGGTCTATTGTGATGCCTCCACAGTTGGCCTAGGATGTGTTTTGATGCAGCATGAAAAAGTTATAGCATACACTTCAAGACAATTAAGGAAGCATGAGGTGAATTATCTAACTTACGATCTCGAGTTGGCAGCGGTAATCTTTGCCCTATAGATATGGCATCATTATTTATACGAGTCCACATTGACATATTCACATACCATAAAAGTCTACATTATATATTTTTCCAGAAAGAGATGAATTTAAGGCAAAGAAGGTGGTTGGAATTAGGACTACGACGTAGACATTTTGTACCATCCCAGAAATGCAAATATCAAAGCTGATGCCTTAAGTCCAAGTCTATGGGAAGTTTGGATGGTATTGAAGCTGACAAACTAGAAATGACCAAAGAACTATGTCGCTTAGCCAATTTAAATATGCAGCTTGTCGATACAGATGACGGAGGAGCGGTAGTGCAGAACACCGTAGAACCGTCTTTAATAGCTGAAGTAAAGGCAAGACAATTTGAGGACCCCGAGTTGGTCCGAACGAGATAAATAATTCCTCTATAGAAGAAGCCGATATTGGAGGTTATGGGAGACGAAGTCCTTAGATATCAGGGTTGACTATGTGTACCAAATGTTGGAGGACTCCAAGAGCAAATTATGGCAGAAATTCACCAATACAGATATTCTATTCATTCGGGATCGACAAAGATATATCACGACCTTCGATAGGTTTATTGGTGGAATGACATGAAGAAAGACATCGTAACATTTTTGGCTCAATGCCTAAATTATCAGCAAATTATGATTGAGCATCAAAAGCCTGGAGGTTTGCTGCAGCAAATTGAAATCCCTACTTGGAAGTGGGAAATGATTAATATAGATTTCATTACCAATTTACCCCGTTCTTATCAGAAGTTCAATTCCATTTGGATTATCGTCTACAAGCTTACAAAGTCGGCCCATTTTCTACTAGTTCGTACTACTTTCTCGACGGAGGATTATGCTATGTTATATATAAAGGAAATAGTTTGATTGCATGGTGTTCCAATCTCTATCATATCCGACAGAGATTCTTAGTTTATGACTCACTTTTGGAAGTCATTTCAGAAAAGTTTAAGGGGTGAACCTTAGTACGTCTTTTCATCAACCCCAAAATTACTCGAGGACATTCTACAGGCTTGTGTATTAGATTTCAAAGGTAGATGGGATGATCTTTTACCCCTCATCGAGTTTGCTTACAATAACAACTATCATTCTAACATGAAGATGGCACTGTATGAGGCATTGTATGAGCGGAAGTATAGGTCCATAGTTGGCTGGTTTGAAGTTGGAGAAGCAAGTTAATAGGCCCTGATTTAGTTAAGCAAGCAGTAGAGAATGAGAAGCTGATTCAGGAACGCTTATTGACTACACAAAGTCGACAAAAATCATATTCAGATGTTAGACGCTGCGACTTAAAATTCACAATTGGCGATTGGGTATTTTTAAAGGTCTCTCCTATAAAAGGGGTTATGAGGTTTGGAAATGAAGGAAAACTCAGCCCTAGATACGTCAGACCATACAAGATCATCCGCAGGATAGGCCGAGTGGCTTATGAGCTTGAGTTACCCTTAGAGTTAAAAGCAGTTCACCCGGTATTCCATGTGTCGATGTTTCATAAGTGCGTAGGAGATACCTCTTGTATTATGCTTGTAGAGGATATACAGATCACCGAGAATCTAGCTTATCAAGAAACACTAGTAGCTATCCTAGATCGCCAAGTTTGAAAGTTGAGGACTAAAGATGTTGCCTCTGTTAAAGTGTTATGGAGGAATGATAATACAAAATAAATGACTTGGGAAGCCGAAGGAGATATGAAATCTAAATATCCTTACCTATTTCAATCTTTAGGTATTGATATTGAGACAGATGTGACATGTGCAACTTAGAATACGGCAGCAGATAGTTAAGGAGAGTTATGGCTACCCTCTTGATTTTGATACATACCAATGGTTGTGTGAGGTATAACTGATATTGTTTTATTGTTATGTTTCCTTGTGTGGCATTACAAATATGTTTGGGCTGTTTTAACAGGTTTTGGATAGTCATGTTTACAAAAGAAACTATGCCAAAAATTTTAGAACCCTAGAAGTAAAGAATATCTATAACATTCGCGGATGAATGTTCCTAAGGGGGGAAGGATGTTACACCTTGTAGTTTCATATTACGTCATATCGTCGAGTGATACTTGAGTCCCGGGAAGAGATACGACCTTATTAAAGGATAACCAAGATTTATAACTTATTTACGGAAGTTCCGAAGTGTTTAAATGTTAAACGGGTCAAAGGAGGTAATATCAAACTCGAAGGTCACTTGGCTAAATCCTTGGGTAACCTTATACGATATGATGTATCTGGAGATAAAATTGCCTTCCTGGCCAAATTCTTCTTACATGTTTAATGGGTAAGGCTTGACACGAGCACAACACTCGGCGGAGCACGATGGTGCAGGAAGTATGAAGTAAGGCTCTCAAGGATATTCCATCCTGAACATTGTCATTTAAACACTAGCATCGCACACCGGCGGGTAACTTCTCACAAATTTTGTACTATTGACATTCACTCCTGTAGGAATTTTACTTTTTTCACAACTCTAGGGCTCCTTACTTTCTTACGTCAAGATAATTGATCGATGATCTATACCCCCGACCAAACAAGGTCTTATAAGAATCTATCTCAATGGTAATGTAATAACCGTCATAATATTCATCTCATAGCAGGGTCGACGATCATCCTATTCTTCTTATATATCAAGTATACCTTCATGTATCATACCCTCGAGTGTCTAGATCATAGGCTCGGATCGACCACTTGTTTGGGAGTAAAATACAATGATTCTCTCTGCGCCTCTACACCTCTATTTTCCGCTGGGTGACCACTTGGAGTACTGGATAGTTAAATATCTCAAAATCTTACGACCTTTTGTCGATGGATAGCTAGCGAAATCCTTCATTGTGCGAATAACTCTTATTTTAGTAGGAACGGGGTCGACTTGCAATTTTATTGATTATCAACCGTTGAGAGAAGTATTTCTGATAAGAACATGTACAAACCCATACTGAGCTTTATATTTAACCCACGCTATCATTTCTAGGTGGGAATCCAAATTCTGTATACTAGCCCTTTTGGACCTCTAATGCTTTCTCTTTCCATGCTGACTATAAGGGTGATATGCCAAAACTCGCCATTGCTCTGCTTCTTGTTTCCACATCAATTTACTACTCTAATGGAATAGCATACCTTCATCAAATTCGGGCGAATAAGATAGCGGTAACAAGGCACTTCCGCTCCCATTTTGTTCCACAATCCAGCTAAACTTGAAATACATTGCCGACTTAGGAATTAGAGAATTTTGTCTCGCTTTAACTCTAGCATGGCTCTATTACCACGAAACCCTACCTTCCAATGGTACCAACTTCCAATTCTTCCTTTGTCATTTATTTTTCTTTTGCTATTGAGGTAACACTAATATTCCCCGCGTATTGCTCTGTTATCATTGGAGCCTTGAAATTGGACTCTTAAACTTGCTATCGGTTGAAGCTTCTTTGACAATACTTCATTTTTCGAGCCTCTATATAGGATAAACTATTCACATATCTCATCTTAGGTTACTCTGAAGGCTATTATTAGGTCCCGCTGAACTTACTCCTTGAAAGGTCATAAGACCTAACTCCTCAACGATTATCTTCCACTTCATCCCTTAAAGGAGGGTACCACTGAGTTCTATATAACACTTTTATTATTGATATAGTCCCATGTTCGGGTTCTCGATCGGTCAGCTGGAATAATGCTATGCTCTTGTCTTTCCACCTTATTTATAGGATGCTCATTTGATGAAGTTTAACTTCCAATACATCTTTCTCTTAAGGAAGAGCACCCTTTACAATATTTTCTGAACCCACCTTTGCTTACTTACTTTATTCTTTTTCTTCCTAAGAACCTTTATTCTCTTTAAGAGGGCTCATAAGTTTTTATACCATTGTGACCCATCTGAGAGGGTTCCTTACTTACTAGCAAGAGAAACTCGTCTCAACTTTACACTGAAGATCCTTGTGGTTATACTTCTAATGTGGACTTACTATTATCAACCCTAAATCATGGGCTTAGATTTTCCTTCCGGTCTTTAGGTATAAATACCATTGTCCTCTTGTTTCCTCTAGGTAAGCACCTTGCACTGCATCGACCAATCTCAACCTCTATTATCCAAGGGTTCTTTCTATATCTGGCCTTCCGCTTTACTCTGAAATCAAATTTTGGTACTTATTCAACTGTCACCACTTTCGGTGAGTCATTCCCTTCTGTATGCAGATTAAATCCTTCTCTTATTCTAAGTAGATATCTACCGGTGATATTCTTTTAGTAATTTCGTAATTATATTCTCTCGTGGGATCTTGGATATCCCTAATCTTTTACTGCTTATCCTCCTTACCATTACATAACCTTTAATTCATTATGAGTATCATTCTTAACTGTCGGCTTTTACTTCTAGGCTCCGTAGCCCCTCATCTTGGTCACTCTATACTAGTCTCTCATACTATTGCACTTTGCTAGAAATATTTCTTGGGAGTTATTGTCGCTCGCTTGCGAGATCAAAGCCGCAGGTGCTAAGATCGTCTATTAATATAAATATAGTGTAATCTGATGGCTCATCTAGCATTCCAACTCCTCTTCTTGTAGAGTCCGCATACATCCTTTCTCGATGAAACTTGACTTATCCTGTTATTTGTTAAGTTCAGAATACTCCCTTCGAGCCTACGTATCTTCTCTTATTTTGACTATCATTCATGCTTTCCTGGGAAAACCCCTTACAATTAACAATTTTTTTTCGTTGCTTTACCTCTTTTAACTGGGAGGCCGCTATCATTCCTTTCATATCAATATGTATTTATCCGACGACATTCATGGCGTATCCACAAAATCTGGGTAATGCAACCTTAGTCATCGCAAAACTTCTCTTTGTGACCTTTGTATTTTCTTATAAAACTATCATACGGGTCAGTGTCGGTTCTTTCCCACACCATTTCTCATGGGTCAATTCTCATGCAGCTGAGATTCCCTTCTTACAATACCAGGTTGTCACATTGACGTTCATCATAATCTACAATCCTTCTACGAACCACAACTTGCCTTAAAGCAATATCCCTTAACAGGGTCACTTAATCGCTTGCATAAGTAAGGTGTTTCACGTTCATACCGGACACGCTTAATTCCAATAACAAAGATGTTAACCTTGGGGATTCATTCCTTGCTAACCTTTAAGGATCGCTCCTCCTTGTAGAGTACTTATTTACTGCCTATTCTCATATTTGTCATTCTGCGGTAGATCTTATTATATCCTCTCGAAAGTCTTCAACTTGTATTCCGTCCTATTAGAAGGATCGACTCAACATTAATGTTCGTTGATTTAATGTCTAAATCATCTTGACATCATATCCCATCGATTTGTGGCTTACTCAAATCTCGTAATAGGTACTCGGTCTTATAACACCTTCCCCTCGGCGTCCCGACCGTTACTGCTTTCATTATTTTCTATCTTTATTGGCCACAACTTGCCATTCTTCTATACTTTATTTCACGACTCTTCGTCGTCTCATACATTTATACCAATGTTTCATTTACCTATGCATTATTCCCATGCTACCAATCTCACCTTTTATCCTCATCTATACCTTCATGATATAACCCTCTCTTATGTCTAACGTCCTCCTCTTCTCCATTTTTGATAGAGATCTCACTGAGAAAAATATTTACCTCCCACACAAAGGGCTTCATACATGACCCTCTAATCTTTGAATCCTTTCAAGGTCATATTTGGCTAACAATTCCCAGGTATATCATGTACACGTTCTTTAAAGGGGGGTATCACTACCTAATCGTACTATTCTTCGGTACTATCTATGATGAGGATTGTGCTAAATCCTTACTAGATCCTGAGGTCTCACTTCTTTTGAAACTATGTCCATTGACGTTAATAAATCAATAATAGAAATAGGTACTCCTCACTTTGATTCTATCACCGCTAAAAATGGGACTGAGATTCTA
The DNA here is from genome assembly GCA_034509755.1 of Anisodus tanguticus. Lineage (NCBI taxonomy): Eukaryota > Viridiplantae > Streptophyta > Magnoliopsida > Solanales > Solanaceae > Anisodus > Anisodus tanguticus. Next base: position 29,984,389 of record CM067555.1, on the reverse strand, counting down.
TCACTGCTGAAGACGGGACAACAAATCATTCATTACTCTATCTGAATTCCGATCTCGTTACAATATTCGGCATTTCAAACATCTGGTACCTCCACCACTTTACTCTTTCTATATTTCTAAAGTAGATGCTTTGTCTTTCCGAACTTACATCACTTCCTTCGTATATGAGTGGGAGACAGTCGCTTATACTCTGAAATTTCAAAATCATACTCATGCCTCTGGCGTCAATGACCGGATCAGAATCTTTCATGGTCTGGCTATGAATACGGGCTAACCAAGGTCTTTCAGGTTATTCTCATAACTTAAACTATATAAAGCACGAGTTAGATAGGAATTTTCACCACTCATCTCTATCACACGATCTATGAGATGAAAGAACAGAAACCATCCCTAAATGCCTAACAACCTCTTGCTTATAAGTTTGGTGCACAACACACCCATAAATAAAACTCTACTAGACACAGTTTGTAGACTCCCTAAGACTGACCTGCTCTGATACCAAGTTTGTCACACCCCAAACTAGGGTGTTTGGCCGGCATCCGACGCCTGAACGACTCGAACGTACCGCCTGTATATCATAATCTGAGCATACAAGATCCGGGCCGCCAAGACCTCAGAATGATCAATACAAGGGAAACTGAACATGATAATCTGAAATAACAATAAGAAGGCCAATATATATATAGTAAGGTCGATAAGGCCGCAAAGAGACAACTAGACATACATCATGTCTAAAAGCCTCTATGGAAAATATAATTGTGATGTGGCGGAGACAGGGCATCGACCTACCTATCCACTGTACCAGTACCAGACTCAGCTCATGACCCTGACTCGGTAGCTTCGACTGGAGTGAAGCTTACCACACCATCTACAGAACTCAACCAGCCACAAGTCTTCCATACCAAGATCACTCCCGACTTCTCTTGGTTAGTTAGAGGGGATCTTCAAGATTATCCAACTTTTTAGTGGGGAAATCACCTCATGGGCTTAGAGAGATGTTCTTCAATGATAAGTAAACCCTAGGAGAGATCTCACGAGTGTTTAGGGACCATTTGGGTCGAAAATGAAATGAGGAATGAGCTGCCTACGATTTGGGCTATATATACACCCTTCTATCGCCTCAAATCTGCGGGAGGATCTGCAGCGCAAATCCCAATATGCGGCCGCATTTTCCACTGCAGATGGTGGCAGTGTGGTGGTGAAATAGGGGACTTCATCCGTGCTGCAATCCGCAAGGCGAATCGACTTCCGTGGGCGGATCGCTTAGCGTATCGTCTAATTTTTACCGAACTTTGCCGAGACGTGATTCCTTTAATCCAATTGACCTCCAACCTTTCGTATACCTCTTAGACCATCATATAAGGGTCTCGGGTTGCCGGAGCTCAAATCAACTAATCATACGTTCGATCGCATGCAAAATTACTGGTGTAACAGGTAACCTTAAGAAGATGTGTAACTCTTTAGTTATGAACCCATAAACTATAACGGAAGGATTAACTAGATTTTCATATATATAAAATTTATACCTTATAACATAAGATTTATATATATTTCATAAAAAAATATTTTATTAGATAAAAAAAAGGTATCTTAAATTAATAATATATCTACGTATAATTACATTTAATATGTGAGTTTACTTGATAAAAAATTTCTAACTCAGATCAGTATGGGGCAGACATGCAGGGACTTTTTGAAGAAAGAATTAGTAAAGAAGACATTGAAGAGCAAGGAAGAGAAGCACGAAGAATCATTGACTGGACGAAGAAAGGGAATTGGGAATAGAGAAGTGGTAGCCACATGTCCCACAAAAACTACAACGGCAGACAGGTGTCCAGAACAAACATATAGTGGACTACAATTTAAGCACAATATATACACGTGTCTACATGAGAAGCTAAATAAATCAAATCATTGATAGTATAATTCACGTAAATTTTTTCAATCATTGAAATATTTTTTCAAGATTAAACAAATGCCCCTCTAAATTTAATTAGATGATACATGAATAGTAAAATTTAATTAATATCACCAACAAGTTTTTTTTAAAAGGACAAAGTTAACAGACAAGAAAAGGATTAGATAAAGATTAAAGAAGGAAAGCTAGTTTTAGGGGAGAGAAACGTGTAAGAGGTAAAAAGAGAAGAAAGGTATTTAATTGATGATAATTGCAGAAAGGATGAGTTAAGGCCTATCTGGCAAACAATGTTTATGCATACTGCCACATTTTTATTCACTTGCCTCTATATTTTTAAGTTAACATTTGTCCACCCATTTGTCAAAAAAATGCTTAAGCCATTTGTCCCAAAACTTGGTGGAATACTCTTATGATCCACCACTGTTTTAACGATTTATAGGAAGAAAAAGGTAAAACTTGCTGATTTGCATGACCAAAATGCAATAGGTTGTTATTAACTAAGTAAAATAACAACACTTGAAAAAATAAATAATACTATGATAATAATTATTTTATTAAATACATGAATTAGCTTGAGTCCTGTTAGGCGCTATTCTAAAAAACTATTTCAACAATGTGAAATATTTTTCCAAAATTAAACCATTCCTCTCTAAATTTAATTAGAGGATACATGATTAGCAAAATTTAATGAATATCACCAGCAAGTTTTTTTTTTTTGGAGGACAAAGTTAAAAGAAGAGAAAAGGATTAGTTAAAAATTAAAGAAGGAAAGCTAATTTTAGGAGAGAGAAACATTTAAGAGGTAAAAAAAGAAGAAAGGTATTTAATTGATGATAATTGGTGAACGATGAGTTAAGGCCTGTTTGGCAAACAATATTCATGCATACTGTCACATTTTCATTCACTTGGCACTATATTTTTAAGTTAGACATTTGTCTACTCATTTATCAAAAAATTGGTTAGGCCATTTGTCCAAAAATTTGGTGGAATATTATTATAATCCCTCATTATTTCAACGATTTTTTTTAAAAAAAAAGAGAGTTAAACTTGCTGGATTTGCATGAACAAAATGCAATAGGTTGTTATTAGCAAAGTGAAATAACATCACTTGAAAGAATAAATATTACTACGATAATAATTATTTTAATAAATATATGAATTAGCTTAAGTCGTGCTATCCTAAGAAATTATTTCAGCCATTCTTGGTTTTGATATGTTCTAAAGTGAACTTCTTCACTGGAGTATGAGTGTTTCTCAGAATTAGTCAGCATAAATAAATAGACATTAAAGAAACTTGGATTCAATCTAAACTGCTCTCTACGCTCCGTTTCAATTTACATGGTGATTCAGTTCAGAGTACGAGGATCAAACTAACTCATTTTTTATGTGAATTCAACATAAATTTTGTTTAAAAAGTAAAATTTACATATTAATTAGAAACTACATAAAAGTATTATTATAAATCACAAGAATTAACAATTCAAAATATTTAGAAAATATTTAAAAAACATAATCATAGAAAATATCATTTGACTCTTCAAATAGAAACTAAGACACATAAATTAAAGCAGCCAACTACATACTACAAGCTAATACACCCTAACATAATTGGATTATTATACATAATAATTCGATTTGAAATGAAGATACCTAAACCAACCGTAGTAACTTGCGGTGAGAGCAGGACAAAAATAATATTGCATCAAACGGTCTGCTGTTCGTGCTGCATCAAACGGTCTGCTGTTCGTGATTTATGTGAGAAATTATGGGAGAAAATATATTATTAAATTATTATGTATCTACATGATTACACTGAGCTCTATTTATAAACACTCCATTATAATCATTTTTTTAGTAGGATACTATATATGAAATTTTATTCCTATTCTACATTACCATCTTTTTCCTAGTAGGATACTATATATGAAATCGTATTCATATTCTACATTACAATCATTTTCCTAATAATATACTATATATGAAATCCTATTACTATTCTAACACTTTACATCCCTAGAGATATATTGTGTTGAGTATATATATCAGATAAAACACATTTTCAGTAAAGATTCCTACCATGTGTTCTTTGCAGCTTCCCGACCATGGTTGGCATGGGTGAAAAAAATCATGCTAAGCTTTACTTCATTTCTCCCTTCCCTTACCTAATCTGCAAAGGCAAAAACTTGACATAATAAGGAATCTTATAATTGAGAGAGTTTAGGCATTAGTGGAGAATAGGAACCGATTCAGTTTATAAATCCGTTCATTGTTATAAGAAAAGTGGATTAATAAATTGGGTGCTTTCGTCTTATGAAACGTTAAGATACAGTAATAAGTACTTATTAAACTTTAATTCTTTCATATTTAACATTTCATTAAATCTATTTGTTTAATATAATAGTGATAGATTATTATATTAAAATTCAAGACAAAACCTCAAAAATTTGAAAAATTAGATAAATGCTTTTTCTAATCTCTAAGAGGTGTCATATCACTCTTCTTTTTCCTAGCTTTAAGTAATATATATAGATGATGTTGAGGGGAAGATGAAGAAACATACGCATTCAATATGCATTAACTATCAAATTTAATAAGTGAATCAAAACTTAACATAATGTAACACCCCAACCTAGATGAGGTGGAGAGGCACCTAGTGGCTTACGTACGTGAGGTGAAGAGGCACCTAGTGGCTTACGTACGTGAGTGACTCATCTTATAAAATCATTAAACTTACTGCATTTACATACCTGCAAGCAGAAAATTCCAACAACATATATATATATATATCATCCGCATGGGCCTACGAGGCCTTGACATATATAGACACTGTACCAAGTAAATTAGGAAAACCAAGTTGAAAGGGTTTATTCAAGTTAATGAACAATCATATCTAAACCAGAGTCGAGGTAAGGGTTCTGGTGATCCCCGAGGAAGGTGTTAGACACCATGGTATATATGATCCATAGATTACGGTTGACCTTTGGGTTATATAAAATTCTTAAATGATGTGAATTGCGTAAAAGTTTAGAAAATCCCTGCAAAATTCTTGTCATTCATTTATTCTAAACTCAAAGGTTTTTGAAAAAAAAAAAAGACTTAGCTTCCGCCAAAAATGGTATGCACAGGAGTAATTGAATCAACTTATTTTTGAACTAAGAACACCCAATAATTAACTTGAGTAGAACTCTACATTTAGTCTAATGAATTGTCCAATATCACTTGAATATTTTTTGAAAATCCTTTAAAGTTAAAAGAGTGTAATCTATTTGTAATGACAAGTTTTGGGTGTTTGAAAGAATAGAAAATAATTTCATTTGTTTTTCTCCCTGCTATATTCCCAAAGGTTAATGCATTCCTCCATTACTTAAACCCCTATTCTTAACTCAAGTCTAAAATAGTATTTATGTTTTCAAAGTCATTTGGTTGGGCTTGGGCCAAAACTCAGCCTTTTGAAGAATGTCAATTTTGTTGACTTATCCCGAAATGTATGTTCAACCATTGTGATCATGTCAAAATCCTTTTAAACAGAATCCATTTTTTTAAAGATGCTCAGATTTATTTTGAGAAAATTCAGCCCATTTCCAATATAGTCCACAGTTTCCAGTTTTTATATTATAACAACCTAATTGCCCTTTTAAATAATCCAATCCAAGTTCATAATTATTTGTTGTTCCAATTTTTTTTAAGAGCATAAGAAATAATCCGGTGTTCATAAAAATCAGAAATTAATCAAGTTTTAAAACTCATTTGTGGTGATCTAACTAAACGATGTACGCATCATTTGCCTATCCTAAGTTCGTAACCATAAGAAGGTTTCAATGTATACAAAGTATTTGTATAGAAAATAATACAATACATATACTTATTATAAAAATGGAAAGAGGGAGTTTAGGCTGGTGGGCCTACATAAGCCCACCAATTGACTATTTTCACACATAGCTGGGCCTTTATGCATGGCTACAAGCAATTTGGATTCGATCAAATATTAGTTTGCTTGGGCCTTAGACCAACCGACTGAAGAAGAGTGGAGAGGCCTAAAATGGCCCGTCTCGATGTGCCTCGACAGTAGAGAGGAAGAGGGGAAAATAAGGCCCCAAGTTAGAAGGCATCTATGATTATCGAACAAAATACAAGTAAGCTAAAGAACTAAACACACACATATTATGCATCAATTTAGAAAAAATGTATTAAGCAATTTAAAGACTATGTAGTAATCATTAAGCACGCCCATATTTAGACAGATTATTCAGAAAAAATGAAAGAAAGGAACACTTAATTAGGCCTGGCCCATATTTAAGGAAACAATTGACAGTCATGCAAGGGCATCTATATAGATGGGCCACGCCCAGTCGCTAATACAAAGATAAAAATAAAAATGTAAAGGAAAGTAGTGCCTATGGGCCTAGCCCAGTTACCCATGATTCAATTGAACTCTCAAATGATATACACATGGGTATACTCGCCTTGTATACTATATACATATAAAGTATATTTGGTATGGGAGTCTTTATAACTGAGTGTATATCAGCACACACTGAATACCAAGAAAGAAGAGGGAACAAATTGCCAGAAGAGGAGTATGTTTATATTATCCTCTTGCAATGATTCTTAACTTAATACTAACCATAACACAAGGCAGTGTTCATGATTAAGATGAACAACATTCAAATTCAGCAGATAAACAAGACACATGTGAAATCTTCATGACACAACAAAGCTATTTAAACTCACTTAATTACTTAACCAGATATGTAGAAAACCAATAAAATGAGAAGACACATAACTAATGATTTTTCAGGCATTTAGCACTTCAGCTAGTACCTTAGACACATGATATGTACAACAAGTGGTCATATTGATCCTATATCTACTGCTGGGTTCATACAAAGAGAGAGAAAATAGGTATGCGGTAAGTATACTTCTAGTATTACCATTTTCACATGATTTAGGAACACAAGAAGACATATAGGAAAATTCCAGTTCATACGAGGCTATTAACTAAGTGACAAGTCTCTAAATCATATCATGCTATGGGAACACATAGCACATATGATAACAGTTCATTTTTAGTTGCCCTAGACATTCTAATATTTCAGTAAACCTATGTTAAAATAGGCATGGACACAAAGGTAAAAAGTACATCATTTTGAATCAACTAATATACATACAACAAAGCTTCATAATCAGTTCATTAAACCAGCATACTAAAGGACTTAGCCTAGCTTATCTTCCAGAATTGTTGGCAACATGGCGGATAGCACATAAACATGATGTGCTTACAAGTTAAGTATATCTCCCTCTTAATCACTAACTCATGCTTTTTGGGCAGATACTATGAATAAAATAGCTTAAAAACTGAAGTAAATCAAACCCCGTACCTGATTCATCAATTCGAATTAAGAAGAAGAGTTCCAAGATTGTCCTTGGAAGTCCATCAACCCACGATCAAAAGCTTAGAAATGTATGGAGTTTGGAATGGCATAGGAGACAATACTTGATTGTCTCAAAGAGTTGTATTTTATTCGGCCTTAAGTGTTGGTCTTGGCCGAGACCTTTTGTCACGACCCAACCCGACGGGCCGCGACTAACCGCCCTAATGACGTCATTACACTAACCTGTCACACATAATCCAACTCACACTTAATAAGTCTGAAATTCGGCAGCATAACGCTGCAATATCAACATATGCCAGGGTAGGCGAGCCGACAAGGCTGCCTTTACCCCCGAATGTACCTGCCTCCTGAGGAGTCACAACTAGCCAACACAATATACAGGCAAGCCGACAAGGCTGCCAACAGATAATATAACATATACACGGGAACACCCCCAACATAGAGTACAATGATATGGCTGACCAAAACAGAGTTATAACCCTTACATAAGTACAACCCACCACTGTCTACAGACCTCTATAAGAAGAACAACGACATATGACGGGACAGGGCCCCGTCGTGCCCCTAAATACAAACATAAGTCTAAAAGAGGTTCGGTACCAAAATGACAAAGCTCTGGATCAAAGGAGCTTCCCAACCTGCTGAGTAGGAGCCTAAACCGGAGGATCACCAAACTGAGCACCTGTACCTGTGGGCATGAACGCAGCCCCCCGAGGAAAGGGGGGTCAGTACGAAATAATGTATTGAGTATGTAAACATGAAATACTGCATATGAGATCATAAGTAGCCAACTGAAACATGAGATCAGTATAAAAGTCAGGATCCAAATCCAACTGTGCCATAAACAATAAAAGTCAGTTGCCTTATAAAAATGAGAGTCAAGTCAAGAAAACATGAGTGTCTGTCCATATACATATATATACATCTGAAACGTAACCCGGCCCACTAGTGCGGGACTCGGTGGAATTATATCATAACTCGGCCCATGCTGGGACTCGGTAAAGTCATCTCTCATCTATGGATCCATCCTACGTAACCCGGCCCTCTAGTGAGGGTCTCGGTGAACAATGCAAGGTTGTGCACGAGTCGTAACCCGGCCCGGGACTCGGTGAGGTGAAGTAGTAACACTTAGCATGAGTAGATATCGTGAGTAACCATATGCAAGTAAAAATTATCATCTGACTCTCAATGAAATCATTGTAATAATGTCATAATAAACTCTTTGCTGAAAAATCATAGGCACTTCTCATAACAATCCTCTTTAGGAATTAAACTGTATAAGAATCAAGTACGTCCGCCTTACCCTCATTAAATAAAAATCATGCCAAAGAAAGAAGGAATAGTTCACATACCTCTTAGACGAACTAATCAACTTTATATTAGAGTACGTCTCAATTTAGAACTTCAACCTATAATAATGGTAATACGTTCGTCAATTCTATGTTCGCTAGCATACTTTATATCGAATAACGACTTCTTATTTTATAAAAATTCAGGCAGCACTTCCCCTGTTTATACATGCTTCCACAACTTCCAAACGAGGCTAATAACATCAATAAACAAGCACCAATTAAGGGCACAACCAAGACAACAATAAAGGGAAATTACACACCCACTTCTCATGTAAATTTAGCCTCTTAATCCACCTTAAAAACAGCCCACAAAATAGCCCATGTTTCAACAACAACGAGGGTAGAATGTGAAGCCTTTCTATGCCTTTCCACACCCTTATTCCTTTAGGACTTACCTTAGAAATTACCACACTTAAACATGCATAATGGTGACTAAATTTTCAGAATTACAACACCACAAAACAGTCCCTAAAACAATCCATATACATCACAACATGTCCAACAATTTCATGCAAGTTCTTGGCCACAACATGTCATAATTCCATAACTCTTATCTTAATTCCTATAATCCAAATTTCGGATTTTAATACTTCCATATAACTAATTTCAACTAAATCTCCATGTTTCCTTTCAATTTCATCATGCAATTAGTGATAATAATAACCACAATAACCAACGAATCTAACAACACCAAAATCTGTCCCAAATTGGCAACTAGCCAAAAATGGTCACATGCAATGCTTAAATTCCAATTCTTTCTTAACACAAATTCATTACCTTAATTCTAACAACATGCATTCCAATTTTATCATAGAAAGAAGAATTTTTATACCTCAAATTCGTCAAAACAGTCCGCAAATTTCTGCCACTGTTTGTCCGAAGATTCCCTACTGTTTTGTTATTTTTCTCCTCCTTTTTGTTCACTTCTTCAACTCCAATTGACATGCAAGTGTTCTACAATGTTAAGCCATCATCCCTACACGTTTTTCTTCCAAAATTTCATCCCAAAAATCCCAATTTTCTGGGCAGTTTTCGGCCCAAGCAGTGGCTGTTTTGCCACTGTTTTCGGTGTTGTTTTGCTTCTATTTTTTGGTGAAAAATGTAGTCTAGGAAGAGAAGATAACAACCTTAATTTTGGTTATGGGTGGAGGGTGATTTTTGGATTAGTGTAGAGGAGAGAATGAGAGGAGAGTTTGGTTTTTTTTTTTTGTTTTTGTTAAGTGTAGAAGAAGATGAAGAGGTAATGTAAGTTTATAACCAAAAATCTAATTTTCCTTCTTACACTTTGGCCCCCAAGTTCTTCAATTAGTAAATCTCAAACCCACTTCTTTTAATTCCCGAGAATTTCATAAGCCTCGTATCCTCAATGTCATAATTTTTTTTATACAATACTATTCCGGGATAGCATCCGTTTATACACTAATTTCCCGTATTAACATATGTAAGCGTTCCTTATATTCAATATCCGAATCTTGCTTTCTTAATGACGTTCTTAATTATCGTCTTAATCTTACGGATGTAACACCTTGCTTTTAATTGTTGTCTTTAAATTCTTAGTTTAAGTATTAGTTTACTTAGGACACATCAAAGCCATGTCATAACCCCAAGCTCCATATTAAGACACAATTAATGCACTATGTAAGGAGGAGAGGTGACTAGGTCGAAGAAGATTGGTCCGAGAGTGACATGTCTGAATGTGTACACGTCAACAAGAACTAAATGCACCATCTAGAAGGTGTGGTCTTCAAGAGGCTAAACCGTGTATGGATTTCCTCCATTTGAGACTACCAAGATGAACTTGAAGAAGACAAGGAGTTGGTCGAACAACTCCAACCAATCGGCGAAGAAGGCATACCAAGGGGAATGTCTTTCACCACTCTCCAAGAAGATCATTTAAAAAGTTAACTAGATCACATGTGGAAGCAATTAATTAAATTTCTATAACACAATGGAGTTTGGGATTCACTCCCCTCGACCGAAGACCCTTCCCCTCCCCGGTTTCCACCATAGCCGAATTACTTTGTAGTTTGTGTCTTTATATTTTTCTTCTAGAATGGTCCTTTCTCTACTATAAAAAAGGACCCTTAGGCCATTGTAAAAATCTGGGTTGTTTGATATAAAACTTGAGTGTTTACTCATTTTGCTAAGTCTTTCAATCTGGGATTGAACTTCTTAGTCGATCCTCCGGGAGGGTCGCTTGGTTCTCCAGGAGAACCACCTATCTTTTCTAAGGTTTTCGATCACCCTTGCTTGATTAGTGTTGAGCCACACGATCAGTAAACCTCAACCTAGTCCTTGTGAAATTGATCACAACATACTTGGAGACCACACGAGTAATTTACTCATCGTGTTACCACCAAAGGACCCATATCGACCGAATTGTGACTTGGTTTGTGTCTCAGATTATTTCCAACAATCTGTATTCCAATTACTTGTTTCTCCACATTTCTATCTCCCGCAACACTTCATAAACATCTCCACAAAAGGCCACTGTCCGTACATATCCTTAGTGACACGCAAACACATCCAAATATACCAATGTTCCTAACAAGCCCACCCCTCGGACCGTCACTATCATAGGTTGTTTCCGCAACCTTAGCACCACTAAAACACCAAAACCACCACCATCCTATCCCGTAAGACCCCCTCGAGACACATTCCCAAATTGCCTTAACACATCTTCAAGTCGTTCCACCCGAATTGGCCTTCAACCATCCCATTGTCCATCTCACCCGAGAAATCAAGAACCCTACTATTTTGGCTTTGTGCCGCGACCCTACCACCACTAAACTACCGAACCCCGACCACCATCCCAATCCTCATACCACTCGTGACCACTACACAAAGCATGTTGACCTAACTCCTTATCCATTTACCCAACACGGTCGCCAAACACCCCATATCTTGGCTTACCGAGAACCCGAGAAACCCTATCTTTCTTGCCTAATTTTAGGTCAACCCGAGTCCCACCAAGACTTGAACCACTTACCAACTCAAAGCCCTCCGTACTTACATTAGATTGGTATCAGAGCCAAGTGTTCCCCTCCCACATAACAACGCTATGGCCAATCTAAATGAGGAACTTAGGAGGGTTATGTCCGAGTTAGTTGCGGAACATGACATGCCTTGAGAAAGGAACTTGATGGGCATACCATGAGGAACCACACCAAATCTGGGCCTATACCAAAAAGCCCAAAGCATGAAGGCTTGGTACTCCAATGTGAGTTGGAGGTTCCACACGAAATGCCTAAGGAATATCAAAGGGATCAACTCTTTTACACACGGTGCAAAATACAAGAAAGAGTGTGTAACATGATTATTGATGGAAAGAGTTGTGTCAACTTGGCCTCCGAGGAAATGGTGGCCAAAATAAATTTGACCATTCACAGCTACCCAAAACCTTATGATCTTCAATGGGTGAACCCGAACGGAAAGCTAATAATTATCAAACAATCTTTTGTTAGCTTCTGGATTGGGGGGTACAAAGATAAAGTGTGGTGTGACATCCTCCGCATGCCATATTTTGTTAGGACGACCATGACAACTCAACACAAAGGAACAACATGATGAGGGAAGGAATACTTATTCCTTTTGAAAGAACAGTAAAAAGATCCGGTGTGTGCCGATGTCCCCTAGTGAAGTAAGGGATATGAGAATCTGGAGTGAAATAAAGCGCAAAATCGAGGCTTTATTAGTCGATGCACAAAAGATAGAAGAAGAATCCGATAAGGGGAGCCTTCTAAACTCATTAATCGACAAGGACGACCTCGCAATAGACACAGTTAGTGATGCGGCCCTGAAGGGAACCATGAAGGAATTGGTGAAGGTTGCGTGTACGGATGTTATCATGCCACCATTCGCGGGAGATGCTACATGTAATAAGGAAATAACTCCCTGGAGTTCACCACCTATCCATCAAGTCTATAATTCCTACTTAGAGAAAATTAGTGATGCCATTACGGAAGATGGTGTGAACTTGATGCTCCAACATATATTAAGTAGTCAACCGGCGGAGCATGAAGAATCCCAACAGAAGCAGATATTCCACACTCGTTGCAAGGTAAACACAAAAGTATACAGTATGATCATAGATAGAGGTAGTACTACTAATTTGATTTCCAACGGGATAATTAGCGAGTTGAAATTTCCAATCTGTATGCATCCTAGATCTCGCTATCTTCGGTGGGTCAATAAAGGAAATGGAGTCACCATAGCAACTCAATCCCATGTCAACTTCTGGATCGGTGAATATGTTGATGAATTGTGGTGCGACGTCCTTCCGATGGATGCGTGTCACATATTGTTGGGGAGGCCATAACAATTCGACTGAAGGACATTTCTAGATGGGCAGGACAACACCTATTCCTTCCATAAATATGGCAGGGACTTTCGGTTACGACCTCTTTCACCTAGCAAAGTGAGGAAAATAAAACTTCAAAATACAAGAGAGTGTAAAGAAGAATCTGAGACTCTCTTAATTGAATGGCAAATGGAAGAGAAAGAACTAAAGAAGGGGAGACCGTGGAACGTGTTGGTACCTCTACCAGTGTGATGGCCCAAGTAATAAGTGACATTTGGTTCGTGAGTGTCTACGATCATAAGATTTTCAAATTTGTCTTGAGGCACAAACCAAGAGTGGGTGGATGTTGGAATCGGCCTCATTTTATTTCTATGGAAACATTAAGAGGAGGTCAAGCGATGGTTCCTAAGGGACAACTTGTCGAGTCCAAATGGATTGTGAAATCATTTGGGATGTCTTTTGGTCTAGGCTACCCGAGGGATGAAAAGGAAAATGAAGATTGGTCTGAAAGTCTAAAAACTAACCGAGGCCATGGTGTGGGTGTTTCTTACCCTCAGGTATTCCAAGTCCACAGATAGATTGGTGCTCCTATCACAACCATGGGAGAACTCTTCCAAAAGGAGCAAGGAATGGATGCCGACCTAAAATAAGAACTGCAAGCCGCATATGGTTATGGTAAGGAAATAAAGTATGAACATCACAATCATTGGACATATGATTCCATGGTTCAATGGGTACAATATTTGAGGAATGGTCCCTTTTTGATGGTTAGCCGAACTTTAAGCAAGTGATTGCAGGAGACCAAGTTCAAATGAAAGCGTAGATGCGAAGTGGAATGATCAAGGGTTGTCCTCGTATGTGATCCCCAAAAATTTGAAGACAAATTCTTCCAAAGAAATGGAGAATGGTGTAAATCAAACCCTATACATGATTCATCAATTCAAATTATGAAGAAGAGTTCCAAGATTGTCCTTAGAAGGCCATCAACCCACGACCAAAAGCTTTGAAATGCATGAAGTTTGGAATGACATAGGAGACAATACTTGATTGTCTCAAGGAGTTGTATTTTATTCGTCCTTAAGTGTTGGTCTTGGCCGAGACCTTGCTTTTAATTATTGTCTTTAAATTCTTAGTTTAAGTATTTGTTTACATAGGACACATCAAAGTCATGTCATAACCTTAGCTCCTTATTAGGACATAATTAATGCTTTATGTAAGGAGGAGAGGTGACTAGGTCGAAGAAGCTTGGTACGAGAGTGACATGGTCGAACGTGTACACGACAACAAGAACTAAATGCACCATATAGAAGGTGTGGTCTTCAAGACGCAAAACTGTGTATGGATTTCCTCCATTTGAGAACACCAAGATGAACTTGAAGAAGACAAGGAGTTGGTCGAACAACTCCAACAAATCGGCTAAGATGGCATACCAAGGGGAATGTCTTTCACCCATCTCAAAGCAGATCATTTAAAGAGTTAAATAGATCACATGTGGAAGCTATCAAGGGAAGTTCTAGAACACATTGGATTTTGGGATTCACCCCCCTCGACCGAAGACTCTTCCCCTCCCCCGTTCCCACCATAGCTGAATTACTTTGTAGCTTGTCTTTATATTTTCCTTCTAGAATGGTCCTTTCTCTACTATAAAAATGAATCTTAGGCCATTGTAAAATTTGGAGTTGTTTGATATAAAACTTGAGTGTTTACTCATTGTGCTAAGTCTTTCAATTCGGAATTGAACATCTTAGTTGATCTTTCGGGAGGGTCGCTTGGTTCTCTGGGAAAACCACCTATCTTTTCTAAGGTTTTTGATCACCCTTGCTTAGTTAGTGTTGAGTCACGCGGTCAGCAAACCTTAACTTAGTCCTTGTGAAATTGATGACAACATACTTGGAGACTACACGAGCAATTAACTCATCATGTTATTATCCAAGGACCCATATCGACCAAATTGTGACTTGGTTTGTGTCTCAGATTGTTTCCAATAATCCGTATACAATCCGTGTTCTAATTAATTGTTTCTCCACATTTCTATCTCACACAACACTTCATAAACATCTCCACAAAAGGCCACTATTCGCACATATCCTTAGCCCCACGCAGACACCTCCAAACATACCAACGTCCCTACCAAACCCACCCCTCAGACCCTCACTGTCTTAGGTTATTTCCGCAATCTTAGCACTACTAAAACACCAAAACACCTCTATCATCCTGTCCCGCAAGACCCCTCCCCCGAGACACATTCTTAAATCACCTTAACATACATTCAAGTCATTCCACCCGAATCAGCCTTTAACTATCCCATTGTCTATCCCACCCGAGAAATCAAGAACCACACTATTTTGGCTTTGTGTCATGACCCTACCACCACTAAACTACCGAATCCTCGACCATCATCCCAATACTCATACCACTCGTGACCACCACAGAAAGCACCTTGACTTGACTCCTCCATTTACCCGACACCGTCCCTAAATACCCCACATCTCGGCTTATCGAGAACCCGAGAAACCCCACCTTCCTTGCCCAATTTCGGGTCAACCCGTATCCCATCAAGACCCGAACCACTTACCAACTCAAAGCCTTCCGTACTTACATCACAAATAGTCAAATCAACTTCAAACTAACATATTAATCATCACAGTAAACAAAGCAACTCATACATGGTTAGAACAAACTTCAAGTTAAGAACTTTGGGTATACTATTAACCAAACAACCTATAAATGACTAAATCAGATCTCAAATGAACACATTTATCAATTTATCTAGTTAAACAAACTTTCAAACTATCATATTGAGCACCATAATGACTAATCAGTCTCTATATAGCTAAATATAGTTTCAAATTAACACATTAGTATAATTTGTAAACATAAACAGTCTATATACTAGCTAAACATGACCTTTATGGACCAACACATGCTTCTCAACCAATATCATAGCTTTACGCAGCCCATGGATACTAAAAAATACTTCAAATAACAAAAACACATCATGGTATATTGTATCAAGTTATTACATGCTCTTCTAGATGATTAACGAGTATCAAATATGTCATAATGACCTATAATTAGTTCAAATAACACACAATACATCACAATATCCTACATTTAAATGAAATTAAAACCAAAAAACTAAAGGGATTAGGGATTGCCTCTTGTAGTGGTAGCCTAGTAGAGATTGAGGCTTGAATCTTCACTTCCTCCACTCGATTACACTCACACACACATGAAAAGAACAATTTTTATACTAAATGGACTTAGATCGACACTTGGGGTTCTACCGAAAGGCTTGGAACCCAACTCAATAAAAAATAAATCCTTAACATCAGACAATTAGGTTAAACTCCCTCCTCCAAACCATTTCCAATTTGTTGACTCTTCTATTTATAGAACCAAAAACTCTATAAATGCCATGTGGGAGAACTATTCAAAAGCTCTTTGACCAATCACAAGCATGTATTCAAAAACCAGATGAGACAAGAATCAACCAAAATCGCACAGATAAAGCTAAAGAGAGGGAAAACCTCACCGTTGTAGGGGTGGTGGCTCTGTGGCTGTCTGCGAGGTAAGGGAAATATAATTTAACGCTCTTGCTCAAAATGGACCAACATATGTGGTGTAAAGGCAGCGTACACACATCTTTGCCATTTTTGTCATAGAGAGGACGAAGATAAAAATCGGCTAGAGTTTTGGTCATAATGACCAAAAAGGAAAAGTTGGTAGGGCTTGGGTGTTTTATGACTAAAAGGAAAATGTGGGTCGGGTCCAGGCACTTGGGCTTCGACTAAGCTGAGTAATATAAAGGGGAATGGCCCAAGACACAAAATTTAAAATAAAAATGAACCTGCAAAATGTGGCCATGTTTTAAATTAAGAAATGACCTGACTAATTTTAATTTTATGCAAATTAAATAAAAATCTTTTGCTTAAGCCCGCATTTGATATAATTTAGCAATTGAAATCTTAATGTCAAGTGGGAATATCTTGATTCAAGTACAAGGAAAAATGATTTAAAATTGAGGTGCAATTTCATTATTCTATTTAACTAAACAATTTCCTAATTTGACGGAATAAAATATTAGTTTCTCTAAATTAAGAATTTTAAGGCAATCAAATTTATAAATATCCATTAAAATTCTGAAATCATAATTGATGATCAAAATATTATAAAATTAGGATATAGTATACATTCAATATACCAAATGATATTTTATCAAATGATATGACAAATTATTTTGGAATGATTCTCTAAAATCGTATTCATCTTGTAAAGAGTATATTTTACTCTATCCGTGACTCAGAACTCATGATAAATAAAATTATTGGAGGGTAAAAATTAGGTGTCAACAATTGCCCCTTCATTGTTTGGGGATGGAAGTGTAATGACCCATTTGGTCATTTTTTGCTAAGAGACCCTTATTTGCCTATTTGACCATCCTCATAGACTCTATGTAGGGTTTGTGATGCACGGAGATGGGTGGCACAGATCTCGAGGTCTATTTATATGAGTTTCGGATGAAAAAACTAAACTAGAAACTTATAATTGGTTAATTTGACTCAAAGTTAACTTTTGGCTAGATGGGTTTGTTTCCAAGTTCCGTCACTCTAGTAGTTCTGAATGGTCATTGATGACTTAGTAGAGTCATTGGTTTGCTTCCCGAGGCAATCTGATGTATTTTGTTGCCTTATTTGTAAAGTTGGATTTTTTGTTTGACTCGACGATTCTTTATAAAAGTATGCCTTAGCTCAGTGATATGTGAAATCTGAAGGTACGAGTGAGTTTGTAGCAATGTTTACCATAGACGAGCATGTCTGATTTGTGTCCTGGGTTCTGTGAGTGTTTCAGGTGTTGAATGGAGGTTTTGCCTATTTTTCCATCTACTGGTTTTTGGTGTCCACCGTGGCCGCAACAGCATTCACTCTAGTGGCTCCACTTCACCGAGAGGTTGGCTCGACGATGCAGAAGTTGGGGGATGGGAAGTTTTCTGCCTTAGTAGAGTCATGTCCGCCACGGTGAATGAAGAGGTGTCAAGTGACCTCCACCACGACGAAGGGTTTTCCACAGTAGTGTGTCCGCTCTACCGTAGTCAATTTTGTTGGGGAAGAACACTATTCAGGTGTCCTATAAATATTCTTAGGTCAGAATTTCTTTCAAAAATAGTCTATCTCGATACTAATGCCGTTTGGGATTATAATCAGAACCTTAGGAGCAATTTTAACCTTAACGTAATAGGATTATAATCAGAACCTTAGGAGCAATTTTAACCTTGACGTAATAGGAGTATAACCAGAACCTTAGGAGCAATTTTAACATTGACGTAATAGTTCTTTCCTTTTTATCACTTAAGTTATATTTCTAAGCTCTCAAATGGTGGTTTAGCATACTATGTGAGTTAGGGAAGATGAGGTATGCATGTTGTGAGAATAAGAGAGCTATATGGATGAATAGATATTTATGGATCAAATTGAGTTAATATCATCAATTAGGAGTGGATTATGTTAGATTATCATGTTATAGGTCTTAATTTGATTATAGAAGCTTATTTTAAAATGGGGGAAAATTCCAGGGTATTAAATTAGGGCTCTTTGATTATTGGTCAACTAGAGGTTCAATGTTGTATAGATTTTCAATTAAGTTAAGGGTTTGATTACTTAGTGTGTAATAGAGGTTTTTGAGTATTAAAGTTCGAGTCTTAGTAACGTGGTCCCGGGATGGATATTTAATGTCTTGTTTTGTTGTGTTGGCTTTATATTAATGATGTAATATGCGTGATTAGACATCAATTATCATGAGGAGAAAAGGAAGGGAAAGTCTATCACCGAGTCTTGATTTTGTAGTGCACCTATTCTGCTTTGAGGTAGGCTACAATTTAGCTTTTTGAGACTTTGATAGAAGTACATAATTAGTTATAATTGTTGAGGGGTATTGGGTATGTTCGGGGGTCCCACTAAACCAGTTATGATGAACGGTTGAGTTGGTATTAGTGTTAATCTGTGATGATGGGTAGATATAGGGAACCAACCTTGTGTTAGTTTTGACATTCTGTTTAATTGGGCTTGTCTCAATGTGGGCTATTTTTGTTTACTCATCACACATGATTTCGATATGATATCCTGATGTGACTTGGATTTGCCTATGTGTTGTTGAACTTTTGAAAGCATGTGTATATCATCTCTATACTTGATTACATCTTACTATATTATGATGTCTTACCTTATATTGTTATTGCATTCATACACTCATGGTTCTGTGACTTTATGTGAAAGTAGTATGGATATGCTGTGGTCCAAGAGACTATAAAGGTAAGAATAATATGAGCTTATAGCACTTGAGATGATATTAATATGCGGGGAGCGGAGTTACTCGCCTGCAACATAATTGAGACTTGATAAATGAGTCATGGGCTCTAGTCAGATTCGTGTGTAGAATTCCGACTGGCTATGAGAGGTATATGGCCTTCGATGGTCCCTCATGGCTGTACGAATCATAATTAAACCTTGACGTACTGTATACCAGGTTGAGAAAGGTACCTTACATATGCATTGCATTCATATCATACATATTTATGCCATACCATTGATAATATGTAATTGGGACTTGGTATATTGTTGGACACTAGGGACAACATGTTGATAATGTGACTTACTTGGTTATTGAACCGTTAGTATAGGATTATTTGGTGTCAACTTGGTATTTATTTTTGATTATGTATATTCTGTCTTTTTTAGCCTATGATGTCTATGGGGGTAGATTATGCACTCATGCTACACATGATGTATCCTTTTTGGATGCAGATTCAGTACCTTTCACCTCTGCAGGACCATGTGGCTGAGTCATAGCTGTGATCCACAATATACATGGTGAGGATGCTCCTTCAACCATGCCCTTGGACACTCTATCTTTTACTTATTATCTTTTTTTTTATACTTGAGAGACATATTTCAGACTATGTATTCTGTTTTGGCCTGCATTCCCATTTACTTTGACTTGTATTTCTTGATTAGTGATCTTGTATTCCTAGACTAGATCACATGAGGGTATTATTGGTCAGACTATCATTTTCTTTTGCTTTATATTATCAGACAGAGAGTATAGTACTTGTATTCTTTCGCTTGTGGTTATATCATTTCTTGCGAATGATTTCGGAGTGGTTCGCCTACTAGTGGGATTTGTAGGTGCCACTACGATTCCTGAAAAAGGGGTCGTGATAAAATTAGTATAGAGTCCTAGGTTAAACAGTCTTACATACAAGAGCAAAGTATAGTAGAGTCTTGCGGATCGGTTCGGAGATGTCCGTACTTATCTTCAAGAAGCTACATGACATTTAGGAAAATTCACATTTTTCATTCCTTTTGTGCTAAGTTGAATCAAATTGGTATCTGACCTTTGTTTCTATTATCTCACATATGGTGAGGACTCGTGTCTACTTGGCATAAGAGCAGGAACTGGCACTGGCACAAGCATCAGTAGTGCACGGTCATGGTAGAGGTCGTGCTCAGGGTTGGAAGAGCTAGCTAGAGCACCAACACCAGCTTGGTGTAAATCATAGAGAACCGACCAGATCTTTCTAGATCTATTTCCCTTAATCCAGTTATTGAGCTTTAGGGTGATATGCTAGAGGAGAAGATGGGGCCAGCCCAGGATCAGCCTGGATTCATTACTACTCTGGTTCTATAGGACACACTAGTCAGGTTATTGAGTGTTTTAGATGGTTTTGATCAGACAGACGCGCATCCTACTACTCTGGGTGGATCTCAAACTCGTTTAGGAGGGGGGAAGACTCAGACCCTTAAGTTTCGTATTCCTGGGGTTCAGCTAGCGATAATGTCAGCACCCCGTATTGATGAGGTTCATTCTCCAAAGTTTGGTCCCATGCCTATTGGAGGGATAGTTATGACCCGAGATGAGTGGAAGATTTGGGTGCACTTTTCAAACATGAAGCTTTCAGTGTTTTATGGTCAGCTTGAGGAGGACGTGTATAAGTTCATCGTGAGCAGCCATGAGAGGTTGCATACTCTTGGTATTGTTTAGTCGCACAGAGTTAGTTTCATGGCCCTTCAGTTGTTAGGGGATGCGAAGTAGTGGTAGAGGGCGTATGTTGATTGTTTTCCCATAGAGACGCCTCCATTATCTTGGGTTCAGTTCTATAGGGTGTTTCTTTAGAAGTGTGTACATTTGAGCTTGCATTTGAGCAAGAGTGATGGGTTTCAGAAGATTGAGCAGAGGAGTTCCACAATTGCACAGTATGAGACTCGCTTTCATGCTATTTCATGCTATGCAGTGCCATTACTTCCTACTAAGGCGGAGAGGGTGAGGTATTTTATTAGAGGATTGACTATTCCACTCTAGTTGGCTATGCTACAGTTGGTGGCCTTTAGAGCCTCTTTTGAGACCGTTGCCGAGCATGCTAGGATGGTAGATTCTATGAGGTGCAAGTTGCCCAAACATGAGCCCGATAAGAGGGCTAAGCACTTTGGATGATTTAGTGGTTCTACTTTCCCTGGTTATGGTTATCAGGAAAGATATCAACAGTCACAGCCTAGTCTACTAGTTCAGGCAACTCTTCAGATTTCTGATAATAGGGCTTAGTCTTTGAGAGAGTTCTCAGTCTAGATATTCATACCATGGTGGTTCAAATTTTTCTATCAACAATCAGAAGCCCTCAGCGGCTAGAGGTTATTATACGTGTGGAGAAGATGGGCACTTTAGGAGGGATTTCCCCCAAGCAATTTTTGGGTAACTCTCATGCACCTAAGACCCCAACACAGCCAGTCAGAGGTAGTAGTCATAGTAGCTAGGGAAGATCTCAGTCGACCATAGTAGCTATCAGTCGAGTCGTGGTGGATCCAAGTCGGGGAGAGGTGGCGCTCATTCAAGATGAGATGGCCAGCAGGGTACTCAATCCGAGGTATGGCACACTCATTTCTATGCATTCCCTGGTAGGGTTGAGGTTGAGGCATCAGACGCAGTCATTACTAGTATCATCTCAGTCAATCATCGAGCTGCTACTGTGTTATTTGATCTAGGGTATACTTTCTCTTATGTGTCTGCCTACTTTTCTGCTAAATTAGAGATGTGGTGTGATATTCTTGATGTTCTTATTCGTGTGTCTACACTAGTCGGTGATTCTGTTATTGTAGATAGAGTATATTGCATGTGTGTAGTTACTTTCATGGGTATGACACTTGGGTAGATCTGATTATCTTAGATATGGTGGATTTCAATGTTATATTGGGTATGGATTGGCTGTCACCATATCATGTGATTCTGGACTGTTATTCCAAGACAGTTACACTAGCTATGCATGGTCTTTCGAGGTTAGAGTGGAGAGGCTCTCCCAACCCTACTCCTAGGAAAGTGATTTCTTATATTCGGGCTATAAAGTCAGTGGACCGGGGTTGTTTGTCTTATCTTGTAACATTTTAGATACTAGTGCAGAGACCCCTTCCCTTGATTTTGTACTGGTAGTTAGTGAGTTTGCGGAGGTATTTCCTTCAGATTTACCGAGTATGCCTTCACATAGAGATATTGACTTCTTTATTGATCTTGATCCGGGTACTCGACCCATTTCTATTCCTCCATATCTGATGGCTCTAGCCGAGTTGAGGGAGTTAAAGGAGCAGGTAAAGGATTTATTGAGTAAGGGTTTCATTCGAACCGAGTGTATCTCTGTGTGGTGCTCCTGTCTTGTTCGTGAAGAAGAAAGATGACACTATGCGTATGTGCATTGATTATAGACAATTGAATATGGTCACCTTTAGGAATAAGTATCTGATTTCATGTATTGATGACTTGTTTGATCAGCTTTAAGGTGCTTCGGTGTTTTCAAATATTTATTTGAGGTCTGGGTATCATCAGTTGAAGATCCTGGCCAAGGATGTTCCTAAGATGACTTTTACGAGTCATTTTGGGCATTACGAGTTCTTGGTGATGTCATTCAGGCTTATTAATACCCTTGCAGCATTTATGGATTTGATGAATGGGATATTCAAGCCATATTGGATTCTTTTGTGATTGTATTCATTGACAACATTCATTCAAAGAGTCGGGAGGACCACGAGCATCAACTGAGAGTGGTTATTGGGATTCTGAAGAAGAAGAAGCTTTATGCAAAATTTTCGAAGTATGAGTTCTGGTTGAGTTCAATAGCATTCTTTGGACATATGGTGTCCAAGGATGGGATCATGGTTGACCTAAAGAACATAGAGGCAGTAAGAGACTAGACTAAACCGCCTTCTCGTGATAGATATTTGGAGTTTTGTGGGTCTAGCTACTATTGCCATTTTGTCAAGGGTTTCGCTCTTTTGCATTTGAAGCGGTTCAAATAGATGAGGTGCAATATCGGTAGTCGATAAGTGTGAGGAGAGCTTTTAAAAGCACAAGACTCTTTTGAATTTTGTGTCTTAGTGTTAGAATTACCAAGATGTCAAGTATGAGCACCGGCGTTCAATTGGTGTGTCTCAAAGGATGCCCATTCTCGAGTGGAAGTGGGAAAGGATCGTTATGGATTTTTATGAGATTGCCTAACATTTTAGGCAAGTTTGATGCTATTTTTGTCATTGTCGATAGATTGACCATGTCCGCGTATTTCATTCCGGTCTAGATGACTTATAATGCAGAGAAGTTGGATAAGATCTACATTTGAGAGATTGTTTATCTTTATGGGGTTCCTATTTCTATCATCTCAGATCGGGGTACTCCATTTACTTCGCATTTCTGGCAAATGTTATAGAGAGAGTTAGGTACTCATTTGTATCTCAGTACAAGATTTCACTCCTATACCGACGGTCAGTCAGAACGGACTATTTAGGTATTGGATGATATGTTACGAGCCTGCGTGATTGATTATGGTGGTCATTTGGATGAGTTCCTAGTTCCTACCTTTGGTAGAGTTTACATTCAAGGTCCGTCCTTGGGGTACTGACTTGTTGAGGGTGTCTTGGAGAAGGTAAAGATGATTCAGGGTAAGCTCTTAGCAGCTCAGAGCCGACAGAAGGAGTATGCGGACCGGAAGGTCCAAGATTTGGTGCTCATGGTTGGAGATAGTGTTCTACTGAAGGTCTCACCCATGAAGGGTGTCATGAGGTTCAGCAAGAGAGGGAAGTTAAATCCGAGGTATATCGGACCGTTTGAAGTTCTCCAAATAGTGGGAGAGGTGGCATATAAATTGGCTCTGCCACCAGGTCTTTTAGTAATTCATCCAATTTTCCATGTATCGATGCTGAAGAAGTATCATGATGATGGTTCTTATATCATTCAATGGGACTCCGTGTTACTTGATTAGAATTTGGAGTTCAAGGAGGAGCCTATGGCTATATTGGACATGCAACCGAGGAAATTAAGGTCGAAGGAGATAGTTTCTGTGAAGGTTCAGTAAATGCATCGCCCTGTCGAGGAGGCGACTTAGGAGAGTGAGTCTGATATTCGGAGCAGATACCAGAGCTTGTTTACTACTTCCGGTATGTTTCATTATTCATTTCTCTCCGTTTGAGAATGAACATTGTTTTCATTGGTATCTAATGTAATGACCTTTTTGGTTGTTTTAGCTAACAATCCCTTATTTTTCCTATTTGACCCTTCCTGTAGACTTTATATTGGGTTTATGATGCATGGGGATGAGTGATACAAATCACGAGGTTCATTTATATGAGTTTCAGATAAAAAACCAAAAACTAAAAACTTAGAGTTGGTTATTTTGACTCTAAGTTGACTTTTCGCTATATGGGTTCATTTCTGGGTTCCATTGCCTCCAATAGTTCCGGAGGGTCATTTATGACTTCGTTGAGTCATTATTTCACTTTTTGAGGAAATCAGATGTATGTTGTGGCCTTATTTGTAAAGTTGGATTTTTAGCTCGGTGATATGTCAATTTCGAGGGTTCAACCAAGTCCGTACCACTGTTTACCATTGATGAGCATGTCTGGAATGTGTTTGGAGAGTTTCGGGAGTGTTTTGGATGTTGGATGGAAGTGTTGGCTGTTTCTCCATCTGCTGCTGTCTGATGTCCGCCGTGGCGGCACCAACATTAGCTCAGGCAGGTCCGCCTTAGTGAGAGGTTGGCTCGCCGAATCGGAAGTTAGGGGATAGATAGTTTCCGCCGCAGTAGTGTTGTGTCTGCCGAAGGAAATAATGAGGTGTCAAGTGATCTCTGCCATGGTGAAGGGTTTTCCGCCATAGCGGGTCCGCTTGGGTGTCCTATATATATTGTTAGGTCAGAATTTCTTTCGAGAAATAGTCTATCTCTAGACCATCGTTGTTTGGGAGTATATCTAAACCTTAGGAGCAATTTTAATCTTGAGGTAATAGATTCTTTCCTTTTTATCACTTAAGTTGTGTTTTTAAGCTCTCTAATGGTGGTTTAGAATATTATGTGAATTAGGGAAGATGGGTTATGAATGTTGTGAGAATGAACCAAAGAGACATGCTGATCATCCTTTTGCTACTCATCATTCCTGATATTATTAGCACTATCTTTTTCAAGATTATGACTCTCATCTTCTAATGTAGCAAATTTATTTTGTATAGTTACTCCCTTTATGAAACAACACCATTGATAGGCTTACCATCTATAAACTTGCTAGGGTTCTTTTCCATTATAAAAACTCTATTGTCTTTCACAACATTAAATTTTCCAGGATTTCCAACTACCTTCCCACTACATAGGATTTTAACAGGATACTTATTCATGTTCCTACCTTAATAAGGTTGCCTCAGCTCTTAAGATACAACCCTATTCTCCACAAAATCCATCCTTAGCCCATTCTTAGTGTTAACCTCCTCAGTTATAACTTCCATTAATTCTGGATGCAAAGTTCTACAACATTCTTCATTATGCCCTTGTAGTTTGCATTTCTTACAATACTTTGGCAATATATCGTATTGAATTTTCACATCAACATTTCTTAATTGGCCAAAAATTTCATCAACAATATCCATCCTTACAAACTTTGGGAGATCTATAATGAGGTCTACTAGAAGTTTAACCCTAGCACAACTAGGTCGAATTTTGTTAATAGTAGCCATATCCAATTGCGGTGTACCTACTGCTGAAGCAAGCAAAAATAATAATTCTTTGACAAAATATTTTGGCAACAAATAAGGGAATGAGATCCATGAAATCTCCATTGTCATCTCCTTATCAACCTTAAACATTAGATCATAAATCAAAGGCCTCGTCTGATATGAAAAGGCATCCCTTGAATTGATATAGTCAGCTGCCTTTGATGTCATTGTAAGAAAATTCTCCAATGTTTCAAATCTCATGAGAATATGCCTATGCCTAAAGAATCCTATCTTACAATCACCATTGATACCACATTGTTTTAGAACTTGAATTCTGAGTTATTCTAATTCAGGCAATCCATATTAAAACTTGCCTACTACGACGTAGGTAATCTTATCAATCTTGTTCATACGTAAAACAACATCCTTAGTCTATCTAACAATTGGTATTCCATCAACAACTTCCACAGATTTCATTTGGAGGGGTTCAACATCAATAATATGTGTCTACGTGTCGTGATTCTATGAATTATGGTTTACTAAGTCAGCGTAGTTTTAGGTTTTTGGCTTCATTCACAGAGGGAGTTGGTAATGGATTTGCACTAGAAGAAGGGTTTAATGGAGGGGATTTTAAATTGGAAGCAATTTCCATGGTGGGTAGCCGTCGGTAACCACCATAAATCTAGGGTTTCACGCTTTCTTAGGGTTTTGCATTGAGAGAGAAGAGAGCATTTTGACTAGGAGTTGACTTATGGGAAAATGCGCTAGGAATCTCAAAATCGAATTCTGATGGTTCCATTAGCTCCAGAATGTGATTTTTGACTTGGGTGAAAGGTTAAAATGAGTCACGAGTGATTTGAGTGCGATTCAAGTATGTTTATGGAAAATTGGAAAGTTCTTAATTTAAGAAATGAATTTTGGTTGACTAAATTCAACATCGAGGGCATTTGAGTCTTTTTCAAAGTTTCAACGGTTTCTATAAGCCCAGAATGTCATTTATGACTTAATCAAGTCATTGATTGGATTTCTGAGGGACTCAATTGTATTTTGAACTGTTTGTTTAGATCTTAGTAACTTAATGAAATTAGAGTTGAATTGAGTGAACATAGGTTCAAGATGACCTCGAGTATTTTGAGTGCGCGAGCAAGACCGTTGCATGTTTTATGAGTGGTTTGCATATCTGGTTTGTATCATGCAAGTCTTAGATGAGTTTCTAGGATTGATTTGAATTTTGAGCATAATCTTAAGTTACTGGTGTCTGGTGCATCACATCTGCATGGGATGGCTCGCACCTGCGATGCCGCACCTATGCAAGGTGGGCCGCAGGTGCAAAAAAAGTGTGTTGCAGAAAGCTCGCACCTGTGAGGTCTTGGACGAAGGGGCGATGTTGCACCTGCGATTGTGCCATCGCACCGGCAAGGGTGAGCTGTGTGGACTTCGCATCTGCAAACATGGAGTCGTCGGTGCGAGGCTCGCACATACAAGATATTATGTGCACCTGCTACATTCTCCATATTTGGCACATGAGAGCTCAGATAACCCCTTACATTTAATAGAGATATAAACCAACATATAGTAAGTTGCAGAATAAATATAGATCTAATAGAAGAAAAATATCAACGTTTATAAGAAAATTCTAAACAAATTTATGAACATGAAGAAACTATTAAGGAATTAAAAAATAGAATAGCATTAAAAGACGAAAAGTTGAGACAAAAGGAAGAAGAAAATTTGAAACTGCTGGAGGAAAAATTAAGAAAATAATCAGAAAAGATAATGAATTAAAAGATCTAAATGATATTATAGAAGAATAATATAAGTACATCAACCTATTAAAATATGGATAAAGGAAAAGAAATAGTAGAAGACTCTAAAGAAACATATTATCAGATGAATACATATGAATGAGGATTAACACAAACATTAAGCTTTATGCCAGAAACACATCAGAAGATACAAGACGAAAAAGAGAAATTATCTATTAAGAAAATATTTAAAATAAAATCATTTGAAAGAAATAAAGAAATAAGATATATAGCACACAAGCATGAAAATATAATATATACAATGAGTGTAAATGGAAGAACAAAAATAAACTTGATAACATATGAAGTAATAAAAAGAGAGTTAGCAAAACTATCTACTAGAGAAGCTAGAAAATATAGAAACATATACTTTGGAAGAGTATAATTTACTATAAAAGCATAGTTTCAGAAAAACATAGATACACCTATACAAATATACATATTAGATGTAGGATATTAGGAAATTTACAAGATGCTATAATATCAGTAATAAAAGTAAATTTAATATATCAAAAACAAAAATTTACTGTACAACCAAACTTTAGTATATCATTAAAAGATGAACACAAAGACTTAGCCTTAACACTATATTACAAACTAGATGGAATAACAATGCCACCAGGAAGTAAAGTCATAAGTATTGAAACAAAAATGATATATGTCCTAATCGGAAACTACCATGTAAAGAAACAACTCGAAATGAATATATTAGTACCAAGAATGTACCAAGAAATATTAGAACAGATAGAACATAAAGAAAATTCCAAAATAACAATACCAGAAGAAATATATATGGATTTTAATACCAGAACCCTTACACCATCAAAAAGATTAATACCAAAAATAGAAGAACCTAGATTGAATATTACAAGAGAACCGATAATGTCACGACAGACTACCATTATACAACCTAGAATATTAGATTTAATAAATATAAATACAAATAGATTGAAGATTAAGGTAATAATATTTAAAGGTATGATAACAACATATAGTATAGCTGAAATAAGTACTGGAGTCATTAAATTTTTTATACATATACAAGATTAATGATGATTTAATAGACCCACAAACTTATAATTATCCTGAAAATGAAAGAGAAATAATAATTACTAAAAGTATTAATTTAAAATTCAAAATCCAAGATTTAGAATATAAGATAAATATAGGAGTAATAGAATATGACAGTTTCAATGAACTACTTTTAGGAAGTGACTTTTTAACCATGATAAATGATAAGATAAATAATAACGGAATTGAAATAAATGATCAAGGAAAAACAAGATTCGTAAATAAAGTATGAATATACAAAGAGAAATAATAGCGAAAAAACTGAAATTAAAAGTAATAGGACAGCTTTATCAGAAGAGATATTTTTCCAACTAAAATATTTAAAATACAAGGAAAAAGAAATAAAATTAGAAGAAAAGATAAAAAAATTAGAACAACAATGTGATAAATTTGATAAAATATGGATAGATATGGGAAATGGGTGGAAAAAGAGAATAAATAATCCTGACTAACCCTAACGAAAAAATTAATGCTTTATGGGAAGAAATAATAGTAAAAGAAAAAATGAAAAATACATTGATAATAATGGATGAAATAAAAGAAAATCAATCCCAAATACAACAAGTGATAAGAGAAGAATTGACTAACCTATGGAATGTATCTGAAATACCAACATTTAAGATAATATTAGAAAAACTTAATATGTTAATAGAAGAGAAAAACAAAGGTAAACAAGTAGCAGGAGATAATGAACCAAGTACAAGTAAAGAAAATACAATAACTAGTACTACTACTCAACAACCAGAATTAGTACCAATAGATGCGTGGAGAAGAAGTAAAGAACCTATAATGTTAGACATTAGTAAAATAAAACCAAAATTATCCACTGAAGTAGAAAAAACATTGGATAGTCTAGCGATATTAAATAAAAAAGACAACTTTAATGGAAAAACAAGAACCTAGTGTACCCGTGTACTTACGTTTTTAAAAAAAAATGGGAAAAAGATAATAAAAAAATAAAGATATAAGTATGAACCTATAAGGACAAGAACACCAAAAGAAGATAAAAATTCAAAAGAAGAAAACATTTACTTAAAAGACACAAAAAAACAACCTATGAATATTTAAACCTAAAACTAGATAAACAAGAATAACAAATATGTGAGTTAAAAACAAAGAATACAAAATTGAGATCCCATAATAATGAAGAATGGTATGATAAGTATAAAAAATATAAACACAAATTATAAGATACGAAGAAAATATTAAAGGAAATCAAAGTAGAATTAAAACAAACAAAAGAAGAATAAAATGAGGTAAAACAAGAATTAGAAAAATTAAAAGAGGAAATGCAAATCCTTAGATAACAAACAAGAAAGTTAAAAGGAAAAATGAAAGTAAGAAAAAAAATACTAAAACAAGTGATGAAAGTACAACTAGTAGTAACGAAAAAACTGATAGTGACTCAGACAAAGATAGCAATGATAAATTAACTAACCAAGAAATACAAGTAGTAGAATTTATAGAAAAAGTAGAGAACGAAGAAAACTTAGAAATAGTAAAAGAAAACAACCAGAAAATAGAAGAGTTCACAAAAAATGAAAAGAGTAAATGCAATCATAGAAGAAGAACCTAAAAGCGATGTAGAAGATGAATTTAATAGAACTATTGAAACAGAAATAGAAACATATTATGTAATAAATGAAGATTCAAATGATTATCCTGAAGAAGAATTAGTAGACCCTAATTTAAAAATAATAGCAAGAAAACAGACTAGATTACCAAACCACATACCAGTAGGACAACAAACCGAATTTAAAGAATTTGTAGGATCAATGGAACAAGGAGTAAACTACAATGGATATTTTATAGACCTAGATAATGTTTATGATGAACAAGAAATAGGAAGAAGGATAACTGATTGGAATCTTGGAATGTATATATCACTAATGAACTCTACAAAAACAGAAAACCTAGAATACATGTATGAATTAATATCTAAAATATTAATTGAAAAAGTAGCATATTGGATAGAATCTATAGCATACCAATTAAGAGGAGAAGTACTTAGCCATGCAAAATATTGGAAATCTATGTTAATAATATTTGATATTATACTAAAAAGAGAATTTTTAGGAGAAAGATGGTTAGTAGCTAGAGAAAACGTACTTGCAGAAAGAAAAATTGAAATAGTAATGAATTTGAATAATATGAAATGTTGTAAGATTAATAAATTACCAGAATATACAATTAGTTTTAGTAAGTTCTTTTATGAAGCAAGATTCTTACTACAAGAAGGTTTAATATATCAACAACTTTATTATGACCAATTGCCAACACCTTATAACACTGAAGTATCAAAAGAATATACCCAACTAGAACCAAAAGAAAACAAATTAGGAGAAAGAATAAGAGTACTAAGAGCATACTTAATGCGAAAATGCGAAGAATTTAGAATGCAACAAAAGATTAAAAAAGATAAGAAACTAGGATTAAGAGAAATATGTGGATTCACAGAAAGAAGATTAGTATTTTGATGTGATGATAAAATAAAAGAAAGGAAATATAAGAAAAGTAATACAAGATATCAAACAAAGAAATATAAGAGAAATAATAATTATAAAAATTATAATAACAAATCAAATTATAATAACAAACCTTATTACAAACCTTATAGGAAAAAGAGATTTAAAAGATATAAAAATACCCCTGAAACCAGGAAGAAATTTAGATACAAGAGAAAATTTAGAAAAAGAAAATATGTGAAACCCGTAGAAACAGAAAATGTTAAAGACTGTAAATGCTGGAATTGTAATGAAAAAGGACATTATGCTAATAAATATCCAAAGCTAAAGAAAAAAGGAGTAAAATATATAAAGACGACACAATTTATAATGAGTTTACAACATATCAGAGAAGATAATGATAAATGGTATGAATATGAAGACTTTTATATCAACCAAACTGATGAAGAAAGTGAATCGGAATTAGAAAATATTAACTTTATTAACCAACACTCAAATAGTGAAAGTAGTTCTGAGTAAAATGAACGTACAAGAAAAAAAAAGAAAATTATTAGAAAAAAATTATTGGATACAATGTGAACAACATGTTCGCTATAAACTTGTTACAACTACAACTACAAGTGAAACAGGAAATAAATATTATAATGATAGATATAACAAGGTTACTAAAAAACTTAGTAGAATAAGAGAAATATTAAGTGAGATAAATTTGCAACTTATTAGAAAAAGAAGGAGTATAGAAGAAATAATGGAAGTTGAAAACATTCGCCAAGAGGTAAGAGAATTAGAACGAGATGAAAATATCCAACAAAGATTAAGGGAAATGGATATGAGACAAAATACTAATACCTAATAAAATGGTAGCAATCTATATAGAAGCCCATATATAATATAAGCCTAATAAAAAATAAAACAAAAAATCTTTATTGATAGCGGAGCAAATTTATGCTTAGCTAGAAAAGATTTATTAGAATCACATGGGTGGAAGAGAACCAGATCACATAGATCAAGAGTATCAGGATTCAAAGAACAATCAAAAGAATTAGATGTAAAGAGATTTCATTACCACTTATTACCAGTAAAATTTGTTGTTAGAACTGACAACACACATGTAAGAGCTTTTATTACGAACAAGATAGATTCTTTACCAGAATTGAATACAGGGAGAAAATGACAATCATTCTTTTGTTGTTATGATTTTATTGTTAAGAATATATCTTGAACTAAAAATGGTTTAGCTGATTTTCTTAGCAGATATAACAATGTCGATTAACAGTGATAACCTTGAAGAATATATTACCAACACCATAGATTCCATTATACAAATTAATGAAATCTTAATATCTAGATTACAAGAAAACACCAATCTTATAAACCAATTCAGAGAAGCCATACAAGACTTGATAACCCTGAAAACTTTACAAAATGAAACCCAATCCAAATTACCTATCACTACACCTGAAAAACCAAAAAACCCTACTACTAAAACTCTGGCATCATTTGTTTCAAAACTGGCAACTATACCATCCTCTTCATCAACAGTATCGATGGCCGACAAACTGAAATATACACATAAATATATCAGTGCTTATAAAAAGATCAATAAATTTTATGATTATAAGACTAACCCTCATATTTTATACAGTGCTAAACTAAGCAAGTATCCTAGATTCTTGTGCAGTGAAGAGGCTAACCCGGAAATAGTATCAAAATTATTCACTTACGATTTTATTGATAAACTAATAGTGGATGAGAACATGTATAACATTGCCAGATTACTAAGTATTATTGTAGAATCTACAAAACTCATGATGGAATCATTTGGAAAAGGAGTTTATGAAATACAAATATTTGATGCATCAACAGACCTAACGGGAAAGCCCATTATGATATGTCAAATATTCAAGACAGGAAAAAATAGTACTATCAGCGGAGATGATGAAAATTTAAACATGAAAATGCCGTGCACTTTGGAGAAATTCCAAGAGTGGCTCAGTGCAAAAAGAACATTTGGATTATTAACCTTGAAAACCATAATAGTGGATATGTTACGAGCAAAGAAAGCATGTATTATTGGCGACTCGAAAGGAGGAGCAGTGGAAGACATTTTCACCTTGTAGTACAACAATGACATTATGACACAAGATACCATGAAACTAACAGAATTATAAACCTGAAATATAAACATGCAAAAGAAACGATTGACCAATACCAAATGACAATTGGACAAAATAGAAGACCTGTAATATATACTAGACCTACTACTATTACTAATACAATAAAAAAGAAGGGAATTCTGATCCTTTTGCATAAGGATGTAAGAAATTACTACTTTGATAGAGATCATGTAGCTTTGCTACTTGAAGCCCAATTTACTACTCTGATAGGGAGCCTATAGTTTTACTACTTGCAGCCCCAATTTATTACTCTGATAGGGAGCATGTAGTTTTACTACTTGCAGCCCCAATTTACTACTCTGATAGAGAGCCTGTAGTTTTACTACTTGCAGCCCAATTTACTACCATGTATTACTACGTACTACCATGTATTACAAATTATATCATTCAAAAACAAAAAAACAATTATCAAGAGAATGACAAGGAAGATAATAGCAAGAGAATATGATTGAGATATCAACTCATGTCAAGAAGATATTATCAAGGAGAACACCTGGAAAGCAGCCGAACAAAAATGACAAAAGAAGAAAGAGACAGCCTCGAAAAAAGACTACAACAAAGACAAAAACTTTGAAAATATCAAGCAATCATAACAGACAAACTGTAGCACTTTAGACTTTTGGAAAATGCATTACTATTTACTTTATGACTTTTGAGAAAGCAATTTTGTCATCTTATCAGCCGAGGTTATCTATATAAAGAGCCTCTTGTAACCATATCATTCATTCGAAAACTTTTTATACAAATCTTTGTTTAAAACTCTCTATGTCTAGCTAAACCCCCTCCTTAGTCTATAATCCAGATCAATTATAATATCATAATACCAGAGATAAAACACTTTGAAAGATTATAATTAGAACCATATTAGTCTTTAAACCCGCACCTTGATAAGAATTTTAGAAGATAGTCTGTTGAGAACTCCCAGACACCTAGTCTAATTATCCCGCAATTTCGGTGGAAGAAGAAGGGAAGCAGGGCCAAGGGTGGGTTGAAATCTCCAGTGATCTGAAATTCTGATTAAGAGGTATGATTTCTAGACTATGTGTTTTTAATTATGATTTTAATAAGTGTTAAATTTTTTAATTATGATGTTCATATTGGTTAAAGATTAAAGATTTTTATTTAAAAATGACCTTTGAGTTGATACTACCTATTTCCTTACTACATGCTTATTATTTGATAAACTTAGATAAAACTTTATTAATATACCATATATATTCCTACCCTCTTCAGGGTTACTAGATGATGAAAAGATCCGCACAGAAATTGGAGGGCATTTTTGGGTTTATGAACCCTAAGTTGGAAAATGGAGTTTTCTCTAATTAATCATGAAATTGATGATGGATTCAATTCATATTTGGTATTTAGACTCAATAGATAATGGGTAAACAAATTTTGGAATAAATTTTCTACTTTACCATTTTTGGCTCGGAAACCTATTTTGGGTGACCTTTTGGGTCTGTAAGTTTTATATGGCTATATGAGTGTCATTATAATCGTATGTTGATGTATTATCCATATTTGACTAGATTGGCATCTTTCGAAGTCTTTACGAAAGGGAAAGGTTGTGTGGTAATTCTCGGACTCCTAATTCCTGTCAAGTTGAGATCTTGTACCTTACTTAAGTGTCATGGTTGGTTTAATTAAATTATTAAGAGGAGGATAATAAGTGGTTCTCGATACTCGTGATGCATCGAGAACTTGTATCGGGTACCGGTGACATGTAAGGGAACTTGTTCCTTTATATTACTTAGTGAATGCATGCTTTATATGTGACATGTGTCCTCGTCATCCCTTCATACTCATTTAAAAGTGGAAAAGAAGCTAAATATAGAGTCTTTACTATATAATTGACTAAAGTTAGAATCTTTATAGACTATCATTGCTTCTTGTTGTTGTGCATGTCATAATCATGCTTCATACTATGTGATTCTATGTGGGGAGAGACGAGTATAAGAGTTGTGTGGTTAGGGAAAGGTACAATGTGAGCCTATTGTGTGGTTAGAAATAGGTACTATGTAAGCCTGATGTGTGGTTAAAATCAGGTACTGTGTGAGCCTAAATAGTATATGGACCTTGTGAGTGTCCCCCATGGGTCACGATTCGATAATGTTCAAACGTATGTTTACCGGTAATTAGAAATAGAGACCTTGCATTGTATTACATTTGCATTTCATCTCATTCCATCCATATTATATGTGAAATAACTATTGTGTATTCTATTGTCCTGTCTGTGTGATGACCTATTGTACTTGAACTTATTTGACTTGGCTTCTGTCATACCCTAAACTAGGGGGTCTGGCCGCACCCGGTGTCGTACTGGCCCGAGCGTACCACTCTGAAACTAGACTCATGTACATATAGAATTTTCGGTCGACAAAGCTATACTAGAATGTAATTTAAACAACCCAATAGGAGGGCCAATAAGGCCACAATATGTAAAGCAATAATATAATATCCAGAACTCTGAAGATGAACGAGGTAAAATAAGCCCAACATAACTATATAAACAAGGCCGACAAGGCCATACATCACAACTGAACATGCCATACAGGTCTATGAGCCTTTATGAATATATGAACAACCATCAAGATGGGACAGAGCCTGACCTATCCACTATCTCTATGTATGTAAGGTATAACCTCAACACCTGACCAGGAAGCTCGGAAGAAGCGAATCATACCAACTGACGGTTGAGCCTTAACAACTCCTACTATGGGGGTCCATCTAGCCCCTATATGAACCTACAACATGAAATGCAGCGTCTTCCGATAAAAGAGACATCGGTATGATTTTTTTTTACTGGTATGTAAAGCATGAATAGAAATATAAAAGCATAAGCGGTAAAATAGGGCATAAGAAGCAACCTGATACTCCGATAACATGTATGCCACTCAGGGTAAATAATGAAACTCTGAAACTATACTGGAACTTTTGTATGTGTGTTTTTCTATATAATTAGCCCTCGACTTATAGCTCGGGTGTGTAATAAGGTACTGCCCTCAGGTAATGCTCTGAGGTGTATGTATGGATGCACACATAAGTATCCGCAGTCCAGTTATAGCCCGGGGTGTGTATAATGTACATGTACAACTTCCTACTAGCTATTGGCTCAGTGGTGTGAATAATATACATATATAACTTTCCACCAATATTAGTTGGGTGGTGTGAATAATGTACTGTAGTAATAATGACACTTCTGTCCTATTTGAAACTCATAACTCTTTGACCTTACTTTGAAACGCCTTTGGCCGACTCTATGTTTAACTCTTTGGAACCCTCTTTTTAGAGGTCTATGGAAATCAGAGAAAATAAAGATATATGGAGTGCAATAACGAGACAAAAAGTACTTTTAACGAGGGACAAACAATATGTGAATGGAACTCTTCTTTGATGTTAACAATGATGTTTAGTCTTTAGCTCTTATATGACCCTTTCCTTTGCCTTAAGACAACCATTTGTCAATATACAAGACAATGGCTTGAGAAGCTCTATCGATAAGGAGTATAGACTCTGCTAAGTAACCAACAGAGCCAAGATAGCAAGATAAGGTTTCGATATGGGAGGAATATAGATGATTCGGGTCAAGATGGAATCCATAAATTAAAAATTGATTCGTTACGACATTTCGTCGAGCATCTATAGGGAATACTTTTCATGATATGGTTTTCATGACTACCAATATATCATCAATTTCCCTTTAACAAAAACAACAATAACGTGATCACAACCACATCCTCCATGATTCTTTACTACAACACCTTACAATTTTCAGTCATAACATCTCAAGAACTAGTCAACACAACCCAACAACTACATCTTCCTCATGGAGTCTAGCTTGAGTTCTTCTCAAATTATCTTTAGAAACTTAAAAAACCAAGATACAAGAAGTTAAAGATCATTAAGAAGTAGTAGAATCTTACCTCAACCAGAAACAAAGTTCTTCACAACAAGCTCCCTTCCATCTTCAAGGAGCTTCCAGCTCTGTCTAACTATCTACTGTGGATTTCTGAGATGTTCTTGATCTTATAAGGGAGGAATCACTTCAATTACACTTGGAGATGTCCTTTAATGGTAGAGGAACCCTGGGAGGGTGTTTGAGAGCATTTGGGAACATTTTAGATCGAAAATGAAGTATTGGAAAGGTTGCCACCGAAATTGGCCTTTAATAAACTCCCCATGGCCTCATCTTTGTGGGAGGATATGTGTCGCACATGGTGATGTGAAGCTATATCCTCCACTGCATCTGGTGTCATAAAGGTGGCTGAGTGCTGGACTTAATCCGCTGCCCTATCTGCGAGGCGAAAAAGCTTCTGTGGGGCGGAACGCTTAGCGTATCACCTATTTTTTGCCAAACATTGACAATATGTGCTTCCTTTGATCCAATTGACTTCTAAATTTCCATTAACCTTCTTAACATCCATTTCATTGGTGAAACTCGGGAAGGGTCTCCGATTTCCAGAATTCAAATTGGATAACTATACTCTCAATCGTGCGTAGAATGACGGGTGTAACATCGTTCCCCCCTTAAGAACATTCGTCCTCCAATGTTGGGGGGAGAAACTAAAGATTTCTTAACTCTCATAATTTAGTAAAATTTTTGTAGAGATTCCTCTATAAATAGGACTATCCCACCACATGCCAAGCAGCCAGAACCAAAACAAGTGCCACATAGGGCTATATAATATACCATTGGTCTCACACGACCATTTATGGATCAAAAGATATGAAAGGTTAGCCATAACTTAACTCAACACTCATGTCTCGTCGTCATCTTCCACATCTTCATACCTGTATCATGCCCAACACCTATGAAAAGTATATAAAGTAAATTTATCGATATAGGACTTAGATTAGGAAGTCATATCGCATGATTATCCATATAACTGGGATGAATGAGAATATCTATACTTTATGTTTCTTTTAATCATTCAAATCATCTCTTTTTCTTGACTCCACAAAACTCCAAATCGAAGTTTGTCTCTTTAGTTCCCAACTTTTGGGTTTAATAATCTCGAATAGCCATTGAGGCATTCTCATAAAATAAATTTATGTATTCCAATCATTCTTCACTAATGGTATACGAGGGGAGTCTTATACGTACTCCTGCCATATCATTGCCGCTGAACGAATTTCTTTAAATTCTGGTGGTAGCCCAAGCTTATAGGCGATTTCTAAATAATCTTATACGGTTTTCTGTAACTGATGTTAAACTTGTTTTTCTGGTCGAAATTTATCATACTCTCTCTGAATAAATATTCAAGAATACACAATTGTGGACAACTTTGCTTATGTCTAGGCGTCTCGTTGTATCAATACTGAACATTCGCTCCCGAGGGAGCTGTACTTCTACAACCACTTGCTGACTCAAGTTTAAATAATTTATACCTTTTGCACACCGAATCGATTGTTAGGAGGTTTTGTACTTCTTATAACACGAGGTTTAATAAGAAGTCACTTAGATGGTAAAATAATAACTCCTATAATATTCAACTCACATTGGGGGGGGGTAACCATCCCATCTCTTTTGAACACTAGCATATGGACACATAACATAGCATCAAGTGTCTAAATCGAACGCCTGGCCTACATCTATTTGGCTGAACTATAACAATGTCTTTCATGTGTCTCCTAATCCTTGGCTGTGCGAATAATCTCATCAACCATCCATCATTTGAAGTAACATTCCTAATAAGAATGGAGAAACCACCTATTGAACATTACCTTTGATCCACCCATTTCGTTTCCTTGACGCTATTAACTTTTACCAATGGTCCATTGAGTCATTATGCTAAAACTTTCACAAAGCTCCTTGTCGCAATGGTATATCAATGTATATCCCTAGTACTATGGTATATCTTCATCGATCCAAGATGAATAAGATAGTGGTAATAAAGCAACCATGTTTTCATTTGGCCTCAACTACTCGCTAGATCTGGAACATACATTCGACATAGGTACTATATAGATTCTTCTCCCTTGAAGTTGTTGTCACACCCACCAACCTTGGGGGGTTCGGCCGGCACCCAGCGCCCGAAGGCCTGAGCGTACCACTATAGTATCCGAATCTTAAAATATATAACTTAGGCCGACAAGGCCTCCAATTACCCATATATGACAAGACTGAATGATAACCTGCACACTTCGTTCCAATAGAATATATACATATAAATAGCTAGCTACGGTCGACAAGGCCACAATATGAGTGTATTGATAACAAAAAGTGCCGACAAGACCACGACATACCAGCATCCATTATCCATATGTCTATAAGCCTCTAAGAGTAATATGTATATATCAACAGGTCGGGACAAGGCCCCGCCATGCCCCAAACCACTAGTAGCATATATAAAACAGTACCTAAAGACTCTTGTACTATAACTACGTAAAAAGGGAGTATGACAATATCACAACTAAGCAGGTCATCTACTGAGTAGGAGCGCCACTCTATCTATTTGTACTTGCGAGCATGAACACAATGCCCTAGAAGGGACGTAGGTACGAAATATGTACTAAATATGTAGGGCATAATCAACAGTAAATAAAGCAACAGTGAGCCAAGGAAATTAGAGATACCACCTGAAACTTATAATGTGACAATGAATCAGATTGTATAGATTTGTATAATAATTGTGTATATAATGATGTATGCCTCTTTGGGCGATATCATCAATGTCATCTATGTAAAGTTGCATATATGATGTCATAGGCCTCTATGGGAAAGATAATCAATATCATATATGTGTAGCCATGTATATAACGATGTAGGCCTCTGTGGGCAATATAAACACATAGTATATATATGTATGACCAAAACTAAAGGACTTGTCATGCTTACCAATCTAGTTGGAGTGACATAAGGTCATTACACATTCGATCAACATTATGGGACTGACATCATTATCATTACATGACTCTATTAACTTACAATCCTTTAATAGACTTTCTGGAAGCGATATTGTATGATCGTGAAACAACCAAGAGACCTCTAGATGTCAAGAATGGATTTATTAGGAGTAACGTCAGATTTACATCATGTTTATATGGATCATTCCAAAAGAGGAAAAGAAAAACACTACATACCTTATCAAAGAATTTAGCTACATCCCGTGAAGCCTCACACTTCCTTACAAATGGTTATCTATACCAAACAAAGGTCAACATCAATATCAAATCCATAATCCATAAAGAAAATTCATTTAAGCGTCTTATCGACCATATTAACACAAGGATTCTCTGAGTCCTTAACAAAAGATACTTTGGTATTTTGATCTTACAATCCTCTAAAATCTTCTTCCTTAGGTTTACAACACCCACAACCAACATATAATCAATTCTAATTCATATCATAATTAAAACAGCCCACAAGTCTGTATACAATGATTTCCTAAGTTTACGGGTTTTGATTATGAAAATCCTTTCATAACTTACTCTGAATCATAAATTAACCATAATTATAGATAGAGGAGGTTAAATTTTACCTCTATGCCTCAAAATCCTCATAAAATAGTGGGCTATTCCATCTCCAATAGTTCCTGAAATCCATTTCTTACGGAGAAGAGGAATTCTACGATATCTGCGGGGATTATCACGTTAATCACACATATTTCAGCTTTGATTTGATCTAGGGATGATAAGTTACGATAGAGAGGGTTTGGAGAACTTGGAAATCTAATTTTTAGGAAAAGATGAGGAACAAGTCGACTGACCCGCTTTTAAATACGAAAAAATTTCCATCGTCGAAATTCGACGGTGGGATTGATGGGACCGTCAAATACTTCGACGGTCTATCAATCTTTCCATAAAACTTCTAGGGGAAATTAATAGCTCATAGATTACAATTGATAGTCTATCAATAGTGCTGCCAAATGCCCAAATTTTCCAATTTTGCCGAAACGTACTTTCTTTTATCCATTTGACTTTCCAACACTCCAATACTTCTATAGACCTGTCTTAAACCTTCATTACCCTTTTGTAAAGTCATAACTCCTCCTGAGACATCGGTATTTATCAATGACAAAATGGAATGCAAACTACGGGGTGTAACATCCTCCCCCCTTTAAGAACATTCGTCCTCGAATTTTAAGGATATTCTTTTACTCTCGAGGGTTATAAAAATTTTGGCAGTGTCCTTTATAAATAGAACTATCAAAAACCTATTAAACATCCTAAACACCTTTCTAATGGCACACAAGGCAACATAATAATAAAATCATATCAATTAGGCCTCACACAACCATCTGTATATACCCAAATCAAGAAAGATAGCTATAACTCACCTCAATTATCCTATGTCGTACTCTGAGCTACACCTACGACATCTGCCTCCATGTTAACACCTAAACAAAACATTGGTCTTAGGTTTGTCGAATAGAATAGAAATGAGAGAATCATATCGCACGAACGTTGGTATCAAATTGTGGGCTAAAATAAGCAAGGATATTTGGATCACATA
Organism: Anisodus tanguticus; assembly: GCA_034509755.1. Lineage (NCBI taxonomy): Eukaryota > Viridiplantae > Streptophyta > Magnoliopsida > Solanales > Solanaceae > Anisodus > Anisodus tanguticus. The sequence continues at coordinate 29,942,445 of CM067555.1, read as the reverse complement.
TCTTATTTTGCATCCCAAGTCATTTCCTATGTATTTTTGTTTCTCCATAGTACCTTAACTGAGGTGATCTCTTTAGTTCTCAGTTTTCGAACTTGGTGATCTAGAATGGCTACTGGAGTCTCTTCATAGGTTAAATTTTCAGTGATTTGTATATCTCTACGGGAGTAATATTGGAGGGATCCCCTATACTTTTTTGCAACACCGATACATGAAATACCGGGTGAACTGCTTCAGATTCCGAGGGTGACTCAAGCTCATAATCCATAGGCCTATCCTGTGGATGATCTTATACGGTACGACGTATTTGGGGCTAAGTTTCTCTTTCTTGCAAAATCTCATAACTACTTTCATTAGAGAAACCTTTTAATACCCAATCGCCAATGACAAATTCTAAGTCACGACGTTGAATATCTTAATAAGATTTCTACCGACTCTAGGCAGTCAATTAGCACTCTTGAATTAGCTTCACTTTCTCCACCGCCTGCTGGACAAAGTCGGGACCTAGTAACTCGGCTTCACCCAAATCAAACCAGCCAATTGGGGATCTACACATTCGCCCATACAATGCCTCATACAGGGCCATCTTGATACTAGAATGATAACTACTATTATAAGCGAACTGGATAAGGGGAAAATGATTACCCCAACTACCTTTGAAATCTAATACAGAAGCTCGTAGCATGTCTTCGAGTGTCTAGATTATGCACTCGGCCAAACCATCGGTCTAAGGATGGAAGGTCATACTAAGGTTCACTTAGGTGCCTAAACCTTTCTGGAATGATCTCCAAAAGTGGGCCATAAACTGAGCACCTCTGTCAACTATAATAGAGGCTGGAATACCATGTAGCTGGACTATTTCCTTGATGTATAGCTTGGATTAATCCTCATTTGTGAAGGTTACATGAATGGGTAAGAAATGATTCGATTTTACTATCATGTCGACGATAACCCAAATGGAATCAAACTTTGTATAAGAACGGGGTAATTTAGTGATGAAATTCATTTTGATCATTTCCCATTTCCATGTAGGGATTTCCATATACTGTAGCAAACCTCCAGGATTTTGATGCTCGAGCTTAACTTATTGACAATTTGGGCATTGAACAACAAATGTTGCGATGTCTTTATTCATATCATTCCACCAATATACCTGTCAAAGGTCATGATACATCTTTGTCACTTCCGGATGAATGAAATATCTGGACTGGTGGATTTCTACCATAATCTACTCTCAGATTCCTTCTACACTTGGTACACATATCGACCCTGATATCTAAGGACTACGTCTGCCGTAATCTCCAATATCAGCTTCTTTTACAGATGAATTCCTTCTCTCATTTGGACTAACTCGGGGTCCTTAAACTATCTTTCCTTTACCTCAGCTATTAAAGACGATTATGTGGTATTCTGCACCACTGCTCCTCCGTCATCTATATCCAAAAGTCACACATTTAAACTAGCTAAGCGACATAGTTCATTTCCAGCTTGTTAGCTTCAACACCATCTAAACTTTCCATAAACTTATGACTAAGGCATCGGCTATGGGATTTGCCTTTCTAGGATGATATAAATGTCTACATCGTAGTCTTTGAATAACTACAACCATCTTCATTGCCTTAAATTCAGCTTCTTCTGGCGAATTATATATTGTAAAACACTTGTGTTTTTGAATACATCAATGTGGACTACATATAAATAATGATGCCACATCTTTAGGGAAAAGATTACCACATGCCAACTCGAGATCATGAGTCGGATGGTTTAACTCATGCTTTCTTAACTGCCTCGAAGCATATGCTATGACTTTTCTGTGCTATATCAAAACATATCCTAAGACAACTATGGAGGCATCACAATAAACCACATATCCTTCGGTACCTTCGATAAGAGTTATCACATGTGCGGATGTTAACTTGTCCTTAAATTTTTGAGAACTACGCTGACACGCATCTGACCACCGAAACTTAGCTGCCTTGAAAGGTAGTAAGACCAAACTCTTATGCGATCATCTTCCACTTTATTCAATAAAAGATGGATACCAATGAGTTCTATATAATACCTCTATCTTTGACCTAGTACCCTCCTCTGACTCTCAATTGATCGGCTAGAATTATGTTATGCTCTTGTCTTTCCATCATATTCCTGGCTAATCCTTTGCTGAAGTTGAATTTTTTTGAAACCTTGTTCTCCTAAGAAGTGTCACGCTAAATACATCATCGGAGTTCACCTTTGCCTGTATAATTTCTTCTCCTTCCCAAGAACTTCTATTTCCTTTAAGAGGGCTCATAAGCCTTTATGCCATAGCGGGTCGTCGGAGAGGACATCTTTACATACTGGTGAGAGAACTCCCCTCAATTTATATATCGGAAGTCCTTGTGACTTCACCCTTAATGCGGCTTACTGTTGTCGATCCTAAGTCATGGGCTTAACTTCTCCATCATATCCCTTATTGTAAATAACCTTTTCCTTTTGTTCACCCTAAGTCTTCATGTTGACATACATCAATGGATTTTAACTTCTATTATTTTGGGATCCCTTGTATAACTATTCTTGCGCTCCCTTCTAGGATTAAATCTTGCCCCTTACTCAACCATCCCAGGTGAGTCATTCCCTTATGTATGCGGACTAAATCCTTCTATTGTTCTTAGTAGATATCTACCGACGATATGATTTTAGCAATTTCATAGTCGTATATTCCGGTGGGATCTTGGATATTCTTTATCTTTTACCGCTTACCCTTCTTACCATTACATATCCTTTCGTTCATCATGAGTATCAACTTTTACCATGGGATATTTACTTTCAGGCTCTATAGCTCATTGGCTCGATCGCGTTACATTAGCCCTTCTCATTATAACTTCCTGCTCGAAATACTTCTAGAGAATTATGACCATTCAACTCATCTTCTTCTAGTCTTCACATGCACCCTTTCTCAAGGTAACTCGAATTATCCCTTCTCGATGAACCCTGAGTGGCTCCTCCTGAGCCTCCATCTATTTTTTTCATTGATTACTCCACGCTTTCTTTCCCAAATCTCATATGTTTAGCGGTCCTTGTCGTTGCTTTGACCCTCCAGTCTCAATATTAGTACATACATATCTATTGTTATTTATGGCACTTCTCACCAACTCCAGGTAACACAACCTTAATCATTGCAAAACATCTCTTTGTAGCCCTTACATTTTCTTGCTAGACTATTGCATGAGTCTATGTTGGTTCTTACTTGTATCATCTCCCACGGGTCACTCTTCACGCACCCGGGGTTTCTTCTTTGGTTATCAGGTCATTAAATAGATATTTATCAAAATCTGTGATCCTTTAACAACTTACAACTTTTCTTTATACAATATCCCTTACTAGGGTCACTAAATCGTTCACATAGGTAAGGTCTCACATATTCATGACTGACACGCTTAATTTCATTATAAAAACGTAAATCTTAGGGACTCATTTCCTACTAACCTTCAAGGATTTCCTTTCCATACGGTTTATTCCTTTACCGCCTACCTGCTTATTTTGCCATTTCTGCGATATCTTTTTATTATGTCATCTCGAGAGTCTTCAACTCTTATTCCATACTTCCTGAAGGATATAATTAACCATAATATTCCTTGATGTATTGGCTAAATCCTCTTGACAACTTATCCCATCAATTTCTAGCTTGTGCAATTCTCGTAGTAGATACTCAGCCTCACAAAACCTTCATCTGGATGCCCCAACCATCACTGCTTTATCACTTTCTATCTTCATTGGACACGACTTGCTATCCTTCTATACTTTATTTCACGACTCTTAGTCTTTTCATATCTTTATTCCATTGTTACAATTACCTTTGCATCATTCTCTTGCTACCAATCTCACCCTCTATCCTTGTCTATATCCTCATAATATAACCTTTCCTGTGTCTATCTTCCAACTCACCTCTACAGTCTAATAGGAATCTCACCAAGGAAAACATTTATCTTTCGCACAAAGGGCTTCATGCCTGGCCCGCTAATCTTTTAATCCTTTCAAGGTCATAATTGGAAAACGATTCCCAGGTACATCATATATATGTTCCCAAAAGGGAGGTATCACTACCTAATCGTACTATTCTTTCATACCATCTATGCTGCGGATCGTGCTAATTCCTTGCTATACCCGGAGGTCCCACTTTCTTTTAGACTACATCCATTGATATCAATAGATCAATAGCAGAAATAGTTACTTCTTACTAGGATTCCATCAGTACTAAAGGTGGAACAACATTACCTTGTTCATTGTTATCTGGATTTTGGTCTCGTTACGATCTTCTATACTTCAAACATTAGGTACCTCCATCACCTTACTCCTCCTATATTTTAAATTCGATGTTTTTTTTGAGCTTACATCACTCCCTTCGTATAAAAAGGGAAGGCAGTCGCTCATACTCTAAAATTTCAATATCATAATCTCACCTCTGGCGTATCATTAATTTGATTAGAGTCTTTCGTGGGTTGTCTTTAAATATGAGTTAACCAAGTTCCTTATGGTTATTATCAGAACTAAAACTGGGTAAAGCACGAGTTAGACTAGAATTTTCACAACTCAGCTCTACTACACGATCTATGAGATGGAAGAATAGAAACTATCTCTAAATGACCGACAACCTCTTACTTATAAGTGTGGTGTACAACATATCCATAAACAAGACTCTTCTAGACATGGCTCATAGACTCCTAGAAGTGATCTGCTCTGATACTAAGTTTGTCATACCCCAGCCTTGGGGGGTATGGCCAGCACCCAGCGCCTGAAGGCCTGAGCATACCACTATAGTATCTGAATCCTGAAATATAAAACTCAGGCCGACAAGACCTTCATTACCCATATATGACAATACTGAAAGATAACCTATATACATAAGAGTCCCAGTAGCATATATGCATATGAACAGCTATCCAAGGACGACAAGGCCACAATATGAGCGTATTGATAACAAAAAGGGTCAACAAGGCCATGACATACCAACATCCACTATTTATAAGTCTGTAAGCCTCTCAAAGTAACATGTACATATAAACAGGTCGAGACAGGGCCCTTCCATACACAAAACCACTAGTAGCATATATAAAACAATACGTAAAGACTCTTGTATTGCAACTCCAAGAGAAGGGAGTGTAACAATATCACAGCTGAGAAAATCACCTACTGTTGAGGGGTGCCACTCTGTCTATATATACCTGCGGGAATGAACGTAGTTCCCCAGAAGGGACATCAATATGAAAGATGTACTAAATATTTAGGGGAAGTATAATCAATATCATATATGTATATCTATGTATATAACATCATAGGTCTCTGTCGGTAATATAAATGCATAGTATATATATGTATGACCACCAATTGAAGGACCTGTCATGCTTACCAATCCAGTCGGAGCGATGTAAGTTCATTACACCTCTTATCAATATTATGGGACTAACAACATTATCAATTGACTAATTTGAAAGATCATTTAATGTAGTTGAAATAACTGTTCCCAGAATATGTGTGTCTGATCATTATAGACTAACGGGAAAAGTACAACCTGTAAATCCAGCGTGTGGCATGAAAGGTTTTGATCCTTTTGTTCCAAGAGGAATTGCCCCTCATCATATTGCAGCAAGAACATTGGGCATATTATCAGGCGAGGCAAAATATGAATACTAGATATGACCTCAAAATAACATGGTTCAAGGTCGGCTAGTGAGACGATTGGGGATAAGCTTCATCGTCGACCCTTGATCGTGAAATATTGATTGCTTGTTGAACCTTGTGAATTGCGTGAAAGTAGTATACTCCAAATTCGGGGGTCAAAGATTTTATACATACAACCCGTAATCGCAACGACCCAATTACAAGAGCAAAGCTCTACCAACTTAGTTATATCCCCCCGAGCCAAGATGAGCATACATGATGTGGTCAGATGCTTCTTCTATTCTTTTCCATGGTGCAGCTGTGCCTTGAACCAGAGACCTCACCCGTGAAGTAAATCATCACACCTACAGTCCAATCAATTGGGAGAGAATCAATATATTCCTTTTCGGGAGCAATTCATCCTTTCTGAATGCAGCATACAACTCTCCATTGTACTGCGCTCTCCAAGTGTGCTTGTTCTCCACTTAGTTTCACCCAAGCTTCATCCTGGTCATGGATAGATCACCCAATTTTGGGTCCATAAGCAGTGACAATTGCCCTATGAAGACTCTCTTTCACTACGGCTATGTTTCGTCACCACTTGGTGGAAAATCGTTAGGTATGAATATGTTAGATACCTGTGACTCTATGGAAGAATATATTACTGCTGAAACACGAAGAATTGATATCTTAGATCAAAATACTATGTATGGATGGTATGAACTACCTAAATAAGAATTCTTCGCCCACCGTTAAAGAGTTGGATACAAAATTATCTATTTTTGAAACAGGAATTAAAGTAGTAGATCTTTTAGCCCCTTATCACCATTGAGGAAAAATTGAACTATTTGGGAGAGATAAAGTGGGTAAAACAGTATTCATTATGGAATTGATTAACAATATTGCTAAAGCTCACATGGAATATCTGTATTTGGCGGAGTGGGTGAACATACTCGGGAAGGAAATTATCTTTACATGGAAATGATAGAATTTGGGTGATTAATGAAGAAAATATTGCAGAATCAAAAGTGGCCCTAGTTTACGGTCAGATGAATGAACCGCCGGGAGCTTGTATGAGAGTTGGTTTGACTACTCTAACTATGGCAGAAAATTTAGCCATGGATGCTTAGCGGGGATCCTCGTACATGGTGAATAACCAAATTCTAATTGAAATGAAATCTTTAGGATAAATTAATGTAATTTAGGAGGAGATCAATTCAAATCCTGGATTTTCAAATTGAGAGAGATCAAGAATTCTCACAATTTCTTAGATTCATGGACCCAATTCAATTTAGTGGGATCCTTCATTCACATTTTTTCCAAAAAGAATATTTTTTAAAACTCTTTGACCCATGAATTTGGAGTATCCTACTTTCACGTAATTCATAGGGTTCAACAAGCAATCGATATTTCATGATCAAGGGTGTAATACTCTTTGTAGTAGCGTGCTTATATATCATATTAATAATCGAAATATGGTCGAAAGAAAAAATCTCTATTTGATAGGGCTTCTTCCTATACTTATGAATTCCATTGGACCCAGAAATGATACATTGGAAGAATTCGTTGACTCTATTAACATACAAACCTTGAATAGACTTTCTGGAAGTGATATTATATGATCATGAAACAACAAAGAGAACTCTAGATGTCAAGAATTGATTTATTATGAAGTAATGTCACATTTACATCATGTTTATATGGATCATACCAAAAGAGGAAAAGAAAATTCATACATACCTTATCAAAGAAGTTAGATACATCCTGTGAAGCCTCGCACTTCCTTACGGATGATTATCTATAGCAAACAAAGGTCGACATCAATGTAGAATCCATAATCTATAAAGAAACTTCATTTAAGCGTCTTATCGACAATCATAACACAAGGGTTCTCTGATTCCTTAACAAAAGATACTTAGGTATTTTTATCTTACAATTCTCTGAAACCTTCTTCCTTAGGTTTACAAAACCCACAACCAACATACAATCAATTATAATTCATAACATAATTAAAACAGCCCACAAGTATATATACAATGATTTCCTAAGTTTACGGGTTTTGATTACGAAAATCCTTTCATGACTTACTCTGAATCATCAATTAACCACAATTATAGATATAGGATGTTAAAATTTACCTTTACGCCTAAAATTCCTCGTAAAACAGTGGGTTATCTCCAAAGGTTCCCGAAATCGATTCCTTAAGGAAAAGAGAATTTCTACGATATATGTGGGTATTATCATGTTAATCAAACGTATTTCGGTTTTTATTTGATCTATGGATGATAAGTTATGATAGAGAGGGTTTGGAGAACTTGAAAATCTGATTTTTGGGGAAAATGAGGAACAAGTCCACTGACCCGCTTTTAAACCCAAAAACATTTCCAACGATCGAATTCGATGGTGGGATTGACGGAACTGTCAAATACTTTGATGGACCGTAAATCTTCCCGTCAAAATCCCACATAAGGTTATTCTTTTTAAACTGTCTAGGTCCAAATCCCACATAAGGTTATCATTTCAATGATGACACTACTGAGTTTTGGTTGGTAATTCTATTAGTAGAAGTCTGACTTCTAGCCCGTCTCCCTCCCAAAGAGCACCACATCTACCATGTCATTTGAGCTAGCCTTTACTCACCCCTTTAATTCCAAAATATATTATTTTCGTTCATAAGACTGATATGTCTCTATATCACTGTAACTTGTTCTGGAGGATGCCCCTACTATAAAAAATCCATATTCTAACTCGGCTGTCATCGCCTAAAAATGTACTAAATGTCCTCATAGTTATTATGAATGTTACGTCATACTCTTAGTGTGTGCCCACTGCTACCAACCCCGGGTCAGGGGCTCGTAATTATTCTTGGCTTTCCTAACCGTTTTCAAGTGTAAACGACCTCATTTCCTTATTTATTCTGAACACATTACAATGTTGTGCTTTATCTCAACCTCTATCATCAGGGAGTTCCTTATATATCTAGCTTTAAGTCCCATTCTAGGTTTCAATCTTGGTTCTTTATTCAACCAACATACTTAACAACAAACTGTCGATGTAATGTCCGATTGGATACACACCCACACTTAGAAGAAGTTTATGTTATTGATCATCCATTTTGTAATCTATACTTAACCAATGTACTTGGATAACTTTCCATCCCTCGCTTCTTAGTTAACATTTAATAGTAGTAACTTGCAATCCCCACATCATATATCCTCATAGGGTCTTGGGCACCTTTAACTACTCATTCTTATCCTTCTTGTCCCTACTTTCATTTCTGTTCTGCCAGTACCAGCTCGGGAGACAACCTTTAGCTGTTGGTCTTTATCCTCTGGCTTCATGGCATCTTCAATTTGGTCCGCTTTACACTAGGCCATTGCACTAGTATTTTCCCATATGGATGGTTTCCTGAAAACTATGATTAGTTTATAAAGTTAGGGATTCATACTCTAAAGTCGTTCTACAGCATAAGATGCTACACCGATTGATGGTTCGTCTAGCCTCTGGACTATCCTTCTTCTAGGCTTTACATGCATTATCTTTCACTGAATCTTGTGTTACTCTGTTTCATTCATTAATTCTGAATACTCCTCATGAGCTTCTAAATTTTTTGGTCTTTAATTACCCTTCATGCTTCTTTTTTCTAAGCCCCGTGTGTTTGGCGGCTCTTGTCGTAACTTAACCCCTCTACCCAGTAGGTCTCTATCATCCCTTCCTTAGAGTCTGTACTTACATATCCTTAAATAGCCTTAACACATCCTCAAAACCTAGATAACATAATCCTATTCCTCTTAAAATCCTTCGTTAAATGTATTCTTGATTACATCACCTCTCCTACGGGAGGAGGTTTACTTTTCATACTTGGAGGCCTGCATTCCTGAAGTTTCATATCGAGGTCTTAACACCTTTCGATATTCGGTGATCCACTAGCCATTTACAACTTACCTCCAGACCATTCTTTCTCCTTAGGGGCTATTGAATAGCCCACCCTGATAGAAAGTTACATGTTCGTAACAACCATGTTTTTTCCTATTAGATTGTTCGTCTTCTCATCAGAGCATTAGTCTTGTAAGTGTCTTTCTTAATAATCCTTAAGGATAGCCCTTTATGTGGCTCATTCCCTTGATGCCTGAGTGCTTGCCTTTTATTTCCTCAGTACCATTTTTGCGACAACAACCTCTTGAATCTCCCACTTTCCTTACGCTTAGCTTGAGGTTACCTTTTAATATCAATACTCTCTGACTCGGGAAGCTAAATCACCTAGTTGGTATATTCTGTGTATTCGACTATTTCAATATTATACTAGATATTTAGAGTTATCATCACAATTCAGTACTTACTCCTTCCTGTCTCCTGGTTTCTTGGTTATGAACTTGTCGCATTACCATGCCTTAAAGTACGATCCTTGGTCGTGCCTCATATTTGCTCAGGTATCCCCATTCGATTTGTATCATTTTCTTACTATTATCTCACTTTTCCCTTTTACTCTTGATACTTGCAACAATACATCCTCTCGACTTTAACTTCTCTTTCATAAATCGGCCTTATTTCATAGAGACCTACTATTTTTTCTTACTCTAGATGGGAGCCTCTCTAAGGGCAACATTTACCTTGCACAAAGAGAATTCAGTACTTGGCCTCTGTAATGTCAAGATTCCATAAAATTCATACTCAGCTAACAATTACAGGGTAAGTCATTTATATATATAGAGGGGACCTTTTGACGTAATTGTATTATTTTTTAGTACTACCCAGGTTAAGGGTTGTCCAACCCTTTACAAAATCCCAAAAGCTCACCTCTTTCTAAAACCACGTCTATTAGCATCAGTAAATTGGAGGCTGGGGTAGGTACTTCTCATTGTGGTCTGACCACTACAAAGACGGAATAGAAATGCTTACCTTATTCTATCTGGATATCAACTTCCATACAATCGTATGCATTCAGGCACTCTATACCCCTTCTCACCGTACTTCGTTGAATTTCAATACCAGCAATTCACCTTACTAGGCTTCCATTATTTCCTCCGTATATCAGTGAAACAAATGCTTATATTCTAAAACTTTAGCGTAATACTCACACCTAGGTATATCAATAATCCGGTAGGGGGATCTTTCCTTTACCTACCACAAATATGAATTGGTCGAAGTCTTTCTAGTAACTGACATTACAGAAACTTGGTAAAGCACGAGTTAGATTCGAATTCTCACAACTCAACTCTACTTCATGATCTATGAGATGAAAGAATAGACACCATCAATAAATACTCGATAGCCTCTTGCTTATAAGTGTGGTGCACAACACACCCATAAACAAGACTCTACTTGACATGGCTAGTAGACTCTCTAGGATTGATTTGCTCTGATACCAAGTTTGCACACCCCAAACTAGGGGGTGGCCGACACCCAGTGTCGTATTAGCCCGAACGTACCATTCTAAAACCAAACTCTTGTACGTATGGAACTTCTGACCAACAAAGATATACTGTAATGTAATCTAAACAATAAGCTAATAAGAGGGTCGACAATGCCATAATCTGTAAAGCAAAAATAAAAATCTAGACCTCCGACAATGAACGATGGAAGATCGACCTAATATAACAATATAAATAAGGCCGACAAGGCCATATATCACAAGTGAACATGTCATACAGGTATACGAGCCTTTATGAATAATTGAACAACCATCTGGATGGGACAGGGCCCTGACCTACCCGTTATCTCTATGTACGTAGGTATAACATCAACACCTAACCAGGAAGCTCCAGAAGAAGCAAAGCATACCAACTGGCAGCTGAGACTCAATATCTCCTACTGTGGGGGTCCATCTGGCCCATATCTGAACCTGCAGGATAAAATGTAGCGTCCCTCGATAAATGGGATGTCAGTACAAAAGAAATGTACCGGTATGTGAAGCATGAATAGCAATATGAAAGCATAAGCGGTAAAATAGGCAATAAGAAGAAATCTAATAACATGTATGCCACTTAGGACGAATAATGAAACTAAGAAACAGTACTAAAACTTTTATATGTGTATTTTACTATATAATCTGCCCTCAGCTTATAGTCTGAGGATGCTTTGAGGTGTATGTATGGATGCATACATAAGTGCCTGCCATTCGGTTATAGCCCGGGGTGTGTATAATGTACATGTACAACTGCCCATAAGCTATTGGCTCAGTGGTGTGAATAATATACATATATAACTGCCCACCGATTTTAGTTAGGTGGTATGAATAATGTACGGTAGTAATAATGGCACTTATGGCCTCTTTGAAACTCATAACATTTTTACCTTACTTTGAAACGACCCTGGCCAACTTTATGTTTAACTCTTTAGAACCCTCCTTTTAGATGTCTATGGAATTTAGAGACAATCAATATATATGGAGTGCAATATTGAGACAAAAAGTACTTTCAATGAGGGACAAACAAGATGTGAATGAAACTCTTCTTTGATGTTAACAATGACGTTTAGTATTTAGCTCTTATATGACCCTTTCATTTTCCTTAGGATGACCATTTATCAATATACAAGACTATGGCTTGAGAAGCTCCATCAATAAGGAATATGGACTCTATTAAGCATCTAACAGAGCAAAGATAGCGAGATAAGGTTTCGATATGGGAGGATACTCTTGCAACAAATCATGTAGGTATGGATTTAGTACCTTTTAAACAACGATTCTTTTAGAAATCGATACATGTTTCTAAGATTCATTCATAGAAAGAAAGTATATCCTTACATACCTGCGTCACTTTGATAACAACACCTTGCAAACTACCGAGAGCTTTACGGACGATTATCTATACAATATAGGTGATTCGGGTCAAGATGGAATCCATAGATTAAGAATTTATTCATTACGACATTTCGTCGAGCATCTTGAGGGCATACATTTCATGATATGGTTTTCATGACTACCAATATATCATCAATTTACTATTAACAAAAACAACAACAACAACAGAACAACCACATCCTCCATGATTCTTTACTACAACACCTTACAATTTTTAGTCATAACATCTCAAGAACTAGTCAACACAACCCAAAAACTACAACATCTTCCACATGGAGTCTAGCCTGAGTTTTCTCAAATTAACTTTACCAACTCAATCAACTAAGCTACAAGAAGTTAAAGATAATTTAGGAGTAGTAAATCTTACCCCAACTAGCCACAAAGTTCTCCACAACAAGCTCTCTTTCATCTTCAAGGAGCTTCCAACTTTGTCAAGATATCTAGTGAGGATTTTCGAGATGTTCTTGATCTTATAGGTGAGGAATCACTTCAATTACATTAGGAGATGTCCTTTAATGGTGTAGGAACCGTATGAGGGTGTTTGAGAGCATTTGGGAACATTTTAAGTAAAAAATGAAATGTTGGGATAGTTGACACCGAAATTGGCCTTAAATAAACTCCCTACGGCCTCACCTTTGCGGGAGGATATGTGTCGCACGTCGTGATTTATAGACCCATCCTCTACCTCATATGGTGGCTGAGTGGTGGCCTTAAGCTGTAGCCCCATCAGCAATATGTAAAGGCTTCTGTGGGGAAGAAATGTTTAGCGTATCGCCTAATTTTTGCCAAACTTTATCGATATATACTTTCTTTTATTCTATTGACTTCTAACTTTATGTAAACCTTCTTAATATATATGTATGTAATTTGTAACCCTCAGAAAGGGTCTTGGGTTGTCGGAACACAAATCGACTAACTATACTCTCAATCGCGTGTAGAATGATGAGGTGCAATAGGTTCGTGAATATTTGATCAAACATGAGGAACTAGATGTTATAACCTAGGATTGAACTCATATCTTAGGTGTGATTGTATGTATGGTTTTTATCATGAGCTAATGGCGCGTAGTGTGGTAGTAGTATTTGGAAGATCATCCCTCATATCCATTTAAGGTAGGGTCGGTCGACGATGCTGCTGAGTACGTGTTGTTTCCCCATATTCATGCTACACTTGCTGCACCTTTTTCTGTGCAGGTTTATTTCCCAGCACTAGCAGGACATGTGATTATCCAACCCGTTGAGGAGCTACTTGGAGGATACGGGGTGAGCTACAAGACGATCCGTAGCACTGAATTCTCTTTCTTATTTACTTTTTAGTACTTTCATTTCATATTTTATTCGGATTTTTTTCCTAGACTATGTAATAATCCTTATATAGTTCTTGTACTCGTTACACCAGACTTGAGAAATGATTCTACTTATACAATATTTATATTAAGATACTCTTTTAAAACTTATATTGATTTGCTTAACTACTTTTTGCATTTATTTTCTTTACTTTTTGGTTAATTGAGGTTGTGATTATCTTACTGATCATTGGGGTTACTGCCATCGCGACCTGGTAAATTGGGTTGTGACAGGTGCTTCTACCCAATTTAAGGAATCTTAAGTAGTCATCCCTTTGTTATATTGATTTGGGTCTGTATTGACATGTATTATACTTCAGTTTCCTGTGAGTAACTTGTTAATAACCATAAGTTTATCAGTGAGAATACTTAACATGATAAACAATATAATAAGTTGAAATTTATATTTTCTTGTGTCAGTAGATTTTACTGGTGGTTTTACTAAGGTTATTGGCTTACTCTCTCTTTGGATTTCGAACTATTTTTTGAAAGAACTTAAGGTAACAAAAATGACTTAATGATTAAAGTGATTATTTCTTCATCATTGACTTATACTAGAAATTTATGAGATGTTATTATTTGTTTTGAACTGATTCTCAATATTGTTTTCAATTACACTTATTACTTATATATCTTGCTATTATCTATTGTCCCAGAGACACTCACTGAGTACCCAGTACTCAGGTATACCATTGTTATTTTTATGGTATGTTAGGTAACTAAGAAGAGAATGTTCGTGTAGGAGAACTTAATACTTTCCAGACTTATTGGTGAGCCCACATGCTTGTTCATAGACACCCTCTATCTTAGTTTATTAATTTTAGTTTATGGGCTGCATCCCGAAGTTAGACATTTATTTATTTATCCTAGAATCTCTATAGATAGTTATCAGATTATGGGTAGATGTTGAAAGTCTTGTATGACTTATTAAGGTGTTGCCACATTTTATAATTGATTACTCATATTGGACTTCTGCAGTTTTAATAAGTAAGAGTATGCGTACATTTATCTATTCATGGATTTTATTAAGTAAATAATAAAAGAATATTGAAAGAGAATATATGTTTATTGATTTTATAAGGTGCTTCCGGCGTTGTTCATAGCATCGGGTGCCTATTATGCCAAGGTCAGGTTTGTAGCCTGACAAGTTAGGGTTTGCATGGGGATTTAGGTGAGAGAAGAGGGCATTTTTTCTCACAAATATTTTCCTATCTTGATGTGCTTGTATGTGTCATCATCATGCTTTCGTTATATATACTAGGGAGTGAGATCATTGGGAACTAATATATCCTATACTCCATTTTACAGGTTATTGTAGGAGAAGTATTCTTTTTAGCTTTGACATGTGTTGAGACCCTTTCTTATGCTTCAGGCTTCTTCCTACCTTAACCTTTTATATTTATTAGAGATAAGTCTTAGGAACCCACTCAAAATTGGGTTCATTTAGATAGGAATAGGACTTATTATGTTCCTGAAGCAGGTGATCGAATTCTTCTCTCTTTCTATGTTCCTCATCTTGCTATTTTCTTTTATTTTCCCACATCATCACCCTTCATGTATTTTGTGTATGCCTAAAAATGTTACATTAATGGAATTAGCGTCTGAGGGGATCCTTTTTGCTTTGGTATATTGTTTTCATGTCTTTCCATTTGAATCTACTTGTCTTTTCATCAATCTACCTTTCTAGACAGTCTCTAATCTGGTGGTCTTTTTTACCATATATATATAACATCCTATTTTTTCTTCTCGATAGTCTCTGATGGCGTGATATGTGTTGCCACATCTGAAGTAGCCTTCTCCTATTTTTTCTTCTGGACAGTATTTGCAGTTGTAATATGATGGTCATGTAGTTCATTGATCTTCTTGACGCTTCTGAGGTTTAGACATTTTTCAAGGTACTAGCCTTTGTAGAAAGATTTAGCTATGATATCACTTGTTAGGATCGGCTTCTTAGAGTATTTTCATAGGAAGGTAATGCATCGGAATATGAATCAACACAAAAAAATTCGCATGAAAAACTCCTTGCTCAAGGGAGTCAAAAGCTATGACTTATCTTCTATTGGATTCACCAAAATATTTTTATTATAATCCAGAGTCCTCGTAGAGGTTACAAATAACCTACAAACATGTTCCCTGAATTGTCCGCTTAAATCACAATACTAACAGTTTAACCAACGAATATCTATTATACAATACTTGCAAAGAAAAATAGATTGAACCACAACAGAACCTAACCTAGACAAACTAAAGAACTGAATGATTATATTTTGATAACCTCTGGTTCTTTTTTGTCGTGCATTTGGCTCTTCTAAGGACGAGTGTTGATTGCGGTCACTAACCCTGTCGTTGGAATGTTGTTGTTTGTGGTTGTGTTCAAGATCCAAAACTTGTCCATGTTGTGTTTATATAGAAGTAGTTGATGCCTTTTGAATGTAGAATCCAACCCAGCTTTGGTTTCATTATTGTATCCGAAAAACCAAACCTTATTTGACTTGGATCTTCCTTATTTCCTTTTATGCACGTCGACTTCCTTGTCCTACTTCAATGCTAGTTCCATGTTTATCAATTTATGGTATTTTATAGAAATATTACCATAACTTGAAATCCAACTCTTCATTGAATAGGAATCAGTCAATATATCGTCTTCTCCAACGTCGGCATGAAACAACTTCCAGTCTTTAGTTGCATGATACCAAGGACCAATTCCTTGGTTGATATGACTGATTCACTGAATCCTTTGGAGATCTTCTTGGATGTCGGACTATTCAACGAATCCTTCATTATGTCTCTCGTGATTGTCATTGGGTACATTGTTTGTGAAATTAACAAAACTTCAATGTAAGCTCATAATATATCATTGAGCCAGCAACTACTCAACAGAAAGGCACATGAAAGGAACAGACCACATGGTACACAATAAAACATGAGAAGAAAGATATGAGATAGAAGTATTATTCTTCAAAACCATTAATCAATTCATCATAAAATTTAGAGCATGATCATAACTCTTCAATAGGAGAGTCACCTAAGTATTGACCATTCTAATACACCATGTGTACGACATGGCGTCTGATCTTGATCGGATAGGATAGGCCATCACACCATAATGTTGTGTGGATTGACGTCACATGTACTCATAGTAGCGGATCCCAAATTTAGTGGGCATCTCATCATGGTGCGGTGGGACTTTAGTGCAATGTCTTACGCTGTTGCAATAAGACTTTAGCCCAATCGACTTACCCTCTTTCAATGGGACTTCAACCCAATCATCTTACCCTATACCGGAATGTGTAGTCAGGAGATTATCACGTGGATAATACCCTCTTGGCTATCTAAGTGGTGCTTAGAAAACTATTCCATAACATATGACTCATTGGCCCTTTTTTCCGTATACATTAAAACATGTGGCCCTTTGGCCCATACTACCCTTCATCCTCATTTCATGAGTCATTACATAAGTAAGTAAAACCCTAATATATCATGTAAAATACCTTAAGGAAAATCATACATTATTATCAATATCTAGGAATTTATATTATTATCATTATGGATTCAATAAAGCTTAGGAAGCGCGAAGCAATGAGAATATATCCATGACATAAAGTTTACATAGCATGAGGAGGAACTATCATGAGGAACACATGGAAATTGGGAATAATATTCATGGAGAATGGATTATATTTCAAAATTTAGTCACATTTATTGGTTTACAAAGGAAGAACATCATTTATGAGGGACATGACATGGGGAAGAACAATGAACATGGTTAGCTTTACATACATGTATTTCTCCATTTACGAGCACTATACAGAAAAAAACACCCTAGTGACTTCAATCTACAAAATAAATGTCAAATGGGACCAATATAAGTAAGAATATTCATGGTATGGCCATCTAGGCATTTTATCAAGCACCTAGTGTGACTAAAACTCCACTATCTTCATCAATGGTGCTTCATCACCCATCAACCCTTTTTCTTGCCAACAAAAGATACCACAACCATATTTAGGTATAGAACAACCTCATTCGCCACCAATGAGTATAATAATCCACCACAACACACTATCCCATCATTCCAATAATTTTTCATTCTCTACCATTTTATACCAACAAGAAAATCAAGAACCCATGGCTTTCAATCACCATCCCATGAGCTCCAATACAAAAATATCTTCATCTAATCACTACCAATCCATGAATGTAGTTGTAGGGAAGAAACCATACCTAGGAATTCAATGGGTTGAAGATGATCTTAAAATTCTAGGGATTCAATGGGTGGAAGGTGTTAGTGTTAAAATGATAGGTTTCAACACAAAGACAATGGGGAATTCTTACCTTGAATGTGGTAGGATATTGAGGGTAAGGAAATGGAGAGAAAGACTCCCAAGTAGTCCAAAGTGAAGTGAATAACATGAATCCCAAGATGGTATTTTAAAGCTTTAGAGTTTGTCGTGCTATCATCCTCGCGTAGCGAGGAAATATGAGAGCTTCTGCATGCGCCTGGAAGGCATGCCTCGCCATCATGTACATGATGGCCCTCACTTTACTATTTTGCATGCCCTTGACGAGCTTGATACACAAAATATTATTTCTAGTCATTGTTGTCTCACTTTAGAGTCTTAAATTATTTCAGGTTTTTATCCTTTTACCCAAAGTACATCCATACCTGTCCTAGTCCATTTAGTAACATTTTGATCATAAACTCCTGGGGTAGTTCTCACGCTCTGATCTTGGTACGGTTTTCGAGAATCTTAAGACGAATTAGATAGTTCAGTACAAGCCCAAAGAGTCCTTAGTCCCTATGATCTACCATATCTAAGTGACTCAATAAAAAATAGCAACTTAGGGCATAGAAGCATCTCATCACTATACATGGATAATAGATCAAGCAACTTAGATTTAGTCTACTTGTGTGAAGCAACAATTTAATCAGATGTATCCATGATAATGCATATGACATGCCCCCAGGGGCACAGGCGAGTTGGTAAGTAGCAAGGTGATTGTGGTACAACCACTCCGACGTCGCGGGTTCGAATCCGTGTAGTGACGCCTTTGCTTTGAAATATTGCAAGGGTCGTTCTTTGGGTTCGTGTCCCGTTGGTCCTCTCCTTTGCGGGGTTGTCACTCGCGCATATCCCTCGATTTACATTTCACCTGGCCAAGGGGCCTCTGATATAGGTGGGGGGTTTCGCCTTCGGGACTTTCCCCTTCACAAAGAATGTGTATGACATGAACATATGGGAAAATGGGCTCGAAAGGACATTGAAGTCTTCAATTAAAAAAGGGGACAAATGGGTCCCATATTATTTATCTTTTTCTTTCCCCCACTTAAATACTAATTAGGGAGAATGGGTTCAATTATAATATTCACAACTTTAAGGAAACTTCTGCCTCTCATTGTGCTTTTTCTCCTCTCGTATATCGACTCCAGCTATTAAAAAAAAACTCTCATTATTCTCCTTTCTCTGTTCTTTTCTGTAATTTTGTTTCAAAAGTTTCACTTTCAAGATTGTCATCTTGCTGCAATAGCAGGTAATTTTTTTTTCTTTTTAAAAATTTATAGAACTAGGATTTAATGAAGAAGAAGATAAAGAATATGAACTTTGATTTTGCTCTTGTTGGTTACAATTTTGCTACAGCCGGACAAATTTTCTATCTCCCAATACTTCTTTTATTGTTGTTGGTTGTGATTTTTAGTTTTACCAAATATTTATAGCAATTATAGTTGCGGATTTCAGTTTAGGGTGTTCCCAATTGTTATGATTTTTATAGTTTTTCAGAACTATCCGATTATGTTCTTATTGTGGAGTTTCAATATCAATGATTCTTTCAAAGAGTTATTATAAGAATTGCGTCAAACCAAAATGTATTCGTATTGTTGTTTTGCCATTTTTAGATGTTGTGTTCTGGGTTGATCTTCGCATCAACTATATTGTATTAAAAAGAAAATCTTACTAGTTCAAATTTGATATAGGAGGTCCCCAACAACTATTGCATTTGCTTGGAACAACTTCCATAGTTGTTAGGACAACTTCAGCAGTTGTTCTAGCAACTACAATAGTTGTTGAACAACCAATAGTCGTTGGGCAACTTTTTTAATTGTTGGCACAACTTTAAAAGTTGTGCTACAAATACATTAGTTGTTCAACTTTTTTGTATTATTAAATTTTATTTATTATATATTTTTAACTATTTTATTGTGTAGATAAGGTAAAATAGGCCAACACAAGAGGAAGAGAACCAGGTCACCTTATCCTGATGGTAGTGAAAAAAATATGAGCTTAGCCGCTTTGCTAGAAAAAAGATATTGCACATGATAAAAGAGCTACCACATCACTACAAAAGACGACTAAAGGAGTAGACAGAGCCAAATAAGCAAGTAAAGCTCTTGCGCATGCACCTTTGGAGATAATGATGGCTTTAAACAATAAGCAGTTGATAGGTGAAAAAGAAACACCTGAGAGTACCGGTGAGCAGTCAAGTGTAGAAGAAAAAAGTGGCGAGAGTGAAACTAAGCAATCGGGTGAGGAAGAAAAAGTAGTGATAGTGCAACTGATCGGTCTAGTAGAGAAGAAGAAGATGATAGAACTGTGACCGGAGACATGGTTTTTTTTTACTTAAATTACGCCCAAGTGGGCTTTTTATTTAATAAAGCGTAAAAATAAGGACCTGGTTTGGGATCGGACCTAATTTGACATCATTTTGGAAACCCTATCTACCATGTCTGCTTCTTCAGCTCCTTTGTCACTGCGCCATTCTTGAGCTGATTCTAGCTTATGTATGTGTATAACTTGACCCATAGCCCCACCCATTGGTACCAACTTAAGTAATTGACATAAGACAACCCTCAAATGTACTGATGAGGTATCTCTATCTACTCTATCATGTCATTAAATCCTCTAATGATGACCCCTCTTCCTCTAATGATGATACTTTCCAAATCTGAAGAGTGAAAATTCCACTAACCGTGTTTTTCTTGCCCATGTATCTATTTTCACGATGTAAGCTTGTGTTTCTTTGAATTCTTCTTTGTTCATGCTTTTTTACTTAATTCTGGCCTTTTGATGTTTTTATGTGTTGGATATGTTGATGAGGAGCTCAGATCTCTTTTGGAGTTCATTATTGTACCTCGTCCTTCCTTTGATGTTTTTTGTCGCATCTATCTTGAGGTATTTGTTCTATATCCTTTTTATGTTCTCTTTTTTCATGTCGATTTATGTATCCGGTTGTTTTTTTCTTGATTTTTCCTGTATGTTGTAGAAATCCCTATTGCCTTGTTTTCTTCCATCCATTTTCCTGTTGTTCCCTCTTTTCCTTTTCCATATTTCGAGTTGCTTGTTTTGTGTTGTCATTCTCTGTTGTGATGCAATCTCTGTGTAAAGAGCATTTTGTATCTTCCTTTAATTATGATCCTTTGCTCATGTTGATTTTTTATGAACCAATACCTGCAAAAAATACCCATCATTAGTATAAAAACCACCATGATCTCCTCTCATAGGATTTGACCATGATGATGCTCCTATTTCCACCCTATTTCGTATCCTTGCCCTTATACTGGCATGTATTCACCATTTCTTTCTCCATTCTTTCTTGTTGTTTCCCCATTATCCTACACTTCTGATCATCAAATAAGAGATTTGTGACTTAACACTGTTAAGGATCCTTCTGCACATACTCTTCAATTCATGAAACGATTGACATTGAACTATGTTTTCATCCTTCCTCAAATATGACTGAAAGTAATATTCATGTCACTTATAAGCTCATTAATCTCTTCAACCCAAGTTGCTATGCCCCATGGTGGCTTCCACCCTTCTTCTAATATCTTGTATACCATTTCT
This sequence comes from Anisodus tanguticus, assembly GCA_034509755.1. NCBI lineage: Eukaryota > Viridiplantae > Streptophyta > Magnoliopsida > Solanales > Solanaceae > Anisodus > Anisodus tanguticus. The sequence continues at coordinate 29,920,823 of CM067555.1, read as the reverse complement.
GCATCTTTCTAAATAATAACATTATCTAGTCCTTGATTTTAAAAATACTTCAATGCCTCCACAATTTCAACTACTTCTGCATTTGTGTTTGTAGTATTACCTATTTCTTTAGCTTGTGCATATATTAGGTCACCTTTTACATCCCTTAAACAAAAACAAAAAGAGCTCTTTCCTGAACTTTCTCTTGAGGCCCCATCTGTATTGTATTTTATCCAGTTCCTTAGAGAAAACTCACAGATGACCTTTGTGACATTATGTCTTGCTTTTCCTCCTTCTAGCACCTTGATCAACTCCTCCCACTTGTTCGGTATCACCTTGATAGAAGGATTCGTTACCTTTATCATTCTCTAAATAGTATTAAAAACCTGATATATAAACCTTCCCACATATTTGTTTTCCCCCATGTTTATTCCTCCTATTCCATAATTATAGAAGGAATATCTTTACAAATTTGTTTGAGTCTACCTGTAATAGGTTCTATTCACCATTTAAATATCATCTGTTGTAGTTATAGTCCTTCCATAGATATTCTTTCCTTAGAACAAAAGTATGACAAAGTTCTGTGAGCTACATGGGAAGTGATGAACAAATGTTGTGTTGTTTCCTCACTAGGATTAGTGCAGCACAATATCTAGACACCATTTTGTAACTTATCTTCTTTAGCACATCATCCACTAGTATCATGAACTTCCAGTATCTCCACATGAAAAATGAGATTTTGAAAGGCAGACCTTTCATCCACATATTCTTAAAAGTGTTTGTTTCCTGACATCTCAATTTGATAAACTCCCAAGCAGACTTGACTGTAAAATCTCCTCTATTGTCTAAAAGCCACCATGTTTTATCCATTCCTCTGTCTTCCCTGGCATCAATCAGAACTCTTTACCATCCGTTCGAAAAGAATATGTATTCATCTCTCCATCATGTTATTCCTTCCTATCATATTGCCACGGTCGACCCAATAAAATATGGCAAGCATCTATTGGTAGGATGTCGCACCATATCTCATCTTCATAATTCCCAACTCAAGAGTGGTGCAAGATAAATTGGAGAATGTTATACCTTTATTAATCTCAGCCAACCAATCTGGTTTTGTGAAAGGTAGAAATATTATAGAAAATGACCTCTTGACACAGGAGATTGTAATTGATACTAGACTTATAGGAAAACCTACAAATGTGGTTCTAAAGCATGACATGGAAAAGGCTTATTATAGAGTATCTTGGTTATTCTTATCCAGTGTGTTGAGAATGATTTTGCTGAGAGGTTTATAAATATGGTGTGGTAATTAATAGGTAAAAACCGGTATTCAGTACTATTAAATGGCTAGGCCTGTGGTTTTTTCCATTCAACTAGGGGGTAAAATAAGGTGACCCTCTATCACTATCTTTATTTATCTTATCTATAGAAGTATTATCTAGAACATTGAACTATTTATTCGAGGACAATGATTTTAGACCATATGTAATGCCAAAGTGGAGTGCAAACATGAATCACCTTACTTATGCATATGACACTATTATTTTCTCATATGTAGATTCTAAATCACTAGAGTTGGTTATGAGAGTTCTACAGTGTCACATCCTAGCCTTGGGGAGGGGGGCACCGAATGCTTGGAGGCCTGAGCGTACCACCGGTATCTGAATCTTGAAACATGAGACTTTGGCCGACAAGGCCTCCAATTAACTATATATGACAAGACTAAAGGATAAGCTGCACAAAGAAGAGTCCCGTAGTATATATACATGTAAATATGATGAAAGAAAGGCCATAAACCTAAGCTTTCAAAATGAGCCACGAGGTGATTTGCTTAGAGTGCCAATGATTGTCGACCGTCCTAGGGTGACATTCCTATTATGGAATGGAATATGGAGTAGAGTTGAAGATTGGATGCGAAGATCCAAGAAGGAACATGTTTATTTTTGGTTTTTATGTAGGTCTTGGTCGAGACCACTATCTTTTAGCTTATTTAATTCATAGCTTAACTACTAGTTCTCCTTAAGACATAATTAATATGTCGTGTAATAGAATAAGGTGACAAGGCCAAGAACCATCTAGAAGAAGAAGATTCCAAGGAGGTAATTCATGAACTAACTAGTTCATGAACTTATCTACATGGATGATACAAAAGGGTGTCCTAGAAAACATGAAGAGTTGGTCGTTCCCTTTCCCATTCTCGGTCGAACCTATCTTCCAAAGAGTTAATTCATGAACTCGCTGGTTCATGCACTTATCTACATGGATGACACAAAAGGGTGGCCTACATAACATGAAGAGTTGGGTACTCCCCTCCCCCAATAGGCCAAACAAATTCCCCTTTCCCATCCTGTCAAATGGTACATTTGTGTCTTTCTTATTACCTCTTCTAGATGGTCTAGCATTAGTATAAATAAGGCATGTAGTTGATGTAAATAGACATTGAAGTTATATGAAATATATTTGAGTTTTACTCAATTTGCTAAGTTATTCAACTTTTGTGTTGCTTATCTTAGTTGGTCCTTTTGTGGGACATCAGTCCTTTTGTGGTCTGAACCTCGATCTTTTTGTGGGTCACCCCTTGGTTCTTTTGTGGTCCAAACCCTCGGTGCATGTCTATTTAGAAATTTTGTGATATAACTACACCAAGCCAAGGTTCTATCCGGTTACTTGTCACAAATACGTTGAAGGTCTTCTCATCATTCATCACCTAGTTCATACCCAAGTTTGTCTAACAATATCGTGTTCGTTCCTTATCCAAATTACCCAATTCCTTTAACCCCAATGCACCACAATACTTTACCAACCTCCACCCAAAAATCCATTAACCAAAACCTCCCAAAACCACCAGAACACCCCAACCAACTACTCCACCGTCACCGTCATACCTTACTGTCCCAAGCATATTCCGCCTCCTTACCACCATCCAACCACCAAGTACCGACAACCAACATATCTCACAACGTGTCTAGAACAACTCATCCAAATTCCTTAACCAAATACCACCTTAAACTACCCGCACACCCCCCTCTCAATCTAACATTGCTTGATGTTATCTGAACCCGCCAACCCCCACTTGACTCCTATTTTCAGGTCCATCCGTTTCCAATCCAACTTCGACTAACCTACCCACATATTCCCCTCCTTATATATATAAGTTTGGTATCAGAGCAACACATTTCCGTCCCATGCCTAAACGCTATGGCTAACATAAAAGAACTTCGGAGGATCGTAAGTGACCTTTTTGTGAAACAAGCGCAAATCTTGATAAGAGAATTTGCTGAGAGTACTGTGATTAATAATGCCGATTCAAAGGTTTTACAAAATAGCCCAAGGTATGAGAGGAAAGAATATCAAGAGTGTGGGGATTTTTTTGTTATTGAGGAACCCGAAGTCAAGTAGGTCTTAGAGGAAAATGTTGATCTTGTAGAGAAAGGTGAAAGTTTAGTACTTAGATGTGCGTTGAGTGTTAAACTTGAAGAACATGAGGAGATGTAAAGAAAGCAACTATTTTACACTCGGTGCAAGGTAAATAACAAGGTATGCAATGTGATCATTGATGGAGAAAGTTGTACCAATATGGCCTCCATGGAAATAGTGGACAAATTGAAATTGCCTACCCGCAGACCATCCTAAACCATATGATCTCCAATGGGTGAATGAAGACGAAGAGATAAAGGTACTGCAACAAGCTCTTGTTAGTTTTCGAATTGGAAGGCATCACCTGATTCGATATAGAATGAAAACCACGACCATCTTAGATGGCATTACATCATTCAACTGGAGTGATGACCGCAACACTTTCGTTGGATAATATTACATCACCTGACTCAATATAGAATGAAAACCATGACCATCTTGGCTAGCCTTACATCATTCAACTGGAGTGAAGACCGCATCACATTCGCTAGAATTACATCACCCGACTTGATGTAGAATGAAAACTACGACCATCTTGGTTGGCATTACATCATTCAACTGTAGTGAAGACCGCAACACCTTCGCTAGAATTACATCACATGACTTGATATAGAAGGAAAACCATGACAATCTTGGTTGGCATTATATCATTCAATTGGAGTGAAGACCGCATCACCTTCGCTGAAATTACATCACACGATATATAGAATTGAAAACACAACTATCATAGCTAGTATTACATAATTCAAGCTGGATTGAAGACCACTAGTCTTTTGGTGGGATTACATCACACGATTCGATATAGAATGAAAACCACGACCATCTTAGATGGCATTACATCATTCAACTGGAGTGATGACCGCAACACTTTCGTTGGATAATATTACATCACATGACTCAATATAGAATGAAAATCATGACCATCTTGACTAGCCTTACATCATTCAACTGGAGTGAAGACCGCATCACATTCGCTAGAATTACATCACCCGACTCGATGTAGAATGAAAACTACGACCATCTTGGCTGGCATTACATCATTCAACTTAGTGAAGACCAATCAACACCTTCGCTAGAATTACATCACCGACTTGATATAGATATAGAAGAAAACCATGACAATCTTGGTTGGCATTATATCATTCAATTGGAGTGAAGACCGCATCACCTTCGCTTTGAAATTACATCACACGACTCGATATAGAATTGAAAACACAACTATCATAGCTAGTATTACATAATTCAACTGGATTGAAGACCACTAGTCTTTTGGTGGGATTACATCACCTGATTCGATATAGAATGAAAACCACGACCATCTTAGATGGCATTACATCATTCAACTGGAGTGATGACCGCAACACTTTCGTTGGATAATATTACATCACCGACTCAATATAGAATGAAAATCATGACCATCTTGACTAGCCTTACATCATTCAACTGGAGTGAAGACCGCATCACATTCGCTAGAATTACATCACCCACTCGATGTAGAATGAAAACTACGACCATCTTGGCTGGCATTACATCATTCAACTGTAGTGAAGACTGCAACACCTTCGCTAGAATTACATCACACACCTTCGACATCACCTGATTGATATAGGAAAACCATGACAATCTTGGTTGGCATTATATCATTCAATTGGAGTGAAGACCGCATCACCTTCGCTTTGAAATTACATCACACGACTCGATATAGAATTGAAAAACCAACTATCATAGCTAGTATTACATAATTCAAGCTGGATTGAAGACCACTAGTCTTTTGGTGGGATTACATCACCGATTCGATATAGAATGAAAACCACGACCATCTTAGATGGCATTACATCATTCAACTGGAGTGATGACCGCAACACTTTCGTTGGATAATATTACATCACACGACTCAATATAGAATGAAAATCATGACCATCTTGACTAGCCTTACATCATTCAACTCGACTTGAGTGAAGACCGCATCACATTCGCTAGAATTACATCACCCGACTCGACATGTAGAATGAAAACTACGACCATCTTGGTACATTATATCATTCAAGCGTAGTGAAGACCCAACACCTTCGCTAGAATTACATCACCGACTTGATATAGAAGGAAAACCATGACAATCTTGGTTGGCATTATATCATTCAATTGGAGTGAAGACCGCATCACCTTCGCTGAAATTACATCACACACTCGATCGATATAGAATTAAAACACAACTATCATAGCTAGTATTACATAATTCAATTGCTGGATTGAAGACCACTAGTCTTTTGGTGGGATTACATCACACGATTCGATATAGAATGAAAACCACGACCATCTTAGATGGCATTACATCATTCAACTGGAGTGATGACCGCAACACTTTCGTTGGATAATATTACATCACCTGACTCAATATAGAATGAAAACCATGACCATCTTGGATAGCCTTACATCATTCAACTGGAGTGAAGACCGCATCACATTCGCTAGAATTACATCACCTGACTTGATATAGAAGGAAAACCACGACAATCTTGGTTGGCATTATATCATTCAACTATAGTGAAGAAGACGCAACACCTTCGCTAGAATTACATCACCTTACTTGATATAGAAGGAAAACCATGACAATCTTGGTTGGCATTATATCATTCAATTGGAGTGAAGACCGCATCACCTTCGCTGAAATTACATCACACACTCGACTCGATATAGAATTGAAAACACAACTATCATAGCTAGTATTACATAATTCAACTGGATTGAAGACCACTAGTCTTTTGGTGGGATTACATCACCTGATTCGATATAGAATGAAAACCACGACCATCTTAGATGGCATTACATCATTCAACTGGAGTGATGACCGCAACACTTTCGTTGGATAATATTACATCACCTGACTCAATATAGAATGAAAATCATGACCATCTTGACTAGCCTTACATCATTCAACTGGAGTGAAGACCGCATCACATTCGCTAGAATTACATCACCCGACTCGATGTAGAATGAAAACTACGACCATCTTGGCTGGCATTACATCATTCAACTGTAGTGAAGACCGCCGCAACACCTTCGCTAGAATTACATCACACGACTTGATATAGAAGGAAAACCATGACAATCTTGGTTGGCATTATATCATTCAATTGGAGTGAAGACCGCATCACCTTCGCTGAAATTACATCACACGACTCGATATAGAATTGAAAACACAACTATCATAGCTAGTCATAATTCAACTAATTCAATGGATTGAAGACCACTAGTCTTTTGGTGGGATTACATCACCTGATTCGATATAGAATGAAAACCACGACCATCTTAGATGGCATTACATCATTCAACTGGAGTGATGACCGCAACACTTTCGTTGGATAATATTACATCACCTGACTCATATAGAATGAAAACATGACCATCTTGAGACATCATTCAACTTAGTGAAGACATCATCACATTCGCTAGAATTACATCACCCGACTCGATGTAGAATGAAAACTACGACATCTTACACATTACATTTCAACTATAGTGAAGACAGCAACACCTTCGCTAGAATTACATCACCTGACTTGATATAGTAGGAAAACCACGACAATCTTGGTTGGCATTATATCATTCAACTGTAGTGAAGACCATAACACCTTCGCTAGAATTACATCACCTGACTTGATATAGAAGGAAAACCATGACAATCTTGGTTGGCATTATATCATTCAATTGGAGTGAAGACCGCATCACCTTCGCTGAAATTACATCACCTGACTCGATATAGAATTGAAAACACAACTATCATAGCTAGTATTACATAATTCAACTGGATTGAAGACCACTAGTCTTTTGGTGGGATTACATCACCTGATTCGATATAGAATGAAAACCACGACCATCTTAGATGGCATTACATCATTCAACTAGAGTGATGACCGCAACACTTTCGTTGGATAATATTACATCACCTGACTCAATATAGAATGAAAATCATGACCATCTTGACTAGCCTTACATCATTCAACGGAGTGAAGACCGCATCACATTCGCTTACATCAATTACATCACCCGACTTGATCGATCTTGAGAGAATGAAAACTACGACCATCTTGGTTGGCATTATATCATTCAACTTGGTTGGCATTATATCATTCAACTGTAAGACCGACAACACACCTTCGCTAGAATTACATCACATGACTTGATATAGAAGGAAAACCATGACAATCTTGGTTGGCATTATATCATTCAATTGGAGTGAAGACCGCATCACCTTCGCTGAAATTACATCACCTGAGTCGATATAGAATTGAAAACACAACTATCATAGCTAGTATTACATAATTCAACTGGATTGAAGACCACTAGTCTTTTGGTGGGATTACATCACCTGATTCGATATAGAATGAAAACCACGACCATCTTAGATGGCATTACATCATTCAACTGTAGTGAAGACCGCAACACCTTCGCTTGGATTACATCACCTGACTTGATATAGAAGGAAAACCACGACAATCTTGGTTGGCATTATATCATTCAACTGTATTACATGAAAGGAAACACGACAATCTTGGTTGGCACATTCGCTTCAGCTAGAAGACCGCAACACCTTCGCTAGAATTACATCACGACTTGATATAGAAGGAAAACCATGACAATCTTGGTTGGCATTATATCATTCAATTGGAGTGAAGACCGCATCACCTTCACTGAAATTACATCACCTGACTCGATATAGAATTGAAAACACAACTATCATAGCTAGTATTACATAATTCAAATTCAACTGGATTGAAGACACTAGTCTTTTGGTGGGATTACATCACATGATTCGATATAGAATGAAAACCACGACCATCTTAGATGGCATTACATCATTCAACTAGAGTGATGACCGCAACACTTTCGTTGGATAATATTACATCACCTGACTCAATATAGAATGAAAATCATGACCATCTTGACTAGCCTTACATCATTCAACTTGAGTGAAGCCGGCATCACATTCGCTAGAATTACATCACCCGACTCGACATGTAGAATGAAAACTACGACCATCTTGGTTGGCATTACATCATTCAACTTAGTGAAGACCGACAACACCTTCACTAGAGAATTACATCACCTGACTTGATATAGAAGGAAAACCATGACAATCTTGGTTGGCATTATATCATTCAATTGGAGTGAAGACCGCATCACCTTCGCTGAAATTACATCACATGACTCGATATAGAATTGAAAACACAACTATCATAGCTAGTATTACATAATTCAACTGGATTGAAGACCACTAGTCTTTTGGTGGGATTACATCACACGATTCGATATAGAATGAAAACCACGACCATCTTAGATGGCATTACATCATTCAACTTGGAGTGATGACCGCAACACTTTCGTTGGATAATATTACATCACCGACTAATATAGAATGAAAACATGACCATCTTGGATAGCCTTACATCATTCAACATGAAGACCGACACATTCGATACATCACCCGACTCGATGTAGAATGAAAACTACGACCATCTTAGCTGGCATTACATCATTCAACTATAGTGAAGACCGCAACACCTTCGCTAGAATTACATCACCTGACTTGATATAGTAGGAAAACCACGACAATCTTGGTTGGCATTATATCATTCAACTAGAATTTCGCTAGAATTACATCACACTTCGACTTGATATAGAAGAAGAAAACCATGACAATCTTGGTTGGCATTATATCATTCAATTGGAGTGAAGACCGCATCACCTTCGCTTTAAATTACATCACCACGACTCGATCGATATAGAATGAAAAACACAACTATCATAGCTAGTATTACATAATTCAACTGGATTGAAGACCACTAGTCTTTTGGTGGGATTACATCACCTGATTGAATTTGGATTGAAACCACGACCATCTTAGATGGCATTACATCATTCAACCTGGAGTGATGACCGCAACACTTTCGTTGGATAATATTACATCACCTGACTCAATATAGAATGAAAATCATGACCATCTTGACTAGCCTTACATCATTCAACTGGAGTGAAGACCGCATCACATTCGCTAGAATTACATCACCCGACTCGATGTAGAATGAAAACTACGACCATCTTGGCTGGCATTATATCATTCAACTGTAGTGAAGACCGCAACACCTTCGCTAGAATTACATCACCTGACTTGATATAGAAGGAAAACCATGACAATCTTGGTTGGCATTATATCATTCAATTGGAGTGAAGACCGCATCACCTTCGCTGAAATTACATCACATAGACTCGATATATAGAATTGAAACACAACTATCATAGCTAGTATTACATAATTCAACTGGATTGAAGACCACTAGTCTTTTGGTGGGATTACATCACCTGATTCGATATATAGAATGAAAACCACGACCATCTTAGATGGCATTACATCATTCAACTGGAGTGATGACCGCAACACTTTCGTTGGATAATATTACATCACCTGACTCAATATAGAATGAAAACCATGACCATCTTGACTAGCCTTACATCATTCAACTGGAGTGAAGACCGCAACACCTTCGCTAGAATTACATCACCTGACTTGATATAGAAGGAAAACCATGACAATCTTGGTTACATCATTCAATTGGAGTGAAGACCGGATCACCTTCGGCATTATTCATTCAACACACTTTTGGTGGGATTACATCACCGACTTCATGTACATCATTACATCATTCAAGCGTAGTGAAGACCGCAACACCTTCGCTAGAATTACATCACCGACTTGATATAGAAGGAAAACCATGACAATCTTGGTTGGCATTATATCATTCAATTGTAGTGAAGACCGCACACCTTCGCTAGAATTACATCACCGACTTGATATAGAAGGAAAACCATGACAATTTGGTTGGCATTATATCATTCAATTGGAGTGAAGACCGCATCACCTTCGCTGAAATTACATCACACGACTCGATATAGAATTGAAAACACAACTATCATAGCTAGTATTACATAATTCAACTGATTGAAGACCACTAGTCTTTTGGTGGGATTACATCACACGATTCGATATAGAATGAAAACCACGACCATCTTAGATGGCATTACATCATTCAACTTCAACTAGTGATGACCGCAACACTTTCGTTGGATAATATTACATCACCCGACTCAATATAGAATGAAAATCATGACCATCTTGACTAGCCTTACATCATTCAACAGTGAAGACCGCATCACATTCGCTAGAATTACATCACCCGACTCGATGTAGAATGAAAACTACGACCATCTTGGGTTGGCATTACATCATTCAACTTGTAGTGAAGACCGCAACACATCACTTCGCTAGAATTACATCACCACAATCTTGACTTGATAGAATTACATCACCTGACTTGATATAGAAAAAAACCATGACAATCTTGGTTGGCATTATATCATTCAATTGGAGTGAAGACCGCATCACCTTCGCTGAAATTACATCACACGACTCGATATAGAATTGAAAACACAACTATCATAGCTAGTATTACATAATTCAACTGGATTGAAGACCACTAGTCTTTTGGTGGGATTACATCACACGATTCGATATAGAATGAAAACCACGACCATCTTAGATGGCATTACATCATTCAACTGGAGTGATGACCGCAACACTTTCGTTGGATAATATTACATCACACTCAATATAGAATGAAAATCATGACCATCTTGACCTTACATCATTCAACAACTCGGAGTGAAGACCGCATCACATTCGCTAGAATTACATCACATCCGACTCGATGTAGAATGAAAACTACGACCATCTTGGTGGCATTACATCATTCAACTAGTGAAGACCGCAACACCTTCGCTAGAATTACATCACCGACTTGATATAGAAGGAAAACCCACAATCAATCTTTTGGGCATTATATCATTCAATTGGAGTGAAGACATCACACTTCGATCACCTTCGCTAAATTACATCACCTTTTGGTGAAATTACATCACGATCGATATAGAATTGAAAACACAACTATCATAGCTAGTATTACATAATTCAACTGGATTGAAGACCACTAGTCTTTTGGTGGGATTACATCACCTGATTCGATATAGAATGAAAACCACGACCATCTTAGATGGCATTACATCATTCAACTGTAGTGAAGACCGCAACACCTTCGCTTGAATTACATCACCTGACTTGATATAGAAGGAAAACCACGACAATCTTGGTTGGCATTATATCATTCAACTGTAGTGAAGACCGCAACACCTTCGCTAGAATTACATCACCTGACTTGATATAGAAGGAAAACCATGACAATCTTGGTTGGCATTATATCATTCAATTGGAGTGAAGACCGCATCACCTTCGCTGAAATTACATCACCTGACTCGATATAGAATTGAAAACACAACTATCATAGCTAGTATTACATAATTCAACTGGATTGAAGACCACTAGTCTTTTGGTGGGATTACATCACCTGATTCGATATAGAATGAAAACCACGACCATCTTAGATGGCATTACATCATTCAACTTGGAGTGATGACCGCATGACACTTTGACATCGATTGATATAGAATGAAAACACGACCATCTTAGATGGCATTACATCATTCAACTTGAGTGATACATTTCATAATATTACACACGACTATAGAATGAAAATCATGACCATCTTGACTAGCCTTACATCATTCAACCACGAGTGAAGACCGCATCACATTCGCTAGAATTACATCACATCACTCGATTAGAATGAAAACTACGACCATCTTGGTTGGCATTACATCATTCAACATCACGTAGTGAAGACCGCAACACCTTCGCTTCGCTAGAATTACATCACCTGACTTGATATAGAAGAAAAACCATGACAATCTTGGTTGGCATTATATCATTCAATTGGAGTGAAGACCGCATCACCTTCGCTGAAATTACATCACCGACTCGATATAGAATTGAAAACACAACTATCATAGCTAGTATTACATAATTCAACTGGATTGAAGACCACTAGTCTTTTGGTGGGATTACATCACCGATTCGATATAGAATGAAAACCACGACCATCTTAGATGGCATTACATCATTCAACTTTGGAGTGATGATGACCGCAACACTTTCGTTGGATAATATTACATCACCTCGACTCAATATAGAATGAAAATCATGACCATCTTGACTAGCCTTACATCATTCAACTGGAGTGAAGAAGACCGCATCACATTCGCTAGAATTACATCACCCGACTCGATGTAGAATGAAAACTACGACCATCTTGGTTGGCATTACATCATTCAACCACGTACAATCTTGTGAAGATCATTCAACTTGCGTGACACCTTCAACACCTTCGCTAGAATTACATCACCGACTTGATATAGAAGAAAAAACCCATGACAATCTTGGTTGGCATTATATCATTCAATTGGAGTGAAGACCGCATCACCTTCGCTGAAATTACATCACCTGACTCGATATAGAATTGAAAACACAACTATCATAGCTAGTATTACATAATTCAACTGGATTGAAGACCACTAGTCTTTTGGTGGGATTACATCACATGATTCGATATAGAATGAAAACCACGACCATCTTAGATGGCATTACATCATTCAACTGGAGTGATGACCGCAACACTTTCGTTGGATAATATTACATCACCTGACTCAATATAGAATGAAAATCATGACCATCTTGACTAGCCTTACATCATTCAACTGGAGAGAAGACCGCATCACATTCGCTAGAATTACATCACCCGACTCGGTGTAGAATGAAAACTACGACCATCTTGGTTGGCATTACATCATTCAACTGTAGTGAAGACCGCAACACCTTCGCTAGAATTACATCACCTGACTTGATATAGAAGGAAAAAAACCATGACAATCTTGGTTGGCATTATATCATTCAATTGGAGTGAAGACCGCATCACATCACCTTCACATGACAATCTTAGAAATTACATCACAATTGAGTGAAGACTATCACTTTGACATCACCCGATATAGAATTGAAAACACAACTATCATAGCTAGTATTACATAATTCAACCGGATTGAAGACCACTAGTCTTTTGGTGGGATTACATCACACGATTCGATATAGAATGAAAACCACGACCATCTTAGATGGCATTACATCATTCAACTGAGTGATGACCGCAACACTTTCGTTGGATAATATTACATCACACGACTCAATATAGAATGAAAATCATGACCATCTTGACTAGCCTTACATCATTCAACTTTCAGAGTGAAGAAGACCGCATCACATTCGCTTAATTACATCACCCGACTCGAGAATTACACCATCACATCATTCAACTAGACATCACATTCGCTATACCCGACTTGATGTAGAAGGAAAACTACGACCATCTTGGTTGGCATTACATCATTCAACAACGTAGTGAAGACCGCAACACCTTCGCTCTTCGCTAGAATTACATCACCTGACTTGATATAGAAGGAAAACCATGACAATCTTGGTTGGCATTATATCATTCAATTGGAGTGAAGACCGCATCACCTTCGCTTTGAAATTACATCACACGACTCGATATAGAATTGAAAACACAACTATCATAGCTAGTATTACATAATTCAACTTTGGATTGAAGACCACTAGTCTTTTGGTGGGATTACATCACTGATTCGATATAGAATGAAAACCACGACCATCTTAGATGGCATTACATCATTCAACTGGAGTGATGACCGCAACACTTTCGTTGGATAATATTACATCACACTGACTCAATATAGAATGAAAATCATGACCATCTTGACTAGCCTTACATCATTCAACTGGAGTGAAGACCGCATCACATTCGCTAGAATTACATCACCCGACTCGATGTAGAATGAAAACTACGACCATCTTGGTGAAGACATTAATTATCATTCAAAACTACGACCATCTTGGCTGGCATTACATCATTCAACTGTAGTGAAGACCGCAACACCTTCGCTAGAATTACATCACCTGACTTGATATAGAAGGAAAACCATGACAATCTTGGTTGGCATTATATCATTCAATTGGAGTGAAGACCGCATCACCTTCATCACTTGAAATTACATCACACGACTCGATATAGAATTGAAAACACAACTATCATAGCTAGTATTACATAATTCAACTGGATTGAAGACCACTAGTCTTTTGGTGGGATTACATCACATGATTCGATATAGAATGAAAACCACGACCATCTTAGATGGCATTACATCATTCAACTGGAGTGATGACCGCAACACTTTCGTTGGATAATATTACATCACCGACTCAATATAGAATGAAAATCATGACCATCTTGACTAGCCTTACATCATTCAACTGGGAGTGAAGACCGCATCACATTCGCTAGAATTACATCACCCGACTCGGTGTAGAATGAAAACTACGACCATCTTGGCTGGCATTACATCATTCAACTGTAGTGAAGACCGCAACACCTTCGCTAGAATTACATCACACTGACGACTGATATAGAAGGAAAACCATGACAATCTTGGTTGGCATTATATCATTCAATTGGAGTGAAGACCGCATCACCTTCGCTGAAATTACATCACCTGACTCGATATAGAATTGAAAACACAACTATCATAGCTAGTATTACATAATTCAACTGGATTGAAGACCACTAGTCTTTTGGTGGGATTACATCACCTGATTCGATATAGAATGAAAACCACGACCATCTTAGATGGCATTACATCATTCAACTAGAGTGATGACCGCAACACTTTCGTTGGATAATATTACATCACCTGACTCAATATAGAATGAAAATCATGACCATCTTGACTAGCCTTATCATCATTCAACTGAAGAAAACCGCATCACATTCGCTAGAATTACATCACCCGACTCGCTAGAAAAACTACATCTTACCGACATTACATCATTCAACTAGAAGTAAGACCATCACACCTTCGCTAGAAAACACGACTCATCTTGGTTGAAAACTACGACAATCTTGGTCATTAACATCATTCAACTGTAGTGAAGACCGCAACACCTTCGCTAGAATTACATCACCTGACTTGATATAGAAGGAAAACCATGACAATCTTGGTTGGCATTATATCATTCAATTGGAGTGAAGACCGCATCACCTTCGCTGAAAATTACATCACACGACTCGATATAGAATTGAAAACACAACTATCATAGCTAGTATTACATAATTCAACTGGATTGAAGACCACTAGTCTTTTGGTGGGATTACATCACACGATTCGATATAGAATGAAAACCACGACCATCTTAGATGGCATTACATCATTCAACGACTCGATATAGAGAAAACCACGACCATGACCGCATTACATCATTCAACTTGGATAATATTACATTACATCACCGACTTGATGAAAACCATGATTACATCACATCATTCACTCATATAGAATGAAAATCATCATGACTCATATAGAATGAAAATCATGACTTGACTAGCCTACATCATTCAACTGAGTGAAGACCGCATCACATTCGCTAGAATTACATCACCCGACTCGATGTAGAATGAAAACTACGACCATTTGGTTGGCATTACATCATTCAACTAGTGAAGACCGCAACACCTTCGCTAGAATTACATCACCTGACTTGATATAGAAGGAAAACCATGACAATCTTGGTTGGCATTATATCATTCAATTGGAGTGAAGACCGCATCACCTTCGACTTACATCACAAGACCGCATCACCTTTGATATAGAATTGAAAACACAACTATCATAGCTAGTATTACATAATTCAATTGGATTGAAGACCACTAGTCTTTTGGTGGGATTACATCACACGATTCGATATAGAATGAAAACCACGACCATCTTAGATGGCATTACATCATTCAACTGGAGTGATGACCGCAAGTCTTTTGGTTGGATTACATCACCGACTCGATATAGAATGAAAACCACGACCATCTTAGATGGCATTACATCATTCAACATCATTCAACTAGTGAAGACCGCATCACATTCGCTAGAATTACATCACCCGACTTGATATAGAATGAAAACTACGACAATCTTGGTTGGCATTATTATTCATTCAACTGTAGTGAAGACCGCAACACCTTCGCTAGAATTACATCACCTGACTTGATATAGAAGGAAAACCATGACAATCTTGGTTGGCATTATATCATTCAATTGGAGTGAAGACCGCATCACCTTCGCTTGAAAATTTACATCACATCACACTCGATATAGAATTGAAAACACAACTATCATAGCTAGTATTACATAATTCAACTGGATTGAAGACCACTAGTCTTTTGGTGGGATTACATCACCTGATTCGATATAGAATGAAAACCACGACCATCTTAGATGGCATTACATCATTCAACTCATTCAGTGATGACCGCAACACTTTCGTTGGATAATATTACATCACATGACTCAATATAGAATGAAAATCATGACCATCTTCTAGCCTTACATCATTCAACTGGAGTGAAGACCGCATCACATTCGCTAGAATTACATCACCTGACTTGATATAGAAGGAAAACCACGACAATCTTGGTTGGCATTATATCATTCAACTGTAGTGAAGACCGCAACACCTTCGCTAGAATTACATCACCTGACTTGATATAGAAGGAAAACCATGACAATCTTGGTTGGCATTATATCATTCAATTGGAGTGAAGACCGCATCACCTTCGCTGAAATTACATCACCTGACTCGATATAGAATTGAAAACACAACTATCATAGCTAGTATTACATAATTCAACTGGATTGAAGACCACTAGTCTTTTGGTGGGATTACATCACCTTTTGGTGGGATTACATCACCTGATTCGATATAGAATGAAAACCACGACCATCTTAGATGGCATTACATCATTCAACTGGAGTGATGACCGCAACACTTTCGTTGGATAATATTACATCACCTGACTCAATATAGAATGAAAATCATGACCATCTTGACTAGCCTTACATCATTCAACTGGAGTGAAGACCGCATCACATTCGCTAGAATTACATCACCCGACTCGATGTAGAATGAAAACTACGACCATCTTTCAACTATAGTGAAGACCGCAACACCTTCGCATTACATCATTGATATAGAAGGAAAACCACGACAATCTTGGTTGGCATTATATCATTCAACATTCAGTGAAGAAGACGCAACACCTTCGCTAGAATTACATCACCTGACTTGATATAGAAGGAAAACCATGACAATCTTGGTTGGCATTATATCATTCAATTGGAGTGAAGACCGCATCACCTTCGCTGAAATTACATCACCTGACTCGATATAGAATTGAAAACACAACTATCATAGCTAGTATTACATAATTCAACTGGATTGAAGACCACTAGTCTTTTGGTGGGATTACATCACATGATTCGATATAGAATGAAAACCACGACCATCTTAGATGGCATTACATCATTCAAGGGTGATGACCGCAACACTTTCGTTGGATAATATTACATCACCTGACTCAATATAGAATGAAAATCATGACCATCTTGACTAGCCTTACATCATTCAACTGGAGTGAAGACCGCATCACATTCGCTAGAATTACATCACCCGACTCGATGTAGAATGAAAACTACGACCATCTTGGCTGGCACATCATTCAACTATCTTGAAGACATTCAACTGCAACACCACCTTCGCTAGAATTACATCACCCGACTTATAGAATGAAAACTACGACATCTTGGTTGGCATTATCATTCAACTGTAGTGAAGACCGCAACACCTTCGCTAGAATTACATCACCGACTTGATATAGAAGGAAAACCATGACAATCTTGGTTGGCATTATATCATTCAATTGGAGTGAAGACCGCATCACCTTCGCTGAAATTACATCACCTGACTCGATATAGAATTGAAAACACAACTATCATAGCTAGTATTACATAATTCAACTGGATTGAAGACCACACTAGTCTTTTGGTGGGATTACATCACACGATTCGATATAGAATGAAAACCACGACCATCTTAGATGGCATTACATCATTCAACTTGGAGTGATGACCGCAACACTTTCGTTGGATAATATTACATCACACGACTCAATATAGAATGAAAATCATGACATCTTACAGCCTTACATCATTCAACTGGAGTGAAGACCGCATCACATTCGCTAGAATTACATCACCCGACTCAATATAGAATGAAAACATGACCATCTTGACTAGGCATTACATCATTCAACTATAGTGAAGACCGCATCACATTCGCTAGAATTACATCACCTGACTTGATATAGAAGGAAAACCACGACAATCTTGGTTGGCATTATATCATTCAACTAGTAGTGAAGACCGCAACACCTTCGCTAGAATTACATCACCTGACTTGATATAGAAGGAAAACCATGACAATCTTGGTTGGCATTATATCATTCAATTGGAGTGAAGACCGCATCACCTTCGCTGAAATTACATCACCTAGACTCGATATAGAATTGAAAACACAACTATCATAGCTAGTATTACATAATTCAACTGGATTGAAGACCACTAGTCTTTTGGTGGGATTACATCACATGATTCGATATAGAATGAAAACCACGACCATCTTAGATGGCATTACATCATTCAACTGGTGATGACCGCAACACTTTCGTTGGATAATATTACATCACCGACTCAATATAGAATGAAAATCATGACCATCTTGACTAGCCTTACATCATTCAACCGGAGTGAAGACCGCATCACATTCGCTAGAATTACATCACCTGACTCAATATAGAATGAAAATCATGACCATCTTGACTAGCCTTACATCATTCAACTTGAAGACCGCATCACATTCGCTAGAATTACATCACCCGACTCGATGTAGAATGAAAACTACGACCATCTTGGTTGGCATTACATCATCATTCAACTCGTAGTGAAGACCGCAACACCTTCGCTAGAATTACATCACCGACTTGATATAGAAGGAAAACCATGACAATCTTGGTTGGCATTATATCATTCAATTGGAGTGAAGACCGCATCACCTTCGCTGAAATTACATCACCTGACTCGATATAGAATTGAAAACACAACTATCATAGCTAGTATTACATAATTCAATTGGATTGAAGACACTAGTCTTTTGGTGGGATTACATCACCGATTCGATATAGAATGAAAACCACGACCATCTTAGATGGCATTACATCATTCAACCGGATTGAAGACCACTTAACACTTTCGTTGGTGGGATTACATCACCTTTGATATAGAATGAAAACCACGACCATCTTAGATGGCATTACATCATTCAACCGGAGTGATGACCTTTCGACATTACATCATTGGATAATATAGAATGAAAACACCATCTTAGATTATATCATTATCATTCAACTGAGTGACATCACCCGATGAAAACATTCGCAATATTACATCATCTTACCGCAACTCGATTTACATCACCTGACTCGATATAGAATGAAAACATGACCATCTTGACTAGCCTTACATCATTCAACTATAGAGTGAAGACCGCATCACATTCGCTAGAATTACATCACCCGACTTGATATAGAATGAAAACTACGACAATCTTGGTTGGCATTATATCATTCAACTAGTGTGAAGACCGCAACACCTTCGCTAGAATTACATCACCTCGACTTGATATAGAAGGAAAACCATGACAATCTTGGTTGGCATTATATCATTCAATTGGAGTGAAGACCGCATCACCTTCGCTGAAATTACATCACCGACTCGATATAGAATTGAAAACACAACTATCATAGCTAGTATTACATAATTCAACTGGATTGAAGACCACTAGTCTTTTGGTGGGATTACATCACCGATTCGATATAGAATGAAAACCACGACCATCTTAGATGGCATTACATCATTCAACTGGATGATGAACCAACACTACTTTACATTTGGATTATTGATCACATTCATGAATGAAAACCACGACCATCTTAGATGGCATTACATCATTCAACTGGAGTGATGACCGCAACACTTTCGTTGATAATATTATCACCACTCAATATAGAATGAAAATCAAAATGACCATCTTGACTAGCCTTACATCATTCAACTGGAGTGAAGACCGCATCACATTCGCTAGAATTACATCACCCGACTCGATGTAGAATGAAAACTACGACCATCTTGGTTCTTGGCATTATCATTCAACTGTAGTGAAGACCGCAACACACACCTTCGCTAGAATTACATCACCTGACTTGATATAGAAGGAAAACCATGACAATCTTGGTTGGCATTATATCATTCAATTGGAGTGAAGACCGCATCACCTTCGCTGAAATTACATCACCCGACTCGATATAGAATTGAAAACACAACTATCATAGCTAGTATTACATAATTCAACTTGGATTGAAGACCACTAGTCTTTTGGTGGGATTACATCACCGATTCGATATAGAATGAAAACCACGACCATCTTAGATGGCATTACATCATTCAACTGGAGTGATGACCGCAACACTTTCGTTGGATAATATTACATCACCTCGACTCAATATAGAATGAAAATCATGACCATCTTGGCTAGGCTTACATCATTCAACTAGAGTGAAGACCGCATCACATTCGCTAGAATTACATCACCCGACTCGATGTAGAATGAAAACTACGACCATCTTGGTTGGCATTATATCATTCAACTGTAGTGAAGACCGCAACACCTTCGCTAGAATTACATCACCTGACTTGATATAGAAGGAAAACCATGACAATCTTGGTTGGCATTATATCATTCAATTGGAGTGAAGACCGCATCACCTTCGCTTCGAAATTACATCACACGACTCGATATAGAATTGAAAACACAACTATCATAGCTAGTATTACATAATTCAACCGGATTGAAGACCACTAGTCTTTTGGTGGGATTACATCACCTGATTCGATATAGAATGAAAACCACGACCATCTTAGATGGCATTACATCATTCAACTTGATGACCGCAACACTTTCGTTGGATAATTACATCACCTCGACTCAATATAGAATGAAAATCATGACCATCTTAGACTAGCATTACATCATTCAACCGAGTGAAGACCGCATCACTTTCGCTTGAATTACATCACCTCGACTCAATATAGAATAAAAAAACTATGACCATCTTGACTAGCCTTACATCATTCAACTGAGTGAAGACCGCATCACATTCGCTAGAATTACATCACCCGACTCGATGTAGAATGAAAACTACGACAATCTTGGTTGGGCATTATATCATTCAACTCGTAGTGAAGACCGCAACACCTTCGCTAGAATTACATCACACCTTCGCTAGACTTGATATATAGAAGGAAAACCATGACAATCTTGGTTGGCATTATATCATTCAATTGGAGTGAAGACCGCATCACCTTCGCTGAAATTACATCACCTGACTCGATATAGAATTGAAAACACAACTATCATAGCTAGTATTACATAATTCAACTGGATTGAAGACCACTAGTCTTTTGGTGGGATTACATCACCTGATTCGATATAGAATGAAAACCACGACCATCTTAGATGGCATTACATCATTCAACTGGAGTGATGACCGCAACACTTTCGTTGGATAATATTACATCACCTGACTCAATATAGAATGAAAATCATGACCATCTTGACTAGCCTTACATCATTCAACTGGAGTGAAGACCGCATCACATTCGCTAGAATTACATCACCCGACTCGATGTAGAATGAAAACTACGACCATCTTGGCTGGCATTACATCATTCAACTATAGTGAAGACCGCAACACCTTCGCTAGAATTACATCACCTGACTTGATATAGAAGGAAAACCACGACAATCTTGGTTGGCATTATATCATTCAACTGTAGTGAAGACCGCAACACCTTCGCTAGAATTACATCACCTGACTTGATATAGAAGGAAAACCATGACAATCTTGGTTGGCATTATATCATTCAATTGGAGTGAAGACCGCATCACCTTCGCTGAAATTACATCACCTGACTCGATATAGAATTGAAAACACAACTATCATAGCTAGTATTACATAATTCAACTGGATTGAAGACCACTAGTCTTTTGGTGGGATTACATCACCTGATTCGATATAGAATGAAAACCACGACCATCTTAGATGGCATTACATCATTCAACTGAGTGATGACCGCAAACACTTTCGTTGGATAATATTACATCACCCGACTCAATATAGAATGAAAACCATGACCATCTTAGATGGCATTACATCATTCAACTGGAGTGAAGACCGCATCACACTTTCGTTGGATAATATTACATCACCTTCGACTCACCCGACTCATAGAATGAAAATCATGACCATCTTGACTAGCCTTACATCATTCAACTGGAGTGAAGACCGCAACACATTCGCTAGAATTACATCACCCGACTTCGTATAGTAGAATGAAAACTACGACAATCTTGGTTGGCATTAAACTATCTTGGTTTATATCATTCAACGTAGTAGTGAAGACCGCAACACCTTCGCTAGAATTACATCACCTGACTTGATATAGAAGGAAAACCATGACAATCTTGGTTGGCATTATATCATTCAATTGGAGTGAAGACCGCATCACCTTCGCTGAAATTACATCACCTGACTCGATATAGAATTGAAAACACAACTATCATAGCTAGTATTACATAATTCAACTGGATTGAAGACCACTAGTCTTTTGGTGGGATTACATCACCTGATTCGATATAGAATGAAAACCACGACCATCTTAGATGGCATTACATCATTCAACCGGAGTGATGACCGCAACACTTTCTTTTTGGATAATATTACATCACCTGACTCAATATAGAATGAAAATCATGACCATCTTGACTAGCCTTACATCATTCAACTGGAGTGAAGACCGCATCACATTCGCTAGAATTACATCACCTGACTCAATATAGAATGAAAATCATGACCATCTTGACTAGCCTTACATCATTCAACTGGAGTGAAGACCGCATCACATTTCGCTTCGAAATTACATCACCCGACTCGACTTGATAGAATGAAAACTACGACCATCTTGGCTGGCATTACATCATTCAACTGTAGTGAAGACCGCAACACCTTCGCTAGAATTACATCACCTGACTTGATATAGAAGGAAAACCATGACAATCTTGGTTGGCATTATATCATTCAATTGGAGTGAAGACCGCATCACCTTCACTGAAATTACATCACCTGACTCGATATAGAATTGAAAACACAACTATCATAGCTAGTATTACATAATTCAACTGGATTGAAGACCACTAGTCTTTTGGTGGGATTACATCACATCGATTCGATATAGAATGAAAACCACGACCATCTTAGATGGCATTACATCATTCAACTGGAGTGATGACCGCAACACTTTCGTTGGATAATATTACATCACCTGACTCAATATAGAATGAAAATCATGACCATCTTGACTAGCCTTACATCATTCAACTCGAGTGAAGAAGACCGCATCACATTCGCTAGAATTACATCACCCGACTCGACCCGACTCGATGAAATGAAACTACGACCATCTTGGTTGGCATTACATCATTCAACTCGTAGTGAAGACCGCAACACCTTCGCTAGAATTACATCACCGACTTGATATAGAAGGAAAACCATGACAATCTTGGTTGGCATTATATCATTCAATTGGAGTGAAGACCGCATCACCTTCGATATGAAATTACATCACATTCACTCACCTTCGCTGAAATTACATCACACGATATAGAATTGAAAACACAACTATCATAGCTAGTATTACATAATTCAACTGGATTGAAGACCACTAGTCTTTTGGTGGGATTACATCACCTGATTCGATATAGAATGAAAACCACGACCATCTTAGATGGCATTACATCATTCAACTGGAGTGATGACCGCAACACTTTCGTTGGATAATATTACATCACCTGACTCGATATAGAATGAAAACCACGACCATCTTAGATGGCATTACATCATTCAACTGGAGTGATGACCGCAACACTTTCGTTGGATAATATTACATCACCCGACTCGGTGTAGAATGAAAACTACGACCATCTTGGCTGGCATTACATCATTCAACTGTAGTGAAGACCGCATCACATTTCGCTAGAATTACATCACCTGACTTGATATAGAAGGAAAACCACGACAATCTTGGTTGGCATTATCATTCAACTGTAGTGAAGACCGCAACACCTTCGCTAGAATTACATCACCTGACTTGATATAGAAGGAAAAACCATGACAATCTTGGTTGGCATTATATCATTCAATTGGAGTGAAGACCGCATCACCTTCGCTGAAATTACATCACCTGACTCGATATAGAATTGAAAACACAACTATCATAGCTAGTATTACATAATTCAACTGGATTGAAGACCACTAGTCTTTTGGTGGGATTACATCACCTGATTCGATATAGAATGAAAACCACGACCATCTTAGATGGCATTACATCATTCAACTGGAGTGATGACCGCAACACTTTCGTGATGATAATATTACATCACCTCGACTCAATATAGAATGAAAATCATGACCATCTTGACTAGCCTTACATCACAAACTGGAGTGAAGACCGCATCACATTCGCTAGAATTACATCACCCGACTCGATGTAGAATGAAAACTACGACCATCTTGGCTGGCATTACATCATTCAACTATAGTGAAGACACCTTCGCTAGAATTACATCACCTGACTTGATATAGAAGGAAAACCACGACAATCTTGGTTGGCATTATATCATTCAACTGTAGTGAAGACCATAACACCTTCGCTAGAATTACATCACCTGACTTGATATAGAAGGAAAACCATGACAATCTTGGTTGGCATTATATCATTCAATTGGAGTGAAGACCGCATCACCTTCACTGAAATTACATCACCTGACTCGATATAGAATTGAAAACACAACTATCATAGCTAGTATTACATAATTCAACTGGATTGAAGACCACTAGTCTTTTGGTGGGATTACATCACCTGATTCGATATAGAATGAAAACCACGACCATCTTAGATGGCATTACATCATTCAACGAGAGTGATGACCGCAACACTTTCGTTGGATAATATTACATCACCTGACTCAATATAGAATGAAAATCATGACCATCTTGACTAGCCTTACATCATTCAACAGGAGTGAAGACCGCATCACATTCGCTAGAATTACATCACCCGACTCGATGTAGAATGAAAACTACGACCATCTTGGTTGGCATTACATCATTCAATCTGAGACTTGATATAGAAGGAAAACCATGAAGACATTCAACCGCCGCAACACCTTCGCTAGAATTACATCACCTGACTTGATATAGAAGGAAAACCATGACAATCTTGGTTGGCATTATATCATTCAATTGGAGTGAAGACCGCATCACCTTCGCTGAAATTACATCACCTGACTCGATATAGAATTGAAAACACAACTATCATAGCTAGTATTACATAATTCAACGGATTGAAGACCACTAGTCTTTTGGTGGGATTACATCACCTCGATTCGATATAGAATGAAAACCACGACCATCTTAGATGGCATTACATCATTCAACTTTGGAGTGATGACCGCAACACTTTCGTTGGATAATATTACATCACCTCGACTCAATATAGAAAACCATGACCATCTTGGATAGCCTTACATCATTCAACTGGAGTGAAGACCGCATCACATTCGCTAGAATTACATCACCCGACTCGATATAGAATGAAAACATGACCATCTTGGCTGGCATTACATCATTCAACTATAGTGAAGACCGCAACACATTCGCTAGAATTACATCACCTGACTTGATATAGAAGGAAAACCACGACAATCTTGGTTGGCATTATATCATTCAACTGTAGTGAAGACCGCAACACCTTCGCTAGAATTACATCACCTGACTTGATATAGAAGGAAAACCATGACAATCTTGGTTGGCATTATATCATTCAATTGGAGTGAAGACCGCATCACCTTCATTCAATTGGAGTGAAGAAATTACATTACATCACGACTCGATATAGAATTGAAAACACAACTATCATAGCTAGTATTACATAATTCAACCGGATTGAAGACCACTAGTCTTTTGGTGGGATTACATCACCTGATTCGATATAGAATGAAAACACGACCATCTTAGATGGCATTACATCATTCAACTGGAGTGATGACCGCAACACTTTCGTTGGATAATATTACATCACCTCGACTCAATATAGAATGAAAATCATGACCATCTTGACTAGCCTTACATCATTCAACTCAGTGAACCGCATCACATTCGCTAGAAATTACATCACCCGATGATAGAATGAAAACTACGACCATCTTGGCTTGGCATTACATCATTCAACTATAGTGAAGACCGCATCACATTCGCTAGAATTACATCACCCGACTTGATATAGAATGAAAACCACGACAATCATCTTGGTGGCATTACATCATTCAACCGTAGTGAAGACCGCAACACCTTCGCTAGAATTACATCACCGACTTGATATAGAAGGAAAACCATGACAATCTTGGTTGGCATTATATCATTCAATTGGAGTGAAGACCGCCAATTCGCCGAAATTCACCTCACAAATTACATCACTCGATATAGAATTGAAAACACAACTATCATAGCTAGTATTACATAATTCAACTGGATTGAAGACCACTAGTCTTTTGGTGGGATTACATCACCGATTCGATATAGAATGAAAACCACGACCATCTTAGATGGCATTACATCATTCAACTCGGAGTGATGACCGCAACACTTTCGTTGGATAATATTACATCACCTCGACTCAATATAGAATGAAAATCATGACCATCTTGACTAGCCTTACATCATTCAACTATGAGTGAAGACATCACATTCGCTAGAATTACATCACCCGACTCGATGTAGAATGAAAACTACGACCATCTTGGTTGGCATTACATCATTCAACTATTCAACTGAAGACCGCAACACATTTCGCTAGAATTACATCACCCGACTTGATATAGAAATGAAAACCACGACAATCTTGGTTGGCATTATATCATTCAACTGTAGTAGAAGACCATCACCGACAACACGACAATTTGGTTGCATTATATCATTCAACCGTAGTAATTACATAGAATTACATCACTTGATATAGAATAGAAACCATGACAATCTTGGTTGGCATTATATCATTCAATTGGAGTGAAGACCGCATCACCTTCGCCGAAATTACATCACCCGACTCGATATAGAATTGAAAACACAACTATCATAGCTAGTATTACATAATTCAACCGGATTGAAGACCACTAGTCTTTTGGTGGGATTACATCACCGATTCGATATAGAATGAAAACCACGACCATCTTAGATGGCATTACATCATTCAACTGGAGTGATGACCGCAACACTTTCGTTGGATAATATTACATCACCACTCATATATAGAATGAAAATCATGACCATCTTGACTAGCCTTACATCATTCAACCGGAGTGAAGACCGCATCACATTCGCTAGAATTACATCACCCGACTCGATGTAGAATGAAAACTACGACCATCTTGGGCGGCATTACATCATTCAACTATAGTGAAGACCGCAACACCTTCGCTTCGCTAGAATTACATCACCCGACTTGATATAGAAGGAAAAAACCAATGACAATCTTGGTTGGCATTATATCATTCAATTGGAGTGAAGACCGCATCACCTTCGCCGAAATTACATCACCTGACTCGATATAGAATTGAAAACACAACTATCATAGCTAGTATTACATAATTCAACCGGATTGAAGACCACTAGTCTTTTGGTGGGATTACATCACCGATTCGATATAGAATGAAAACCACGACCATCTTAGATGGCATTACATCATTCAACCGGAGTGATGACCGCAACACTTTCGTTGGATAATATTACATCACCTCGACTCAATATAGAATGAAAATCATGACCATCTTGACTAGCCTTACATCATTCAACTCGGAGTGAAGACCGCATCACATTCGCTAGAATTACATCACCCGACATCACGACTAGAATGAAAACTACGACCATCTTGGGCTGCATTACATCATTCACTATAAGACCGCAACACCTTCGCTAAATTACATCACCTCGACTTGATATAAGAAAACCGACAATCTTGGTTGGCATTATATCATTCAATTGGAGTGAAGACCGCATACACCTTCGCTAGAATTACATCACCTTCGACTTGATATAGAAGGAAAACCATGACAATCTTGGTTGGCATTATATCATTCAATTGGAGTGAAGACCGCATCACCTTCGCTTGAAATTACATCACCGACTCGATATAGAATTGAAAACACAACTATCATAGCTAGTATTACATAATTCAACTTGGATTGAAGACCACTAGTCTTTTGGTGGGATTACATCACCTGATTCGATATAGAATGAAAACCACGACCATCTTAGATGGCATTACATCATTCAACTGGAGTGATGACCGCAACACTTTCGTTGGATAATATTACATCACCTGACTCAATATAGAATGAAAATCATGACCATCTTGACTAGCCTTACATCATTCAACTGGAGGAGTGAAGCCGCATCACATTCGCTAGAATTACATCACCCGACTCGATGTAGAATGAAAACTACGACCATCTTGGCTGGCATTACATCATTCAACTATAGTGAAGACCGCAACACCTTCGCTAGAATTACATCACCTGACTTGATATAGAAGGAAAACCACGACAATCTTGGTTGGCATTATATCATTCAACTGTAGTGAAGACCGCAACACCTTCGCTAGAATTACATCACCGACTTGATATCACCCGACTTGATATAGAAGGAAAACCATGACAATCTTGGTTGGCATTATATCATTCAATTGGAGTGAAGACCGCATCACCTTCGCTGAAATTACATCACCTGACTCGATATAGAATTGAAAACACAACTATCATAGCTAGTATTACATAATTCAACTGGATTGAAGACCACTAGTCTTTTGGTGGGATTACATCACCTGATTCGATATAGAATGAAAACCACGACCATCTTAGATGGCATTACATCATTCAACTGGAGTGATGACCGCAACACTTTCGTTGGATAATATTACACCACACTCAATATAGAATGAAAATCATGACCATCTTGACATTACATCATTCAACTCACATTCGAATCACCCACTCGATATAGAATGAAAATCATGACCATCTTGACTAGCCTTACATCATTCAACTGGAGTGAAGACCGCATCACATTCGCTAGAATTACATCACCTGACTTGATATAGAAGGAAAACCACGACAATCTTGGTTGGCATTATATCATTCAACTGTAGTGAAGACCGCAACACCTTCGCTAGAATTACATCACCTGACTTGATATAGAAGGAAAACCATGACAAAAACTTGGTTGGCATTATATCATTCAATTGGAGTGAAGACCGCATCACCTTCACTTCGAAATTACATCACACTGACTCGATATAGAATTGAAAACACAACTATCATAGCTAGTATTACATAATTCAACTGGATTGAAGACCACTAGTCTTTTGGTGGGATTACATCACCTGATTCGATATAGAATGAAAACCACGACCATCTTAGATGGCATTACATCATTCAACTGGAGTGATGACCGCAACACTTTCGTTGGATAATATTACATCACCTGACTCAATATAGAATGAAAATCATGACCATCTTGACTAGCCTTACATCATTCAACTGGAGTGAAGACCGCATCACATTCGCTAGAATTACATCACCCGACTCGATGTAGAATGAAAACTACGACCATCTTGGCTGGCATTACATCATTCAACTATAGTGAAGACCGCAACACCTTCGCTAGAATTACATCACCTGACTTGATATAGAAGGAAAACCATGACAATCTTGGTTGGCATTATATCATTCAACTGTAGTGAAAACACACGACTTCACAATTTGCTATTCAACCGAAGACCGCACATCACACTTCGCTACTTACATCACCCGACTTGATATAGAAGGAAAACCATGACAATCTTGGTTGGCATTATATCATTCAATTGGAGTGAAGACCGCATCACCTTCGAAAATTACATCACCTGACTCGATATAGAATTGAAAACACAACTATCATAGCTAGTATTACATAATTCAACTGGATTGAAGAAGACCTAGTCTTTTGGTGGGATTACATCACCTGATTCGATATAGAATGAAAACCACGACCATCTTAGATGGCATTACATCATTCAACTGGTGATGACCGAACACTTTCGTTGGATAATATTACATCACCCGACTTGATATAGAATGAAAATCATGACCATCTTGACTAGACATCATCAACTCAGTGAAAACCATGACCACCTTGCATCACATTCGCTATTATTACATCACCCGACTCGATGTAGAATGAAAACTACGACCATCTTGGCTGGCATTACATCATTCAACTATAGTGAAGACCGCAACACCTTCGCTAGAATTACATCACCTGACTTGATATAGAAGGAAAACCACGACAATCTTGGTTGGCATTATATCATTCAATAGTGAAGACCGCAACACCTTCGCTAGAATTACATCACCTGACTTGATATAGAAGAAAAACCATGACAATCTTGGTTGGCATTATATCATTCAATTGGAGTGAAGACCGCATCACCTTCGCTGAAATTACATCACCTGACTCGATATAGAATTGAAAACACAACTATCATAGCTAGTATTACATAATTCAACTGGATTGAAGACCACTAGTCTTTTGGTGGGATTACATCACCTGATTCGATATAGAATGAAAACCACGACCATCTTAGATGGCATTACATCATTCAACTGAGTGATGACCGCAACACTTTCGTTGGATAATATTACATCACCTCGACTCAATATAGAATGAAAATCATGACCATCTTGACTAGCCTTACATCATTCAACTCATAGTGAAGACCGCATCACATTCGCTAGAATTACATCACCCACTCGATGTAGAATGAAAACTACGACCATCTTGGCTGGCATTACATCATTCAACTGTAGTGAAGACCGCAACACCTTCGCTAGAATTACATCACCTGACTTGATATAGAAGGAAAACCACGACAATCTTGGTTGGCATTATATCATTCAACTGTAGTGAAGACCGCAACACCTTCGCTAGAATTACATCACCTGACTTGATATAGAAGAAAAACCATGACAATCTTGGTTGGCATTATATCATTCAATTGGAGTGAGACATCACCTTCACCGAAATTACATCACCTCGACGATATATAATTGAAAACACAACTATCATAGCTAGTATTACATAATTCAACTGGATTGAAGACCACTAGTCTTTTGGTGGGATTACATCACCTGATTCGATATAGAATGAAAACCACGACCATCTTAGATGGCATTACATCATTCAACTGGAGTGATGACCGCAACACTTTCGTTGGATAATATTACATCACCTGACTCAATATAGAATGAAAATCATGACCATCTTAGACTAGCCTTACATCATTCAACTGGAGTGAAGACCGCATCACATTCGCTAGAATTACATCACCCGACTCGATATAGAATGAAAACTACGATCATTCATCTTGGAATTACATCATTACATCATTCACTTTGGCTAGCATTACATCATTCAACTATAGTGAAGACCGCAACACACGCTAGAATTACATCACCCGACTTGATATAGAAAAAACTACGACAATCTTGGTTGGCATTATATCATTCAACCGTAGTGAAGACCGACAACATTTCGCTAGAATTACATCACCGACTTGATATAGAAGGAAAACCATGACAATCTTGGTTGGCATTATATCATTCAATTGGAGTGAAGACCGCATCACCTTCGCTTTGAAATTACATCACCTCGACTCGATATAGAATTGAAAACACAACTATCATAGCTAGTATTACATAATTCAACTGGATTGAAGACCACTAGTCTTTTGGTGGGATTACATCACCTGATTCGATATAGAATGAAAACCACGACCATCTTAGATGGCATTACATCATTCAACTGGAGTGATGACCGCAACACTTTCGTTGGATAATATTACATCACCTCGACTCAATATAGAATGAAAATCATGACCATCTTGACTAGCCTTACATCATTCAACCGGAGTGAAGACCGCATCACATTCGCTAGAATTACATCACCCGACTCGATCACCCGACTAGAATGAAAAAACTACGACCATCTTGGTCGGCATTACATCATTCAACTACGACCATCTTAGCCGGGCATTACATCATTCAACTGTAGTGAAGACCGCAACACCTTCGCTAGAATTACATCACCTGACTTGATATAGAAGGAAAACCATGACAATCTTGGTTGGCATTATATCATTCAATTGGAGTGAAGACCATAACACCTTCGCTAGAATTACATCACCTGACTTGATATAGAAGGAAAACCATGACAATCTTGGTTGGCATTATATCATTCAATTGGAGTGAAGACCGCATCACCTTCACTTCTTAATTACATCACCTGACTCGATATAGAATTGAAAACACAACTATCATAGCTAGTATTACATAATTCAACTGGATTGAAGACCACTAGTCTTTTGGTGGGATTACATCACCTGATTCGATATAGAATGAAAACCACGACCATCTTAGATGGCATTACATCATTCAACTGGAGTGATGACCGCAACACTTTCGTTGGATAATATTACATCACCTGACTCAATATAGAATGAAAATCATGACCATCTTGACTAGCCTTACATCATTCAACTGGAGTGAAGACCGCATCACATTCGCTAGAATTACATCACCCGACTCGATGTAGAATGAAAACTACGACCATCTTGGCTGGCATTACATCATTCAACTATAGTGAAGACCGCAACACCTTCGCTAGAATTACATCACCTGACTTGATATAGAAGGAAAACCATGACAATCTTGGTTGGCATTATATCATTCAATTGGAGTGAAGACAACACCTTCGCTTCGAAATTACATCACACGACTTGATATAGAAGGAAAAAACCATGACAATCTTGGTTGGCATTATATCATTCAATTGGAGTGAAGACCGCATCACCTTCGCCTAGAATTACATCACATCGACTCGATATATATTGAAAACACAACTATCATAGCTAGTATTACATAATTCAACTGGATTGAAGACCACTAGTCTTTTGGTGGGATTACATCACTTGATTCGATATAGAATGAAAACCACGACCATCTTAGATGGCATTACATCATTCAACTGGAGTGATGACCGCAACACTTTCGTTGGATAATATTACATCACCTGACTCAATATAGAATGAAAATCATGACCATCTTGACCTTACATCATTCAACTTAGTGAAGACCGCATCACATTCGCTAGAATTACATCACCCGACTCACTCGATATAGAATGAAAACTACGACCATCTTGGTTGGCATTACATCATTCAACTCATAGTGAAGACCGCAACACCTTCGCTAAATTACATCACCATCACCACTTGATATAGAAGGAAAACCACGACAATCTTGGTTGGCATTATATCATTCAACTGTAGTGAAGACCGCAACACCTTCGCTAGAATTACATCACCTGACTTGATATAGAAGGAAAACCATGACAATCTTGGTTGGCATTATATCATTCAATTGGAGTGAAGACCGCATCACCTTCGCTTGAAATTACATCACCCGACTCGATATAGAATTGAAAACACAACTATCATAGCTAGTATTACATAATTCAACCGGATTGAAGACCACTAGTCTTTTGGTGGGATTACATCACCGATTCGATATAGAATGAAAACCACGACCATCTTAGATGGCATTACATCATTCAGAGTGATGACCGCAACACTTTCGTTGGATAATATTACATCACCTGACTCAATATAGAATGAAAATCATGACCATCATTGACTAAGACTTACATCATTCATCACCTTCGAGTGAAGACCATCTTGCATTACACATTCAACTAGACATTCGCTACATCACCTGACTTGATATAGAAGGAAAACCACGACAATCTTGGTTGGCATTATATCATTCAACTGTAGTGAAGACCGCAACACCTTCGCTAGAATTACATCACCTGACTTGATATAGAAGGAAAACCATGACAATCTTGGTTGGCATTATATCATTCAATTGGAGTGAAGACCGCATCACCTTCGCTGAAATTACATCACCTGACTCGATATAGAATTGAAAACACAACTATCATAGCTAGTATTACATAATTCAACTGGATTGAAGACCACTAGTCTTTTGGTGGGATTACATCACCTGATTCGATATAGAATGAAAACCACGACCATCTTAGATGGCATTACATCATTCAACTGGAGTGATGACCGCAACACTTTCGTTGGATAATATTACATCACCTGACTCAATATAGAATGAAAATCATGACCATCTTGACTAGCCTTACATCATTCAACAGAGTGAAGACCGCATCACATTCGCTAGAATTACATCACCCGACTCGATGTAGAATGAAAACTACGACCATCTTGGCATTACATCATTCAACTTCAAGTAAGACCGAACACCTTCGCTAGAATTACATCACACGACTTGATATAGAAGAATAGAACCATGACAATCTTGGTTGGCATTATATCATTCAATTGAATAGTGAAGACCGCAACACCTTCGCTAGAATTACATCACCTTTGATATAGAAGGAAAACCATGACAATCTTGGTTGGCATTATATCATTCAATTGGAGTGAAGACCGCATCACCTTCGATTCAATTGGAGTGAAGACCGCATCACATCACCCTCGATATAGAATTGAAAACACAACTATTGCATAGCTAGTATAGCTATTACATAATTCAACCGATTGAAGACCACTAGTCTTTTGGTGGGATTACATCACCTGATTCGATATAGAATGAAAACCACGACCATCTTAGATGGCATTACATCATTCAACTGGAGTGATGACCGCAACACTTTCGTTGGATAATATTACATCACCTGACTCAATATAGAATGAAAATCATGACCATCTTGACTAGCCTTACATCATTCAACTGGAGTGAAGACCGCATCACATTCGCTAGAATTACATCACCCGACTCGATGTAGAATGAAAACTACGACCATCTTGGCTAATTACATCATTCAACTATAGTGAAGACCGCATCACCTTCGCTAGAATTACATCACCCGACTTGGTGTAGAATGAAAACTACGACCATCTTGGCTGGCATTACATCATTCAACTGTAGTGAAGACCGCAACACCTTCGCTAGAATTACATCACCTGACTTGATATAGAAGGAAAACCATGACAATCTTGGTTGGCATTATATCATTCAATTGGAGTGAAGACCGCATCACCTTCGCTTTTAATTACATCACCTGACTCGATATAGAATTGAAAACACAACTATCATAGCTAGTATTACATAATTCAACTGGATTGAAGACCACTAGTCTTTTGGTGGGATTACATCACCTGATTCGATATAGAATGAAAACCACGACCATCTTAGATGGCATTACATCATTCAACTGGAGTGATGACCGCAACACTTTCGTTGGATAATATTACATCACCTGACTCAATATAGAATGAAAATCACCATCTTGACTAGCCTTACATCATTCAACTTCAGTGAAGACCGCATCACATTCGCTAGAATTACATCACCCGACTCGATGTAGAATGAAAACTACGACCATCTTGAATGACATTACATCATTCAACATTCAACTATAGAAGAAGACCGCAACACCTTCGCTAGAATTACATCACCTGACTTGATATAGAAGGAAAACCATGACAATCTTGGTTGGCATTATATCATTCAATTGGAGTGAAGACCGCAACACCTTCGCTAGAATTACATCACCTGACTTGATATAGAAGGAAAACCATGACAATCTTGGTTCACCTTCGCGAAATTACATCACCTCGACTCGATATAGAATTGAAAACACAACTATCATAGCTAGTATTACATAATTCAACTGGATTGAAGACCACTAGTCTTTTGGTGGGATTACATCACCTGATTCGATATAGAATGAAAACCACGACCATCTTAGATGGCATTACATCATTCAACTGGAGTGATGACCGCAACACTTTCGTTGGATAATATTACATCACCTGACTCAATATAGAATGAAAATCATGACCATCTTGACTAGCCTTACATCATTCAACTGGAGTGAAGACCGCATCACATTCGCTAGAATTACATCACCCGACTCGATGTAGAATGAAAACTACGACCATCTTCTTGGTCGGCATTACATCATTCAACTCATAGTGAAGACCGCAACACCTTCGCTTCGAATTACATCACATCACCTTGATATAGAAGGAAAACCATGACAATCTTGGTTGGCATTATATCATTCAATTGGAGTGAAACCATGACAATCTTGGTTGGCATTATATCATTCAATTGGAGTGAAGACCGCATCACCTTCGCTAGAATTACATCACCTCGACTTGATATAGAATTAAAACACAACAATCTTGGTTGGCATTATATCATTCAATTGGAGTGAAGACCGATCACCTTCGATCACCTACTCGATATAGAATTGAAAACACAACTATCATAGCTAGTATTACATAATTCAACCGGGATTGAAGACCACTAGTCTTTTGGTGGGATTACATCACCTGATTCGATATAGAATGAAAACCACGACCATCTTAGATGGCATTACATCATTCAACTGGAGTGATGACCGCAACACTTTCGTTGGATAATTTACATCACCCGACTCAATATAGAATGAAAATCATGACCATCTTGACTATCTTGATATTACATCATTCAACTTCAAGTGAAGACCGCATCACATTCGCTAGATTTACATCACATTCGCTAGAATTACTCGACTAGAATGAAAACTACGACCATCTTGGCTGGCATTACATCATTCAACTATAGTGAAGACCGCAACACCTTCGCTAGAATTACATCACCTGACTTGATATTGAAGGAAAACCACGACAATCTTGGTTGGCATTATATCATTCAATTGGAGTGAAGACCGCATCACCTTCGCTGAAATTACATCACATGACTTGATATAGAAGGAAAACCATGACAATCTTGGTTGGCATTATATCATTCAATTGGAGTGAAGACCGCATCACCTTCGCTGAAATTACATCACCTGACTCGATATAGAATTGAAAACACAACTATCATAGCTAGTATTACATAATTCAACTGGATTGAAGACCACTAGTCTTTTGGTGGGATTACATCACCTGATTCGATATAGAATGAAAACCACGACCATCTTAGATGGCATTACATCATTCAACTAGAGTGATGACCGCAACACTTTCGTTGGATAATATTACATCACCTGACTCAATATAGAATGAAAATCATGACCATCTTGACTAGCCTTACATCACTTCAACATCACACGACTCAATATAGAATGAAAATGACCATCTTGACTAGCATTACATCATTCGCTAGAAGACCGCATCACATTCGCTATAATTACATCACCCGACTCGGTGTAGAATGAAAACTACGACCATCTTGGCTGGCATTACATCATTCAACTGTAGTGAAGACCGCAACACCTTCGCTAGAATTACATCACCTGACTTGATATAGAAGGAAAACCATGACAATCTTGGTTGGCATTATATCATTCAATTCATTCAATTGAGTGAAGACCGCATCACCTTCGCTGAAATTACATCACCTGACTCGATATAGAATTGAAAACACAACTATCATAGCTAGTATTACATAATTCAACTGGATTGAAGACCACTAGTCTTTTGGTGGGATTACATCACCTGATTCGATATAGAATGAAAACCACGACCATCTTAGATGGCATTACATCATTCAACTGGAGTGATGACCGCAACACTTTCGTTGGATAATATTACATCACCCGACTCAATATAGAATGAAAATCATGACCATCTTGACTAGCCTTACATCATTCAACTCGGAGTGAAGACCGCATCACATTCGCTAGAATTACATCACACATTCGACTCACCCTGTGATGTAGAATGAAAACTACGACCATCTTGGCTGGCATTACATCATTCAACTATAGTGAAGACCGCAACACCTTCGCTAGAATTACATCACCTGACTTGATATAGAAGGAAAACCATGACAATCTTGGTTGGCATTATATCATTCAACTGTAGTGAAGACCGCAACACCTTCGCTAGAATTACATCACCTGACTTGATATAGAAGAAAAACCATGACAATCTTGGTTGGCATTATATCATTCAATTGGAGTGAAGACCGCATCACCTTCGCTGAAATTACATCACCTGACTCGATATAGAATTGAAAACACAACTATCATAGCTAGTATTACATAATTCAACTGGATTGAAGACCACTAGTCTTTTGGTGGGATTACATCACCTGATTCGATATAGAATGAAAAAACGACCATCTTAGATGGCATTACATCATTCAACTCAAGTGATGACCGCAACACTTTCGTTGGATAATATTACATCACCTGACTCAATATAGAATGAAAATCATGACCATCTTGACTAGCCTTACATCATTCAACTGGAGTGAAGACCGCATCACATTCGCTAGAATTACATCACCCGACTCGATATAGAATGAAAACTACGACCATCATCTTGGTTGGCATTATATCATTCAACTGTAGTGAAGACCGCAACACCTTCGCTAGAATTACATCACCTGACTTGATATAGAAGGAAAACCATGACAATCTTGGTTGGCATTATATCATTCAATTGGAGTGAAGACCGCATCACCTTCGCTGAAATTACATCACCTGACTCGATATAGAATTGAAAACACAACTATCATAGCTAGTATTACATAATTCAACTGGATTGAAGACCACTAGTCTTTTGGTGGGATTACATCACCTGATTCGATATAGAATGAAAACCACGACCATCTTAGATGGCATTACATCATTCAACTGGAGTGATGACCGCAACACTTTCGTTGGATAATATTACATCACCTGACTCTTCAATATAGAATGAAAATCATGACCATCTTGACTAGCCACATCATTCAACTGGAGTGAAGACCGCATCACATCACCCGACTCGATGTAGCTAGACCATTACATCACTATAGTGAAGACTACAATTACATCACCCGATATAGAAGGAAAACCACGACAATCTTGGTTGGCATTATATCATTCAACTGTAGTGAAGACCGCAACACCTTCGCTAGAATTACATCACCTGACTTGATATAGAAGGAAAACCATGACAATCTTGGTTGGCATTATATCATTCAATTGGAGTGAAGACCGCATCACCTTCACTGAAATTACATCACCTGACTCGATATAGAATTGAAAACACAACTATCATAGCTAGTATTACATAATTCAACTGGATTGAAGACCACTAGTCTTTTGGTGGGATTACATCACCTGATTCGATATAGAATGAAAACCACGACCATCTTAGATGGCATTACATCATTCAACTGGAGTGATGACCGCAACACTTTCGTTGGATAATATTACATCATAATATTACATCACCTCTCACTCAATAGAATGAAAATCATGACCATCTTGACTAGCCTTACATCATTCAACTCGGAGTGAAGACCGCATCACATTCGCTAGAATTACATCACCCGACTCGATGTAGAATGAAAACTACGACCATCTTGGTGGCATTACATCATTCAACTGTAGTGAAGACCGCAACACCTTCGCTTGAATTACATCACCTGACTTGATATAGAAGGAAAACCACGACAATCTTGGTTGGCATTATATCATTCAACTGTAGTGAAGACCGCAACACCTTCGCTAGAATTACATCACCTGACTTGATATAGAAGGAAAACCATGACAATCTTGGTTGGCATTATATCATTCAATTGGAAGAAGACGATCACCTTCACTTCGAATTACATCACCTGACTCGATATAGAATTGAAAACACAACTATCATAGCTAGTATTACATAATTCAACTGGATTGAAGACCACTAGTCTTTTGGTGGGATTACATCACCTGATTCGATATAGAATGAAAACCACGACCATCTTAGATGGCATTACATCATTCAACTGGAGTGATGACCGCAACACTTTCGTTGGATAATATTACATCACCTGACTCAATATAGAATGAAAATCATGACCATCTTGACTAGCCTTACATCATTCAACTCAGTGAAGACCGCATCACATTCGCTAGAATTACATCACCCGACTCGATATAGAATGAAAACTACGACCATCTTGACCATCTTGGTTGATTACATCATTACATCACCTTTGATATATGAAGAAAACCACGACAATCTTGGTTGGCATTATATCATTCAATCGGAGTGAAGACCGCAACACCTTCGCTAGAATTACATCACCTGACTTGATATAGAAGGAAAACCATGACAATCTTGGTTGGCATTATATCATTCAATTGGAGTGAAGACCGCATCACCTTCGCTGAAATTACATCACCTGACTCGATATAGAATTGAAAACACAACTATCATAGCTAGTATTACATAATTCAACTGGATTGAAGACCACTAGTCTTTTGGTGGGATTACATCACCTGATTCGATATAGAATGAAAACCACGACCATCTTAGATGGCATTACATCATTCAACTGGAGTGATGACCGCAACACTTTCGTTGGATAATATTACATCACCTGACTCAATATAGAATGAAAATCATGACCATCTTGACTAGCCTTACATCATTCAACTGAGTGAAGCATCACATTCGCTATCATTACATCACCCGACTCGATGTAGAATGAAAACTACGACCATCTTGGTATTACATCATTCAACTATAGTACATAATTCACCAACACCACCTTCGCTATAATTACATCACCTGACTTGATATAGAAGGAAAACCACGACAATCTTGGTTGGCATTATATCATTCAACAGTATTGAAGACCGCAACACCTTCGCTAGAAATACATCACCAGACTTGATATAGAAGGAAAACCATGACAATCTTGGTTGGCATTATATCATTCAATTGGAGTGAAGACCGCATCACCTTCGCCGAAATTACATCACCCGACTCGATATAGAATTGAAAACACAACTATCATAGCTAGTATTACATAATTCAACAGGATTGAAGACCACTAGTCTTTTGGTGGGATTACATCACCTGATTCGATATAGAATGAAAACCACGACCATCTTAGATGGCATTACATCATTCAACAGGAGTGATGACCGCAACACTTTCGTTGGATAATATTACATCACCACGACTCAATATAGAATGAAAATCATGACCATCTTGACTAGCCTTACATCATTCAACTGAGTGAAGACCGCATCACATTCGCTAGAATTACATCACCCGACTCGATATAGAATGAAAACTACGACCATCTTGGTTAGGCATTACATCATTCAACTATAGTGAAAACATCACATTCGCTAGAATTACATCACCCGACTTGATATAGAATGAAAAAACTACGACAATCTTGGCATTATATCATTCAACCGTAGTGAAGACCGCAACACCTTCGCTAGAATTACATCACCCGACTTGATATAGAAGGAAAACCATGACAATCTTGGTTGGCATTATATCATTCAATTGGAGTGAAGACCGCATCACCTTCACCTTCATTATAAATTACATCACCCGACTCGATATAGAATTGAAAAAACACAACTATCATAGCTAGTATTACATAATTCAACTGGATTGAAGACCACTAGTCTTTTGGTGGGATTACATCACCGATTCGATATAGAATGAAAACCACGACCATCTTAGATGGCATTACATCATTCAACTGGAGTGATGACCGCAACACTTTCGTTGGATAATATTACATCACCGACTTCAATATAGAATGAAAATCATGACCATCTTGACTAGCCTTACATCATTCAACTAGTGAAGACCGCATCACATTCGCTATTACATCACCCGACTCATAGAATGAAAACTACGACCATCTTGACAGCCTTACATCATTCAACTGAGTGAAGACCGCAAACACATTCGCTACATCACCCGACTTGATATAGATGAAAACCACGACATCTTGGTCTGGCATTATATCATTCAACCGTAGTGAAGACCGCAACACCTTCGCTAGAATTACATCACCTTCGACTTGATATAGAAGGAAAACCCATGACAATCTTGGTTGGCATTATATCATTCAATTGGAGTGAAGACCGCATCACCTTCACCGAAATTACATCACATCACCCGACTCGATATAGAATTGAAAACACAACTATCATAGCTAGTATTACATAATTCAACTGGATTGAAGACCACTAGTCTTTTGGTGGGATTACATCACCTGATTCGATATAGAATGAAAACCACGACCATCTTAGATGGCATTACATCATTCAACTGGAGTGATGACCGCAACACTTTCGTTGGATAATATTACATCACCCGACTCAATATAGAATGAAAATCATGACCATCTTGACTAGCCTTACATCATTCAACTGGAGTGAAGACCGCATCACATTCGCTAGAATTACATCACCCGACTCATCTTGATGTAGAATGAAAACTACGACCATCTTGGTTGGCATTACATCACCCGACATTCAACCGTAGTTACATCATTCAACCCGCAACACCTTCACCTTCGCTAAATACATCACCTGACTTGATATAGAAGGAAAACCATGACAATCTTGGTTGGCATTATATCATTCAATTGGAGTGAAGACCGCATCACCTTCGCTGAAATTACATCACCTGACTCGATATAGAATTGAAAACACAACTATCATAGCTAGTATTACATAACCTGATTCGATATAGAATGAAAACCACGACCATCTTAGATGGCATTACATTTCAACACTTTCGAAACATCACATACTCGATATAGAATGAAAACCACGACCATCTTGATAGATTATATCATTCAACCGATGAAGACCGCATACATTCGGTAGAATTACATCACCCGATTCGATATAGAATGAAAACCACGACCATCTTAGATGGCATTACATCATTAACTTGGAGTGACAACCGCAACACTTTCGCTTGGATAATATTACATCACCTGACTCAATATAGAATGAAAATCATGACC
Source organism: Anisodus tanguticus (assembly GCA_034509755.1). NCBI lineage: Eukaryota > Viridiplantae > Streptophyta > Magnoliopsida > Solanales > Solanaceae > Anisodus > Anisodus tanguticus. The sequence continues at coordinate 29,877,343 of CM067555.1, read as the reverse complement.
ATCTTGACTAGCCTTACATCATTCAACTGGAGTGAAGACCGCATCACATTCGCTAGAATTACATCACCCGACTCGATGTAGAATGAAAACTACGACCATCTTGGCTGGCATTACATCATTCAACTATAGTGAAGACCGCAACACCTTCGCTAGAATTACATCACACCTTCGCTTGACTTGACTTGATATAAAGGAAAACCACGACAATCTTGGTTGGCATTATATCATTCAACCGTAGTGAAGTGAAGACCGCAACACCTTCGCTAGAATTACATCACCTGACTTGATATAGAAGGAAAACCATGACAATCTTGGTTGGCATTATATCATTCAATTGGAGTGAAGACCGCATCACCTTCGCTGAAATTACATCACCTGACTCGATATAGAATTGAAAACACAACTATCATAGCTAGTATTACATAATTCAACTGGATTGAAGACCACTAGTCTTTAGTATTTTGGTGGGATTACATCACCTCGATTCGATATAGAATGAAAACCACGACCATCTTAGATGGCATTACATCATTCAACTAGAGTGATGACCGCAACACTTTCGACAACACTTTCGTTGGATAATATTACATCACCTGACTCAATATAGAATGAAAATCATGACCATCTTGACTAGCCTTACATCATTCAACAATATAGAATGAAAATCATGACCATCTTGACTAGCCTTACATCATTCAACTCGAGTGAAGACCGCATCACATTCGCTAGAATTACATCACCCGACTCGATGTAGAATGAAAACTACGACCATCTTGGTTACATCATTCAACCGTAGTGCATTATATCATTCAACCGTAGTATGAAGACCGCAACACCTTCGCTAGAATTACATCACCACATGACTTGATATAGAAGGAAAACCATGACAATCTTGGTTGGCATTATATCATTCAATTGGAGTGAAGACCGCATCACCTTCGCTGAAATTACATCACCTAACTCGATATAGAATTGAAAACACAACTATCATAGCTAGTATTACATAATTCAACTGGATTGAAGACCACTAGTCTTTTGGTGGGATTACATCACCTGATTCGATATAGAATGAAAACCACGACCATCTTAGATGGCATTACATCATTCAACTAGAGTGATGACCGCAACACTTTCGTTGGATAATATTACATCACCTGACTCAATATAGAATGAAAATCATGACCATCTTGACTAGCCTTACATCATTCAACTGGAGTGAAGACCGCATCACATTCGCTAGAATTACATCACCCGACTCGATATAGAATGAAAACTACGACAATCTTGGTTGGCATTATATCATTCAACTGTAGTGAAGACCGCAACACCTTCGCTAGAATTACATCACCATGACTTGATATAGAAGGAAAACCATGACAATCTTGGTTGGCATTATATCATTCAATTGGAGTGAAGACCGCATCACCTTCGCTGAAATTACATCACCTGACTCGATATAGAATTGAAAACACAACTATCATAGCTAGTATTACATAATTCAACTGGATTGAAGACCACTAGTCTTTTGGTGGGATTACATCACCTGATTCGATATAGAATGAAAACCACGACCATCTTAGATGGCATTACATCATTCAACATTACATCATTCAGTGATGACCGCAACACTTTCACTGGATAATATTACATCACACCGACTCAATATAGAATGAAAATCATGACCATCTTGACTAGCCTTACATCATTCAACTCAACTGTGAAGACCGCACATCACATTCGCTAGAATTACATCACCCGACTCGATGTAGAATGAAAACTACGACCATCTTGGTTGGCATTATATCATTCAACTAGTGAAGACCGCACCTTTCGAATTACATACAATTACATCACCCGACTTGATATAGAAGGAAAACCATGACAATCTTGGTTGGCATTATATCATTCAATTGGAGTGAAGACCGCATCACCTTCGCCGAAATTACATCACCACGACTCGATATAGAATTGAAAACACAACTATCATAGCTAGTATTACATAATTCAACTGGATTGAAGACCACTAGTCTTTTGGTGGGATTACATCACCGATTCGATATAGAATGAAAACCACGACCATCTTAGATGGCATTACATCATTCAACCGGAGTGATGACCGCAACACTTTCGTTGGATAATATTACATCACCCGACTCAATATAGAATGAAAAAAATCATGACCATCTTGACTAGCCTTACATCATTCAACTCAACGGAGGAAGACCGCATCACATTCGCTAGAATTACATCACCCGACTCGATGTAGAATGAAAACTACGACCATCTTGGTTGGCATTACATCATTCAACTGTAGTGAAGACCGCAACATCACTTCGCTACAATCTTGGTTGGCATTATATCATTCAACTTGTAGTGAAGACCGAACACCTTCGCATTACATCACGACTTGATATAGAAGGAAAACCATGACAATCTTGGTTGGCATTATATCATTCAATTGGAGTGAAGACCGCATCACCTTCGCTTAAATTACATCACCTGACTCGATATAGAATTGAAAACACAACTATCATAGCTAGTATTACATAATTCAACTGGATTGAAGACCACTAGTCTTTTGGTGGGATTACATCACCGATTCGATATAGAATGAAAACCACGACCATCTTAGATGGCATTACATCATTCAACTTCAGTGATGACCGCAACACTTTCGTTGGATAATATTACATCACCTGACTCAATATAGAATGAAAATCATGACCATCTTGACTAGCCTTACATCATTCAACTGGAGTGAAGACCGCATCACATTCGCTAGAATTACATCACCCGACTCGATGTAGAATGAAAACTACGACCATCTTGGTTGGCATTATATCATTCAACTGTAGTGAAGACCGCGCTAAATTACATCACGACTTGACCATGACTTCACATTATATCATTCAACATCAAGACCGCAACACCTTCGCTAGAATTACATCACCTGACTTGATATAGAAGGAAAACCATGACAATCTTGGTTGGCATTATATCATTCAATTGGAGTGAAGACCGCATCACCTTCACTGAAATTACATCACCTGACTCGATATAGAATTGAAAACACAACTATCATAGCTAGTATTACATAATTCAACCGATTGAAGACCACTAGTCTTTTGGTGGGATTACATCACCGATTCGATATAGAATGAAAACCACGACCATCTTAGATGGCATTACATCATTCAACTTAGAGTGATGACCAACAACACACTTTCGTGGATAATATTACATCACCTCGACTCAATATAGAATGAAAATCATGACCATCTTGACTAGCCTTACATCATTCAACATTCAACTTCAGTGAAGACCGCATCACATTCGCTAGAATTACATCACCCGACTCGATGTAGAATGAAAACTACGACCATCTTGGGTTGGCATTACATCATTCAACTATAGTAGTGAAGACCGCAACACACACGCTAGAATTACATCACCTGACTTGATATAGAAGGAAAACCATGACAATCTTGGTTGGCATTATATCATTCAATTGGAGTGAAGACCGCAACACCTTCGCTAGAATTACATCACCTGACTTGATATAGAAGGAAAACCATGACAATCTTGGTTGGCATTATATCATTCAATTGGAGTGAAGACCGCATCACCTTCGCTGAAATTACATCACCTGACTCGATATAGAATTGAAAACACAACTATCATAGCTAGTATTACATAATTCAACTGGATTGAAGACCACTAGTCTTTTGGTGGGATTACATCACCTGATTCGATATAGAATGAAAACCACGACCATCTTAGATGGCATTACATCATTCAACTGGAGTGATGACCGCAACACTTTCGTTGGATAATATTACATCACCTGACTCAATATAGAATGAAAATCATGACCATCTTGACTAGCCTTACATCATTCAACTGGAGTGAAGACCGCATCACATTCGCTAGAATTACATCACCCGACTCGGTGTAGAATGAAAACTACGACCATCTTGGCTGGCATTACATCATTCAACACCTTCGCTAGAATTACATCACCCGACTTGATATAGAAGGAAAACTACGACAATCTTGGTTGGCATTACATCATTCAATTCGTAGTGAAGACCAAACCACCTTCGCTAAATTACATCACCTGACTTGATATAGAAGGAAAACCATGACAATCTTGGTTGGCATTATATCATTCAATTGGAGTGAAGACCGCATCACCTTCGCTGAAATTACATCACCTGACTCGATATAGAATTGAAAACACAACTATCATAGCTAGTATTACATAATTCAACTGGATTGAAGACCACTAGTCTTTTGGTGGGATTACATCACCTGATTCGATATAGAATGAAAACCACGACCATCTTAGATGGCATTACATCATTCAACTGGAGTGATGACCGCAACACTTTCGTTGGATAATATTACATCACCTGACTCAATATAGAATGAAAATCATGACCATCTTGACTAGCCTTACATCATTCAACTGGAGTGAAGACCGCATCACATTCGCTAGAATTACATCACCCGACTCGGTGTAGAATGAAAACTACGACCATCTTGGCTGGCATTACATCATTCAACTGTAGTGAAGACCGCAACACCTTCGCTAGAATTACATCACCAGACTTGATATAGAAGGAAAACCATGACAATCTTGGTTGGCATTATATCATTCAATCTTGGTTGGCATTATATCATTCAATGAAAGACCGCATCACCTTCGCTAAATTACATCACCTGACTCGATATAGAATTGAAAACACAACTATCATAGCTAGTATTACATAATTCAACTGGATTGAAGACCACTAGTCTTTTGGTGGGATTACATCACACGATTCGATCATCACCGATTCGATATAGAATGAAAACCACGACCATCTTAGATGGCATTACATCATTCAACTAGAGTGATGACCGCAACACTTTCGTTGGATAATATTACATCACCTGACTCAATATAGAATGAAAATCATGACCATCTTGACTAGCCTTACATCATTCAACTCGGAGTGAAGACCGCATCACATTCGCTAGCTAGAATTACATCACCCGACTCGATGTAGAATGAAAACTACGACCATCTTGGTTTGGCATTACATCATTCAACTCAACTAGTGAAGACCGCAACACCTTCGCTAGAATTACATCACCTCGACTTGATATAGAAGGAAAACCATGACAATCTTGGTTGGCATTATATCATTCAATTGGAGTGAAGACCGCATCACCTTCGCTTGAAATTACATCACCTGACTCGATATAGAATTGAAAACACAACTATCATAGCTATATAGAATTAAAACATAATATCAAGCTATTACATAATTCAACCGGATTGAAGAAGACATAGTCTTTTGGTGGGATTACATCACCGATTCGATATAGAATGAAAACCACGACCATCTTAGATGGCATTACATCATTCAACTCGGAGTGATGACCGCAACACTTTCGTTGATAATATTACATCACCCGACTCAATAGAATGAAAAAAACACCATTTGACTATCATTCATTCAACTCAAGTAGAATCACATATAGACATCACCCGACTCATTCATAGAATGAAAATATGACCATCACATTGAGCATTACATCATTCAACTGAGTGAAGAACCGAAGATCACATCGCTAGAATTACATCACCCGACTCGACTCGATGTAGAATGAAAACTACGACCATCTTGGTTGGCATTACATCATTCAACCGTAGTGAAGACCGCAACACCTTCGCTAGAATTACATCACATCACACTTGATATAGAAGGAAAACCATGACAATCTTGGTTGGCATTATATCATTCATTGGAGTGAAGACCGCATCACCTTCGCTGAAATTACATCACCACTCGATATAGAATTGAAAACACAACTATCATAGCTAGTATTACATAATTCAACCGGATTGAAGACCACTAGTCTTTTGGTGGGATTACATCACCGATTCGATATAGAATGAAAACCACGACCATCTTAGATGGCATTACATCATTCAACTGAGTGATGACCGCAACACTTTCGTTGGATAATATTACATCACCCGACTCAATATAGAATGAAAATCATGACCATCTTGACTAGCCTTACATCATTCAACTCGGAGTGAAGACCGCATCACATTCGCTAGAATTACATCAAAAAACTACGACACTCGATGTAGAACATGAAAAGTGACACATCATCTTGCTAGAATTACATCACCCGACTTGATATCATTCAAACCGTACCATCTTGGTTGGCATTAGATTCAACGTAGTGAAGACCGCAACACCTTCGCTAGAATTACATCACCTCGACTTGATATAGAAGGAAAACCATGACAATCTTGGTTGGCATTATATCATTCAACTTGGAGTGAAGACCGCATCACCTTCGCTGAAATTACATCACCTGACTCGATATAGAATTGAAAACACAACTATCATAGCTAGTATTACATAATTCAACTGGATTGAAGACCACTAGTCTTTTGGTGGGATTACATCACCTGATTCGATATAGAATGAAAACCACGACCATCTTAGATGGCATTACATCATTCAACTGGAGTGATGACCGCAACACTTTCGTTGGATAATATTACATCACCTGACTCAATATAGAATGAAAATCATGACCATCTTGACTAGCCTTACATCATTCAACTGGAGTGAAGACCGCATCACATTCGCTAGAATTACATCACCCGACTCGATGTAGAATGAAAACTACGACCATCTTGGTGGCATTACATCATTCAACTGTAGTGAAGACCGCAACACCTTCGCTAGAATTACATCACCCGACTTGATATAGAAGGAAAACTACGACCATCTTGGTTGGCATTATATCATTCAACCGTAGTGAAGAAGAACACCTTCGCTTCGCTAGAATTACATCACCGACTTGATATAGAAGGAAAACCATGACAATCTTGGTCTTGGTTGGCATTATATCATTCAATTGGAGTGAAGACCGCATCACCTTCGCTGAAATTACATCACCTGACTCGATATAGAATTGAAAACACAACTATCATAGCTAGTATTACATAATTCAACTGGATTGAAGACCACTAGTCTTTTGGTGGGATTACATCACCTGATTCGATATAGAATGAAAACCACGACCATCTTAGATGGCATTACATCATTCAACTGGAGTGATGACCGCAACACTTTCATTGGATAATATTACATCACATGACTCAATATAGAATGAAAATCATGACCATCTTGACTAGCCTTACATCATTCAACTGGAGTGAAGACCGCATCACATTCGCTAGAATTACATCACCCGACTCGATGTAGAATGAAAACTACGACCATCTTGGCTGGCATTACATCATTCAACTGTAGTGAAGACCGCAACACCTTCGCTAGAATTACATCACCTGACTTGATATAGAAGGAAAACCATGACAATCTTGGTTGGCATTATATCATTCATTCAATTGGAGTGAAGACCGCACCTCCACCACCTTCGCTAGAATTACATCACCTGACTTGATATAGAATTGAAAACCATGACAATCTTAGCTAGTATTACATTCAATTCGATCGAAAAAATTACATCACCGACTCGATATAGAATTGAAAACACAACTATCATAGCTAGTATTACATAATTCAACTTGGATTGAAGACCACTAGTCTTTTGGTGGGATTACATCACCGATTCGATATAGAATGAAAACCACGACCATCTTAGATGGCATTACATCATTCAACTGGAGTGATGACCGCAACACTTTCGTTGGATAATATTACATCACACGACTCAATATAGAATGAAAATCATGACCATCTTGACTAGCCTTACATCATTCAACTGACTGAGAAGAAAAAATCATGACCATCACATTACATCATTCAACTAGAATTACATCACACCACTCGATGTAGAATGAAAACTACGACCATCTTGGCTTTGGCATTACATCATTCAACCGTAGTGAAGACCGCAACACCTTCGCTAGAATTACATCACCTGACTTGATATATAGAATAGAAGGAAAACCATGACAATCTTGGTTGGCATTATATCATTCAATTGGAGTGAAGACCGCATCACCTTCGCTGAAATTACATCACATCGACTCGATATAGAATTGAAAACACAACTATCATAGCTAGTATTACATAATTCAACCGGATTGAAGACCACTAGTCTTTTGGTGGGATTACATCACCTCGATTCGATATAGAATGAAAACCACGACCATCTTAGATGGCATTACATCATTCAACCGGAGTGATGACCGCAACACTTTCGTTGGATAATATTACATCACCTCGACTCAATATAGAATGAAAACCATGACCATCTTGACTAGCAGTGATCATTCACACATTCGAAATATTACATCACCCGATCAGAATGAAAACTACATTCATCTTGAATTACATCATTCAACCGAGTGAAGACCGCGAACACCTTCGCTATTCGAATTATTCACACCACTTGATGTAGAATGAAAACTACGACATCTTGGTTGGCATTATATCATTCAACTTAGTGAAGACCGCACCTTCGCTTCGCTAGATTACATCACCGACTTGATATAGAAGGAAAACCATGACAATCTTGGTTGGCATTATATCATTCAATTGGAGTGAAGACCGCATCACCTTCGCCGAAATTACATCACCCGACTCGATATAGAATTGAAAACACAACTATCATAGCTAGTATTACATAATTCAACCGGATTGAAGACCACTAGTCTTTTGGTGGGATTACATCACCTCGATTCGATATAGAATGAAAACCACGACCATCTTAGATGGCATTACATCATTCAACTAGGATGATGACCGCAACACTTTCGTTGGATAATTACATTACATGACCATCTTAGATAGCCTTACATCATTCAACTGAGTGAGACCGCATCACATTCGAAATTACATCACACTCACATCACTCAATATAGAATGAAAATCATGACCATCTTGACTAGCATTACATCATTCAACTGAGAATGAAGACCGCATCACATTCGCTAGAATTAATTACATCACCCCGACTTGATATAGAATGAAAACTACGACCATCTTGGTTGGCATTATATCATTCAACCGTAGTGAAGACCGCAACACCTTCGCTAGAATTACATCACCATCGACTTGATATAGAAGGAAAACCATGACAATCTTGGTTGGCATTATATCATTCAATTGGAGTGAAGACCGCATCACCTTCGCTGAAATTACATCACCTGACTCGATATAGAATTGAAAACACAACTATCATAGCTAGTATTACATAATTCAACTGGATTGAAGACCACTAGTCTTTTGGTGGGATTACATCACCTGATTCGATATAGAATGAAAACCACGACCATCTTAGATGGCATTACATCATTCAACCATCTTAGATGTGATGAACTGGAGTGATGCAACACTTTCGTTGGATAATATTACATCACATCGACTCAATATAGAATGAAAATCATGACCATCTTGACTAGCCTTACATCATTCAACTGGAGTGAAGACCGCATCACATTCGCTAGAATTACATCACCCGACTCGATGTAGAATGAAAACTACGACCATCTTGGTTGGCATTATATCATTCAACTATAGTAGTGAAGACCGCAACACCTTCGCTAGAATTACATCACCTGACTTGATATAGAAGGAAAACCATGACAATCTTGGTTGGCATTATATCATTCAATTGGAGTGAAGACCGCATCACCTTCGCTGAAATTACATCACTTGACTTGATGGAATTACATCACACATTGACTTGGCATTATATTCAATTGAAACCTTCACGAAATTACATCACACCGACTCGATATAGAATTGAAAACACAACTATCATAGCTAGTATTACATAATTCAACTGGATTGAAGACCACTAGTCTTTTGGTGGGATTACATCACCTCGATTCGATATAGAATGAAAACCACGACCATCTTAGATGGCATTACATCATTCAACTGAGTGATGACCGCAACACTTTCGTTGGATAATATTACATCACCTCGACTCAATATAGAATGAAAATCATGACCATCTTGACTAGCCTTACATCATTCAACTGGAGTGAAGACCGCATCACATTCGCTAGAATTACATCACCCGACTCGACCCGACTTAGAATGAAAACTACGACCATCTTGGCTGGCATTACATCATTCAACAGTAGTGAAGACCGCAACACCTTCGCTAGAATTACATCACCTTCGCTTGATATAGAAGGAAAACCATGACAATCTTGGTTGGCATTATATCATTCAATTGGAGTGAAGACCGCATCACCTTCGCTTGAAATTACATCACATTGACTCGATATAGAATTGAAAACACAACTATCATAGCTAGTATTACATAATTCAACTGGATTGAAGACCACTAGTCTTTTGGTGGGATTACATCACCTCGATTCGATATAGATTCGATATAGAGATGGCATTACATCATTCAACCATTGATAGACCATCTTTTGTGAGATTACATCACCTTCGATAGAATTCAAAACCACGACCATCTTAGATGGCATTACATCATTCAACCGGAGTGACCGCAACACTTTCGTTTCGTAATATTACATCACCCACTCAATATAGAATGAAAACCATGACCATCTTGGATAGCCTTACATCATTCAACTGGAGTGAAGACCGCATCACATTCGCTAGAATTACATCACCCGACTCGATGTAGAATGAAAACTACGACCATCTTGGTTGGCATTACATCATTCAACTGTAGTGAAGACCGCAACACCTTCGCTAGAATTACATCACCTGACTTGATATAGAAGGAAAACCATGACAATCTTGGTTGGCATTATATCATTCAATTGGAGTGAAGACCGCATCACCTTCACCTTTGAAATTACATCACCGACTCGATATAGAATTGAAAACACAACTATCATAGCTAGTATTACATAATTCAACTGGATTGAAGACCACTAGTCTTTTGGTGGGATTACATCACCTGATTCGATATAGAATGAAAACCACGACCATCTTAGATGGCATTACATCATTCAACCATTAGTGATGACCGCAACACTTTCGTTGGATAATATTACATCACATACGACTCAATATAGAATGAAAATCATGACCATCTTGACTAGCCTTACATCATTCAACTCAATATAGAGTGAGCATCACATTCGCTAGAATTACATCACCCGACTCGATGTAGAATGAAAACTACGACCATCTTGGTTGGCATTACATCATTCAACTGTAGTGAAGACCGCAACACCTTCGCTAGAATTACATCACATGACTTGATATAGAAGGAAAACCATGACAATCTTGGTTGGCATTATATCATTCAATTGGAGTGAAGACCGCATCACCTTCGCTTGAAATTACATCACATGACTCGATATAGAATTGAAAACACAACTATCATAGCTAGTATTACATAATTCAACTGGATTGAAGACCACTAGTCTTTTGGTGGGATTACATCACCTGATTCGATATAGAATGAAAACCACGACCATCTTAGATGGCATTACATCATTCAACTGGAGTGATGACCGCAACACTTTCGTTGGATAATACACATCACACTCACCTCGACAATATAGATTGAAAACCATGACCATCTTGGATAGCCTTACATCATTCAACTGGAGTGAAGACCGCATCACATTCGCTAGAATTACATCACCCGACTCGATGTAGAATGAAAACTACGACCATCTTGGCTGGCATTACATCATTCAACTATAGTGAAGACCGCAACACCTTCGCTAGAATTACATCACCTGACTTGATATAGAAGGAAAACCACGACAATCTTGGTTGGCATTATATCATTCAACAGTAGTGAAGACCGCAACAACACCTTCGCTAGAATTACATCACCTGACTTGATATAGAAGGAAAACCATGACAATCTTGGTTGGCATTATATCATTCAATTGGAGTGAAGACCGCATCACCTTCGCTGAAATTACATCACCTGACTCGATATAGAATTGAAAACACAACTATCATAGCTAGTATTACATAATTCAACTGGATTGAAGACCACTAGTCTTTTGGTGGGATTACATCACCTGATTCGATATAGAATGAAAACCACGACCATCTTAGATGGCATTACATCATTCAACTGGAGTGATGACCGCAACACTTTCGTTGGATAATATTACATCACCTGACTCAATATAGAATGAAAATCATGACCATCTTGACTAGCCTTACATTACATCATTCAACTGGAGTGAAGACCGCATCACATTCGAATTACATCACCCGACTAGAATGAAAACATGACCATCTTGACATCATTCAACTGGAGTGAAGACCGCATCACATTCGCTAGAATTACATCACCCGACTCGATGTAGAATGAAAACTACGACCATCTTGGTGGCATTACATCATTCAACTTCAGTGAAGACCGAACACCTTCGCTAGCTAAATTACATCACCCGACTTGATATAGAAGGAAAACCATGACAATCTTGGTTGGCATTATATCATTCAATTGGAGTGAAGACCGCATCACCTTCGCTTGAAATTACATCACATGACTCGATATAGAATTGAAAACACAACTATCATAGCTAGTATTACATAATTCAACAACTGGATTGAAGACCACTAGTCTTTTGGTGGGATTACATCACCTGATTCGATATAGAATGAAAACCACGACCATCTTAGATGGCATTACATCATTCAACCGGAGTGATGACCGCAACACTTTCGTTGGATAATATTACATCACCTCGACTCAATATAGAATGAAAATCATGACCATCTTGGAAGCCTTACATCATTCAACTTGGAGTGAAGACCGCATCACATTCGCTAGAATTACATCACCCGACTCGATGTAGAATGAAAACTACACCATCTTGGCTTCGGCATTACATCATTCAACTATAGTGAAGACGCAACACCTTCGCTAGAATTACATCACCCACTTGATATAGAAGAAAACCATCTTGACATCTTGGTTGGCATTACATCATTCAACTAGTAAGAAAACCGACAACACCTTCGCTAGAATTACATCACATCACCGACTTGATATAGAAGGAAAACCATGACAATCTTGGTTGGCATTATATCATTCAATTGGAGTGAAGACCGCATCACCTTCGCTGAAATTACATCACACGACCGATATAGAATTGAAAACACAACTATCATAGCTAGTATTACATAATTCAACCGGATTGAAGACCACTAGTCTTTTGGTGGGATTACATCACCGATTCGATATAGAATGAAAACCACGACCATCTTAGATGGCATTACATCATTCAACTCGGAGTGATGACCGCAACACTTTCGTTGGATAATATTACATCACCCGACTCAATATAGAATGAAAATCATGACATGACCATCTTGACTAGCCTTACATCATTCAACTGAGTGAAGACCGCATCACATTCGCTAGAATTACATCACCCGACTCGAATGAAAACTACCATCTTGGTAGCATTACATCATTCAATGAAAACTACGACCAATTACATCACCCGACTCGGTAGAATGAAAACTACGACCATCTTGGTTGGCATTACATCATTCAACTGTAGAAAGACCGCAACACCTTCGCTAGAATTACATCACCTCGACTTGATATAGAAGGAAAACCATGACAATCTTGGTTGGCATTATATCATTCAATTGGAGTGAAGACCGCATCACCTTCGCTGAAATTACATCACCTGACTCGATATAGAATTGAAAACACAACTATCATAGCTAGTATTACATAATTCAACCGGATTGAAGACCACTAGTCTTTTGGTGGGATTACATCACCGATTCGATATAGAATGAAAACCACGACCATCTTAGATGGCATTACATCATTCAACCGGAGTGATGACCGCAACACTTTCGTTGGATTACATCACCCGACTAATATAGAATGAAAACATGACCATCTTGATAGCCTTACATCATTCAACTAGTGAATGCAACACATCGCTTGACATCACTCATATAGAATTTCGAAAACACCCGACTCTAGAATGAAAACATGACCATCTTGGCTAGCCTTACATCATTCAACTATAGTGAAGACCGCATCACATTCGCTAGAATTACATCACCCGACTCGATGTAGAATGAAAACTACGACCATCTTGGCTGGCATTACATCATTCAACTGTAGTGAAGACCGCAACACCTTCGCTAGAATTACATCACCACGACTGATATAGAAGGAAAACCATGACAATCTTGGTTGGCATTATATCATTCAATTGGAGTGAAGACCGCATCACCTTCGCTGAAATTACATCACCTGACTCGATATAGAATTGAAAACACAACTATCATAGCTAGTATTACATAATTCAACTGGATTGAAGACCACTAGTCTTTTGGTGGGATTACATCACCTGATTCGATATAGAATGAAAACCACGACCATCTTAGATGGCATTACATCATTCAACTGGAGTGATGACCGCAACACTTTCGTTGGATAATATTACATCACCCGACTCAATATAGAATGAAAATCATGACCATCTTGACTAGCCTTACATCATTCAACCGGAGTGAAGACCGCATCACATTACATCACCCGACTCAATATAAAAAATCATGACCATCTTGACTAGCCTTACATCATTCAACTCGAGTGAAGACCGCATCACATTCGCTAGAATTACATCACCCGACTCGATGTAGAATGAAAACTACGACCATCTTGGCTGGCATTACATCATTCAACTGTAGTGAAGACCGCAACACCTTCGCTAGAATTACATCACCTGACTTGATATAGAAGGAAAACCATGACAATCTTGGTTGGCATTATATCATTCAATTGGAGTGAAGACCGCATCACCTTCGCTTCGAAATTACATCACATCGACTCGATATAGAATTGAAAACACAACTATCATAGCTAGTATTACATAATTCAACTGGATTGAAGACCACTAGTCTTTTGGTGGGATTACATCACCTGATTCGATATAGAATGAAAACCACGACCATCTTAGATGGCATTACATCATTCAACTGGAGTGATGACCGCAACACTTTCGTTGGATAATATTACATCACCTGACTCAATATAGAATGAAAATCATGACCATCTTGACTAGCCTTACATCATTCAACTCGAGTGAAGACCGCAACACCTTCGCTAGAATTACATCACCCGACTCGATGTAGAATGAAAATACGACCATCTTGGTTGGCATTACATCATTCAACTATAGTGAAGAAGCAACGCAACACCTTCGCTAAATTACATCACCTGACTTGATATAGAAGGAAAACCATGACAATCTTGGTTGGCATTATATCATTCAATTGGAGTGAAGACCGCATCACCTTCGCTGAAATTACATCACCTGACTCGATATAGAAGGAAAACCATGACAATCTTGGTTGGCATTATATCATTCAATTGGAGTGAAGACCGCATCACCTTCGCTGAAATTACATCACCTGACTCGATATAGAATTGAAAACACAACTATCATAGCTAGTATTACATAATTCAACTGGATTGAAGACCACTAGTCTTTTGGTGGGATTACATCAGCTGATTCGATATAGAATGAAAACCACGACCATCTTAGATGGCATTACATCATTCAACTGGAGTGATGACCGCAACACTTTCGTTGGATAATATTATCACCACTCAATATAGAATGAAAATCATGACCATCTTGACTAGCCTTACATCATTCAACTCATTCAACTCGTGAACGCATCACATTCGCTAGAATTACATCACCCGACTCGATGTAGAATGAAAACTACGACCATCTTGGTTGGCATTACATCATTCAACTGTAGTGAAGACCGCAACACCTTCGCTAGAATTACATCACCTGACTTGATATAGAAGGAAAAAAACCATGACAATCTTGGTTGGCATTATATCATTCAATTGGAGTGAAGACCGCATCACCTTCGCTGAAATTACATCACCTGACTCGATATAGAATTGAAAACACAACTATCATAGCTAGTATTACATAATTCAACTGGATTGAAGACCACTAGTCTTTTGGTGGGATTACATCACCTGATTCGATATAGAATGAAAACCACGACCATCTTAGATGGCATTACATCATTCAACTGGAGTGATGACCGCAACACTTTCGTTGGATAATATTACATCACCTGACTCAATATAGAATGAAAATCATGACCATCTTGACTAGCCTTACATCATTCAACTGGAGTGAAGACCGCATCACATTCGCTAGAATTACATCACCCGACTCGATGTAGAATGAAAACTACGACCATCTTGGCTGGCATTACATCATTCAACTATAGTGAAGACCGCAACACCTTCGCTATAATTACATCACCTGACTTGATATAGTAGGAAAACCACGACAATCTTGGTTGGCATTATATCATTCAACTGTAGTGAAGACCGCAACACCTTCGCTAGAATTACATCACCTGACTTGATATAGAAGGAAAACCATGACAATCTTGGTTGGCATTATATCATTCAATTGGAGTGAAGACCGCATCACCTTCGCTGAAATTACATCACCTGACTCGATATAGAATTGAAAACACAACTATCATAGCTAGTATTACATAATTCAACTGGATTGAAGACCACTAGTCTTTTGGTGGGATTACATCACCTGATTCGATATAGAATGAAAACCACGACCATCTTAGATGGCATTACATCATTCAACTGGAGTGATGACCGCAACAACACTTTCGTTGGATAATATTACATCACCTCGACTCAATATAGAATGAAAATCATGACCATCTTGACTAGCCTTACATCATTCAACTGGAGTGAAGACCGCATCACATTCGCTAGAATTACATCACCCGACTCGATGTAGAATGAAAACTACGACCATCTTGGCTGGCATTACATCATTCAACTGGAGTGAAGACCGCAACTTCGCTAGAATTACATCACCCGACTTGATATAGAAGGAAAACTACGACATCTTGGTTGGGCATTATATCATTCAACCGTAAAGACCGCAACACCTTCGCTAGAATTACATCACCTGACTTGATATAGAAGGAAAACCATGACAATCTTGGTTGGCATTATATCATTCAATTGGAGTGAAGACCGCATCACCTTCGCTGAAATTACATCACATGACTCGATATAGAATTGAAAACACAACTATCATAGCTAGTATTACATAATTCAACTGGATTGAAGACCACTAGTCTTTTGGTGGGATTACATCACCTGATTCGATATAGAATGAAAACCACGACCATCTTAGATGGCATTACATCATTCAACTGGAGTGATGACCGCAACACTTTCGCTGGAATTACATCACCTGACTCAATATAGAATGAAAACCATGACCATCTTGGATAGCCTTACATCATTCAACTGAGTGAAGACCGCATCACATTCGCTAGAATTACATCACCCGACTCGATGTAGAAAAAACTACGACCATCTTGGTCTTCAACTGGCATTACATCATTCAACTCGTAGTGAAGACCGCAACACCTTCGCTAGAATTACATCACCTGACTTGATATAGAAGGAAAACCATGACAATCTTGGTTGGCATTATATCATTCAATTGGTGAAGACCGTAACACCTTCGCTAGAATTACATCACCTGACTTGATATAGAAGGAAAACCATGACAATCTTGGTTGGCATTATATCATTCAATTGGAGTGAAGACCGCATCACCTTCACTGAAATTACATCACCTGACTCGATATAGAATTGAAAACACAACTATCATAGCTAGTATTACATAATTCAACTGGATTGAAGACCACTAGTCTTTTGGTGGGATTATTATCACCGATTCGATATAGAATGAAAACCACGACCATCTTAGATGGCATTACATCATTCAACTGGAGTGATGACCGCAACACTTTCGTTGGATAATATTACATCACCTGACTCAATATAGAATGAAAATCATGACCATCTTGACTAGCCTTACATCATTCAACTGGAGTGAAGACCGCATCACATTCGCTAGAATTACATCACCCGACTCGGTGTAGAATGAAAACTACGACCATCTTGGTTCAACTATATTACCTTCGCTATCATTCAACTCGTAGTGAAGACCGCAACACCTTCGACTCTTGGTTGGCATTATATCATTCAACCGTAGTGAAGACCGCAACACCTTCGCATTACATCACCGACTTGATATAGAAGGAAAACCATGACAATCTTGGTTGGCATTATATCATTCAATTGGAGTGAAGACCGCATCACCTTCGCTGAAATTACATCACATGACTCGATATAGAATTGAAAACACAACTATCATAGCTAGTATTACATAATTCAACTGGATTGAAGCCACTAGTCTTTTGGTGGGATTACATCACCGATTCGATATAGAATGAAAACCACGACCATCTTAGATGGCATTACATCATTCAACCGGAGTGATGACCGCAACACTTTCGTTGGATAATATTACATCACACTCAATATAGAATGAAAACCATGACCATCTTGGATTACATCATTCAACTGAAGACCGCATCACATTCGAAATTACATCACCCGACTCGATGTAGAATGAAAACTACGACCATCTTGGCTAGCATCATTCAACATAGAGTGAAGACCGCATCACATTCGCTAGAATTACATCACCCGACTTGATATAGAATGAAAACTACGACATCTTGGTTGGCATTACATCATTCAACTCGTAGTGAAGACCGCAACACACTTCGCTAGAATTACATCACCCGACTTGATATAGAAGGAAAACCATGACAATCTTGGTTGGCATTATATCATTCAATTGGAGTGAAGACCGCATCACCTTCGCTGAAATTACATCACATCACACCGACTCGATATAGAATTGAAAACACAACTATCATAGCTAGTATTACATAATTCAACTGGATTGAAGACCACTAGTCTTTTGGTGGGATTACATCACCTGATTCGATATAGAATGAAAACCACGACCATCTTAGATGGCATTACATCATTCAACTAGAGTGATGACCGCAACACTTTCGTTGGATAATATTACATCACCTGACTCAATATAGAATGAAAATCATGACCATCTTGACTAGCCTTACATCATTCAACTGGAGTGAAGACCGCATCACATTCGCTAGAATTACATCACCCGACTCGAATGAAAACTACGACCATCTTGACTAGCAGACATCATTCAACTACGACCGCATCTTGGACTCGATGTAGAATGAAAACTACGACCATCTTGGCTGGCATTACATCATTCAACTGTAGTGAAGACCGCAACACCTTCGCTAGAATTACATCACCTGACTTGATATAGAAGGAAAACCATGACAATCTTGGTTGGCATTATATCATTCAATTGGAGTGAAGACCGCATCACCTTCGCTGAAATTACATCACCTGACTCGATATAGAATTGAAAACACAACTATCATAGCTAGTATTACATAATTCAACTGGATTGAAGACCACTAGTCTTTTGGTGGGATTACATCACCTGATTCGATATAGAATGAAAACCACGACCATCTTAGATGGCATTACATCATTCAACTGGAGTGATGACCGCAACACTTTCGTTGGATAATATTACATCACCTCGACTCAATATAGAATGAAAATCCATGACCATCTTGGCACCTTACATCATTCAACTGGAGTGAAGACCGCATACATTTCAACCCGACTCAATAGAATGAAAACCAAACATTCGCTAGCATTACATCATTCAACCTCACCCGACACATCGCTAGAATTAATCAACTCGATACGACCACGACATCTTGGTTGGCATTACATCATTCAACTCAACTAGTGAAGACCGCAACACCTTCGCTAGAATTACATCACCATCACTGACTTGATATAGAAGGAAAACCATGACAATCTGGGTTGGCATTATATCATTCAATTGGAGTGAAGACCGCATCACCTTCGCTGAAATTACATCACACCACTCGATATAGAATTGAAAACACAACTATCATAGCTAGTATTACATAATTCAACCGGATTGAAGACCACTAGTCTTTTGGTGGGATTACATCACCGATTCGATATAGAATGAAAACCACGACCATCTTAGATGGCATTACATCATTCAACCGGAGTGATGACCGCAACACTTTCGTTGGATAATATTACATCACCTCACTCAATATAGAATGAAAATCATGACCATCTTGACTAGCCTTACATCATTCAACTGAGTGAAGACCGCATCACATTTCGCTAGAATTACATCACCCGACTCAATATAGAATCACACCATCTTGACGCCTTACATCATTCAACAGTGAAGACCGCATCACATTCGCTAGAATTACATCACCCGACTCGATGTAGAATGAAAACTACGACCATCTTGGCGGCATTACATCATTCAACCGTAGTGAAGACCGCAACACCTTCGCTAGAATTACATCACCATCACCTTGACTTGATATAGAAGGAAAACCATGACAATCTTGGTTGGCATTATATCATTCAATTGGAGTGAAGACCGCATCACCTTCGCTGAAATTACATCACCTGAGTCGATATAGAATTGAAAACACAACTATCATAGCTAGTATTACATAATTCAACTGGATTGAAGACCACTAGTCTTTTGGTGGGATTACATCACCGATTCGATATAGAATGAAAACCACGACCATCTTAGATGGCATTACATCATTCAACAGGAGTGATGACCGCAACACTTTCGTTGGATAATATTACATCACCTGACTCAATATAGAATGAAAACCATGACCATCTTGGATAGCCTTACATCATTCAACTGGAGTGAAGACCGCATCACATTCGCTAGAATTACATCACCCGACTCGATGTAGAATGAAAACTACGACCATCTTGGATGATGAATTACATCATTCAACTATAGTGAAGATTAAAACATTACATCATTCGCTAGAATTACATCACTAGAATTACATCACCTGACTTGATATAGAAGGAAAACCACGACAATCTTGGTTGGCATTATATCATTCAACTGTAGTGAAGACCGCAACACCTTCGCTAGAATTACATCACCTGACTTGATATAGAAGGAAAACCATGACAATCTTGGTTGGCATTATATCATTCAATTGGAGTGAAGACCGCATCACCTTCGCTGAAATTACATCACCTGACTCGATATAGAATTGAAAACACAACTATCATAGCTAGTATTACATAATTCAACTGGATTGAAGACCACTAGTCTTTTGGTGGGATTACATCACCTGATTCGATATAGAATGAAAACCACGACCATCTTAGATGGCATTACATCATTCAACTAGTGATGACCGTGATGACCGCAACACTTTCGTTGGATAATATTCACATCACACTTTCGTTGGATAATATTACATCACCGACTCAATATAGAATGAAAATCATGACCATCTTGACTAGCCTTACATCATTCAACTCGGAGTGAAGACCGCATCACATTCGCTAGAATTACATCACCCGACTCGATGTAGAATGAAAACTACGACCATCTTGGTTGGCATTACATCATTCACTGAGTGAAGACGTAGTGAAGACCGCAACACCTTCGCTAGAATTACATCACCCGACTTGATATAGAAGGAAAACCATGACAATCTTGGTTGGCATTATATCATTCAATTGGAGTGAAGACCGCATCACCTTCGCCGAAATTACATCACATGACTCGATATAGAATTGAAAACACAACTATCATAGCTAGTATTACATAATTCAACCGGATTGAAGACCACTAGTCTTTTGGTGGGATTACATCACCCGATTCGATATAGAATGAAAACCACGACCATCTTAGATGGCATTACATCATTCAACTCGAGTGATGACCGCAACACTTTCGTTGGATAATATTACATCACCTCGACTCAATATAGAATGAAAATCATGACCATCTTGACTAGCCTTACATCATTCAACTCAGTGAAGACCGCATCACATTCGCTAGAATTACATCACCCGACTCGATGTAGAATGAAAACTACGACCATCTTGGTTGGCATTACATCATTCAACTCGTAGTCTGAAGAAGACCGCAACACCTTCGCTAGAATTACATCACCTGACTTGATATAGAAGGAAAACCATGACAATCTTGGTTGGCATTATATCATTCAATTGGAGTGAAGACCGCATCACCTTCGCTGAAATTACATCACCTGACTCGATATAGAATGAAAACCATGACAATCTTGGTTGGCATTATATCATTCAATTGGAGTGAAGACCGCATCACCTTCAAAATTACATCACCTCGACTCGATATAGAATTGAAAACACAACTATCATAGCTAGTATTACATAATTCAACTGGATTGAAGACCACTAGTCTTTTGGTGGGATTACATCACCTGATTCGATATAGAATGAAAACCACGACCATCTTAGATGGCATTACATCATTCAACTGGAGTGATGACCGCAACACTTTCGTTGGATAATATTACATCACCTGACTCAATATAGAATGAAAATCATGACCATCTTGACTAGCCTTACATCATTCAACTGGAGTGAAGACCGCATCACATTCGCTAGAATTACATCACCCGACTCGATGTAGAATGAAAACTACGACCATCTTGGCTGGCATTACATCATTCAACTGTAGTGAAGACCGCAACACCTTCGCTAGAATTACATCACCTGACTTGATATAGAAGGAAAACCATGACAATCTTGGTTGGCATTATATCATTCAATTGGAGTGAAGACCGCATCACCTTCACCTTCTTGATATGAATTTACATCACATGACTCGATATAGAATTGAAAACACAACTATCATAGCTAGTATTACATAAAACACAACTATCAAGCTAGTTGAATAATTCAACTTGAAGACTTTTTTGGTGGGATTACATCACCGATTCGATATAGAATGAAAACCACGACCATCTTAGATGGCATTACATCATTCAACTGGAGTGATGACCGCAACACTTTCGTTGGATAATATTACATCACCTGACTCAATATAGAATGAAAACCATGACCATCTTGGCTAGCCTTACATCATTCAACTGGAGTGAAGACCGCATCACATTCGCTAGAATTACATCACCCGACTCGATGTAGAATGAAAACTACGACCATCTTGGCTGGCATTACATCATTCAACTGTAGTGAAGACCGCAACACCTTCGCTATTCACCTGACTTGATATAGAAGGAAAACCATGACAATCTTGGTGGCATTATATCATTCAACTGTAGTGAAGACCGCAACACCTTCGCTAGAATTACATCACCTGACTTGATATAGAAGGAAAACCATGACAATCTTGGTTGGCATTATATCATTCAATTGGAGTGAAGACCGCATCACCTTCACTGAAATTACATCACCTGACTCGATATAGAATTGAAAACACAACTATCATAGCTAGTATTACATAATTCAACTGGATTGAAGACCACTAGTCTTTTGGTGGGATTACATCACCTGATTCGATATAGAATGAAAACCACGACCATCTTAGATGGCATTACATCATTCAACTGGAGTGATGACCGCAACACTTTCGTTGGATAATATTACATCACCCGACTCAATATATAGAATGAAAATCATGACCATCTTGACTAGCCTTACATCATTCAACTGGAGTGAAGACCGCATCACATTCGCTAGAATTACATCACCCGACTCGATGTAGAATGAAAACTACGACCATCTTGGCTGGCATTACATCATTCAACTATAGTGAAGACCGCAACACCTTCGCTAGAATTACATCACCTGACTTTGATATAGAAGGAAAACCATGACAATCTTGGTTGGCATTATATCATTCAATTGGAGTGAAGACCGCATCACCTTCGCTGAAATTACATCACCTTACTCGATATAGAATTGAAAACACAACTATCATAGCTAGTATTACATAATTCAACTGATTGAAGACCATCACTTTCGCTGAAATTACATCACATGACTCGATATCTTTTGGTAGGATTACATAATTCAACCGGACCCACTAGTCTTTTGGTGGGATTACATCACCGATTCGATATAGAATGAAAACCACGACCATCTTAGATGGCATTACATCATTCAACCGGAGTGATGACAACACTTTCGTTGGATAATATACATCACCCGACTCAATATAGAATGAAAATCATGACCATCTTGACTAGCCTTACATCATTCAACTCGAGAGTGAAGACCGCATCACATTCGCTTCGCTTAGAATTACATCACCCGACTCGATAGAATAGAATGAAAACTACGACCATCTTGGTTGGCATTACATCATTCAACTGTAGTGAAGTGAAGACCACCTGCAACACCTTCGCATTAGAAACCGTAGTTTCGCTATTACATCACCGACTTGATATAGAAGGAAAACCATGACAATCTTGGTTGGCATTATATCATTCAATTGGAGTGAAGACCGCATCACCTTCGCTGAAATTACATCACATGACTCGATATAGAATTGAAAACACAACTATCATAGCTAGTATTACATAATTCAACTGGATTGAAGACCACTAGTCTTTTGGTGGGATTACATCACCAGATTCGATATAGAATGAAAACCACGACCATCTTAGATGGCATTACATCATTCAACTCGGAGTGATGATGACCAACACTTTCGTTGGATAATATTACATCACACTGACTCAATATAGAATGAAAATCATGACCATCTTGACTAGACATCTTGGCACTAGCCTTACATCATTCAACTGAGTGAAGACCGCATCACATTCGCTAGAATTACATCACCCGACTCGATGTAGAATGAAAACTACGACCATCTTGGTTGGCATTACATCATTCAACTGTAGTGAAGACCGCAACACCTTCGCTAGAATTACATCACCCGACTTGATATAGAAGGAAAACCATGACAATCTTGGTTGGCATTATATCATTCAATTGGAGTGAAGACCGCATCACCTTCGCTGAAATACATCACCTCGACTCGATATAGAATTGAAAACACAACTATCATAGCTAGTATTACATAATTCAACTGGATTGAAGACCACTAGTCTTTTGGTGGGATTACATCACCAGATTCGATATAGAATGAAAACCACGACCATCTTAGATGGCATTACATCATTCAACTCGGAGTGATGACCGCAACACTTTCGTTGGATAATATTACATCACATGACTTAATATAGAATGAAAACCATGACCATCTTGGATAGCCTTACATCATTCAACTGGAGTGAAGACCGCATCACATTCGCTAGAATTACATCACCCGACTCGATGTAGAATGAAAACTACGACCATCTTGGCTGGCATTACATCATTCAACTATAGTGAAGACCGCAACACCTTCGCTAGAATTACATCACCTGACTTGATATAGAAGGAAAACCATGACAATCTTGGTTGGCATTATATCATTCAACTGTAGTGAAGACCGCAACACCTTCGCTAGAATTACATCACCTTGATATAGATATAGAAAACCATGACAATCTTGGTTGGCATTATATCATTCAATTGGAGTGAAGACCGCATCACCATCATTCAATTGAAATTACATCACCGCCGAAATTACATCATATAGAATTGAAAAAACACAACTATCATAGCTAGTATTACATAATTCAACCGGATTGAAGACCACTACTAGTCTTTTGGTGGGATTACATCACCCGATTCGATATAGAATGAAAACCACGACCATCTTAGATGGCATTACATCATTCAACCGGAGTGATGACCGCAACACTTTCGTTGGATAATATTACATCACATCACGACTCAATATAGAATGAAAATCATGACCATCTTGACTAGCCTTACATCATTCAACTGAGTGAAGAAGACATCACATTCATCACCCGAGAATTACATCACCCGACATTCAACTCGGAGATGCTAGAATTACATCACCCGACTCGATGAAAAAACTACGACCATCTTGGCGGCATTACATCATTCAACCGTAGTGAAGACCGCAACACCTTCGCTAGAATTACATCACCGACTTGATATAGAAGGAAAACCATGACAATCTTGGTTGGCATTATATCATTCAATTGGAGTGAAGACCGCATCACCTTCGCTGAAATTACATCACCTGACTCGATATAGAATTGAAAACACAACTATCATAGCTAGTATTACATAATTCAACTGGATTGAAGACCACTAGTCTTTTGTCTGGGTGGGATTACATCACACGATTCGATATAGAATGAAAACCACGACCATCTTAGATAGCATTACATCATTCAACTGGAGTGATGACCGCAAGACTTTCGTTGGATAATATTACATCACCCGACTCGGTGTAGAATGAAAACTACCACCATCTTTGCTGGCATTACGTCATTCAACTGTAGTGAAGACCGCATCACATTCGCTTCGAATTACATCACCCGACTCGATGTAGAATGAAAACTACGACCATCTTGGCTGGCATTACATCATTCAACTATAGTGAAGACCGCAACACCTTCGCTAGAATTACATCACCTGACTTGATATAGAAGGAAAACCATGACAATCTTGGTTGGCATTATATCATTCAATTGGAGTGAAGACCGCATTCGCTAGACATCACCTTCAAGAAGAAAACCATGACAATCTTGGTTGGCATTATATCATTCAATTGGACATCACCTTCGCCGAAATTACATCACATACTCGATATAGAATTGAAAACACAACTATCATAGCTAGTATTACATAATTCAACAACTGGATTGAAACCACTAGTCTTTTGGTGGGATTACATCACCGATTCGATATAGAATGAAAACCACGACCATCTTAGATGGCATTACATCATTCAACTCGGAGTGATGACCGCAACACTTTCGTTGGATAATATTACATCACCTCGACTCAATATAGAATGAAAATCATGACCATCTTGACTAGCCTTACATCATTCAACTGGAAGAAGACCGCATCACATTCGCTAGAATTACATCACCCGACTCGATGTAGAATGAAAACTACGACCATCTTGGCCGGCATTACATCATTCAACTGTAGTGAAGACCGCAACACCTTCGCTAGAATTACATCACCTGACTTGATATAGAAGGAAAACCATGACAATCTTGGTTGGCATTATATCATTCAATTGGAGTGAAGACCGCATCACCTTCACCTTGACTTGATATAGAAGGAAAAACATCACATCTTGGTTGATTATATCATTCAATTGAAAACACCTTCAACTATCATACTATCATAGCTAGTATTACATAATTCAACTGGATTGAAGACCACTAGTCTTTTGGTGGGATTACATCACCTGATTCGATATAGAATGAAAACCACGACCATCTTAGATGGCATTACATCATTCAACTGGAGTGATGACCGCAACACTTTCGTTGGATAATATTACATCACATGACTCAATATAGAATGAAAACCATGACCATCTTGGCTAGCCTTACATCATTCAACTCGAGAGTGAAGACCGCATCACATTCGCTAGAATTACATCACCCGACTTGATGTAGAATAAAAAAACTACGACCATCTTGGCGGGCATTTCATCATTCAACTTGAGTGAACACCGCAACACCTTCGCTAGAATTACATCACCCGACTTGATATAGAAGAAGAAAACCACGACAATCTTGGTTGGCATTATATCATTCAATTGGAGTGAAGACCGCATCACCTTTCGCTAGAATTACATCACCTGATTATAGAAGGAAAACCATGACAATCTTGGTTGGCATTATATCATTCAATTGGAGTGAAGACCGCATCACCTTCGCTGAAATTACATCACACATGCTCGATATAGAATTGAAAACACAACTATCATAGCTAGTATTACATAATTCAACTGGATTGAAGACCACTAGTCTTTTGGTGGGATTACATCACCTGATTCGATATAGAATGAAAACCACGACCATCTTAGATGGCATTACATCATTCAACTGGAGTGATGACCGCAACACTTTCGTTGGATAATATTACATCACCTCACTCAATATAGAATGAAAACCATCATGACCATCTTGACTAGCCTTACATCATTCAACTCAGTGAAGACCGCATCACATTCGCTAGAATTACATCACCCGACTCGATGTAGAATGAAAACTACGACCATCTTGGTGGCATTACATCATTCAACTCGTAGTGAAGAATTACATCACCCGACCGCAACACCTTTGGTTGCTAGATCATTCAACCGTTACATCACCTTCGCTAGAATTACATCACCCGACTTGATATAGAAGGAAAACCATGACAATCTTGGTTGGCATTATATCATTCAATTGGAGTGAAGACCGCATCACCTTCGCTGAAATTACATCACACACTCTCGATATAGAATTGAAAACACATCTATAGCTAGTATTACATAATTCAACTGGATTGAAGACCACTAGTCTTTTGGTGATTCGATATAGAATGAAAACCACGACCATCTTAGATGGCATTACATCACTTTTGATTACATCATAGATTCGATATAGAAAAACACGACCATCTTAGATGGCATTACATCATTCAACTGGAGTGATGACCGCAACACTTTCGTTGGATAATATTACATCACCCGACTCGATGTAGAATGAAAACTATGACCATCTTGGCTGGCATTACATCATTCAACTCGAGTGAAGACCGCATCACATTCGCTAGAATTACATCACCCGACTCGATGTAGAATGAAAACTACGACCATCTTGGCTGGCATTACATCATTCAACTGTAGTGAAGACCGCAACACCTTCGCTAGAATTACATCACCTGACTTGATATAGAAGGAAAACCATGACAATCTTGGTTGGCATTATATCATTCAATTGGAGTGAAGACCGCATCACCTTCGCTGAAATTACATCACCTGACTCGATATAGAATTGAAAACACAACTATCATAGCTAGTATTACATAATTCAACTGGATTGAAGACCACTAGTCTTTTGGTGGGATTACATCACCTGATTCGATATAGAATGAAAACCACGACCATCTTAGATGGCATTACATCATTCAACCGGAGTGATGACCGCAACACTTTCGTTGGATAATATTACATCACCTGACTCAATATAGAATGAAAATCATGACCATCTTGACTAGCCTTACATCATTCAACTGGAGTGAAGACCGCATCACATTCGCTAGAATTACATCACCCGACTCGATGTAGAATGAAAACTACGACCATCTTGGCTGGCATTACATCATTCAAATTACATCACCCATAGTAAGAAAAACTACGCAACACCTTCGCATTACATCATTCAAATTACATCACCGCTTCGAGAATTACATCACCTACTTGATATAGAAGGAAAACCATGACAATCTTGGTTGGCATTATATCATTCAATTGGAGTGAAGACCGCATCACATCTTGCTGAAATTACATCACATGACTCGATATAGAATTGAAAACACAACTATCATAGCTAGTATTACATAATTCAACTGGATTGAAGACCACTAGTCTTTTGGTGGGATTACATCACCTGATTCGATATAGAATGAAAACCACGACCATCTTAGATGGCATTACATCATTCAACTGGAGTGATGAACACTTTCGTTGCATCACACTTTCGACCATCTTGATGATTACATCATTCAACTGGAGTGAATTTCGCTGGATAATTACATCACCTGACTCAATATAGAATGAAAACCATGACCATCTTGGCTAGCCTTACATCATTCAACTCGAGTGAAGACCGCATCACATTCGCTAGAATTACATCACCCGACTCGATGTAGAATGAAAACTACGACCATCTTGGCTGGCATTACATCATTCAACTAGTGAAGACCGCAACACCTTCGCTAGAATTACATCACCTGACTTGATATAGAAGGAAAACCATGACAATCTTGGTTGGCATTATATCATTCAATTGGGGAGTGAAGACCGCATCACCTTCGCTTTGAAATTACATCACATGACTCGATATAGAATTGAAAACACAACTATCATAGCTAGTATTACATAATTCAACTGGATTGAAGACCACTAGTCTTTTGGTGGGATTACATCACCAGATTCGATATAGAATGAAAACCACGACCATCTTAGATGGCATTACATCATTCAACTGGAGTGATGACCGCAACACTTTCGTTGGATAATATTACATCACCTGACTCAATATAGAATGAAAACCATGACCATCTTGGATAGCCTTACATCATTCATTTCATTCATGAAGACACATTGAAAGACACGACTCATCAGAATTCGACCATCTTGGCTAGCCTTACATCATTCAATTGGAGTGAAGACCGCATCACATTCGCTAGAATTACATCACCCGACTCGATGTAGAATGAAAACTACGACCATCTTGGCTGGCATTACATCATTCAACTGTAGTGAAGACCGCAACACCTTCGCTAGAATTACATCACCTGACTTGATATAGAAGGAAAACCATGACAATCTTGGTTGGCATTATATCATTCAATTGGAGTGAAGACCGCATCACCTTCGCTGGAATTACATCACATGACTCGATATAGAATTGAAAACACAACTATCATAGCTAGTATTACATAATTCAACTTGGATTGAAGACCACTAGTCTTTTGGTGGGATTACATCACCGATTCGATATAGAATGAAAAAACCACGACCATCTTAGATGGCATTACATCATTCAACTGGAGTGTTAACCGCAACACTTTCGCTGGAATTACATCACCTGACTCAATATAGAATGAAAACCATGACCATCTTGGCTAGCCTTACATCATTCAACTCGAGTGAAGACCGCATCACATTCGCTTGAATTACATCACCCGACTCGATGTAGAATGAAAACTACGACCATCTTGGTGGCATTACATCATTCAACTTGTAGTGAAGACCGCAACACCTTCGCTAGAATTACATCACCTGACTTGATATAGAAGGAAAACCATGACAATCTTGGTTGGCATTATATCATTCAACTGGAGTGAAGACCGCATCACCTTCGCTGGAATTACATCACATGACTCGATATAGAATTGAAAACACAACTATCATAGCTAGTATTACATAATTCAACCGGATTGAAGACCACTAGTCTTTTGGTGGGATTACATCACCGATTCGATATAGAATGAAAACCACGACCATCTTAGATGGCATTACATCATTCAACTGGAGTGATGACCGCAACACTTTCGTTGGAAATATTCATCACCCTCACTCAATATAGAATGAAAACCATGACCATCTTGGCTAGCCTTACATCATTCAACTCGGAGTGAAGACCGCATCACATTCGCTAGAATTACATCACCCGACTCGATGTAGAATGAAAACTACGACCATCTTGGTCGGCATTACATCATTCAACTTGTAGTGAAGACCGCAACACACTTCACTAGAATTACATCACCCGACTTGATATAGAAGGAAAACCATGACAATCTGGTTGGCATTATATCATTCAATTGGAGTGAAGACCGCATCACCTTCGCTTGAAATTACATCACATGACTCGATATAGAATTGAAAACACAACTATCATAGCTAGTATTACATAATTCAACCGGATTGAAGACCACTAGTCTTTTGGTGGGATTACATCACCGATTCGATATAGAATGAAAACCACGACCATCTTAGATGGCATTACATCATTCAACCGGAGTGATGACCGCAACACTTTCGTTGGATTACATCACATCACTCAATATAGAATGAAAACCATGACCATCTTGACTAGCCTTACATCATTCAACCTCATGAGTGAAGACCGCATCACATTCGCTAGAATTACATCACCCGACTCGATGTAGAATGAAAACTACGACCATCTTGGCCTTACATTCAACTGGAGTGATCACATTCGCTAAATTACATCACCCGACTCGATGTAGTGAAAACTACGACATCTTGGGTCGGCATTACATTTCAACTAGTGTGAAGACCGCAACACCTTCGCTAGAATTACATCACCTGACTTGATATAGAAGGAAAACCATGACAATCTTGGTTGGCATTATATCATTCAATTGGAGTGAAGACCGCATCACCTTCGCTGAAATTACATCACATGACTCGATATAGAATTGAAAACACAACTATCATAGCTAGTATTACATAATTCAACTGGATTGAAGACCACTAGTCTTTTGGTGGGATTACATCACCTGATTCGATATAGAATGAAAACCACGACCATCTTAGATGGCATTACATCATTCAACTGGAGTGATGACCGCAACACTTTCGTTGGATAATATACATCACCCGACTCAATATAGAATGAAAACCATGACCATCTTGGCTAGCCTTACATCATTCAACTTCGAGTGAAGACCGCATCACATTCGCTAGAATTACATCACCCGACTCGATGTAGAATGAAAACTACGACCATCTTGGTCGGCATTACATTACATCATTATTCATCACCACTCGATAGTGAAGACCTTGGTTGGCATCATTCAACTTCGAAGACCGCAACACCTTCGCTAGAATTACATCACCTGACTTGATATAGAAGGAAAACCATGACAATCTTGGTTGGCATTATATCATTCAATTGGAGTGAAGACCGCATCACCTTCGCTTGAATTACATCACATGACTCGATATAGAATTGAAAACACAACTATCATAGCTAGTATTACATAATTCAACTGGATTGAAGACCACTAGTCTTTTGGTGGGATTACATCACCATCTTAGATTCGATATAGAATGAAAACCACGACCATCTTAGAGATGGCATTACATCATTCAACTGGAGTGATAACCGCAACACTTTCGCTGGATAATATTACATCACCTGACTCAATATAGAATGAAAAATCATGACCATCTTGGCTAGCCTTACATCATTCAACTGGAGTGAAGACCGCATCACATTCGCTAGAATTACATCACCCGACTCGATGTAGAATGAAAACTACGACCATCTTGGTTGGCATTACATCATTCAACATGTAGTGAAGACCGCAACACCTTCGCTAGAATTACATCCCCGACTTGATATAGAAGGAAAACCATGACAATCTTTGTGGCATTATATCATTCAATTGGAGTGAAGACCGCATCACCTTCGCTGAAATTATCATCACACTCGATATAGAATTGAAAACACAACTATCATAGCTAGTATTACATAATTCAACCGGATTGAAGACCACTAGTCTTTTGGTGGGATTACATCACCGATTTCGATATAGAATGAAAACCACGACCATCTTAGATGGCATTACATCATTCAACAGGAGTGATAACCGCAACACTTTCGTTGGAATTACATCACCTGACTCAATATAGAATGAAAACCATGACCATCTTGGCATCACCGAGCCTTATCATCATTCAACATCGAGAGTGAAGACCGCATCACATTCGATAGAAAACCATGACCATCTTGGATCACATTACATCATTCAACTCGAGTGAAGACCGCAATTCGCTAGAATTATCACCCGACTCGATGTAGAATGAAAACTACGACCATCTTGGTTGGCATTACATCATTCAACCGTAGTGAAGACCGCAACACCTTCGCTAGAATTACATCACCTTCGACATTGACTTGATATAGAAGGAAAACCATGACAATCTTGGTTGGCATTATATCATTCAATTGGAGTGAAGACCGCATCACCTTCGCTGAAATTACATCACATGACTCGATACTCGATATAGAATTGAAAACACAACTATCATAGCTAGTATTACATAATTCAACTGGATTGAAGACCACTAGTCTTTTGGTGGGATTACATCACCGATTCGATATAGAATGAAAACCACGACCATCTTAGATGGCATTACATCATTCAACCGGAGTGATGACCGCAACACTTTCGTTGGATAATATTACATCACACGACTCAATATAGAATGAAAATCATGACCATCTTGACTAGCTAGCCTTACATCATTCATCACTCTCAATAGTGAAAACCATGACCATCTTGCAGCCTTACATCATTCAACTCGCGCATCACATTCGCTAGAATTACATCACCCGACTCGATGTAGAATGAAAACTACGACCATCTTGGTTGGCATTACATCATTCAACCGTAGTGAAGAAGACAACACCTTCGCTAGAATTACATCACCTCACTTGATATAGAATAGAAGGAAAACCATGACAATCTTGGTTGGCATTATATCATTCAATTGGAGTGAAGACCGCATCACCTTCGCATCACCTTCGAAATTACATCACATGACTCGATATACATGAATTGAAAACACAACTATCATAGCTAGTATTACATAATTCAACTGGATTGAAGACCACTAGTCTTTTGGTGGGATTACATCACCAGATTCGATATAGAATGAAAACCACGACCATCTTAGATGGCATTACATCATTCAACTGGAGTGTTAACCGCAACACTTTCGCTGGAATTACATCACATGACTCAATATAGAATGAAAACCATGACCATCTTGGCTAGCCTTACATCATTCAACTCGAGTGAAGACCGCATCACATTCGCTAGAATTACATCACCCGACTCGATGTAGAATGAAAACTACGACCATCTTGGCTGGCATTACATCATTCAACTGTAGTGAAGACCGCAACACCCTTCGCTAGAATTACATCACCTGACTTGATATAGAAGGAAAACCATGACAATCTTGGTTGGCATTATATCATTCAACTGGAGTGAAGACCGCATCACCTTCGCTGGAATTACATCACATGACTCGATATAGAATTGAAAACACAACTATCATAGCTAGTATTACATAATTCAACTGGATTGAAGACCACTAGTCTTTTGGTGGGATTACATCACCAGATTCGATATAGAATGAAAACCACGACCATCTTAGATGGCATTACATCATTCAACTGGAGTGATAACGCAACACACTTTCGTTGGATATTTACATCACATAATTACATCACTCAATATAGAATAAAAATCATGACCATCTTGGCTAGCCTTACATCATTCAACTTCAGTGAAGAAGACCGCATCACATTCGCTAGAATTACATCACCCGACTCGATGTAGAATGAAAACTACGACCATCTTGGTCGGCATTACATCATTCAACCGTAGTGAAGACCGCAACACCTTCGCGCTAGAATTACATCACCCGACTTGATATAGAAGGAAAACCATGACAATCTTGGTTGGCATTATATCATTCAATTGGAGTGAAGACCGCATCACCTTCGCTGAAATTACATCACATGACTCGATATAGAATTGAAAACACAACTATCTTAGCTAGTATTACATAATTCAATTGGATTGAAGACCACTAGTCTTTTGGTGGGATTACATCACCTGATTCGATATAGAATGAAAACCACGACCATCTTAGATGGCATTACATCATTCAACTGGAGTGATGACAACACTTTCGCATGCATCACACTTTAGAATTGAAAACCATTACATCACCGCACACTTTCGCTCATCACCCGACTCATAGAATGAAAAAAACATGACCATCTTGGCTAGCCTTACATCATTCAACTGGAGTGAAGACCGCATCACATTCGCTAGAATTACATCACCCGACTCAGTGTAGAATGAAAACTACGACCATCTTGGCTGGCATTACATCATTCAACTGTAGTGAAGACCGCAACACCTTCGCTAGAATTACATCACCTGACTTGATATAGAAGGAAAACCATGACAATCTTGGTTGGCATTATATCATTCAACTGGAGTGAAGACCGCATCACCTTCGCTGAAATTACATCACATGACTCGATATAGAATTGAAAACACAACTATCATAGCTAGTATTACATAATTCAACTGGATTGAAGACCACTAGTCTTTTGGTGGGATTACATCACCTGATTCGATATAGAATGAAAACCACGACCATCTTAGATGGCATTACATCATTCAACTGGAGTGATGACCGCAACACTTTCGTTGGATAATATTACATCACCTGACTCAATATAGAATGAAAACATGACCATCTTGGCTAGCCTTACATCATTCAACTCGAGTGAAGACCGCATCACATTCGCTAGAATTACATCACCCGACTCGATGTAGAATGAAAACTACGACCATCTTGGCTGGCATTACATCATTCAAATTACATCACCCGAGTGAAGACATGAATGAAAACACACTTGGTCGCATAGAATTACATCACCTTCGCTAGAATTACATCACCTCGACTTGATATAGAAGGAAAACCATGACAATCTTGGTTGGCATTATATCATTCAACTGGAGTGAAGACCGCATCACCTTCGCTGGAATTACATCACATGACTCGATATAGAATTGAAAACACAACTATCTTAGCTAGTATTACATAATTCAACTGGATTGAAGACCACTAGTCTTTTGGTGGGATTACATCACCAGATTCGATATAGAATGAAAACCACGACCATCTTAGATGGCATTACATCATTCAACTGGAGTGATGACCGCAACACTTTCGCTGGAATTACATCACATGACTCAATATAGAATGAAAACCATGACCATCTTGGCTAGCCTTACATCATTCACATTTCAACATCACCCGAGTGAAGATGAAAACGACATCACTAGCCTTACATTCGCTAGAATTACATCACCCGACATCACCCGACTGATGTAGAATGAAAACTACGACCATCTTGGTTGGCATTACATCATTCAACCGTAGTGAAGACCGCAACACCTTCGCTAGAATTACATCACCTTCGACTTCACCTGATATAGAAGGAAAACCATGACAATCTTGGTTGGCATTATATCATCAATTGGAGTGAAGACCGCATCACCTTCGCTGGAATTACATCACATGACTCGATATAGAATTGAAAACACAACTATCATAGCTAGTATTACATAATTCAACTGGATTGAAGACCACTAGTCTTTTGGTGGGATTACATCACCAGATTCGATATAGAATGAAAACCACGACCATCTTAGATGGCATTACATCATTCAACCGGAGTGATGAACCGCAACACTTTCGTTGGATAATTTACATCACATGACTCATATAGAATGAAAACATGACCATCTTGATGACCATCTTGGCTAGCCTTACATCATTCAACTCATCAGTGAAGACCGCATCATCAGCCTTACATCATTCAACAGAATTACATCACACATTCGAATTACATCACCGATGATAGAATGAAAACTACTACGACCATCTTGGTCGGCATTACATCATTCAACATAGTGAAGACCGCAACACCTTCACTAGAATTACATCACCTCGACTTGATATAGAAGGAAA
Source organism: Anisodus tanguticus (assembly GCA_034509755.1). Lineage (NCBI taxonomy): Eukaryota > Viridiplantae > Streptophyta > Magnoliopsida > Solanales > Solanaceae > Anisodus > Anisodus tanguticus. The sequence goes on along the minus strand of CM067555.1, from coordinate 29,840,259 downwards.
ACCATGACAATCAATCTTGGTTGGCATTATATCATTCAACCGAGTGAAGACCGCATCACCTTCGCTGGAAATTACATCACATGACTCGATATAGAATTGAAACCACAACTATCTTAGCTAGTATTACATAATTCAACTGGATTGAAGACCACTAGTCTTTTGGTGGGATTACATCACCTGATTCGATAAAGAATGAAAACCACGACCATCTTAGATGGCATTACATCATTCAACTGGAGTGATGACCGCAACACTTTCACTTGAATTACATCACATTACTCAATATAGAATGAAAACCATGACCATTTGGCTAGCCTTACATCATTCAACTCGAGTGAAGACCGCATCACATTCGCTAGAATTACATCACCCGACTCGATGTAGAATCACCCGACTCGACTACGAATGAAAACTACGACCATCTTGGCTGGCATTACATCATTCAACTGTAGTGAAGACCGCAACACCTTCGCTAGAATTACATCACCTGACTTGATATAGAAGGAAAACCATGACAATCTTGGTTGGCATTATATCATTCAACTGGAGTGAAGACCGCATCACCTTCGCTGGAAATTACATCACATGACTCGATATAGAATTGAAAACACAACTATCATAGCTAGTATTACATAATTCAACTGGATTGAAGACCACTAGTCTTTTGGTGGGATTACATCACCAGATTCGATATAGAATGAAAACCACGACCATCTTAGATGGCATTACATCATTCAACTGGAGTGTTAACCGCAACACTTTCGTTGGATAATTTACATCACACGACTCAATATAGAATGAAAACATGACCATCTTGACTAGCCTTACATCATTCAACTGGAGTGAAGACCGCATCACATTCGCTAGAATTACATCACCCGACTCATCATGTAGAATGAAAACTACATCACCATCTTGAAAACTACGACCATCTTGCATTACATCATTCAACCGTAGTGAAGACCGCAACACCTTCGCTAGAATTACATCACCTGACTTGATATAGAAGGAAAACCACGACAATCTTGGTTGGCATTATATCATTCAACTGGGGTGATGTACCCATCACTTTCGCTGGAATTACATCACATGACTCGATATAGAATTGAAACCACAACTATCTTAGCTAGTATTACATAATTCAACTGGATTGAAGACCACTAGTCTTTTGGTGGGATTACATCACCTGATTCGATATAGAATGAAAACCACGACCATCTTAGATGGCATTACATCATTCAACTGGAGTGACAACCGCAACACTTTCGTTGGATAATATTACATCACATGACTCAATATAGAATGAAAACCATGACCATCTTGGCTAGCCTTACATCATTCAGCTCGAGTGAAGACCGCATCACATTCGGTAGAATTACATCACCCGACTCGATGTAGAATGACAACTACGACCATCTTGGTGGCATTACATCATTCAACTCGTGAAAACTACGACATCTTGGCCATTACATCACCTTGAAGACCGCAAACCTTCGCTAGAATTACATCACCCGACTTGATATAGAAGGAAAAAACATGACAATCTTGGTTGGCATTATATCATTCAATTTATATCAGAGTGAAGACCGCAACACTTCGATGAATTACATCACATGACTCGATATAGAATTGAAACCACAACTATCTTAGCTAGTATTACATAATTCAACTGGATTGAAGACCACTAGTCTTTTGGTGGGATTACATCACCTGATTCGATATAGAATGAAAACCACGACCATCTTAGATGGCATTACATCATTCAACTGGAGTGATGACCGCAACACTTTCGTTGGATAATATTACATCACATGACTCAATATAGAATGAAAACCATGACCATCTTGGCTAGCCTTACATCATTCAACTCGAGTGAAGACCGCATCACATTCGCTAGAATTACATCACCCGACTCGATGTAGAATGAAAACTACGACCATCTTGGCTGGCATTACATCATTCAACTGTAGTGAAGACCGAACACCTTCGCTAGAATTACATCACCTGACTTGATATAGAAGAAAACCACCACAATCTTGGTTGGCATTATATCATTCAACTGGAGTGATGAACCCATCACTTTCGCTGAATTACATCACATGACTCGATATAGAATTGAAACCCACAACTATCTTAGCTAGTATTACATAATTCAACTGGATTGAAGACCACTAGTCTTTTGGTGGGATTACATCACCTGATTCGATAAAGAATGAAAACCACGACCATCTTAGATGGCATTACATCATTCAACTGGAGTGATGACCGCAACACTTTCACTTGGAATTACATCACATTACTCAATATAGAATGAAAACCATGACCATCTTGGCTAGCCTTACATCATTCAACTGGAGTGAAGACCGCATCACATTCGCTAGAATTACATCACCCGACTCGATGTAGAATGAAAACTACGACCATCTTGGCTGGCATTACATCATTCAACTAGTGAAGACCGCAACACCTTCGCTAGAATTACATCACCTGACTTGATATAGAAGGAAAACCATGACAATCTTGGTTGGCATTATATCATTCAACTGGAGTGAAGACCGCATCACCTTCGCTTGAATTACATCACATGACTCGATATAGAATTGAAAACACAACTATCATAGCTAGTATTACATAATTCAACTGGATTGAAGACCACTAGTCTTTTGGTGGGATTACATCACCAGATTCGATATAGAATGAAAACCACGACCATCTTAGATGGCATTACATCATTCAACTGGAGTGACAACCGCAACACTTTCGCTGGATAATATTACATCACCTGACTCAATATAGAATGAAAATCATGACCATCTTGGCTAGCCTTACATCATTCAACTGCAACTCGAGTGAAGACCGCATCACATTCGCTAGAATTACATCACCCGACTCGATGTAGAATGAAAACTACGACCATCTTGGCTGGCATTACATCATTCAACTGTAGTGAAGACCGCAACACCTTCGCTAGAATTACATCACCTAGACTTGATATAGATGAAAAACCATGACAATCTTGGTTGGCATTATATCATTCAACTGGAGTGAAGACCGCATCACCTTCGCTGGAATTACATCACATGACTCGATATAGAATTGAAACCACAACTATCTTAGCTAGTATTACATCATTCAATTGGATTGAAGACCACTAGTCTTTTGGTGGGATTACATCACCTTTGATTCGATATAGAATGAAAAATGAAAACCACGACCATCTTAGATGGCATTACATCATTCAACTGGAGTGACAACCGCAACACTTTCGCTGGATAATATTACATCACCTGACTCAATATAGAATGAAAATCATGACCATCTTGGCTAGCCTTACATCATTCAACTGGAGTGAAGACCGCATCACATTCGCTAGAATTACATCACCCGACTCGATGTAGAATGAAAACTACGACCATCTTGGCTGGCATTACATCATTCAACAGTAGTGAAGACCGCAACACCTTCGCTAGAATTACATCACCTGACTTGATATAGAAGGAAAACCATGACAATCTTGGTTGGCATTATATCATTCAACTGGAGTGAAGACCGCATCACCTTCGCTGGAATTACATCACATGACTCGATATAGAATTGAAACCACAACTATCTTAGCTAGTATTACATCATTCAATTGGATTGAAGACCACAAGATTTTGGTGGAAATACATCACCTGATTCGATATAGAATGAAAACCACGACCATCTTAGATGGCATTACATCATTCAACTGGAGTGACAACCGCAACACTTTCGCTGGATAATATTACATCACCTGACTCAATATAGAATGAAAATCATGACCATCTTGGCTAGCCTTACATCATTCAACTCGAGTGAAGACCGCATCACATTCGCTAGAATTACATCACCCGACTCGATGTAGAATGAAAAAAAACGACCATCTTGGCTGGCATTACATCATTCAACTCGTAGTGAAGATCTTGGTTGGCATTACACACCTTCGCTAGAATTACACCTTCGCTACCTTACATCTTGATATAGAAGGAAAAAAACATGACAATCTTGGTTGGCATTATATCATTCAACTGGAGTGAAGACCGCATCACCTTCGCTGGAATTACATCACATGACTCGATATATAATTGAAACCACAACTATCTTAGCTAGTATTACATAATTCAACTTGATTGAAGACCACTAGTCTTTTGGTGGGATTACATCACCTGATTCGATATAGAATGAAAACCACGACCATCTTAGATGGCATTACATCATTCAACTGGAGTGATGACCGCAACACTTTCGTTGGATAATATTACATCACCTGACTCAATATAGAATGAAAATCATGACCATCTTGGCTAGCCTTACATCATTCAACTGGAGTGAAGACCGCATCACATTCGCTAGAATTACATCACCCGACTCGATGTAGAATGAAAACTACGACCATCTTGGCTGGCATTACATCATTCAACTGTAGTGAAGACCGCAACACCTTCGCTAGAATTACATCACCACTTGATATAGAAGGAAAACCATGACAATCTTGGTTGGCATTATATCATTCAAAGCCATGAGGTGATTATATCATTCAATCACCATCACTTTCGCTGGAATTACATCACATGACTCGATATAGAATTGAAAAAACAACTATCTTAGCTAGTATTACATAATTCAACTGGATTGAAGACCACTAGTCTTTTGGTGGGATTACATCACCTGATTCGATATAGAATGAAAACCACGACCATCTTAGATGGCATTACATCATTCAACTGGAGTGATGACCGCAACACTTTCGTTGGATAATATTACATCACCTGACTCAATATAGAATGAAAATCATGACCATCTTGGCTAGCCTTACATCATTCAACTGGAGTGAAGACCGCATCACCTTCGCTAGAATTACATCACCCGACTCGATGTAGAATGAAAACTACGACCATCTTGGCAGGCATTACATCATTCAACTGTAGTGAAGACCGCAACACCTTCGCTAGAATTACATCACCTGACTTGATATAGAAGAAAAACCATGACAATCTTGGTTGGCATTATATCATTCAACTGGAGTGAAGACCGCATCACCTTCGCTGGAATTACATCACATGACTCGATATAGAATTGAAAACACAACTATCATAGCTAGTATTACATAATTCAACTGGATTGAAGACCACTAGTCTTTTGGTGGGATTACATCACCAGATTCGATATAGAATGAAAACCACGACCATCTTAGATGGCATTACATCATTCAACTGGAGTGATGACCGCAACACTTTCGTTGGATAATATACATCACATGACTCAATATAGAATGAAAACCATGACCATCTTGGCTAGCCTTACATCATTCAACTGGAGTGAAGACCGCATCACATTCGCTAGAATTACATCACCCGACTCGATGTAGAATGAAAACTACGACCATCTTGGCTGGCATTACATCATTCAACTGTAGTGAAGACCGCAACACCTTCGCTAGAATTACATCACCTGACTTGATATAGAAGGAAAACCATGACAATCTTGGTTGGCATTATATC